>CM049371.1:4879283-5479283 GCA_026937815.1 Etheostoma perlongum | reverse complement strand
GTGTTTTTTGTGTTTTCCAAGGTGATCAAGTCTCTGTAACGTCATGATGGTCGGGCCATTGTTTGGTCACATTAGTTCTTTCTCTGATTGAATAATAGAAATGAATATCAATATTATCAAATCCTTTTTATGTTCCAAGTTTTTATTGAGGTACTGTATATAATACACAACTTGTGTTGGTAGGGTCGTCTTATAAACATGTCAATTCATGTCCTAAATCACCAAAATGCTTTTGGGCACTTAATCAGAGTTACAAAACAAATGTAAAAACATATAACTTCACTAAAGAAATGTCTTGAAGAAAATACTTAAAAGTTATTCTTAAAAGAATTAATGTATTGAGAACATGTCATGTGAATTGTACAGAATACAGTATTAGTAGAAAAAGTTTTATTTTGTCTTGTTCAGTAAGTGTACTTTTCCCAAGTCCGAACAAAGAATACTCTCCATGCAGCCTCTAGACGCAGTGAATGGGTCACATACAGACCACCTGTAAAAATACTATGGACTATGCCTCAAGTGAACAAAGCAATGTTATGTTTACAGACAGCTGACAAACGGTTTCCTTTGCAAGTAATCGTTATTATGGTTACCATGGCATATGTATGCACTTGCTTTGCTTGACACTGTTTTAGTCCTGTTACTGCTCCTGGTTTACCATAGCGGGACAACGTAGCCCTCCTAATTATTTTATTTTTGCACAGAATACGCCAGGACAGATTTGGCTTTAAACATGCATGAAGTCTTTGAAGATCTACATCTAATCAGCAATGTCATATCTAAGATAATTTATTTAGTAATGCATCACATTCACATTGTTAATAGCACCACCAAGGCAAAAACACACAAAATCCACGCTAACAGCAGTCTGCATTATGATTTCAGAACTTGTTTTTATTACTAGTGTAATTCTATATGTATGCACAAGAGTGCCACACCTAGTAACTATTATACATATTCGGAGTGGTTGACTATTACGGCAACAATCATTCACAAACAATAGATGTGATAAAATGGTGTCCCTTCAATATGCATGTATTAGAGCTGGGGAAATAATTAACAGATTTCTTTTGTAAGAGACGGCAGACATGAAACCACAAGGACAGGTTTTCAGAAGCCGTCTGTCCGGCCTGAACTAGCTGGCCGGCGGGGGACAGGATATTGATCTGAGATCCAGTCTAAACTGGGTGAAACAGCACGGCCATACCGCCACACACGCCAACACACAGCCACTCTATAAAAAGATCAGATTCCTGGGGAAGTAAGGCTGTGTGTGTGTATATATTTGAGAGAGAGGCAGAAAGAAATAAAGAAAGAAATTGTGTGTGATGGTGTGAGAAGTAGACGAAAAGTGTGTGTGTACACAAGAACATGTATGGTTGTTTATCTGTGTTTGAACGCCCCACCCGCCAGGATGACTCTTGCTGACAGCCTCAGGGTGGATGTTTGTGACTCAGAGCTGCAGTAATGGACAGAGTTTGGCTCGAAAGCGAAGCCAAATGGACTCTGTTCAAGGCAGAAATTAGTCACTACACATCTCTCCCGTTCTGAACACATTAAAATGGTGCTACAACTTTTGCAGAGAGAAATGAGTAATGCCAGTGGTAAATTTGCAAAGTACAGTTTATGCTTATGTACGTTTCAACTACCTATTGACCCAGACAGGATTTATAAAAAAAACATGTTTGTTTGGATACTGGAGGAAAGTGGAAGAATAAAAGCTGTTTCTGATAGGTGAGAGGACTGCTCACATATAAGCATCACACACCTGAGAGTTATTTTACCCACCTGTGATGTCACAGATTTCCCTGTGGAGGAAATTCACAAACGTTTTTTTGTCACAATGCTTTGGATTCCGATCAAGCTGTGTATTCCCTCCTCTAACTAGAAAATACAGCATTTCTCTAAGTGCACTGCTTGCTGAAACTTGGATCCATTCATTTGGTTCATCCACATAATGTCACTGAGCTGCAATTACCATAACAAAGATTTGGTGTCCTCTGGTGACATTGCTCGGGGAAGAAAATCAAACTCAATAGCTCTCAAATAACATTTAATATTAATGTGAATTATCTGGGATGTGGATAGCTTTATGATATGCAGTAGGTTAAGGTAGAAAATACCTCTTCACCCTCTAGTTTCAGTCAGCCAGGTCTCTCTTTAATGGAAAGCATTGAGACTTTGAGTTTGGGTTTCCGCAGTGGACATTTGTCACAAGTGTGAAAGTTTTCTCTACGTTTTCAAAAGTGGCTTGATAGTTTTGAAGAACCTCAGTGGACTTTGCATCAACAGTAGGCTAAGAGCATAACAAATATGTTTTCAAATATACATGAATAGGTTTTTATAAAAACAAACAATGTAAATAAACCAACCCTTTTCTGACGGTGTAATCACTTATTTTTCACTTTAACACTCTTCCCTATATTTGATCATTGGACACTTTAGATGAATTTGGCTATTATATTTATATGGATTTATTACATTACTGAACTGCCAGACTGCTTTGAAGGTAGAAAGAAACCATATTATTTTAAGGTTTTAGTTTTAGTAATCTGCCATGCATTGTACCTTTATCATTTTTACTACAGGATACATTTTTTGTAAAAATGACCATGAAGACTCAAAATATGGGAGTCTAATCTAGCGATACACATACATTCATATTCCTGTTTTCTTTTAATTATTTGCTGTCTATAAAAGGACAAATAGTGCACAGTTAGTGTTTACATGTTGCTTGATAGGATAGTAATATCTTTCAGTTACTGTTGTCCAAACAGCGTAAATACAATGTGAAGTAGCAATTTCCCCACTGCAGACATCAATAACCTGCATAAGTCAGCAATGTTTTAGAAAATATGTTATGGTGAAAACTCCATTTCAGTGAAGGTGAAATACATAGGATAAATGCCAGGGAAAGAAAAAATCACTAAGTCAATGTCAAGAGATCAGTCCTTTAAGGCGTAAAGCTGGAGTGACAAGGCTAAGAAAGGAATTATCAAGATGAGCCTGGCTCTACTTTGCCCCTGCCGTGCCTAAACAGGTACTTTGCTGTGAAAATTGCTCTAAGCCACTGTATTCTCTACCTTATCTCACATATCATAAAACTGTCAACATTCTACCCATTTTCATTTATATTGGATTTTAGTTGAGAGCTACTGAATTTGAATTTTGTTCTGCAAAGGTTCAAAGTCTTTGTTATGGTAAATTCATTTCAGCTAAATTACACAGGAGGGCAGCGCAGTGACTCTGCGTGGTTAGCACTGTCACCCCATGGTTAAAGAAGGTGCCCTGTTCCTTTATGTGTGGCACTTGTAATAAGTTGTAATTGTATTTGCAATGTTACCTTAGGGTGCTTTGGCTTCCAACAGGCCAATGACATGCAGGTGTAGGTACACTGAAGATTCTGAAAATGTGTTTTCCTGCCTTGTTGGATATGATTTATTCCTCTGTGATTTTTTTATGCTCTTGGATCTGAGTGATGGCTGACATATACTCATCCTTGCTGTGCCAAGCCCCGTGCCCTCGTTCTGCCAGCGCTGTGCCCCGCTCAGGTGTTGCAACAGATTGTCCACACTGTTTCACAGGAGGAAGACTCTACCCTGCTCCTCTCATTCAAAGTAACACAGGGATTAGTATCTATGCATCCTCACCAGCCTTTTATCCTGAGTTTACACCTTTACCACGACACCAGCCACACAAAAACGCCCGCTGAGCCTTGTAGCACACACACACGCAACACGTTCCACAACATGGGCACTCTGACTGTGCCTGGGTGTCAACACTACCCAACTCAATTACTTTAGTCTGCAGCGCCCCACTAATCCCCACCCCACAGTTCCTCTACCCCGCCACCATTATTCCTGTACATCAACAGATTTGCATGTACTTTCACGCCACTATTTAGTTTGCTGTTTATTTTTAGAAGCCCACGCCTAATTAGGGGGAGCTGGTGTAGAACACAAGCATAAACGGCAACATTAGTGCTGGAGCTAATGAGAGAAGATATTGTGGGTAAAGCTCAGTAATATCATCCTGTACTTTATTATTGTTCTTTCATTATCATCTCAGCGGATGGCTGACCCCTCTACCTCCCTTGCTGTCAGTCTGTTGATCTTATTCCCTAATATGAGGATGTTCATATATGTTGTTCATGTATATATATATATACAGTTGTGCGTAAACATTCACATGTTTTCTTATGTTGTAATGCTTGTGTGCATACTTGTGCATGACAGGCCCTTCTGACATAGTGCAAACAACAATGAACCATGGGGAATGATGGGAGAAAACCACTGAGTCATCCCTTGCACACCTATTTTTCACACCAGCCATTATATACAAGCCCCCATCTCCATTTGCCCCCCCCCCATTGGGAAAAGAAGACACAGCAGAGAGAATCAAAAGTAATCAGTGTACGTCAGAAATGCTTCATAAACCATGTGCCTATGTTGCAGCACCGATTTCCCCAATCATTGGCTGATTTACGTCTCTCTGGTTTTATTTTTTACCGTGATAACACTCATCAGTTACCATAATGCACCTGGGCATGTTCCATGCAGATGCTGATGATTTTTGGTGTGGGGTGGTGCGATTCGATGGAGTGGTAGGGTGATGTGGAATAGAGAAGTATAACACAAATTATCCGTCACACTGGCAATGTGTCCATGAAGGCAAAGCAGGGGATGCATTGCTCTGGGCAGTCAGCTGTGCTGGGCTCGACGTGAGCCAGCTTTTCATGGGCTCATTATCTTTATCAATTTGCTCTTACCATAGGGACAGTGGTGAGTAGACAGCGTTATAGAAGACAAATCACTCATAAGCAAAATATGCTGGCCCCTCTATTAGTTTGCAAATATATGCAATAACTCTTTGATATTTTCTTGCCCAGTGCAAATTTTCCTCATGCAGAGATAAAACAACCAAAGATGCATTTGTTTATTTCATAGTGACCAATCAGGTGCAGGCTAGGAAGTTATCTTTCACAAACCTTAATCCCATAATTGTGTTTTTTAACTCAGGATGATAATGGTACTTTTCTTCTTGATGACAGTGGTAGTACCTAAAAAATTAAGTAGAGGAAAAGTTTTTACTGATTCATCTTCTGTGCAAGGGAAGATGGTCTGTGAGTTGTCATCGGTTACCTGGTCAGTGGTGGCAGGAAGCTGTAGGGCTGTGTGCCGTCACGCCTGTCTCACCACTGGCCCTCTCGGGCAAGAGCCCCTCTGTGCTCCTCTGCCTAATCAGGCTGCTCAGTATGCAGAACAACCTCCCTGACGGCCCCAGTGCTCAGCCCCCAGTCACTGACCTCCCCTAAAGCTATGGAGCCGAGCTGGGCTGTGCTGTGCCCAGTCAGCCGGTGCCAGATGTCAGACGGGATGGATGGCAGAGATAGTTATGCAGAGGAACAAGCAGACCTGGATCAGGTAGTATTGGCAAATACTTTTTTTGCCTACTAGAGAGCCAGATGGGTGTAGCTTGTTTGCCACATATGACAACAAATATGAGTTTCGGAATGTTGAAACATCCACAGGAAATGACCTAAAGCATTTTTTTTATTTTGGGCTGATAAATCACCAGCAGTGGTGGAAAGTAACAAATTACATTTACTGGAATACTGTACTTAAGTGCAGTTTTTGAAGCACTTGTAGGTCACTTTATAATTCTACTTTGCTACATTTTACAGGGAAATATTTTTTTTTTTTAACAGATTAAGATTTCACTTTAAAAACATTTTTGGCTTGTGACAAGTGCGTTACATTTCAGATGTCAATGAGTTGTAAGCAGTTCCACCAAAGAAAGCTCTAACATGTTTTATATGGTTTAATTTACAGTAAACAACTGTTGAGTTATACAATAAGACAAAGATAAAAAAAAAAGTTTTAAAAAATGGTAATGTGAATTTGTGCAGATAAACTTAGTTTTTTCTTCTTTACAACTCCATTAATCATCTCATGACCCCAAACCCAATGAGGAGGCAGATCGATTAAATTACCAAACTGTATATAAAGTAGTTAAAGCAACACTATAGAACTTTTGGCAACTTAAAATAATGTTTCCAAAATTGTTTTAGTGGTTCGTGAACTCGTAACAGGGGGAACGGCACTTCTGCATTCGCTTTGAGGCGCTCTTCCGGCTACAACCGCACTATGCAAGTTTGCCAGATCAGGTAGCAGATCTGTAGTTTGAATGAGACATAATGGACAATTCCACTTCCAACTTGTAGGGGGGGCTGAAGTGGGAAAAGTTCTCTAGTGTTGCTTTAAAACCAGCACCATACCTCCAACAGCTACAACAGTACTTGCCTATTTTTGCATCAGAATTACCAATCTAATATATTATAATATCATATTATAATAATTTAATAATAATAATTTTCTTTGGAATGAGTACATTTACTTTAGATACTTTAAGTATGTTTAGCTAATCATACTTTACATGAGTAAAATATCTGAATACTTTTTCCACTATTGATCACACACTTTATTCTCCCGATGGCCTTTTTTTATTACCACAGCATTGAACTCTTGCAAGGATGTTTCAATGTTGGATCTAGGTTCCACTTTTTTCACATGTGATCTAAATAAAAGACATTAAAATGCCTGCTACTTTTTTACTTTAATTAAAACATACACTAGCAATGAAACATGCTTGCATATGATGTTCCAAACACCTAGTCCAACTTGGCACTCAAACAGTAAAACCCACCACCACCCAGGAGCTAAAACTCACAGTTACGGAAGAAGAAAGAGTACTTTATATGAAAAACAGAAGATGAACTGCTAAGTGGTATTGTGTGAGCAGCAATATCCACCATGCCTAAACACACAAAGAAAAATAACTGCAGCACCTACAGAAAGAACAAACTTCAAATGGAAAATATAAATATGATAAAAAACAGAATAAGCAGAAGCAAGCAAGCATGCTAAAGACGATGCAGGCATCTTTAAGCCAAAACCTGGATAAACATCAGAACTACTCTAAAAAACCCCGAGGTCTTTCCTTTCCTTTCTGTTATTGCTACGCATTCTCTGTAGTCGTTTCACTTGTCTTAGTAGGACAGCCTGTTCTTGTTTGTTTGGGGTTTAGAGAACTTCAGTCACTCCTGTGATGTCAAAATACTGCCAACACTATTTGAATGTGAGCATGGGGAAGGTAAGTCCAAAACACCAAAGCACTAACCAATCATCACAGATTGTGTGGTCAAACTCAACAAAAACCAAAATCATATTTCGAAAACAAGGCATTCACTGGATGGCTTTCTAGCGGGATGAGGCTGTTTAGATAAGAACAGTGCAAAACATATTTGTGTCTATCATGTTTGGTACAGTACATACATGACAGCGCATTTTATTACTTCTTTAATCTATCAGGTGTTAATGATACATGTAGTTATTGGTATTTGACAGTTGAAAAGTAATGTAATGTTTCAAAAGGATCACCTTGTTTAAAATTGCGTTAAGTCTTATAAGAAACTAACCTCTGCACTGCTCTGAAAGACATGAACACGAGTGTGTGTTTTAAAGATTTAAACTGTTTTTTTTTTATATTTGAGTAAGTAATGACACAGAAGTCCCATTTTTTGTGCACATATTGAACATGCACAGTCCCTCCCATTCACACTCCCTAATGCAGACAAGGCTGATGTAATCCAAAGCAACACAACACCCATAACCATCGACTGATGTTAACACACCTACTTTACGTCAGTATTCACCAGAAAATTGCCGGGGAAAAAAGAAAAAACATGAAAAAACTAAGAAAAACACAGCCTCCTTGGGAATTCAGAAGTAGAATTCCTTGTCTGCCTTCTCAACACGTTACACTTTAAAAGGAGTCTGGGTATTGATCTCTGGGAAGAGAGTCTGTCAGACTTGCCGTGTGCCTGCCCCCGGCTTCCAGCTCAGCCAGAGCCCAGAGAGGATGTTATCCCCCAGGGCTGATTAGAGGCATTTCACTGGGAGACTCCCAGGTCACTCTTTAAGCTCCTACCCCCTCCTGCAAGCCTGCTATGTCAGACACCCACGGCTAGGGAGTTTACTCCTGAAAACGACATATCTTTACTGCTGTTACCTTTCAGGTACTCTTGTTTTTACCCATTGTGTGTGTGTGTGTGTGTGTTAGTTTAGAATCATTAGTCTCAGGTTTCCACTATGTGTGTGTGTGAGTGTGTAATCTTTCACCCATTGGTGCTCATTGTTACCGCTGTGCTCTGATTTATCACATGGTCTGATTCTGTCAACACCGGTACCAACCTACTCACTGCTGTGAGAGAGAAAGGAAGAAAAATGCATTTCCATTGATATACAGTACCAGTGTTGTTTGTAATGTTACAGTTATCATCAAATCTTGGGTTGTATGGATCAAATGTGCTTACTTCAAAGCAGTTTTGGAAGTGGATTGTATCTTTCACAGGTTAAATTAAATCTATAGTAGGGAGAGAGAGAAAACAGAGTGGGAGAATAGTGTGGATATGACGTGTGTGAGAAAGAGGGATGAGCGAAGGGTGAGAGATGAAAGAGGTGGGGTGGGAAACAGAACTAGGAAGGCACAGAAACAGTCTCTCATTTCTGTTTGAAAAGTTCTCTGAACAATTTGTTCGGTATTGTTGACATATTTCAACAGAGCAAACACACAGGCACAAGTTTAGTAGCTTCAAAAAGTCAAACCAAAGTGTCTTTGTAAGCTTTAGTTTACCGAACAGATTATTCAAACAAGAAAAAATAAACATATAGGGTCCTATTTTGCACCAACGCAAAGCCCGACTGTCTTTGTTATTTTAAGACCATCCATGCCCATATTGTTTGAATAGAAAATGCACCTGCGCCCATCTTTGCACCCATAGGAGTGCTGGTCTTACAGGGAGGTGTGTTCAGGTGCATTCTGGGAGTATTGCTTTCTTGAGGCAGCGGGAAGTGATCACGCGATTGACCAACAAAAACCTGGTCTAAAGTCAATAGTGCAGTATTTTATTGTTATTTTAACAGCGCATTAGTAAAAGGTGCCAAGGCTCATGCACAGCACGCATATATGCTTGTTACACATACACAGGGAAGGGCAGCAGCACACATGCAAAAGATTACATATAACAATATTACAGTGCAAAGCCGCCATCATAATAGCAATGCGCCTGGGAGATGACACTCTGATTGGTTTATTGCATGTTACGCCCAAAACACACCTATGAATTAACTTACACTAAGTACAACCCTTTTGAACCATGTGCCTGGCGCAAAGACCCTTTTTTCTGCCGTTAAACTAGCAAAAGTGGATTTGGACACGCCCTAAATGTACCTGCGCCATGTGCTTCATGCCATGCACGTAGATTGTTAAAATATGGCCCATGACGGTTTTATCTAATCTTAGGAATACCTATTGTGGACCAATAAGAAATCTAATTTCCGCTGTGCAATGTAATCTAAAAAATGGGAGTGTAGAACCCCACTCTGGCAGGGAGAGTAAATACACAAACATTGTCAATGTTTAAGCTGTCACTGTGGTCTCTCCCGCCTTCCTGCCTGTCAAGGTATTGGGTAATATAGGTAGACTGACATACCGTGTAACCAATCAGAGACCAGAATAAGCAGCTATGCTGTGAAGAACTGTTAGTGAGTGAGCAAGGTTGGTTAATGGCACTGTTCATGTAACAATGTTGTTGTGGAGTTAATAGGCTATATCCACAACCTTCCACTTCTGGGATTGCCCCCCCGTTGCCGCCGGAAATTCCGCCGTGTGTCCTTTTTATACTTCCTTTGTGTTGGAATTCTATACTCCGGTGTATTTATGAGGACTATGGTTAACTGCTCCTCAGGTGCAGGATGCAGGATGAATCCAGATAGCTAAAATAAAACACCTGATTACACTGAGCCCAAATGTTATATACTAATAATGTAAACCTTAAAACCATACTATGATCCATACAGAAAAGTGGTATTATAAATATCACCACTGTGTGCAAGGCATGTCTCCTAACTCCTGTTAATTGATAGTACACTTAGGCTATCCAAAGTTAATTCTTGTTCATTGTGTTTATTTTTATTTGTTTTGAAAGTGTAAGGATCCTAAAAAACATGTTTTTGTATAACGTTACATGCATGTGTCCTGTTGCACTCAAGATAACATCTGAACAGATATCTGTCATTCAAAAAACTCTGGATTGTTGTTTAAAACTTTAGCAGCCAACTTAATAAAATATTTGGTTTTATTTGGGCTTGAGTCTATAATTACAGTTATTGTGTACGTGTACAGAGACAAAGAACATGAACAGGCTCGGTTAGCAGCGATTAGCTCCAGTTAGCGGTTGGTTCCGGTTAGCTCCAGTTAACTCCATTATAAAGATCAGCTCAATGGGAGGAAATTACCGACAGACTGATAGATGATGTTCGAAGCGCTTTCACAGCAATGTTTTATCAGTTAATCCCAGGGATGCCACAACACTACAAGTAGCATGCTACTACCAGCCTCCGAGCCCACCCATGCGCTACTTCAGGGGGGGAGGGGCTGTTAGTCTGTGTACACTGTAAAAATACATAGTTGATTGGAAAATAATGTAATTCAGATTTTATCTACCTGGGCGGGTCACAATCAACCCTGGCGGGGTGCCCAAGTGGAGCCTATGTATGGGAAACACTGAATTTAATATAGGCTACCTGTTGTTGCCATTCATTGCTGCATTGCCTTGTGCAGCTTTAAAAGCCATGAAAAAGACACAGAGCTTTGAAGGGAGTTTGTAATGTCTTAATGTCGGCCCACATCAGGGGCCCTGAGGTTGCGGTGCCATGGCTTCTGTTCTCAGCAGGTCAAAGCAGGGACAGGGCGTCCACCGAGAGGCAGACTGACCTTTACCTTATTGAGTTAAGCGTGATGCGATTACCGAACAACCTGAACTGCCAGGCCCATTACCACCCTGTTCTCCATTAGTGACCTCTGCCTGGGACAGTACGTGCATCCGGGCTGCACAGACACACATCCACACTCATAAAGGCAAGGTTACATGTGATAAACCACATACAAGTACACATAAAGAAATTCATAACCAGGCACAAACAGCAAACACATGCAACCACGTACACTGTACACAAGCACGTTCTTATGATCTTATGCTTTAATATTATGTTCACATTATATATGAAAGGTTGAAGTGCATACATACATGAATAGATTTATGTGTCCAATGTAGAAGCACCTTTAGAGTAGTATGTAAGTCCATATTTATTGTGCAGCAGAGCCAGGCTGCGGGGCAAGAATGCTCTCTCATTCTTTCGCCTTGTCGCATTTGTCTGTTCCTATCTGCCTCACAGCCTCCTCTGCCTCCCCCACACTGCCTGGGGAGTGATTAAATCAGTGTACGCCTGTCCACAATCCAAAGAGATTGGCATACACACACAAACACACATACTCACCGCAAACACCCGCACAGTCACCTAAACAGACATGCAGTTACACACAGTGACACACCACAGACCCAAATATATGTTTACCTACAGCCCGCTGACAAGCAATTCAACACAAAATCTCAAATATTTATTCAGTCTTAAACATGGTCGACCACATGATCACATTTTCTCAGCCTGTCACATGACACCGGGTATGGCGGCTAACTTGCTTTACTTACAGCTGTGTGTGTGTGTATAAGGCATACGTGCATCTTGCTCAACTGCTCTGTATTGTTGGTTGGGAGGAGCTCAAAGACAGTAGTCTCTGTGTGTGTGTGTGTGTGTGTGTGTGTGTGTGTGTGTGTGTGTGTGTGTGTGACATATTTTGTATCTGTACCGTTTATGCTCTATGATCATACTGGGCCACTTTGCCTCCTTTGTGTGCCTGGGTGGAAATGTCTTGATAACCTACTGTATGTGTGTGAGGCATCCTGATGCACATTTGCATGTGTGCTTTTCTACAGTACATGAAGGTTCATCCGTCTGTGTTTTGTGCGCAAGGGTGTGTGTCTCTGTGTGTGAGTATGTGCGTATGGCAAGACGTCCTTATGATAAGTGACTCCCAGGCTGATTAAAGAGAACTCTTTCTCTCCATAATGAACACAGGAGATCCATCAGCCATTGCCTTTGAGGAACGTCAGGCGCGTCAGCAGCTAAAGTGCCTGTGATCCTTTGGATTTTAACCAACGTTGATTAACTTGGCAGCATATTAAGTGGAAAGGTATTGAACTGGCTCTAACAGCAAAAAAACACATTACCGAGAGTTTGTCTCTTAGGCGCCGGTAGGAAGTCATATTTGCATATGTGAGTAATGTTAAAGTGCTTATGTTTGGAAATCAGTGCAAATATGATTAGAGTTTTTTCAGGTCAGCCGAGTGGGTCACAGTATTATCAGGCTTATGTCTGTTCAGCTCTAATGAAGGAAAGGGAACGTGTACTTACATTTGCACTGGGTTGCCTATTTCTCATGTTTAACAGCATATTTAAACATATTTTTATTTTTAAAGGTTACTTTTCAACTAAACTGATTTACAGGGTTATGGGCTTACACTTAATTCATATGGATGAAGGTTACAACCATCATCATGTTATAAGTAAGTATGAATCCCATTGCATTAAATTATTCATGTAATATGTGATGCTTAGTTTATAATAGTGAAAATGATACTAAAATGTCCAGTGATAAATACTAAATTGGAGTATTTGTACATTTATTTTGGTTTGCCTCATATCCTGTCACTGACATTCATTTTAATTTAACTCCTGCACTTTGTCTACACAGAGTTAAAAACAAACAAAAAATGATTTCATTCAATGCCACTCCATCACATGGCTGCTCACACCCATTCGTTAACAAGGGAGAATAAATAGCGTAGTACTATAATTCCATACTATAACTATAATTAAACATTTTCTCATCAATGCAAAATGAAAAGCAGTTCTTACATAGGCAAAAAGCTATGTCACGTATATGGAAATTGGGCAATTTACAGTAATTAAAGATGTTTCTTTTAATCTTGAATTAAGGGACTGCGTAGCCGCGTAGCTCATTCTGCCCTCCATAGGGAAAACTACAGAATCTATTTCTCCCCTCTATCTTCTCAACATTTTGAAAATGTGTGCTTAGCTCATCAAACATTTAAATGCTCATTTGGTGTCTTAAGAGATGCAGACAACCTAAGAACTAGATATGTTAGGAACATAATTGTGTGACTAAAATGCGTCCATGTCATCAAGGAAATACAGTGCAGTTTTTCTACAACAACAGCTTCTGGACAGTTATCATGTCGCTCAGTTTGATCTCCTTTATCTTCACTATGAGAAAGGCCAGTCAGGTAGAACATGTCTGGATGTGTCTGACGGTCCCCAGACTTTCGGAGGGGAAATGGTATGAACTGAAAAAAATGCAGGGAGGGCAAATTGGGATTCAGTGTAAATGTACAAAGGTAAACTTCAATAAGGCAGCGTGGGGACTAGTCCTACTCCTCTATCGTTTATTGGCCAGTACTCTCAAAGCCTGCCGGGAGTTGTCCCACTTATTCCACCATACACACCCTGCCACGTAAGTGAACCATCCTAATATGGGATAGGCCTCTGCCTCTGCCTCTCCTGCTGCGTGCTGCCTGATCTGATATCGGGCCAGTGGGAAGGTTTGCTTGCAATTTCACTCCCAACATTTCCCAGAAGGTCTTACTCTTGGCTGTACTGATACCGGGGGCACAATGATAGAGAAAGGTCCTCAAATCTGATTCTGAACTGAGGAATGAATCAGCCTTTGTGCAAGCTCATATTTCATCTCCAAACACGTCAACTGTTGCAAGATGGCCTGTTTTGAAGTGAAGTTGCGAGAGAATTCTTAAGAAGTAAAGACATTCAAATGACTCCAAGTCAATTTCATCCTCCTTTTTCTCTAGTCAGTCATGGACTGTCGCTCCCCTACCATCGTGGGTAATTTGCTTCCTCATGTTTACAACATCAGACATGGCTTTTGATTATGCATTCTGTGTTTGGAAATGAACTCATCATTTCAGTTGTAGATGACATAGCACTTAAATGAAATAGAGGCCTTAGCCTGGAGAAATGGACGTAGATGTCGGGCACTTTTGATCGCTCTACAAAGTGACTGACTCCGCCTGACCTCTGGGAGGAAGAGTGAATATTGTCATGTTGTAGAGCACTCATCCAAATCTGCATTTTACTTTTCAGTCCTGTCTTGATAGGCCTGAGTTTGCCTTTGTTGTATGCTATTTCACTGACACTCTCACCCAGGATTAAAATCTTAATTAACTTGAGTGTCAGTCTGCCATCCTATAGTTGAAATTGCAGAGAAGGGGAGACTACGGGGTAGAGGGGACTGTGGTACATGGAATGCTTGCCAGCCTACTGTAGGGGGCACCGTTAGTGTGGCTGGCACTGCTGCTGTGCTTGTTTCTGCTGGGCCCCTCCTCCTCTCAGCTCACTCTTCCTCTCAGTTTGTTTCTCTCTGTCTCTGTGATGAGCCCTCATAAAGCAGAGGTTAGGGTATGGAAGAGGGAAAGATGGCTTTGGTAAACAAAGAATCTGCAAATCTCTCTCAGAGTATGACCTCATATTATGAGGCTGACATGGCCACAACATAGAGATATTCTCCAGTTTTGGGAGAGTGGATAGAGAGTATGAATGTTAGCCTTTGTTGCCACGGCCACAGGCTTTGGCTGGTTGACCTTGTCTGATCGTGTGGGTCACCTTTGCGACTGAAATGACATGCCTGATCAAAGGCTGGCCATTTGCCGCTGGGATGTCTCAGTCTTTGCGCCCAGCTGTGCCGGCCTGCTTGCCTGACCTTGGCCTCGCATCATGAGGGTTTGTGTGGCAAATAATGGCTAATCTGGCCCCAGCCAGTGCTCCATTGGTGTCCCCTTCATTCCTTGTTTCATCTTCAAAAGGCTATATGTGCTCCCGGCCTATTCAGGGAGTCCTGATGAGGCTGTGTCAGCATGGCTGATCGGAGGATGGACATACATTGCAGAGGTTGCCAAGATAGGTGGTGGGTGGTGTTGAGGTAGGAGGCAGCATTGTAAAAAAAAAAAAGATATATTTCTGTCAATCTTAAGCTGTTTATGACAAAACGAAAGCTGGGCTCAGCCTGGCAAACAACTTCCCACTCTGTCTCTACTTCTCAAGAGGAACTGCATGAAGGACTTTGCCTGAAGGGGGCGCTCTGCTGGGTGCTCTGCTGGGCGCTCATGCAGGGTTTTCTGTACAGCAGCCATCTGCCTATGGCGGCTAGACCTGCCATAGACATTAGCAACATCACTGCCACAATGACAACTATAACACCAGCTGCCTTTATCTCTGCAGCTTTGTTTCTTTGTCAGTGTGAAATACCATTTGAATTCCAAATGGAGCATAAACAACCCATAATCTGAGTACAGAGAATAGTGTTTTTTTTCTGCCCTAGAATGACAGAGCTTTTATATGCCGAGGCTATATCAGCTCCCTATGAAAGCCCCACTGCTTTTTTCCCTTTAAGCCCTTTGCAAGTGATCCAATGGGCCTCCCACTGCAAATGGCAAATGTCTCTTTCCATGTAAAGCACTCATAGCTCTTTATTGAGGATCATTGCACTGGCAGTATCTTTCAGCCAAACACCAGCGTTACCATTCAAATGCTGAAATTAATTCTGCAGCCAGGGTAAAAAGGTGAACAGTCATAACAGTAAACCCTCTCTCTCTCTCTCTCTCTCTGTTTTTCCCTTTCATAGCCAGGAGCAGTGTTTTATTTTTTCCTTTTTTTTTTGCTGGGCGAGAATGTCTTTGCATCTGAGATGTGCATTAATGCACTGCTAAGGTCAACTTGGCTCATTTAAAAAACAAAGCATTCAGTGAGTTGTAAGTCCACAAGTCTGCTGGCACACAGGAAAGATTTATTGTCTGCCCTGTGCTTGTGCTGCCGCTCCTCGTTACCAGCCAACTCTGACCCCATCCTGCCGACACCGCAGAGCGGTTAATCTCCACGGACAACTTCTGTATGAATACATTTTAGTCAACGCGGAGAGCCACAGTGCCCGGACCAGTGCCCTGGCATGGGTTGACATCGCACACCACAAGGATTGTTGGGTAGGAGAGAGACAGAGGGAAAGGGAGAGACATCTGCTCTGGTCACCCACCCTGCTAAGCCCTATTGTACCGGGAACCATAACATCCCTAAGGTTAACTCTACTCTTTCCCTGTATGCATGAGTGTGTGTTGTTGGAAAGGAGTGGAGATGGGAGGTGGAATGGAGAGCACGCGGGAGTAAGGGGATGCTTTGCCATATGGCTGATTTCCTGCTCAGGTTGTGTGAGAGAGAGAGTGGAGGAAAGAGAGTGGAGGCAATAGAGACAGCATTGTGAAATCCATCTGTTTTTTGTTTTTTTTACAAGTCATTTAATCTTCCATTGATCTAGAATATTATTTTCCTTAAATTCAAGAGAATAAAACTACCATTGTTGCGAGATGATCAGACTTGATTGTAACGCAATCTGACGTCTTTTCTCTGAATAAGCTGACATTCTCCTGGCGCATTTCAATATGTAACAATATGAGCTCCTGCTAGTTCTTACAATGAAATTAAACTAACTGGCAAACAATTGCAACACAATCAATGGGAAACCCCAGATAAATTGAATTGTTAATAGGATTATTGTTTTGCAGTGTGGGCACGAAAGGGAAGCAGAGGGTGGGAGCCACCAAAAGACTTTCCTTTTCTTCACGATTGTGCCTTGCCTCTCTATGTAGGCCGACAGTAAAGCACTGGTGCTTTGAGTAAGGGGAATCATTAGGTCTTAATGTTTTTTAACAAATGAATTGTCCTGGTGTGATACTGGACAGGAATTCAACAAGCGCACAGTGGTAGATTTGTCCTCAAATTCACCAAAAATGTTTATAAGTTTACCAGGAACCTTGTTTCTTCTGCGCACAACTGATTTTTTTTCCCTACAAATGATGGATGACTGCCTGCCAAAGTGGCTGATTGACAACACACTCTAACCGTCCAGAGTCAACATTTACAATCACTAGCTTGGCAGCAAATTCATCTTGCCACAAGCCCATGATGGTTAACATCATTAACTAAAGTGAGGAAGAGAGAGAGAGAGAGAGAGAGAGAGAGAGAGAGAGAGAGAGAGAGAGCGAGAGAGGATAGAAATAACAGTGTTTAGATAATAAAGTAGAGCAAGCCTGGTGGCCAAGGAAAGGTCTGTGATGAAGGAATTATTCAACTTAACAATAGTTGCAGGACTCTCTTGGTTGACAGCACAGTCCCCAGTAAGGACAAACAACTGGTAACATCATTTTCTAGACAATTGTTTCAATTTTTTAAAGGAAAGGACTGAAACGGATTCAAATAATGGTAACAGACAGCAATGTGTGACCAAAAGCTGATGGACTCTGCTATGGCACATTATGAACTCTTTCACCAGTCATATATCAGCAGAACAGAAATATAGTTTTTTACCCAACATAAAATCAGGCAGCTAAGCCTAAAATGGTTTGGCTTCCCAATATCACAATTATTGACAAGCAAAAGCAGAACAAGATACCAAAGCAGCCATTCCTGTTGCTCATGCGTGATATACAGTATTTTTAGGGGTGGGGGAAAAAAAAAATCGATTGTCAAAATCGATATTGACTTTCAGTGGCAATACTGTATCGATACACAGGCGCCAAGTATCACTGTTTTAATATATATATATATATATATATATATATATATATATGTGTGTGTTGATCAGTTTGTCTGCTTGACAATTCCATTTTGCAGCAATAAAATTGAAGTGATGTGAACAAAGAGAAAAGTATATTTTTAGATAAATTTGAAGTTGGACAAAAGGTTATAAATTGCAATATATCGCAGAATGTTATGTTTAAAATCGCAATAATATCGGATTGTGACATAACGATTGGGATGATATCGGATCCCACTCCTATTTATTGTCACAGTTAATTTTTTGAGTAACAAATTTCATCATTTGAATCAACTTGGCATGGATAAAACCTATCTTGGGGATTGAAGAACTCATTTCAAAATAGTGATGTGCTTTTATGAAGGGCTCAACTGCCTCTTGATTTGAAAATGTCAGCATCCTTAGAGAGATGATGAGGTTGTTAGAGTACTAGTTCTCTGTTGATGTTGCTGCAAAATTTGCTGTGACAGCAAAGCAGCTGATTCCATCACTTGACGAGGCTCACAACTTTAAATAATTGACATTCAGTCATTGGATAACTTAAATCAGTCACTGCAGCTGCAGCAGTGTCTGCACAGCTCTGGATCAATGAAATCAGCACAGGGCTATTTCCATATATAGGAAGGGCTTCACTATTTCTCACATTTTGATTCCAAATGTATTCACTGATTCTTATTATAAGATGGCTGTTTATGAAACTTGTAGAGGTGTAGCCTATTTTGAAATCAAAATTTGTTCCTGGCTAAAGACAATTTAGACCGATACCGGTACATGTGTTCTTATACAGTATCATTTATTCCACATTTAAAAAAAGATACATTGTTTATATATGTACAGGATAAATTATACAAGATACAATATTAGAGTACTTATATTGGCTAAAAACAAGAGTTCCAGGTCCAGATCACAGACTAAGTAAGTAACTATGTAACTAAGTAAGTTGTGCTGTAATAGTGAGGGAAGAAGAATTTTTCATTTTGTACTGTTTTGACTGATAAAAACTCCATGTGGAAAATTGTATTAACGTTATTAATCAAAAGCTTAATATAAGCAAACAACCACCAAGATGAAAATCCTACTGTATATCCTAAATGCTGTGCTCAAGATACTTATCACCAATTCAGCCTTTAAACCGTAGATTTTCTGATGTTATATGTCTACTTTAATAAATATCTGTGCTCGAGAGAAGGGCAAGATACATTTTCAGACAGACATGTTAGCGATATTGCTGATGCACTCACCCAGACTGACTTACAACCGTGCAACAGCAGACTGAGCTCATATTAGATAGAAAAAATATCTAGCATCATGAAATGCAACATCTAATGCTACTGTGCACTGATAATATTCTGACTGGAGGATGATCAAAGTGAAGGACAGACACACAAGGGATCTTTTTTCTTCTTTTTTGGGAGCAGTAAGGTGAAAAAAGAGACAAGGAGATGCAGTTTGGGAGAGAGTTACAAAAAAGGAGACAAGGAGAAAGACAGAGTCATTCAAAGAAAGAAAAGCCAATGATGCTGATCATGCATTGGGATCACCACGCCCACTGAGCAGCCTGGGGCTCTGGAGTGAAGGAAGGATTTCATCTGTTTTATCTCCTCCGTCTTCTTTTTTTTTTAAGTTACACAGAGCACGTCCCCTTTTTTCCCTTTCCCCTGCTTCAGTGAGGCACAGATCTTAATCGCCCCTGACCGTAATCTACCAGAGTGGAACGCCTTTCTTCAATAGACAAAAAAGGAGCTTATAGATGCTGCACCCTGCAAGGGTAGAACATCACAGGGTTATCCTCTGGCAAAAGGGGAGGGATATGTAGTGTGTGTTTGTGTGTGTGTTTTGTTCCTATTGTGTTGACGTGCAGCGTGGACAGCGGGCAGTGACAGTCATTGGGAAAGGGATGAAAAAGAAAAAAGGAATATGTCACAACTTCATACAACTTCTCTTTTTCTTTCATCTTCATTGAATAGAAAAAGTAGAGAGTATATTTTTCTTTTCCTCTTATTTCTGTGTGTGCTTTTGGAGGAATCTCTTAGTTGTGCGTAGACCCAGGCCATCAGCATCAACATCAGCAATAATCATTCCCTTCTAGTAATGGTGAGCCTGTGCTAAAAGATCGATCACTGATAGACCACAATCATATTTTCTCAGATACTCGCAGCAAAGATGCTCTGATATAGACTTGTTTTATGAAATGGCGTATGTATGACCCGCCAATTCGTATGCGTGTATATCCACACCGTTGGGCTCCATTGACTAACATTATCTTGTGATTGCATGTTAAGTTACGCCGTAGCGAGTAGTATGAAATGCCGAAAATCCACATAGCAGGTTGGTTAGGGTGGAGGATGGGTAAAACACAGGACTTTCACCCAGGAGATCTGGGATCGCGTCCCATATAAGACATGACTTTTCCATCGCATTCTTGTTTTACTAAAGCCAACCCTGTTCTTCTTTCGTAAACTCAACCATAGCTTTCTTCTCGCAATAACACGTTCTTCTCGTGATAACACGGCAAGGGGCGATAACACGGCAAGGGGCGATAACACGGCAAGTGCCGTGTATGTGTACGGCCGGTCTATACAGCGTAGACATACACGCGGCTAGCTTAAAAAGTGTACAGATTTTTCTGTATATTTACACATAGTTATGATGCAATGTTGTCTCATACAAAAAACTTTTGTTGTTGGGCCACTGTAGGTGTAATCTTAGAGGCTGATTACTATGGCAATACTGATGGATGACAGTGCTGCAGTATGCACCTAAATCCCTATCTGTTTCGTTTTAATCTCCTTGCAGTCTGATGGGTTGACATATGTCAGTTTTGAGCGTTTGAAGAGTCAATTTATGTATTTCAATTGCCAATTTAGTTTATCCTCTCTTCTTCTGGCATCTGAATTGTCCTAATGTTGAAAAAGCAATCTAAAACTGACACTATACGTTAAATGCGAAGAGAACTGCAATCATAGGGAAAACGTTTTTGTTGCCACAGCCAATCCTCCCGAAAGTTTCACTCCCTCTGTCTGGTACTGTGTCCTCCTTTCTCTCCCCCTTTTCTCTATTATTTCACTTTCGACATGCCTGTTTTTTTTATTTTTTATTTTTCTCTTCCTCTCTGTCACCTCATTTTATTCTCATCGCCTTTGTCACTTTCTCCTCCTCTGTCTTGGTCTTCTCTTGTTCTTTTGTTTCGTTGTCACTTCCTCTCTCTGCAGCCTTTTTTTTGGCATTTCTTTTTTGGTTCTTGTCTTTTTTGCACACTGTCATAGACACACGCGTGCACGCACGCACACAAACAGACATAAATAAATCCATTTTCTGTGAAGTCTCTGTCAGTCAGAGAAAGTCTCAGAAAGAATTTGATTTCCAAAATCCACAAAAAAAAGTCACTTGCACATAATATTCACTGTGCATTATTTCAATACCACTCACCTACCTAGCCTAGAGCTGAAAGCTGGCACATCAAACTTTCCAAGGATTCATCTGAGGTTTAGGCACAGTATTTAGGCAGGGGCGTACATACTATGTGGCTCTGGTGCATGTGTGCACAAGTGTGTGTACGTGCACAGATGTTTGCACCGCCACTTGCCTTCACAGAACCAAATATGAATCATTCTTTTGTGTTTGTTACATAGCAACAAATGGTTTTCACAATCTTTCGGCCAATGCTGAATCGGAAACCACATGTGCCGGTCTGACAAGCCTCACGATGATACTTCCTTGTTAAGCGCTTGTGTTGTCCGTTTCTCTGTGAACAGTGTGGATTGGCAAATTGGATTGAATCTCATCAGGCGTAAATAATGGCAGCTATCTGTAAATAGCGTTGGAGCAGGGGAGCAACAGATGCTGTTCCTGGTGAAGGAGAAAAGCCTGCTCTCCTCCACTGAGTCTGCTCCCCACATGCTGCCACTCATGTATTTGGCTCCCATTTACACTGATCTATATTAATTCCTTGAGAAAAAAAGGATGAATAAGGAAGTTGATTAAGGAAATGAAAATCTATTATGCTGAGCTGAAGCTCAATGTGTTCCAGTCTGTTTCACACTAGGATTTTTAAACCCTAATGGCTATCCATTTAGTCACAGATCAGCGAAGCAAAGCTGGGAAACAATGTTTATTTATCCACCTATTCATTCATTTTTAAATTTTTAACCTATGTTCCTCAAGACGTTCGAAGGCTTATCAGCTCCTGGCTATCACTAAAAAAACACCCACTGAAACCATATCCCAACTTTTGACAATAAATATCTCTCTAAGCAACTACCCCATCTCAAATATGCATGAGTACAGTCAAGAGAAACCTAAGTGAGCCACAGTAGTTTGATGAAATGTACCTGGCATTCGTCAATAGCTGGAATGAAAGCTAACGCCTTCCCGTGTCCACCGAGGCTTGTATCCTTCCATTGATTTCTGGCCAGGCATTTGCTCACCCCAGCCAAGGTCCAAATGCAATTTAAGTGTTGTGTGGGGACGCGTTTCTAGCATAGAACCTGACATGGTGTGGTCAATAGCCCCAGGCAGTGAGCTCTCAAGTAGTATACAGCAACAGCGAGGACGTATTTCCTCTTCCACATCCCCTCACGCCTCCTCGTCAAATTAAACGATAGAGGCTGGAGGGATTACTGCAGGCCTTCACCATGCTTTCACCCTTCCATCTCTGAGAGGACAAGGCAGGCAAACAACAGACACGGCTGCTCACACATGCAGGAACAAAAAAAAACACTTCAATTATTCCATTTAAAATGGCATCAGCTCTCGACCCTCTACTTCAGGAAATTACATTTCAAAATGGACCGCAGTTGCGGCCTCAAAACAAAGGCGCTTGATGATTAGGGGTGGATTTTAATAATGCCAGATTTTCAACACAGGTTGGCAGAATATGGGAAATTAATGCAATAATT
The DNA here is from genome assembly GCA_026937815.1 of Etheostoma perlongum. Taxonomy (NCBI): domain Eukaryota; kingdom Metazoa; phylum Chordata; class Actinopteri; order Perciformes; family Percidae; genus Etheostoma; species Etheostoma perlongum. Next base: position 5,456,748 of record CM049371.1, on the reverse strand, counting down.
CCCAGGTCCTGAAAGGTTAGTAAACTGAACAAAAAGCCTGAAAAAGTATGGTGCACAAACTTTTTCAATGATATCTTGTGTATTTAATGGAGTTTTTGGAGCCATTTTATATCTTCTAATATCTTTTGATGTTTTGTTGTTGTGTATGCATACAGACAAGATATTGTAGGAAGATATGACTGGTATTACAGTTAAATTGTCACAACAGCTTAAGAGGATTTTGGCCACTGACACCAATACCAAAATACATGCCAACATGAGCCTGCTATTAACATTATGCTGGGTTGAAAAGTAACACAAAGCACATAGACATGTAAAAAAAAGACACATCCTTTGTTTAAGTGTGTAGACACGCACAAAGGCCGTCATAAGCCTTAGCATCCAACCCCTCAGCTGGGAGAATAATTGCCCTGGGAACCTGATGGACTGTCAGGAGTAACACGAGCTTGTTTCCTCTGTTCTCCTCTTTTCGTCCCCTCTCGCCTGGTGACACAAACAGACACTACGGAAGCACCTTGTGTTCGCCATGTATGGAGATAAACTGCATATTGCATTCTGTTTCAAGTGTTACAAATCTCTTGCAATAATATAACAAAAGATGTATTATTCATTGCTTCTACAATGGAAGAGGGGGGTGAAATATGCATATGGCACGTGTGCTATTTCAAAAAGCCAACTGTGGGCGACGTGTGACGGGTGATGAGGGAACATCACATTGTGTCTCTGGTGTCATCAAAAGCTGGAGAAGGGAGATTACTCGAATGAGGACAACATGGGCAGACACAGGGCCACTTCATGGCAAAATCACTGTAATATTTTGAATGAGAGAGATGCTGCTGTATATAAGCATACATTTGCAATCTACTTTATGATGAGAATCCATTTGTGGTCCCCAGGTGTGACAAACAAAAGGTCTGGATGTGTTTGTTCCAGATCTGTCTAAATGGTTTTGTTTTATTTCCCATTGAGATAGGGTATATGGGGAGTGTGGGATTGGGGTGCCGGGGGTGCCAACCGAGTAATTTTGCTGCCTACACACTGCAGAGAATATAATTACAGACCTTAAAAATACCCATTCTGCTTTGGCACGTGTGAAAAGTTGGGGGGGGGGGCAGGAATTGTTGGTCATGTGGATACAGGAACATGTGGTGTGTGTGTGTGTGGGGGGGGGGGGGGGGGACAAGCATGGTTGCACATTAGAAAGAGATGTTTTTAACAAATAATATGCATGAATACTGCCATGCATGTATATTATTGTAGAGAAATAGTGGGGGAAATGGCTCCATTGTTTCATTCCAACAAACCTCATCATGGCAGAGTATATTTATAAGGTAGCGTAGAATGCACTTTATTTTAGGGAACATATTCTATTTTATGTTGGTGAATTCAAAGTGTTTTCTATTGGCCGGGGGGCCTGTGTGAATGAGTAATAGAAAGAGTAATGGCTTCATCGTCGCCCGGCTAAATTTGCTTTTCTTCCTCCTGAATTGCAAATACACAGAAAAAAACTGCCAAAAATGATAAATAGCAGCCACCCAATTACTCTGGCATCACCGTATTCAGGAATTTATGTTTACATTATCAAGATGTACCACTGCTCTGCATGACAACACCTTGCCACAGAAACAAATGGCATTTACATTTCCTCTGGGTGATAGCTAGGTTCAAGTTCCTATTCATTTAGCTAGTTTGCCTCCTGAAGTAATGGGAGGCCCTGACCTAGAGACTCTCTGTCAGCCCATTAGTGAGCGTGGAGAGCTTTGCATCGGCACCTCTGCTGTTCTGCCACTCACAAACACTCCCTAGAATCCACACAAACAAGCCCAGAACGCTGCCCCTCCTGCTCTCTCACTCACACACACACACACATGTACACGCACACGCACACGCACACACACACACACACACACACACACACACACGAAGCTGGGGCATTGATTTTATAATGATGCCTTGGCTGCTTCCAGCCATGCAGGAATTGAAGCTGGCTGAGCTGAGCTCTTGGTGTGTGGAGAGTTTTGTTGGATAGGAGCCCTGCCGGTTGCTGGGACTAGTCCGGTGGAGAGGCTAGGCTACAGACGTGTGCTGTCGGTGGATCCAGAGCATGTAGAACATGGAGAGGCAGCCGTGCCCAACTTTACAGAAGCACCCGGAGCCAAGCGTCCCTCCTCAGCACACACAGACCTGCAACTGCCAATCAAAGCAGCCTCGGGCGCTGCCACTGCCTTGTGCGCATAAATTAGCATGTATTTGCATAAGAATCCACTCGTTTAGCAGACCCACTTGGCTCTCCCCCCAAATGGCATTTTCTCGCTCCCCCCTCCCTCTATCTCCCACTTTTCCTCTCCTTATCCTTTTACAAGTGCCGATAAGAGCTAGAAAATAGTGTTAACCCTTTTCATACCAAACCTCTCTTGACACAAATTATATGTGTGCATGCATGATTTAATGTGTGCATATGCTTGTTTGTTGTGGGTTTGCAAATGAGCAAAATGAACCAACAAATGAATCAAAACACACACAAACAAATAAACATAGGTACGCTAACATATTTCAGTTTGACACAGTGCACCACAGCTTCCTTTTCTGAAGTTTGAGCGTTTACTCTGAGAATATTTTGTGGCAGGAGGAAAAGTTTGGCTTTTGCCATTAGCAACATCTATAAAAATGTCTTGCACTTCAAAGTTGCACCGCAGCTTGTGTATCACATAGCATTCACCAACACGGCCACAATATTCCGTGACAACTTTGAAGCCTTTTTTTCATGGTTCTGCCTCAATAGCCCACAGAGAGCAGCGACATATGTGTACCCTTCTAACTTACAGCTTACTGTATAATACAGGAAAATCAGTTATTAGTCAACAATGGTTACAAAGAAGGTGCGTGAGACAGAGGACAACACATTTTTCACCATGAACAGCCAAACAGGACAATATACAGCAGGGCTGGCAGGGATTAATAAGTAAAGAACAGAGAGGGATACACGTTGCCCTGAGCACAAGTTTGGGATGCAGTAATTGGCCAGGATTGTGCATTCCGAATCAACCACGCACATGAGTCTAATGGGGGTTTCACTGACTTTTTTGTACTTTTCTTGCCCTGCTTACTTTTAGCGTTGTCCATGGCTCTCATCTAGTAAATTATTTAACTTGGTCTGTGGTCCTTAAAGCTGGCTATGATTGCAAAGTTCTTTGCCCCTAGATATACTCCATAGGTTATTAGTTACCATGGATAACAACAATGTAACAATGGATAAAGCATTCAAACGTGGTGCCGCATTCATTATGATGCAAGCTGCTTGCCAAGCACATACAGTACAGTAAGTATGTATTGCTTCCTGCTTATGTGCTCATAATGCATATTCAGTTGTGTCTTTATTTGGCTCTGTGATGCCAACAACTCACCCACACGGCTTGCATGAAATTATCTTGATACGGTTGCCTGTGGTTTTGAATGTGTGTAATGATCCGGAAATTTACAACTTTGACCACATCCAAATTGCCAGAGCAGCACTGTCCACGACTTTACACAAGCTAGTTACAGCAAACAATGTGTTAGATAGTTTGATGCTGTTGCAGCAAGCAAATGGAACACATAAGACATACGCTGGAAGGTAAATGAATTTGAACAGTGATATGGTAGCTAAATTATGCCTACGACATGGACACTTCCACCATTATAATAATCAATGTCAAACACAACCAAGGTGGGGATTCACTTTACATACAGACACACATATACACACATTAGTGACTTTTGCCTGATTTATGCGGCTTAAGTCACATTAAGTGTAAAAAAGTGTGCATCTGTGTGGGAGGCGGCATTAATTACATACAAATACACATTTGCAAGTTGGTTAACATGAGTTAGCTCTGTGTTCAGGTATGAATCTATGTAAAAAGTGGCACTATGTGGAGGACTAGTTCCAGCTGCCGCATGGTTGTGCAGAAGCGTGTGTGTGCATGCATGCATCTGTAAGAGGTATTCTGGATCGCAGACACGTACATATGTACACACAGACATGTATATTTATGAAGCAAGGGCATGTACATATGTGTGCATGTGTGCAGCAACATGAAAGTTAGGACTAGGTGTTTGTGCGTGTGTGTGTGTGTGTGTGGCATTCAAAAAGGGATAAACACTTTGAAGTTAGGTATGTTTACTCCTTGAGGACAACTGGCACATTTGAGCTCAGTCTGTGTATTTTATGTGTGTGTGTGTGTGTGTGTTTATAATGTTGCGTTCAAACACCAGCTCACACCCCAGGAGGTTGTGCAGTCGCTCAGGGGGGCCGGTCTCCTTTCCCATGCTCCCTGCTGGTCCAGGCAAGCAGCTGAGCGCCCTGTTACCATCTCCAACCTGTGTTTCTTTCCTTTTCTCATATCTAATATAAGTCACACAAACTCAAAGAAACACACACACCCAAAGGGCTCAAACTGCCCTGTCTCATCCCATTTCCTCAGCGCCTTTGATCCCCAACCCTCCCAAAAATACATTGCCCCCCTTGCAGTGTTAACTTCCTGCAATGCTATTTAAGCTTCCTTGTCTGCCTGGAGCGACCACAGCTTTGGCACTAGCTGCTGCTGTCTCCCAATGACAGCGCTGCAAGAAGAACATGGTGGGGGGTGTCGGACAACAGGAGCAGGACAAAAGGCCTGGAGGTGCATCACAAGATAAGGGTGGTTCATTACTGGCAAGGAAGGGTTAATGTTCACAACCGGCTCTGAAGGGCCCCTCCCCAAATGCTGCAGCTTGTTATGAGAGCTAATGATGTCAGCAGAGGGCCCTGCTTGTTGATTAGCCTAAATGGAGGACTAATAGAAGTGTGTGAGTGTAATTAATGACTGAAGGGGAGCCTAACAAAGACGCAAACACACCGCTGTGGCCGTGGGTGTTCCCGGGTTAAGCGTGTCCCTGGACAACATGGCAGGGCACCTCATCAGCTGGCCAAGTTATCCCTATGGCATCCCATGCCATGCCCTGCCATGCCATGCCACGACACCCACTCCAGCACCCAGACAGGCCAGCCTTTGTGGCCAGGCCTAATTAGCTGTCACAGCAGGTGGATCAGGGACCAGGGACAGTCTTTGGTCTGCTTTCTGACAGCACAGGTCCCTGCAGAGCTCCCCCAGACACTGACCACACAGGAACAATGTGTGTATGTGAGGCTCTGCGTGCATTTGTACATGCCTACATGTCTGTGTGTGTGTGTGCATTTTTCTCTGCTTGAGTTTGACAGAGACAATGAGAGTTTAAAAAAAAGATGTGATGGTGAAGGGTACATCAGGATGCAGTGTACACATACTCCTTCACAGACGAGCAGAAAGAAGCTCATTTTATCGCAAACACGGGTAGAAATAGGTACAGTGTAGGCATAGGAAAAGTTTAATTACATTCCAGTTTAGTTTTGCCTGTCACTGCTTTAGACAGAGATAGTCCTCATTTACCTTAGCTCCCCCACAACACTCACAATATACTGTATTTAAAATAGAAAATACGTCGACAGAATAGATTTGACCAGTCATTTTGTAATTAGGTAATTATGGAGCAACAAAGAAGTTTATACAGTATATGAATAGAAAATACTGAAAATTCAGGAGATGTAAATCTGTCCGAGCGCAAAACAAACATTGAAATGAATAAGGAAAATAAAGACAAAACTACAGTGTATCCTGATTTATAAGTAGAAGCAGATGTGTGTGTGATTTATAGTGCAGAAAAGGTAAATAACTAATTTTAGGAGCAAATATGTTTTCTCAGCCTTTCTCTCCTTTAATAGCGGCCCATTTACAGTACACGCTTCCTCTGAATTGTCAGACCCTTGTCACCTCCCTCCCAGAGCAAAACATTACTTAGTGTTTCCCTCCCCACCCCTGCTGTGTTGGTCCCTCTTCTGTTGATTTGTGCATGTGTATGCAGGCGAGGATACAGTGCATTATGATGCTCCCTTCTGTTTGCTTGGGCCTGTGTAAGCTGTAGTAATACTTCTTTACTGATAACTCCGCTTACACACTCACACCGTCACGCATACACATTGCAGGTCCATACACTCCTCTGGTTTAATCTATTACCATTTTTATGCGGCTCAAGTATTCAGGCCGCGTTAACCAATGCATCATTATGAGGCGTATAACTGCAAAAGCCAAAGGATTTATAGGCTTAAATAAATTATGTGATACAATAGTGCAAGTTTTATGAGTTGCAACTTTGCAAATATTCTTTTACATAATAATAATAAAAGAAAAATATCCTGGTGTTATTGGGAGATGTGAGAAAAATCATTCTTCTGTCTCTACTGCTTAAACCCACCTTAAACTTCACATCTATCTCAAGCTATTAGCACTATACCTTTTCTTTACAATCACCTAACGCACATTATATGAATTGATGAGTTTGTTTCTGGCATTTAAGCATCATGTTTTTTTCCGACTTGCATAGCTTGTGCTATTATTTCCCTCTATGTCATACTGGTGTTCCTTTAATGTATCTCAAATCATTTCTATTGAGCGTACTCATCCACGGCGATGGCAGACAATATACCCAAGCACACACAACAACATACACAATGATGTATTGTGTATTTGCAATGTAATATGTTTTACACATGGTCACTATACATCACCTCTGATGTTGTGTGAGTAGGTCTATTTGATCCCATTTGGCAGATGGATCCAATTGTCCGGGCTGATATTGGGCTGTGACAGAAAGCAATCTAATGGCAGGCTCATTGATGATGATGAGTTCTGTTCCATTGCACTGAGATCCAGTCCAATTTCAAAAGCAAATTCAGCCATTCATCTTCCAAATAATTGTGGCACTTTATCAATTGCTCCCAGTCTTTTATCTATCACTTCGATTGATGTGATCATTTTCACAAACAGCCTTCTGTGCTAACGGCGTCTTGGAACACACTTGCAGGGCTGTGTGCTTCTGTGTGTGTGCTAGAGTGTCTAAAGGCATCTCTGCACAAGTTTGCCAGCATGTGTGAGTGTGTATAAATGTATGCATGTGTTTGCAACTGAGCAAACAAGTATGCATGTCTCTATGTGCTTAATTATCCACATGACTACATTGGTTTGTTTAATACCAGTCTTCTAATGCTCATTGCAATAATACATATTCTGCTCCATTGTTATTATTTTATTTCTGTTTGTTCTGCTTCCTGTGTGTATTTATGAGACAATTTGACTATGATAGTGTTTGTTTCACGAGGGTCTTCATGCTTGTGCAGCCAGTGAGTGTGTGTTCTTTGAATCTATTGTTCTTTTGTGTGTGTTGTCGTGTGCATGATGTGTGTAATATGTACCTCATATTGTCAGCAGCCTGTGTGTGTGAGAGGATATTATGGGATTTTATCTTAAACCTCATAGAATCAATAGCCAGACGTGTGAAATGTTCATCTGTTAACATGTTAAGATGATTTTTAGCTCCCTGGAGATATCTAAAACTAAAACATAACCAGTAAGACAAAAATGTTCTCCAAAAACATCTAATTGTATTCAAGTGAAAATGCATTTCAGACAGAACGCAACACAGCCCGAAACAAAGAAAACTGTACTATCTTTGAGAATGTATGTTAAATAATAAATCGAAAATAGAAGCAAATATATTAATAAACCAGAAAAAAGCACAGTGCATCCGACTGTTACCCTAACTTGACCAAAACGTTAAAAAAGGGGCAGAAATGGAGAAATGTGCATTGGAAATATGTTTCTGCTTTTGTGGTTGCTTTTTTTAAATTTTATTTGAATAAGCTCTAACTATGGCACCTGTTTGACTTGCTTTACATGGTATGCCACACGATTCTGCTATTTTCAGGCAATTTTCACATGCTGCTGCTACAAAAGTGAGAGCTGTCAATGTGGTGACATCTTCTCTCTCTCTCTCATGAACGCATGGACATGTTTACATTATTAACCCAACACTACTTACGCAATTGGTGTCTGATATGTGTGCACATTTACTGTAAGTCACGTCCTGCAGGGAACTCTAAGATCATACAGCGTCCATCTCATCTGAGACTCAACTTGTATAGTGTATTAGCAGATGGCTTTCTGTGGTTACAGATGTGTTTATTTGAGTGTAAAAACTGCATGTGCATGTGAATATGATTGTGATGGTAAAAACCCAATGGGATCACACTATCAATTGCTGGTTTTGAGTGTGTATGCTCTGTTCAGTCCAACATGTATTAATGAAAATAAAAGACAAATCTTAATTTAAAAAAATTTAATTAACAATTTTAAATATTACTTTACTTATGATTAAAGTAAACACATGGACAAACTCATCCAACACTTCACCAGTGACCACAATGTATAGTCTCCAAATGTGAAACTTAACCCACTGTGGCCAGACAAAGAAGTATATTCTCAACATGTATACAACACAAGCAGCCACAAATGTGTAAACCTGACCAGAGATAAACTCTCTATAAACAAGATGCTGTTTAAGGACCAGTCATCAGCCTCTGGCTGCATTATACCAACTCTAATTATCCCATTTCCATTGTAGATAATACAACTGTGTTTACATTCAACACATCTCACCAACATTCAGTTGATTCTGTGTATCCTAAAGACCAAACAAGAACTTGAAAATTGCATTTGCTACTGCACAAAATCTTTTGAACTGTGCATTGTTTACATTAAAATATTTTTCTCCTCCCTGGTGTAATGCTACAATTTACAGTAGAACAGAAGCTAACCTGGAAGTGCCACAGAATATGTTGTCTGATGGGGAAAAAGAGCTCTATTAAAATTACTAGCACTTTGGCATCTTCTAGGAACATAATTAACAGTTTAGGTAACACTGTAAAATGCTGCCATGAGTTTTTAAGCATAATTATATATACATAAAAACATATCTTTGTATATCTACTGTATATATTCAAATACTTTGTATATGCATCATGTGCTCTTTTCTCTGAGCCCTATACTATATGCCCCCCGTCCTGGCTATTTGTTTGTTAAATAGCTCTCTGTGATTCTGTGCATTTTTGCAGACCATTTTGACGCGTCTGTGTGTGTGTGTGTGTGTGTGACTGGGACTTTAGTGCTCAATTGTTGGATGTTGTCATTGCCCACAGCAGAGCAAGTCCAGGTCCATTCTCCCCTTCGCTTTTTGCTCCACGATTGCTCACCGCTGACTCCTCTCATCAGCATTGTGGTGTGTACGGACTGGAGCACAGCCACGGCCCGGCAGGTGTATGAGAGGAGCAGAGCAGGATATACACTCATAAATCTGACAGATGCATGGTGTGTCATTACCCTCCACTTATTATTATTCTCCCACTACTCTTTATACAGCAAGCCACTTTAGCTGTTTTCCCGGCCTGGCTCAGAAACATTTGTACTGTGGCCTTGCAGAGTGATAGATGCTCCTGGGGAGGCACTGGGTTATTGTTGCAAGTCATGCTCTGGCTTTTTGTTTGTGTGCAGGGCTTGAGTCTGGGCATTAAAACTTATGTGTTTTGGATGGATGCATTGGCAGTAGGGCTCTGACAGTATGGATTTTTTCTTACTGCGGTGAAGAAGGAATGTATCGCTGCGATATAGGGGTTAACCGCAACCCCTGTTACAACAGTAGTGAAAGTAAGAGCTAAATTGTTGCTCTCTCCACCAATGATGCTGCTCTGTTTTAGGCTACAAAACAGGCATATATGCACAAATGTAAACATACTGTTTTGTCTTGATTAGGCTATAAGCAGAAACGTTAATGTGTCCACCTCAACTGCGAACGGAAAAATGTCTTTGACTTCCCTACCGTGTATTGTATTAAATGTTAGTCCTGTAGAAATAATTTATAATAATTGGACACAAAAACCCTGCATATATTTAATGGACTGTCCTTCTTTAAGTGCAATGTGATGAGCAACTTAAGTTTTTCTCCCTAATCTCTCTCTCTAAACAATGATTATTTTGTTCATTAGGGTATATTTCATATCACACAGCATATGCACTCCTGTAACTTTCACAGGCAAAAAAAATAAAAAAATAATACATTTCAATTGTTTTATTTTTGCAAAGATCTCATACACACACACACACACACACACACACACACACACACACACACGCGTCTGTGTGTCCCTGTGGCCCAGAGAAAGAGAGAGAGACAGGGAGAGAGAAGAAAGAGCAGCAGCCGCCTCACAAGAGCAGACCTCATAAAACTCCCTGTCACTTTGACTAATTTGTTAGTCTTGTCTCACTGTGTCGAATCGTCACCCCCCTCTTCCCCCTGTTGCACCTCTACACCGACTCCCCCTGCCCTTCTTTCCACCCCCCCTCATATCCACGGGAAGAAGAGGGAGGGAGAAAGGAAGGAAAAAAGGGCAATAAATGTAATATAGTGCACTGGCCATTGGTTGCAGTGATCTACACAGCAATCCATCTAGAGTCAGAGGAGAACAGAGGCTTTATGGAGCAGAGGATAACATGATGGCTCGATTTCTCATCCACTTTCTGTCTCAGTGCGCCTCTGTCCCACCTCGAGAGGAGGCATGCTGGGCACCGGTAAAGTAATAATAAAAATAGAAAGGTTGAATAGGGCTATTATGAATCCAGGCTAGATTACAATCCTTAAAACTAGACTGGGTTGGACTTGGCCAAGCATGGTGGGTTGGTATAGATCAGTTCAGATGGCCTCTCAAAGCATCAAAGAGCCAATACTGGATTCATAGAGATAAATTAAAAGCCAAAATCCTTCTCCAGGGGGAATCAATTGCCAGGTAATTATGGAGAACGGGACCGAGATTACAGAAACAAAACACACACACAGAGAGCTGTTTCCCTACGACGCTCATCAAACCAGGGAAAACTGTTAGTTGGTTACGAGCAACATTCTTTTGCTGTTTCTCCCCCCTTCTCCTTCCCACAACCTATCCCCAGTACCTAGTCTTTAAAAAGGAGCTCAGGCTTAAAACTAAAAATAGGCCACATTTTCCAGCCAGCCACCCTCTGCTGAGCTGTCAGCAGCCCTTCTCCCCCTTGCTCACAGTGAGGCAGACACAGCCCTCCTTCATGTGTTTTCGAGGGAGACAGGCATTCTGTGATCACTCCAGCTCTAACCCATCTCCTCCTCACATACACAGCAGGCCTAACCTCACCTGACTCGCTGGCCTCACAGGGAGGCTGCTGTGAACTCGCACACCAATTTGAGAGAAAGACTCATTCCCGCTGTGCTGGTCCTGTTTCTCTTCCGCACAGAAATGAGGGGCAGGATGTCCAGACGTGTGAACGATGGGTGATGGAAGGAGTAATTTGGGCTGGTGCAGTACAGGCTGTGCAGGATTTGGAAGCTTGATTGCCATTTTTTGTTGTTGCAATAACACCTGAATATATCCTTAATATATTCAAGGATCCAATCTAGACAGTTAAACTAATTACAAGCTTATCTAGACCCTTTGAAATGAGTATTGACAAAAATGCCAATTCCATTCAAAGAAACAGAATACCCTTAATCATGTAACCCTCCTATGCACTGATAATAATGAAAGAGGTCAGGGCACTTACAGTGACTTTATATTGGTCAAAGGTCAGCGTCTGATCATCCTTATATCTACTTTTGGAAGGATGCTCTTTGTTGCATCTTCAAGAAAAGTCAATCTGCATTAAACATCTTTAATTGAGTTTAAAAGTTTGTAAATGGCATCAACAGCTCCAATTAATTCACTGATGGTGAAATCACAGAATGATAATGAGAGGCATCAAACAATGGAGGGCTTATCAAGAGAATGTCACCTGATGACTTGAAAACTAAACGGTCTCTGGAAATAGCAGCATGTAGCAGTGCCTCCATTTCAACAGGTCTTGCAAACATAGTACTGTATTCTATGTTTCAATGCATTTTAAGTTGCATTAGAGCTTTATCTGTTGCTGTGGTGAACAACAATAGATGGTAATAGATGGTAGAGCAAAACATTGGTGTACCTGTTTCGGTAAAAATTTGGCAGTGGCGAGTCAGGAAACAAGTTGTGTTTGTGTTTTGGAAGTAGAACAAACCCATTTCATCAATTCTCTAAGGGACGTCATGTAAACAGGATTATTTGGGGAATTGTGAGGTTTTAGCAGGGCTCAAAAGAAAAATGCTTAATCACAGTTTTGGCAGTAGTGGCTTTGTTGTTGCATGTACTGTATATGTAGCCAAAACTAAATGAATCCAACTTTCTTAATTTCCTCATTAGAACAAACTAAGGCAACCAGAATGACAATGTGACTATTTATGGTTATATATGGTTATACGATGAATCAGTGTCTCTTTTACAGTAAAACTATGCATTGACAAAGATGTAAAAAATGGTTACCAGACATAGTTTCCCCAACATTAATTAAGTTCAACAACCTTTGGCACCCAACTTGTGGAGCAAGTGTGCCTTTGCCATTGTTCACCTTATGGACAAGAATATTGTTTTATTTCTACAACTGATCTTGACTCTTCCCTTTGGTGACACATGTGCCGCTGTGATTGCCACATCTGTTTCAACGTTATGAGATGAGTAACATGACTGGCTAAGAACGTAATGATTCATCATAATATCCCACTTCACAGGACACGCCTGTCGAGTGTGGATGCTCACTGAGGAACAAAAATAGCGCCTGGATACGCCTTCTTTGAGCGCCATGTGCGCGAGTCACAACAGTTGAGTGGATAGTAGTGGATAAATGTCTACTCAAAATAGGGCCCAATATGGCAAAGTTAATTTTAACTGTAGCCTTTTTAGAACATTAAATATATTTTTTATTTTATATTGCATGCATTCAGCTTGCTGTCTTTTTCTGAGAGACTTGATATTTAATTGGACAAGCAGCATTTATTGTGGGTTTAGCCCAGTGCTCACTTTACCATATCTACTTTACCAATATCTACTCAGAGGACATCACAATTATCTGTGTGTCTCCGATAGTAGGTTCTGTCTGATTCACAAATTCTTATAGCTTACATATTACTATGTAATCATATTTGATTAGCATGTCCCTAACATTGAGAAATACTAATGGTTCCAGCCTTCTTCAAATGAGAAAGAAGTTAACAATTGATATGGGGTTAGAAAAATAAATGCAATCAAATTTAAAAAATCAGGTTCTTCCCAAGTGTAATTTATTCTGGCTGATTCATTTCTGAATCACTAAAAAGTCCATCTTCACACGGGATAATGCTAGTCATCTAAAAAATTAAGAAAACATGTAATAGTTACAGCCAAAGTGACCCAACTGGAGGAAAAGTATCAGCGCTTGCTTTGTGAGCAGTGGTATTCACAAAGGATGGTCAAACACGGTCAAAGGCCAGCGGCGTCCTTGTCTCTCCACTGCAATGTTATCAATCAGACCGCCAAGCCAAAGATAGATGGACTGAAATGCACGCACACACAAACACAGACAACATACACTCAAAAACTTACACACAGTCCTTTACTGGAAAACAAAAGCAAGTTCCTCTCTTCCATACTGTTGGTTTTCCACCCCTCCATGACTTCAGCTGACTTGTATTCATCATAACAGAATGAAAATTATAGATTTGCCTCTGGAGATTAGAGTAAAGAAAACAAATGAATGTATAGACATAAAGGAAATAGAGCATGACGGAGGGGAAAGTATGGAGAGGGAAAAAAGTGTGGGAAAGAAAGAGAAAGACAAGAAAAAGAGAGAGATGAGGAGAAAGAGAGATGGCCTCTCTAAGTGCAGCAGCACACAGGAACAGGGCTGTAAGTTCCCAGGCAAGATAGCATGAGCTGCCTATTTGTCAGCATTGATCAACCCATTAAAGGGCTGTGGTGGGAAGCATATTGGTTTTGGAGGCCAAAGGGGCATAGAGAGACAAAGATAAAGCAAGACGGGCGGGGGGGTGTTGAACTCCTTTCAGCCTTGGTAGCCACACGTCTATAGGAAAAACCCTGTAGTCCTCCTTTCCAATGTCTATGCAGTTCATTTTGCGGGGCCCGACGGGAAGGTAGTAGATGTCATTTGTCTTACAGCCTCTCTGGAGGCTTCACTGTATGTGTCATCTTAGCTTTCGGCCGCTGCAATGCCAGGAAGGAAGAAAGGAAGGAACTAGCAAGCCCCTTCAGACACACAGAATGTCACTTGTCCTTTTCCTTAGTGTGGACGAATGTATGTGTGTAGGCAAAAGGTTGGAAGGTAGGGTGCGGATGGGTCCTTGCCCTAGGGGAAAGCAGGCTGCCTCTTTGCCCAGCCTCTGATGAATTCATATAATTAACTCTGCCTTGATCTGTTGGCTAATCCTGCACTCAGTAATAAGGGATTAAAATGTCACCTAAGCCACCTGCTGTTATTGAGCCCCTAGACTTTTTGTGCCTCTGTGTGTGTGTGTGTGTGTGTGTGTGTGTGTGTGTGTGTGTGTGTGTGTGTGTGTGTGACAGTGAGAGAGAGGATAAAAGTGAAGTGAACTTCAAGATTTTTGTTCTGTAAGCACATGTACTAGAAACACGTCTTCTGTTTGCACTAGAATATGTAGAGGCCACTATAAAGTAGCTCTGAGAAGCAGACATAACTTACTGCTGCCATATGCATGTGAGCGCTACTCACAACAGTTTGGCATCAAGCAGAACTCCATAATTTGGCAGGAAGCTGGAGCAGACATTGCAGCAGACTCGCTCTGAAAACTCATTGTCACAGTCACTAAAAAGGGACAGGAAAGTGGGACATGCTGGAAGGTGGGAGTTGAGAAATCTTTTTTTCCCCTTCCCTCTCACTATGACCTCCTTGGACCAAGTAAAGCAAAAAGAAGAAAGAAAGGAGTGCCAATTGGTTGGCTAACAGCCCACAGACCAACGGCCAGCTTGCCTTGCCTGCCTGCTGGCCACCTCCGCTCGGTTGCCTAGCAACCCCAAGTGTACTTTTGGGTTGTCTAATGACTCTTGTTGCTGCAGTGGCTCAGGGGCTACTAATGAAGTCTTTTGACCAATCGCTGCTGTTTAAGACCTAGAAGCTGACTGATTACTGGACAGGGATCCTGGGACTTTAGGCTACTCTAAACCTCTTATGTGAGACAAATTCTGCCCCCAACCTGAGCTGCTGTCAGGACACACTCACGCACACACACTTACAATATCTACAAAGAACAAACTGCTTACAATGCTCCAACTGACCGTAATACTCTCCCCTGCATACTTACAATGCCTCACCTTACCTGAACTTGGCCTAAGACTCACATGTAAAGATATTCAGTGGAATATCAATAGCTGTTATCCAGCCAAAATATAACAATTATACTTCAAGGCCATAGAAATATGATACTACTGATGCCAAGGGCCCCTTCAACCACCCTATAAACCCAAATCAACAGGACTATATTTACTTCATTCTTCCAGAGCTTCAGTTCCAACATCTGGAGTACCTTCCCCTTGAGAACATACAGTAAAGGAATTTAGTGACGACTTCCAGTATCGTTTTTGCTTGGTAGTGTCTGCAAAGTCAAACACTTTCAACATTGTCCATCTTAGGAAAGAGAGTGTGTGCAGGTCCATTTGTATGGGTGTGAGTGTCGGTCTGAGTATCTTAGTGTGTGCCGGTGCAGCTTCATTCGCTTGTCTTTGTGATGCCTTCCTCATCTCTCTAAGCTTTGTTCCAGTGTCACAGCATATTGCTAGACAAGTACATTATGTCCCCAGGGTCTCGCCGTGTATACGCTTGTCTATACATGTCCAAAGTCTTAGGTCTATATTTGGCCGCGGTCAACTGCTGTCAAGTGCTGCGTTGCTTGAGGGCCCAACACCCACTGTGCTGCCCTAGCTGAGTGATCTGAGGGGGCAGTACCGTGTGCCATTCACTGGCACTTACATGTTGGACCTGTCCACATGGCCTAGTTAGAAAGATAGGCCCACTGCTGACTGAAGCCAGAAAAAACACCATGCCAAATATAAAACACAATGCTAAATATGACACGCGTGGGTAGCCTCAATAAGCAAGGGTCTTCAAAGGTGGCTCTTTACACCTACCCTTTTCACAAAGGAAAGAGGGGATACCATTGCTGTTGTCAGAGAAAGCACAAGATTGAGTGTTTTTTCTGTTTTCATATTGAAACTCCAGAGAGTGAGAAAAAATAAAACTGTAGACACGGGAGGAACAAGAGCCAGGGGAGTTTTTATTCACGGCATGCGGTTTTTAAAAGGTTTTTTTATGTTACCTTGCCAACGTTTTTTGCTTTCACCTCACTATAAAATGGTTCTTCAAAGGTTGTTTATTGATTCCCTACTGTTAACCTTTCACAAGCTGTTTCACTGCTACGCTGTTTGGTGGCTCTCAATAGTTTCAAGAAGGAGCTGGCTGGGGCAGGGTGGGGTTGGCTGTCCAGACCAGTGGCACATTGGTCGTGAGTTGCAAAAGGGCTCCTAGGTAGAGAGAGTAGAGGGGAGTGAGAGAGAGAGGGAGAGAGGAGGAAGGGATAGATGGCAGAGAAAGAGGGATTGCTAAGGGTCAGGGATGAGCAGGAAATAGCTGGTGACTGGGAGTCTGGAGCCAGGAGGGGATAGGAAGAGCAAGGGCCAGCATGAAAAGACCTCTCCCTGTGGGGCTGGGAGTGGCTGATGTAATGGCATTAATCTCTAAGTGCCATCTGACACCCAGTGTGGCTCCGTCATTGAAAAGTGCTAATTCTGCTGAACTGTGAGGGGAATTCAGGCATCTCAAGAGGCAGTGCCCTGGATTAATTAAACACGTTGGCATGAAGCACGGCACAAATTTATCTTTTTATGGCATCATCACTGTTTGATTTTTGCATTTAGCTCACAGAGCAGGACAAACTCAGAACATTAACGCCAGGAACACTGACACATTTCACTTACTCTCCTTCCACTTTACATATTGTACCCAATGCTGTTATCGTTTTCATGCTAACCTGGGATTTCCCTTCTCTTCCTTATCTCTTTCTCCCTTTACTTCTCTCTCCAGATGAACCGGCCCATCCAGGTGAAGCCAGCCGACAGCGAAGGACGAGGAGGTAATTAACCTTCTCCTGGTCTCTGTTGCACACCCCCCTTAAAACACACACACACACACTCACACACACACACAAACACACAAATACACTGGAACAGTGCAAATGCAATCCTTAATATTCTGCTCTCACTTGAGACACACTGGGAGTTAGTAGAGTAGCTCGTAATATAGGTCACTTGCTTCTATTGACTTCCCATCTGTGCCAGCAGAGGGGCTGTCTCAGGTTCACAGTCACTGGGAGCAGTTCAAAGACAAGACAGAGAGAAATGGAAAGAAAGAGTGTAAAATAAAAGAGAGAGAGGGAATGGAAAATATAGGGGAGTGGAGGATCTCCATCTCTTGATCTCCATAGAGTAATAGTAAAGTCTGCTTACAGATAAGAGGCAGTGGGTAACACACCAAAAATTCACAAACACAGATAAGCACAAACACACACACTTACACAAACACCCCAGAAATACAACTTGGAGAGACAGTATCAATTTGACTGAATGTATAAATGTACTAGTCACTTAATGAAGGGAAGAGAGAGCACAAGTCAATCAAAGTGGGACATATCATTATTTAAGGAGTTTGGAATCTCTCATACACAGTATCTGTATCTGTTTTTGTCTAGAAGTAAGTGCACGACTAATAGACTGTGTACTGTAATACATATCCCGTTTCACTTCTCTAAAATCCATATACACATGTACAGTATTCACATGTGTATATGTAAATGTGCCTACAGTACATTTACACCTGTCTACCTTCTGTATATGCAAGTTCAATTAGACCATTTGTTTTAAAAGAAACGTAAACCTGCACACACAAGCATTCATTGTGTTATTTAAATGTGGCAATTGTGGTTTGACACTACACTAATTCTCTTGCACAGCCTCCTTATTCCATCTTTAGTCTGAGTGACATAGTGATTGACTAGATCATTCTGAAGCTATTTGTGACTAACATCGCTAAGGTTAATGCAGATAAGGCCTGTTAAAGATTTACATTGGTAGAATTGGATCTAATTGAACCGGTCTGTGTCTGCCCTGTGCTTGCATTTTAGAGTGGTGATTTAGACTGCGTAGGTCAGATTAGATTGAGCTACTTTGCTAATTTATGTGGTCAAGTGTGAATCAGATGGCCCATTTCTATTGCCACACACAAACACACACACACACCCCCACACACACACCCGTGTAGATCTTATTTTTGTCATGGCAGCACTATAATTAACGGCCATCTAAAAACAGGCAAAGTCTGACCGACAAGGCCTGGGCGAGAGCCAATCGGCATTCTCACCAAGATAAATTGGATCTCTGGACTTAAGAGGGGAGGATGGATGGGTCCCAATATCAATTACTACCCCTTTTTCAGCAGAAAGAGACGGCAGATGAACAGGCAGTGTGAATGAAATACAGAGAGCTCCCAGCCTGGCACAGTCACTGCTAGTCTGTCAGATGAACTTTCTATATGGGAGGACAGGATAGGACACAACACAGAATGAAATAAGACCAAGCAGACAGGCCCCAACAGAGATATTGAGCGTTAATGGCAACAGGAAGTCAGCAGATAGGCCAGGGAAGTAAACCACAGTCACGGCTGACAATGAAATGAGATTTACTATGAAGGCCTGTGGTTAAAGGAAAATAGACAGCCCAGCTAGGACTGACTAAAGGAGAGTAAGTAGCAAGGGATTCATCTGTGGAAGGCTGAGGAGCAGTCAGGTACACCAATCCCAGCGGGGCCTCTAGATTGTCAAACCCAGGGCTGCACCGAGACATTTGTACCTCTAGAATGGAGTCACATTTATCAATACCAAGACATCAGCGATTATCTGTCATGGGAACTTGTGCAGGGGTCTCGATTACGTGCCTGTGCAGACATTAGGGCCCATTACTCCATGTGGAGACTCCAGTAGCCCCTCTTTTGTTCGCGGTGTCCCTGAGAGATGTCCTCTCTCTGGGGATTTGGGATTGTCAGGAGGAGTAGTAAAACCAGAGCAACCCTGCCGCTCGGCTGCCATTGTGGATCACAAAACTGATTCTCTGGCTGTCTAATGCAATGACTCATGTCTTATTTTATTTTTCCCTTGGATTATCAAGAAAGAATGGTGCATGGGAGGGGAGCTTCACAGCCTTTAAATCTATTTCTGTTCCTTGAGTCAGCCGACCTCTTCCACACAAAGTCCACATTTATTTGATGCGCGTAACACCACTTTTTTTTTCCTGCCCATTTCTATCAAACCCTGATTTCAACTCAGAGATACTGAGAAACTTGAGGCATGGGTCTTCTGCTCACTCGCTCTGTGGTCAGTGCAAGAACAGACATGTACTATATCTCTATTTGAAACCCAGGCAATTTGCTTCAATCCAAAAGGGGCAGAAATGAGGGAAAGTAGACATATCTTGCTCGCTATAGTGAGAGAGGTGAGGATTCAGTACAAGGCCCGTGGAGGAATGCGAGAGAGTGAGAGATGGAAGACAAAAAGAGCGAGAGGGGAAGAGACGACAGGATGAGAAAGTTAACGGAGGGTGATGGAGGCAGCTGAGTGAATCTCAGCAGTAAATCATCTCAGAGCCGCCCCGTCCCTATCTCCTCCTCGCCTCGCCAGGAATCTTTTTCCCCCTGACCTTGTCTGCTGCTGTGTCTGTGAAGAAAAGATGGGGCCAGATTATCTATGATTGGAGATGGCCATTATCTAAACACAATCTCGGAGCCGGGTCCCACTCCTCTAGCCACTGCTGTGAGCCTGGAGACCACACTGATGAGAAGAGAGATGATGGGTCAGCCAGCAACACCCTCTCCTTTTATTAACTCTGATAAGACGGTTTCAACACTCTCCTCAAATGCCCAGCAACCTCCATCAACATCGACTTTTTCACAAAGTGCCACTTTCAATGCATTTGTCTACACACAGTCTTTATCCTACTTGTTTATTAGCTCCCCATACTTTTGTTTTGTTGGATACTTATACAGTGCCAGGAGCATTGCAATCCCTGCATGTGATACTCAGCAGCCCCCTGCGAGCCTTTTTAATATCTTATCCATGCCTTCTGTCTGTCTGGCTGAGGGGAGTCTTTGTAAATGGGTCGTGTTCGTCCTTGCCAACCTACTGCTCTTCAGAAGGTTGACCCCAGTCGCAGTGAATAGATTGACAGGACCTTAAGATGTTGCGCACTGGGCTGTCATGCCCCACCCCAGCAGGTAGGAAAGAGTGAGGGCTGCTGGCTGGTTAAGTCTGGCAGGCCACAGGGGAGGGGCTGTCTGGAGGCACCTCACGCCCACAGAAGAGCGCGCTCCACTTTACATGCAAATGAAGCCAAAAGACCCCTATGTGCCTCTTGACAGAGAAAACTCTGAAAAGTCAAGAAGAAATCCTGGCAGCGGTTGATATGTGTCTGCTGAGAAATATACACGGACATTGGGACACTTGGACAGGCAAAGTAAACCACAGATTTCTATCAGTGACCACAGCAGGGTATTTTTTAAGATTTTAAGGCATTGATGTAAATTACTTTTTTTTCAGAGCTCTATGATTGGGCCTTGCCATTAGAAAAAGAAGGAGTTAAAATATTTGGACTGAAGTCGCAACATGCAATTTCAAGTAGTTTCAAGTCATGGTTCTGTACTGATTTTTGATCATGCATACCAGAAGGTTTAAAGCTCCCTTCCCACTCCCCTGGGTAAAGGGATGTGACAGCACTAGTGGTATAAGTAATGCATTTACAAACACGAAGCCTGTATCCTTTTATTGTGCATGACACACTGACAATTTGAATGTTTGTTCTCCTCTGATTATTCCATTTACCACCTCACTATACTGGATAATCCACTTGCATACATCAGATTGGGACCAGCAGCAGAAGGGTTTAGTGTGTGGCTGCACATCCTTTTCACTGGGATGGGGTCCAATTACTTCTGTTAGCTGGGTAGGAACTAAACATGAGATAGAAGTAGAATAGGGCTTATTACCTAGTTGAAGATGTTGCGTACGGGAAGAGGGATTACGTGGGTGTTAAGAAATGCAGCTGAACAGATATATCAAGCAAATTGTTTTAAAAATTACCTCACTATGCGACACTGGACATAAACTGTGCATATTGACCTACAATTCTTCATCAAATTGAAGGATTTTTGATTTCTAACATTATGTCAATTCAGAATAAAACACCTTTCTGTACTACAGGTGAACTACAGGTGAACTACAGGTCTCACCCAGAACAATGGTTGAGTGGGTGCTATGTACTTGAAACTCCATCAAGCAATATTTCATTTTATAAAAATTAAATCAAATGATTCCCTGTAATTTAAAAGAGTTGTAATCATTAATATTACACTCTAGAGTTTTTGCATTTGCGAGCTCCTGGTCCCTGCTCATACGTTACCTCTTAGTTATCTTAAAAGTTAAAAAGTATGCTGAGGGATAATATTTGCAAGTTCCTAACCCTGACACATAATTAGAATGTTAGCAAACCAGCTGACCAGGTATCCCAGGTCTGGCCTCCCTGTTACACCTGCTAACATTGCCATGTAGCTGATATCCTGGGTACTGTATATTGCTGAGTATCAAATTGCTATCTTGAACCTTCCTCCCTCTATCCATGCTGACTTAGATTAATGACAGAACATAGGCTCAAATGATACATTACTTTAAAATACTTCACCAGCTGAAATCATTTCACTGTGGGTTAATTCCCACAATAAGAGAAGGTTGTAGGCATTTTAATAATTTTATGTGGATATGCTTCCATTTGCATTTATGTTGTTTTTCTCTTTCTATCCATTTAAAAAAAAAAGCCATTTCTTACCTCAGCCTTGGTTTGGTGTGTCTGTTGGTTTCTTGGTTTTTCTGTCAGCAGGATTATGGGGGGAAAAAATCCGGGCCCAATTTTCTTGAATCATAGTGCAGATACACACATTATTTCACTTTTGTTATCATTAATGTGGTGTCTGAAAAATCTTAAAAATGACTTCCCGACTGGGACATGTCCCCCCTACATTAACATTGTGAGATAGGGCATGACTTGGAGGAGGTCTGCACTTTCTAAGTGCCCTTTTAGTTCCAAATGTATTTAATCACATTCATCCCAAAAGTGTCTATGCTAAGATTTGTTTTCTCTAAATGACGTGCAAATGTATAATGCTCATTATCTACAGCAAAAATGAAAGCAAATGGCACCTTTTGATTCCAAACAGATTCCCTCTTTACCTCATTTTACACACCTTGGACATACAGTCTAAGTCAATATTAAGAAGCCAAAGCCAACACTGTGTACACCCGGTCTGTATGCCTACATGTGCGAGTGTGTCTGGTGGCGGGCCTCCCAGGAAGCAGCGCACCAGGCTTTTTTAATAAGACCATAAGAAGCACAACTTCTCTGTTGTGCTGCCCGGAACATTACTCTGCATTTGAAATGCACCCAGTGGCCTAGCAGGCATCTTTAATCGTTGGATGCAGCTGTCCATGCTTTCTGAACACTTACTTCTACCAAGCTTCCCTGACTACTGCCAGCAGGCAAAAAGCTAAAATATATATATATATATATATATATATTATTTACCATGACACAGGAGCAGGAGAGTAATTTAAAAAAAAAAAAAGAATATTCCCTTTATTGCCAAACAAAAGCAGAAACTTTTGAAAAGTAGACCTCACGGCAACTGCTTCTTTGCCTGGAGAGAAAGAGTAGGGTGAGGGATGACAATAAAGGGTAAAGAGAAAGATACAGAGTGGGCAATAGAGAGACAAAAGGAGATGAAAGAAAAGGAAAAGTACAATCTATATGCATATACTGCAGCCTACAACACAAGTAGCACTTCATTCCAGGGAGAGAAGCATCAATCTTGACAGCATATGGTGCCTGTGCAAAATCCATTCATTTTTAATATACCGGGAGCTGAAATGAAAAGGCTTCCTGAGACGAGCAATTGTCAGATGTCAGTAGTGTCTTGATAACTTTGTTGATCTTTTTATTATTTGCATTCATAAAACGTCTGTCCACATGCCACCTCTGTTTGGACATGGATGGAGACTGACATGGGACCATTTTCCACACAACTGCTCCCAACCTTCAGTCAGCAGATGAGGAAACAAAAATATGTGTGGATTACTTTTACTAGTACTGTGTGAGAGGAAGTGAGTGTACACTGGCAAAGATATGAAAAAGAAATATGCATACTATGTTTGCATACTATGTTTGAATACTATGTTTTTGCATATATGTACTGTGGGTTACATAAATAAAAGTATAAAAAATGTCTTTTTCCATACACACAAACTTATTTTTAGAAAAATTCATCCTTGAATCTGCTAATTATATTTTAATGTATGCAGTGGAAATGTTCCAGGATTAATTAGTTGTGTTTGAGTATGCAATCACACAAAAAACATCACAATGATGTAGCCAGGCTACAACTACCACACACCCATTATTATTTTAAAGTAGTGGCAAGGTTTGAAAGTGCAGATTACAAAGGTCTCTTCAGAGTAAAGCAGAGAAGTGCTGTAGAGCTCAAATGTTCTCCAGCTGTGTGGCTCAGCTCTGTTAGAGGGATAAGAAGAGCCTCTCTCGTTGAGAGATAAGTACCAAGAGGTCAAACAGTCGGCTCAATGAGTTCTGTCATACTTTTGTATCCTCAGACAATTCCATAGGAAGGTCCTCACCCCTCTTAATGCAAATACATGACTGTACTCCAGAAAAGTATAATTTCTCTTCTTCTTTTTTCTTCTCTCTCCCTTGTAATGGATAGCTCTTTGGAGTCATGAAATTGTATCCTTGTGCATAGGCTGCATTATACAATATTTATTTATATTCATAAAATTCAAAAATAACGATTTATAGCTTGTGAGTGGCCATAGGAGATGAGCGAGAACATGCTAAATCCAATAAGAGCTGCATTGGAGACAGGTGCAAAGTGGACTAATTAATAGCAATATATACTCTGGCCAGGGCATGCAGTGGGCCGACTGAGACACTCTTAGGTCAGGCAATGAAAAGATAGCAGCTCCAAATTCATTTTCTCACCGTGACTCTCCGAAAGGAAGGCTCCCAAGTACACTCAGACTTCCTTTAATGCCTTCACTGGGGTGTAATTTATTTTTGCATTTGCCAGCACATTTTGAAAGTTCATTACTTTGCTCATGGCTTGTTAATTAGCCTTGTAAAGCCGCCATTAGATCTCCTCGGGCCAGGACCGAGATGAGACTTTTGTCCCAAAACATTAACATACTGCAGGCGGCCTGTGAAACTGCACTCTGCCCATTTTGGTTGTAACGGTGACACTTAAGTGAAAATCTGGAAGATGCAAGGACAATCAAGGCAAAGTCGTCTACTCTGGACGGGCCTCATTTCATGTTTCACCTTTGCTGCCATGGACAGGGATCTGGCTCATTTCTCTTCAACACCTGTCCAGGGCTGATTTTACAGCTACGCAGCTTCTACGCTGATGCCCAATATCCAGCTAGATGTCTGTCCTCCTGTCGGTCTTTGTTAAATCCCAGTCGACAGTATAAGTGGCAGGCTCTGTGGTGATCTTTTCAGGTTTCTCACTCACTTTCATTCCTGGAGCTCCAAGGGAGGAGGGACAGTAATGAGCAGTTGTACCAGGCTCAGCTGGCGGGTTTGAGAATTCCTGCTGTGTGAGGCGTGACTACAGGAACATGGACTGACACCACAGCTACAACACCAGCAGTAGAGACTCGGCAGCATGGCCTTATTGATTATGCAGGTGCTCATTTGTGTGGCCAAGCGGGTATCAGGCACGTGTCTCATTTGAACTTTACAGGAATGGAACAGGATCCGATTTCCCTGCTGCAAAAAGGAAGCCCTGGTGCTTTATTTTTAGAACAGCTGCGTCTAATGGGGCCTGGCAGGTACAGGAGGCGTCACATCTGTCGAGGCCCAGGTGATGCTCTCGCCCTCCGCAACTCGCCCGCTCCCTACCAGTCAAATGACTCACACTGAAGATCAACAGTGTCATTTCCAATAAACTCTTCTTCCTCTTCCTGCCACTTTCCATCAGTTCTGGCGATGGGTTCTTGCTAGTAGCTATTTCATTCCACAACACAGCGGAATAGGGACTGCATAATGGAAAAGATGTAAAGAAGATGAATGCACTGTCTAATGCCAAGGCACTGGGAAGATTAATTTGAAAACTTAATTCAGCTTTCTGGCTGGGAAATATGTAGTGGTATAGAGCCCATACGTCTGAGCCAGAAAGCCCTCCTCTGGAGCTCAGGAAGCAACTCATGCAGTGGCAGTGAAGATATTGGAGTAGGTGGAGCTGCCCTTCAAACTTAATGAGGAACAACACTGCACATTTCACTCCAGTTGAATATTGGTCACGATCTTTGGAAAAGTCACTACTAACCGTCAGCCCGTCAGTAAAATAACACTAGATTCAGGTTACATTTAGACTGCACAAAAGACACTGCTTTCTCATTTTAACACTGGTCCTTGGACACATACCCTTCATGTTTTCCCATTGACACATTTAACATAAAATGTCAGTTTTTTAGTCAGACTTTTCAGATTCATGTTGGTTTGTAATTTGGTCGTAAACAACCAAGTCTCTTGCCATTCCTTAGATTTGTCTGACAATTTTGGCGTCGACCCTTACAGACAGAAGTTCCTAAATCTCCTTGTCTTTCCAGTCAGACATTTCCGTTGGCGTCTTCATGTAAATCACCCTTCTTCTTCACTCTCGGAAACTTCCCGTTTCAGCAGACCTACTTGCTTGACAGGTTTCTTCAGAGAACGACCGGCTCTTTCCACACATCGGCTCAATCGGACATTATACAGACTTTGTAGTATGGGGCTGGCAGAAAAAAGTCTTGTCCTGTGTATCTGGTCCAATTGATTGCATTCTCACATACATCTCCTCTGGGTGATGTCTAGATAAATGTAAGTTCTGTGTTGCAGTCCATGTGTAAAAGCGGCCAATAAATGGACATAAGAAGTAGATCTGCTCCAAGCATCTCAGCATCATTTTACTATGTTTGACATGAAAACAAAATGAGGTTAACTACTCATAGTAGTTGAAAATAAGCAGCAAATTAACCCACAGAAATATTTATTCAGGACTTATTTTAATGATTTGCCAGTCTTTTGTTTTAAGGCATGAGAAATAGACGTGGTAGCTTTCATCATTAAAATGTTTCGCAATGCATTTGTTATTTCTCGGTGGCCAACACTGGGCAATTTGTTTTAAATTTCTACTCAGTATTTTCAAGTATTTGTATTCACGTTTTCCATATACATTGACACTGAAGAATGTGAGTGCCTTAAATTTCACTCCATACAACATATTTTACAGATTGTCAGCAGAAAGTGGAGCGAGTGAAAAAAGTATAGTCTTGGAAGTACATGCTGGCTGAGACACTGTTTAGTTTTGTCACTTTTACAGAGTTTATCATGGAATAGATTGTGCTTCGGAGTTTATTCGTGCTTATTATAATTCCTACTCCTTTGGTGATGAGAAAATGTAATACCATTTCCTTGTTCCGTGTTCTCTTTCAACTCAGTGAAGCATCCAGACGATCTAACAGTGTGTCTACCTGTGCAAAACATCCCCACTCTCTTTCTACCTCTACCTGAAACCCACAGCGCTCCAAACAGCATTTGTATCAAATGTCACCGTGGCAGACTTGAATAGCTCACTGGAAAAGGGAATATAAGTCCCTCATACCAGGGTGGGGTGACACACCACACAACAGTAAGATCAACAACAATAACAACAGCAGCGTAGTCTCAACACAGCAGACTGCTGATAAAAGGGGCGGTTTTGAGTTGCACAAGTTCCTCTCAGCTCAGCAGAACGGTGCCATCAGCTGTAGCATTTGTTCTCTCCTCTCTTCCACCCTCCCTCCTTCCCTCCCCCTTCCTCTCTTCCTATCCAGAAGACAGGAAGCTGTTTGTGGGAATGCTCGGCAAGCA
Organism: Etheostoma perlongum; assembly: GCA_026937815.1. NCBI lineage: Eukaryota > Metazoa > Chordata > Actinopteri > Perciformes > Percidae > Etheostoma > Etheostoma perlongum. Next base: position 5,429,873 of record CM049371.1, on the reverse strand, counting down.
GCAGAGCGAGGACGACGTCCGGCGGCTGTTCGAGACCTTCGGCCAGATCGAGGAGTGCACCGTCCTGCGTGGGCCTGATGGGGCCAGTAAGGGTCAGAGCCCACACACCTCCAACTCTTTTTTCCCCTGTCTCTCCCTCTTAATCCCTCTGTCTGTCAGTACGTGCTGTCTCTCTCTCTTTTTGCTCCTCCCATTTTTAGAACCGTGCGTCACCTGCTGTGCACTCATTGACATTGTCTGCGATCCACTCTGCTCTACTGAATAACTCATTCCTTCTTTCAGCTATTCTGTTTATTTCACCACCTCTTATGTGTCTCGCTCGCGTTTCTTTCATACCTCATTGTCACTGTGCTCCGACACCTCCTCTCCTCGCACTTTCCTTTTCTCACTACTCTCTGTATTTCCCTTGCCTTTTTTGTTCCCACTCTACCTCTTCTTTTTTCTTTCCCTCCGGAACTTCTTCTAATGTTGTCTCTTCATCACGGCAGCTCCTCTCACCCTGGGCTTGTACTCAACAAATCCATCAAACAACACCTCGTCTTTGAGCTCACCCCCTCTCCTCCGCCTCATCCTCATCTCCTTCGTGTTATCTGAAAAGCGGAGGGATGTAATCATGTTTGTTTCCCACATTCCCGTCATCCCTCCCCAGAGACACTATTGGACGATAATGTCCTACTGTAAATAAAGCAGCCAGGCTCAGAGTTTTGCTGCTGTCACTCACTGTGCAGCAGATTTGCTTGCATTCAGGAACAGCTTATGCATTCGTGTCTGTGGCTTATGTGCTATTAAGTTAGTAGAGCGTGGTCAAATTAAAGATGGCTGTGAAATGTGCGATGCAGGTGGGATTGTTCTGAGTGCGAGAGGCTCCCCATCAGTCTTTGATGGGTCTCTGACTCACAGCCATATATGGAGCGATAACGCCAGTGATATTGCTCGGAACCTCTACCTCCCTTTCTCTCTGTTGACTGTGATTTATTGTCCTATGTGTGAAAAGGATCTGTAGGAAAGCAAAGGAGAGGGGTTGATATTACACAAGCCGTGTGAGTATATCAAAGGAAAAGGCTGGCTATACTGAACCACACAACTATCTATGTCTACATCTGTTCCTCTCACTGTTAATCCCGGGTCTATTGCTCTGCGTCGCCCAACCGGCCCACTACCTTTCTTTCTCCCTGGCTTGTTTCCTCTCCCTCCATCCCCGGTTCCCTTTCGTCCTGTCTGCTCAGATGCCTCAAGCTGATTGGCAGCACATAAAATGAAATAAGGCCGGTGCTGCTGTGTCAAACAGTCTAGTTTTCTCCATCATTCGCACTTCCACTCCTTTTCACCCTCTTGCACCCCACACCTCATCTCTTCCTCCTCTCTTCACAATGCCATACATTTCCTGTGTTGCTATTTGTCTCTATTATCACTGGCTTGATCATTAGCTTTTCTTTAAGTTTTCACTGCTATGAAATGGAAAACTGTAGAGCAATGTTAACTATGAATGCTACCACCAGACAAAGGTCTCATATATAGGTATCTGGTCCTATCACTCACTGTGCAACAGTCCCACGCAATCATTACGGGATGTTACGGCAAATTATTTTTCCAGCCGCCTCGCTTGGGATGAGGTTCCCGTAATTTGAATGTGACAGACCTTGAAATTGACAGTGCTATCTGTTCCATGATGGAGGCTTTGTCCCCTGTTGATGTAAATTTATGCTACTCAGAAGCTTTTCAGCACCCCTCTTCACCCAATAAAAAGGCCGAGAAGTTTAACATCCATCTCTCTATGGCGCTGCTCCTCAAAGTACTTTCAAAGTGCAACACTTGCTGCCAGAGTTGAATAGAGCCCTGAATTGTCAGGAAAAATAGAGAGATGGCTTTTAGGTCTATAATTAAGTTGTGTTATAAATGTCACCCATTCAGCGGGATGGAATTCATGCATACATATTATTACCCCGGGAATTCAAAAGGCAGAGCAGATCTTCTTGCTTGAAAGCAATATCCCCCCCCAACTCATTCTGAGCCATCAAATTCAAAAACTCAAATGTGCACTATAATTTATGAGGCTGTAGCACTTTCAATTCTTTTGAGATGTTGTGCTCTGTGTCCCTTAACTTTTTTTCTTTTCTAGGTCAGGAAAAGTGAGGCTACAGCATTGTTTTTTCTGGTGGAGAAATTTGAGGACATTGTATGTTTGACATGACTTTGCCATTGATGGTGTATGCCAAGTCCTTTGGTTTTGAGTGTATTTCTGGCTGGGCTGAGCTGCTGGGGTCACTGGGATTCTGGCACAATATCTGATAGCCTTGTTAGGGAACCAACAGCAAGTCATATTGCCTTACAAAACAAAAAGGCTTTTGCAAGAACAAACTGCCCCTTATTATTTCAACAACAAAGGTTAAATGCGTTTGTTCCTTCAAAGACAGACTGGCAGTCACATGGCACACAGTAGGCTGATGCATTTCAGTTGGATAAATGAAGACCTTTCCTGCCTCTACCCGGAGGGGCGTTCAAGCGAAGTAAAAGGATGCAAGAGTGCTGTGGCAGAATCAAAGGCTTCTTTGACTTATCTGTTTGCCTCTGTAGATTTCTATAGATTTGAGGACATTTGACAGCACAGGAAACACATGGCCTTTACTACTCACCACTTGTCTGCACACAACAGTTTCAACTGCTTACCATTCACAGTATGACTGGCATGTGGAGAGTAAGCCTCAGGTAAAGGTGGAAATTGTCTTTCATTGATTCTGATCTTTTTGATTTTGTCAGGAAATGATTCATCTGCTTGTCTGGGTAGCAAAGCTGACTCCTGAGATGTAGAAGTGAAGGGGTCACTGCCAGGCACAGACTACCCCCTGAGTCTACCTATCAGTGTTTGTAATTGGAATCAATCGTCACGACTCCTTTGGGAATGTAGAGTGGATAAATTTATATGAACGTCATGTGAACATTTTAAATAGGTTGTCAGCAGTTCTCAGCGATTGAACGCAGGAAAAGCCTGTCTGGTTCTAAGACACTCATGCTACTCAATTAATGAAAAGGGGGCAGAATTAATCCATGAGTTTGTTAATTAGGTACCTCTTGACTTAACACATGAGCTACCTGAAGGCAAGGATAAGAATAGGACATAACAGAATACCGTGTGCAGTCTATGACGACCATAAAGCTTAAAGAAATAGCTCCTGTTTAATTTAATGGCTTTTGGAAAATTACCACATTTCAGTTCCACTGTATTTCACTTGTCTTTATGTTAGTAGTTTAGAGCCTGTCCTTACCTACACACTGATACACTATTTAATCATGTGGTTAGTATACAGTATGTAACCCTCCAAAAACATATTGTGCATTCATATTATTATCTATTCAAATCATTTTTAACATCATCTGAAATGTTAATGCAATGAATGCTGCCACCAGCCGTTCCCTTGTCTTCTGGCCAACTTTTTATGTTGACTTTTCCTTTTGTGCATTAACTACACAACAGATTTAAGATGATTTGAATGCCCCTTGAGCGAAGCCCCCCAACCTCCCATCTGAAATTATATGCGAGCCAAGATTCGGTTAGATAGGCAGATTATAATACTATGCCTTTGTCATCATAATCTCTTTCATGAGTGACTGCACACAAATCACAATGTGTAAATATTAAACAGATTAATAATCACAAACAAGTCAGGATAGTAAACGCCTTGGCTCCATGCTCTGAAGTGGAGGGGGTGGAATTAGAAATGGGCGAGGGACAGGATGTTCCACACAGCTAATGCCTTCACTACAATTAGACTGATTTATTCAGACTTATGCGCTGAACACACAAACGGCAGAATATTTACAAACCAGATAACATGAAAACAATGGTGACGAATGGTGTCTTTCCGTCATATTCAAGGCCATATCCCTGATTTTGTGCCAATCCCTTCTATTTCTCTCGTTTTCTGTGTATACAGGCTGCGCCTTTGTCAAGTTCTCCAGCCACGCAGAAGCACAGGCAGCCATCAACAGCTTGCATGGTGGACAGACTATGCCTGTAAGTAACACACTCATAAAAAATGTTCTAACAGAATTTAGTGTCTAAAATATTTTGACGTAGTTGCAAACAATTGCTTTTTCACTGAATGTGGACAGTCATAGCATGTTTTGCAAGTGATGTGATGTCACTTTGATGTCTTTTTATGCAAGCTGTTTTGCCTGTGGTCTTACTTTTATAAAATGTTTGAGGTAGACTGGGATATCGTTTACAACAAAGATTGGTGGACTTTTTGAATCTCTTTTTTTGCCCCGCCAAGAGAAAGAGAAAGCCTTCCTTTAAAGTTTTCTATTCCACATGCATACCAGCACTGGAGGGTGTATACCTCTTTTTAAAAATTCAATACTGAATTTCCTTGTCTTTTTTAGGTGGTTGAAAAAATCTCATACATTTTTGACAAAAACATACACACAAAAGATATACGAGATCTATCTACTTACCAATTTCTTTCTCCTTTCTACTACCATTTAGTATGTCTAAACAGTGTACTATCTATCTATCTATCTATCTATCTATCTATATATATATATATATATATATATATATACCCAGTCACCACAGTGACTCCTTTTAAAGCACATCAACAGTCTCACACCCAGACATTCTCGCTGTTACTGCACACAAAAGATTCCCACAGTCAGCATCCACTACCTTACAGCGCACAGCTGCATACTCTGTATCTGTCTTTTCACTCAATATCCATTTCCTTCTCCTGCTATTCACCCTACCTTTTCAGCAGACAGATTTTTTAGAGTTTTTACATTCACAGTCTTAAAAAGACATGATTATTGTGCACCGCACATGAATCACTGAATGTGTCCTCAGAAGACATTGTATGTGTGCGTGTGTATATATATATATACATATATAAAATTATTAAACAGCACAGACTACATTCTATAAAATTTCAACATTTCAACTGGAACATCAAATCGTTACTTTTTAATCACAATTAGCCATTCTTAAAATCTAATGCCTGTGTTGCCAAGGTTACATTCCACACTGAGTTTCTACTTGCTTATTGTAGTGATAGTTAGAAGTTAAGGGGGAAATGCTCTAAAACAAACTCAGAGAACAGAACAAAGAGAACCTTGAGCTTATCAGGTTCTTTTAGCTAACGTGTTACCTAAGAATTGCCCTACTTACATCCAGAAGAAACAGAGCATCCCATTGGAAGACCTTTTCTAACCACCTGTTGATTGTAAGCTCAATATTTACTCGCATTTAAGTCATGGTCCACCAACTTCTGACAAAATTAAATATCAGAAAGAGACATAAAAGTAAAATAAAAACAAAAGAATCATAAAAGTAAGCGTTAAAAGGAATCATGTAACGATTTAATGTGTGTAAGCTATCAGAGCGTTTATAATATAACTCTGAATTGAGTTTAAGTGGATTGTAAATTAAAAGCACCTCTGAATGCAACTGTGGTAATATTGGCTAAAATATCTGTGATTCAAGTGATAGAATTAGGAAAAGATTCACTTCAGACAATGACGGCCAATCAGTGTAAACGCACAAAAAAGGGATACTGTTGTGCAAGTAGTAGAGAAGTGCAAGACATCATTTATTTAACTAAACAAGAATGCATGACTTTTTTCTGATAACTTATGGATTCAAATGTTTCTCTTTGCATGGGGAAATAGCCCTCTGTCAAAAGTTAAAAGTCTGAACAGCTCTCTTAACCTGTTTCTAAAACTTAAAAATAATGTGAAATTAGTGGCCGTACATTGGAAGACAGTGTGTCATCTTCATAGTGAAGCAATTTAGTTGAGCTAGTAGGCCAAAAAAAGATTATTTCAGAATTGGTGTAATTAACTTTTGACACTTTGCATGCTGCCTAGGCAATTTATGAGAATGGCTAGACAGGTAATATAGGTGCATGTGTGTCATCAGCATAACAGTGATACTTTTTTGTTTGCTTTTGGTACACCCAAGTAGATTTACGCATGAAAACAATAAATGTCAAAAATATAACTGGATTGAGAACCAATTATCTCAATTCTACTGAGAATAAGGATATGTTCTGAGGAAAGAATACAACCATGTAAAAAACCAACTGCACCAAGACCAACTGCATGTTTAAAATAAATGAAACCAGTGGCAAAAATGCTTTAGGGAATAATATGGAGGGGGAACGGTAAAAGACTTCATACAAGCCACAGCCTCCACTAGCAACAAGGGAGAAATTACTTAAAACAGCCCAATCATTAACAATGACAGTTTGGCCCCTGTCAAGAGGCTACTTTCTATTGAAGAATGTTACCCACTTAAAACACTTGAACACACTTGTCAAGGGATGCTTCATTAAAGGGACTAGAAGGGAGGTTAACAAGTAAGTCAATAGTATTGAAAAGCAGCTTAGAGTTAGGATAAATCATTAAAATGAGGTCAGATTAATAAACCGCTTTTGCTACCTTAACTGCATCCCGATATTTCAGCATTACGTCCTTCATTGTGGGACACTTGCCGTTTATCAGCCTCCCATTAACATTGAGCTTTTCTACATTTATTTTTCAAAGCTTCTGTATCATCTACCCAAAACTGGGGGATTTATCTTAACATGTAGTGGAATAATGTTAAACTGTAAATGCTAGCTGCTCAGCCCAATCAGATCCCATAGAGTTCCTTCATTCATTTTACAGACATAGGACACAAATGCAGGTGTTTGTTCTCATGGCTTGGCTGACAACACACACTGTATAGACCATTGCATAGAATCATACAGCATGTTGACATATAATGAGAGAAGACCTCACATGCAGTGCAGGAGAATGACACAAGCATCACTATATTTAATGAGGACTATATTGCACAAAGATGTAGATGTAAATGTGCTTTTTATTGATGTGAAATATAGTTTAACTGTACATATACAAGTAATTGAAGAGTAGGTAATGGTGTTTGATATAGAGTCATTATAAGATGCATGAAACAGTATTAGTTGGTGTTGATTTGTATAGTATGTGTATAATGAGGACACCAAATCTGTGACTCTTGTCAAGCTGCAGTTAATTAATAATTGGACATACTTTTGTCGGGCTTGAACAAGTCGACTAAAAAGGCAAAAGTAAAAGAAATGATGAATAACAAAGTATCTCCCTGCCAGTGGTGGGTATGTGTTGAGTATTGCACAGCTGGACACACATGAGCAGACACTCTTTCTGGCAGACATCTACACCTTCTCACTTTTCACTGATGTTTCTCAATAAATATTTACGGACATCTCCTGGCAGCTAGATAGTGTCCTGGAAGTCAGATACAATATACACATCTTTTTGATGCATTACATTGAAGTGGTGAGGGAGGGAAATAAGTGATAGAGTCATTTTAACTGTATGTTTGGTTGTTGTTGTGCTCAGTAAAGACCAAACCTTGGCACATAAACCACAAGGGTCGAAATTTAATAAGCAGTGGCCCATGAGCCAAAGAATAATCATGTTGCAAACTGATGGAGCACAATTATGACAGGCCTCTTACTAAAAATTGATAATAATCAAAATATTTACCTTGTACTCAAAATATCTTGTTGACTCAATCAACAGAATATGTTTACATTCAGAATATTTAGATAATTGGACTCCTCTGGGCTCAAACTTGGCTCATGCGGACTACTTTGTGTATGTCTGTGTTGCTGTAACCCAGGCACAGTTGCACTAGGTCGGGCCACTGAGCCACCTGAGGTCTGCTGCTGATGAACTGTCCAAGGCAACATATGGAGCCCCAAACAGACCTGGGGCGGATCAAGAGCTATCCAAAAGTTCATTAATAATCTATATTATCCGTATCTCTCTCCCTCTATCCCTGCACCTGTTATCCTCCTCTCCCCAAATCCAACTTCCTCTCAGATTAATAGGCAAGGTGGCCATTAGTATCCAACTAAGGCTTTGGTACCGATGGGGGATGCAGTTAATTTGGATAATATCACTGCCACATGTCGTCAACAACAGACTAACAGGAGGCAGGATTCAGAGAGTGGGCTTCTCTGCTCACTGCCTGCTGCCAGCTGTGAGGTCTGGATGAACCTTGAACAAAGAGTTGTCTCTCACCCCCTCTTTGTCTCTCTCTCCCTCTTAATGTTCTCTCTCCAGCATCTGTGTTACCTGGCAAACGCACACATGCCATAAATAATACCGGCACCAAAATAAGCTGGCCCAAAATAAAAGGTTTTAATGAAGCTTAAGGGCAAGGGCATGCACTGATAGATCGGGTCATAGCTTTAATTGATGTTTATTGCAGATTGCAAGTGCTTCCAAAATTAACTTAAAAAGGTGATTGGGCACAGAATAGGCACTCTCACTGGTTCATCTGTTGAATTACAGTAAGGCTGCAAAGGCACAGGTGGCAAAACTTCAAATGGCAGAGCCGGGGGCAGGCAGACAGCACACAGCAAATTGCAGACATTGTCATGTTCGGTGTCACAGCGTGGCTGACAGGGCCTGTGGAGCTTGCCGGTGTTGGCAGCAACAAGACCGTGCATGTGTGTGATACTATAGTTCCAGATTAATGAGAGATAAGACCAAGCCAGAGAGAATAGTCATTGTAACACACAATTCATCAAATGCCACATGAAACCAGTGTAGAATCTCAGCAGGCTTGTAGCTGACATACTACATGGAGTTTTAAGTTTTTGCACTCCTCACATATTGTGGTGGAAACTGTTATTTACAAAACGCAGTATACTGTACACACCAAGTGAGAAATAACATTCTGAATGGCAGTGTTTCTCTTTTGGGTTGATGCATAGTTCTCAGTGGCAGCAGCAGTATGTGGTGGACAGCAAGGCCAGACCAAGACAGCATCATCCAGTGCTAATGAGAGACAGTCCTCCCATGAGGCTAGCATAGATGTAGCAAGGTTCAGAGAGTTGAATACGAAGCCAACAGAAGAAGATTCAATTTACCAAACTTGTCATGGTGTACGTTTGTAAAAACCTGAGACCATTTTGGAAGTTTTATTTGTCCTTTATCTGTTTGCTGAAAGAGGGAGAAAGTAGGTTCTTAGAACATTTGTTGGTAATCATTAGTATGTTTTCCCAATGACAGTGTTGCCTTCAATGAGTGTGTCATTGAATCATACTGCTGGAAGTCTCTGTATAGGATGGAAGAGGAGTGCCTGTTTACCTGTTAGGACACACTTAACACCAGTGTCTTTGTATCACAGTAATGCACAGATAAAAGCATAATGCCATTTCACTGGTGTAGTTGTGTTCTAATCCCTCAATTACCGTTGTGTATTTTCACATCTACACATTTTGCGTCCTATACAAAATCCAATACAGGAGATTTTCACAAGTCAAGTGTGTTGTTTGAGAAATTAGATTAGTTTGTGAACCCGTGACAAATTCCTTAGTTGTACCTGTCAACAGTGAAGGCTCCCTGTTGGCCCTTATCAAATTCAGCAAATTCATTTTCTCTCCAGGTATAGGAGTCATGCTGGTGGAGGTTATTATTCTGTTTGTTTGTCAGCTTGTGATTTTCTGCTACCACCACCTAGGTGTGGCTGCTTTGCATCCAGTGCCTATTGTCTGCTGTCACCTGATCCTTCATTGCCTGGCCACATATTGCTCTTTACTTATGTGGGTAGAAACTCTTGATCCCTGATCACTTGATCTTGCGGGAGGTCACACTCTGAAATCTTCTGTATCTGATTAGGCCTCGGATCTACTCTGAATGTCTCCACTTGAGATGAGAGGATATACAATTCCCCTGTTTGGGAGAGAGGATGAGAGAGAAAATCCTTTTATTTTTTTTAGAGGTGATATCTTGCCTTTTACACTATGAAAGTCAGATATGCGGGGCTCTGATATGAGTGGCACTGCTGACAACACCGGCAGAGGCTGTTGTAGCGTTTTAATGCTGCTGCCAAGTCTGTTCAGTGCAGACATTGCAGCCTGGGTTTCCTCCAGTGCTGTCGTCTACAACAGAGCACTCTGCTGGGAGAGGTCAGACCAGGCCAGGCTTGCCTGATCTTGAGTCACGGTGCAGTGAGTACAGGCAGCCTTGGGCTTTCACAGTTCCAATGCTCACAATGCATTCTTCATGAGGTTTTAAATGAATGTAAGAATACACACATACACAAAGCAGAAAATGAATGTGATCCAAATGCCGTGCCCCCATACTGTGGGCAGGCATGAGCAACAACGCTGGAGGAGAATGTTTGCTCAGTGCCAGTCACATTAAATCCAACAGCCCCGTCCCTTCAACTGGGCCACAACATTGAGAAAAAACTGAAAAAGCTCAGGAGGTGGGATGAAATAAAATTAGAAAGGGGAAAAACTGTGCTGTTAACGCCGCCACATCGGAGTATTGATTTACCTAATTGAAATGGCATCGAGGGAGAAACACCAGATGGGTCTCCTCTGGCCTGAGGTTGGGTGCTGGCTGGCTCTGATAGGATCCCATCTGAGACACACTGTCCCTGGGGTCCATGTTGATGCCTTCCTTCACTCCTCAGCCTCTTTCACACAGTTATCTACACCCAACACATTCCCTTGGTTGAGTTAATGAAATGTTTGTAAGCCACTTTCCACATGGGTTAGTCAAATAGCTTACTTGCAAAGCAACTGAACAAGGGCTTGTTTGTTTTTTACATTTAAAAAAATGCATATGTCTTTTTTTTAAGAAAAGGGAAAAAATAGATAAGAACAGAAACTAGCTCGGAAAGGATACAACTAATGTTAGGGTAATGTCCAATAAAACAATCCATTTTGGCAGGACAATTATATGACTAGATATTATGTAAGGTTTGTTGCAGCAAACATGACTAAACAAACTGCAAAGGACAAGACCAACCAGGCAAACTGCCATCTCAATGGCATTAATGCTTAGCTGTTCCTGTTTTTAAATTTCATGAAGCGATTACAAAAATAGGATAGACTTTTGTATGAATTACTATGAAACAGCATAAAGTAAGGCTGCACAACAGCCAAACTGAGGCTGTGTTTGTTCAGTGGCTGAGTACACGTACTATGCAGTTGCCATATTAAGCTTTACAAGGCATATGTTTGTTTGTTACTAGGAATTTCTGTTTGGATAGCTCTGCTTTAGAATTGTGCATCATGTAAGTAAAACTCAATCTTTGTCTAGCTTAGTCAATTTCAATTTCTTGTACAGAGAATCACATAAACTTGTGCACAGACAAACAGGTGTATGAAGCATCACTCACACTGGACTGCCTCGTCTTTCCCTGTCACTGTGTCCTCTGCGTTCACATTTTCGAGATCTACACCCAAAGAAAATATGGAAATCTAAATCAAAGCCTGAATTTGTACTGACCCTGTCAGGATGAGACATTTTGTGAAAGATGAATCCAAGTTGTGATTATGGAGTCCTTTTCTCCCTATGTCTTTGCTTTTATGATCTTACTAATCATATCCTGACTGCCCCCTGGCTGCCTGTGTCCTTCTGTCCTGGTGGTGCTCCGTGCTTTTTCCCAGCATGCATTGCCTTTAATTAAATAGGAGCCTGGTCCTCCTGACAGTGTCTGTGGCTGCCTGGGAGCCTTCTCAACCTCCCTCTCTCTGTCTCTCACTCACACACAGACACTCTACCCGCCTCTCTCCTTGCCTGGATGTCACATGAGGAACTGACTCTGGTCTCTGTCTGAAATGATTTAATTGGATGCAAACTCAGGAGCATGGACATCAATACGGAACTATATCTGCCATAAGGCAGAGCCATTAGTCAATACTTCGCCCTCCACATGCCGAAGGCTTTTGTCAGACCTAATTAGCCAGTACTGTATTCAGTGGAGCTTCACCACTGGGGTACTGGGACTCCTGTGGGATCTGGTTAGGATCACAGTTCACTCCCAGTGCATACAGTGGAGTTGGAAAGTTCACAAAAGCAAATATCACTCACTATTCTCTTCCATTTAACAGTGACAGCTAAATGAATGAGAGGTGCACATTCACTTCCACTGGCTTCCTTGGGTTACAGATATTAGGTCTTAAAGGGTTGAATGGACATTATATGACATAAATAAATGAAGTTCACCACTGTTTCTCCTTTATAGAGGACTCACACTCAGGTCTTTAATGAACGAAGGTTGATGCACTGATACAAATCAGGTCTACATATTTTTATTGTGGAGCCAATATTTTGTTGTAAGTCATCTCCCAATAGAAACACACCTATTGTGAAAAGCTAGTTTTAACCACACATTAAAAGATGCAAATGTTTTGCATGTATTCGGCAACCTTGTTTCTAAATGGCCTGTTTAGGTAATGGACAGACTGATAGTGTTCAATGTGTACACGTATCTGCACACTTCCTGATAAAGTATCACATACAGTATTAACCAGAGCAATAGACTTGTCAGGCTTATGTAACAATGTCAGTCAGTGACATTGTTACATAAGCCTATGATGATAGATCTCATGAGATTAAAACAACTGTAGTTACAGAATATGTGTATATGTGTATAACAGTGCCTTGTTTTCCTCTTTCAGTTCTTCCCAGTGAATAACTATTTCTTCAGTCTAAGGATTTTCACAAACAGTTGTGGCTAACAAACACAAGCTCATTAGCTAGTTGGCCTGCTGAAGTGGCAGGTGCAATCTGCAAAACACTGCTGATTACAAGTAACCATGGTTGTTGCAAAAGTTGGTATTATTAGTTGTTGTACTCTGCTGAAACTTTCGACAGCCCAATTGACTTATTATATTTATTTATATCCAGATTTTTAGTTTTATGCTTATTTGCTTTTGCTTAACTCCATGCAGTCAATGAAAAGTATTATCATAGACTGTAAAGTGTCCAATTTATTAATTTCCATAGACAAGAAAAAATAGAAATCAAAATAGAAAAATAAAATAGAAAAATAGAAATTGAAAATAAATGTAAGTTTAGTTGCATATTTCACTAACCTTGTAAATATATGTGCCACTCTAGGGTGCCTCGTCCAGTCTGGTGGTCAAATTTGCAGACACTGATAAGGAAAGGACTCTGCGCAGGATGCACCAGATGGCGGGCCAGCTCGGCATCTTCAGTCCCATGACCATCCAGTTTGGGGCCTATGGCGCCTACTCTCATGCTGTAAGTCTCAGCCCGGCGGGGGAGGAGACGGTGAGCTTTTAAAAAAGGAAATGAAAACTGTTGTGATTTGAGGTTTGAATTCACTATTTCTCCCACTAGACATGTGACACTTCCAGCAAACAACTCCTTAAGTAATTCAGACAATTAAATGGCTGTCAGAGTCCACATTTACAAAGGTTTTACATAAAATGTTGGACTGCTTTTGTATTGTGTCTTGGTATCCCTTCATTTGTCCAGGGTAAGCTACTTATCATGCATGTTCAGCACTGCACTGTTTTACTTTCATACAGCATCCATTTCATATTCACTTTCCATTCCCAAATTCCCTGACTTTCTCTGTGAATTTAAACTGCCTACCCAAGCTTGCCTCTTGAACATTTCATCTACACAGTATACCTTAACACTCAAACAGAGGTGCAGTTCATTACCAAGAACCCAAACCTGCTCACCTCCTACACCTTTCCCTGCCTACCCACCCCACTCCACCCCCCATTTCCTATTCACACATGAAAGTCACAGCCTGAGTTAGGAGTCTGTGAGATTTTGCACTCACACAGTAGCTAACAACTCACCCTGACAGGTGAGAATCGCCCCCTCATGCACACTCTTTCCACTAACTCTGCCACCACGGCGGAGTTATACATATACGGTTCATATAGATATACATAGTCTCCACTTTGCTAAACTCATTTTACTGCATAGCCTTAATCTTGTGTAGTATAATGAGCACAACGCCAGAGCGGTGTTATACTTGCTGGGAAGCAACGCTGCAGGGCAACACAGATCACTCTGTTCAAGAACAACGCATGGGCCAAGCAAACAGAGATGTGTGTATAAACATGCTCCGGTCCTGCGGCTATTTCACCCTCCTTACCTTTTCTGTCCTTCCCTCCATCCCTCCCGCCATTTGCCTTTCTCCCCACTGCTCTTTAATCCTACAGCAGATGATGCAACAGCAAGCAGCCCTGATGGCAGCAACGCAAGGGTCCTACCTGAACCCCATGGCAGCCATTGCTGCCGCGCAAATGCAGCAAATGGCAGCTTTCAATGTCAACGGCCTGGTGGCTACTCCCATGACACCGTCCTCAGGTATACACTAACAGGCAGGCACACACACACGCACACACCAACTGACTGGGGTGCAACAGCAGAGACACGTGCAAAAACATACACACTTGCAGGGCTTCTCTAGCCATTACTCACTGCTGCCCTGGAACATTTTCATCATTAGCAAGAATTATAGAAGCAGTAGTAATGTATTCATTCAAGGCCTTTCTGCTTTTGCCCTTGTTACATTTTTTAAGACGTAGGCTCCATTTTCTGTGCTGAAGCAAACATTGCCAGTGTTGAATTAAAGGAAGCAGGGCCTTGTAAAGATGGGGGCATGATGGGAGAACAGCATTCCTTGACAATGATTGGCAGCCACCTTACAGTCACTCTCTCTGCTCCTCTCTCTCATTATCTCTCTGTTGGTCTGTTTGTCTGTCGCTCTCTCCCTCTGTGTCTCTGTGACAGTGTGTGTTTTCTGGGAACACGGCCAATCCGATGACTTTGGATGCAAAGTCCTTGGCTTATACAATATAAGAGCAAAGATTTGTGTGAGATAATCCTGGATCCTGGTCTGAACTATCTTTTTGGCCCTTGTCATGAAGAGCTATGATGGCGCGACACTAAGTAGGCAGGCCACCTGAAGGCAGGGTCATTGCAGATGTATTAAATAAAGTGGTTTGACGCTGTATCTAGCATTTGTAATCCACAAGGCCTACATATACCAGGTAATGCCTATCAAACATAATCCTACATGATTTAAATGCCCTTCACCCTGGATTAGAAAAAAAAAAAAAAAAAAAACATCAGCACAAAAGGGCACTGACAAGGTGACAGATGGAATATCACCATAAGGAGGAAAGGCGGTTAAAGATGCAAAGGTCTCTACATCCAAAATGGCAGTTTTGTACCCAAATGAAAGAAATATAAATTTAAACAAGGCTATGATGAGAACATATTTAGAGCTCAGAGCACCTTTGCCTTTATGATGTTATATTACAGTGGTGGATGAGTGACCTTCCCTTGCTACTGATATTAGTAACTGTTCAGGCTGAATCAGTACCTTATGAACCCCCTCTCACACCTACCTCAGCTTTTTCCAGACTACACTGTACCTTCAAGGTGGGTCAAAAGGTACGCATTTGTACTCATGAGGGCCCATTATGTGGCGGATATATAGTAATACATTTGTTAGAATGTAGATTTCAGTACAAAATATATACTTCTCTTGTACCTTTTTTGATTGTGCAGCATTTGAAGGGTGCACTCGGCAGTTTCCGTAATGACTCTACAGTATATCTATTTGCAGGCACCAGCACACCCCCCGGCATCTCTGCCACAGCCGTGCCCAGCATAGCCACCCCTATCGGGGTCAACGGATTCAGTGCCCTCCCGCCTCAAAGCAATGGGCAGTCCGCCTCTGAGCCCATCTACACCAACGGTATCCACCCTTACCCAGGTGAGCCAATCAAGGTTTACATAAAAGAAACATGAGATATATTTGTAACATCTACTGTCAGGAGACTGTTGCTCTGACCCTGACACTTATAATTAGCTGCTTGTACTGATGGTGATATATGAATTATTCTAGTGCTGCTCTTGATCTGAATAAGAACATCACCTAATTGCCACAATGCAAGTTCAACACGTCAGTGGTGACAAATTGAATTACTGTATACCGTACGGTAACGGGTTAAAAGTTGACAAGAGTCCTTTTTTACTTCACACTCTTATTACATCTTTTTTTCTGATCTGAACTGAAGCGTTTGAGGCTTGAGGGTCAATCCACAGTGTCTTTGGCAGATTTCTGAGCAGCCAGCCCTAGCATCATGATGAATCCATCAGTTCATCCATCAGTCCATTATGGTTAATTCGATGTGTCTAAGCCCGTCCTCGGCTTCTTAATGTTGTCTGAGACTGATTCCTGAAGAATTGACAGACAGACAGACACACACACACACACACACACACACACACACACACACACACACACACCTCTCTGCATTATGCAAAGGCAGCTGCAATTGTAATGAACTACAAAGTGTTTTGTTTGGCATGTTGTTAATATTTGATGCTAACATCTGGGGCAAACAGGCATTTTGAAGAACTAAGATATGACAACCCACATTTCTCCCACTCCTTGTGTGATCATACCCGATGGTTCTCTACAGCTAAGCCAATTTCGGCCTTGCTCTTTAACATTCTCTCTATACCTCTCTTTGTCTCTGTTTTGACCATGCTTTGTCTTTTCTGTTTTTATTTTCCTCTTTGTCACCCCCTTTTCTCTGTCTTTCTTTTCGTCTCTCTGCAGCACAGAGTCCAACGGTGACCGACCCTCTCCAGCAGGCTTATGCTGGCGTCCAACACTACGCAGGTGATCTGTCTCTCCCACCTCCCCTCACTTGCTCCATCTGTCCCTTTCTTTCTCCCCTTTCCATTTCTGTTTGCCACATCAGTAGACACTATGACAGGTAGAGATAGCTGGATGACCAGCCAATTTCCTCTCGGATTAGACTACTTTACATTAGGATTGCAAAAGGATTTTCAGTTGACTTGATTATACACCCACACAAAAAAATCTTAATTCCAAAAGTACACTAAGAGCTGAGGATCGGAACCTGTCATAGCCTCCTACATGAGAGATGAAATAGGCCTCTCATAACCACTGTTTTCTGCCTGACATAAGCTCTCATTAACACGGTGTAAGTAAATCTGCCCCCCTTTCTTTGTGCGTCTGCTTAGTTGAATTTCACTCCACTCCCCTTTTGCCATACTCTTTGTGTAGTGATCCACCAGCCAAATGAGCCCAGGCTCCCAGTCATAATGCAATTTATTTATGCAATGTCTAGAGGACGCAAATGAACAATGGAATAATGATTTGAGTTTTGTTGTGTCAAATATGAAAATAGAGATGTGAAAAATTCCACTCTGGTTCTCCCTTTGCAACAGCAGCCTACCCTGCCGCCTATGCGCCAATCAGCCAAGCGTTCCCACAGCAACCAACCATCATTCCCCAGCAACAGAGGGAAGGTAAGAGCGAGCAAGTGCGCCCACCCAAGATAAAAGGTGATAATTGCCGTGTTCCATTCTAATGTAGCTGCGCTGCTTTGAATTAGCGAGGGAGGGAAAAAGCTGGCTGGGGAAAATGTGAGAAAAAGGCTCCCCATTTAAAGAGAAGAACATTAGCAGTGAGATGGAAAGTTACTCTGTCATTATTCAAAAACTGCACTAATTCAAACTCGCAGCGTTGGACTGCTTAATCAGTCCATTACAATGTGTTTAAGTGGTTATAAATATTCATCAGATTAATTAGCTGCATGCATAACCATTTATTACCATTCCTAGTGTAGTGTTCGTTCTTATGCCACAGCATCAGATGTAATAAAGCATAGGATATACTGTGATGGTAAATCACTCTTTTTGACGCCACTCGTCAGTCTCAATTATTCATCTATATGATTGTATGAGACAGCATAGAGTGGCATGAATATTCAATATAGGAACTCTGAAATGAAGTGTCTCAAATGTTGCCAAGAGGAAAGGTTAGTATATGTTTGCACGTTTTCAGTAGTGTGAGTGCATGCCAGGGTCACAGTGCTGAAGTGTATCATAAGTTCAGAAAGACACAACATTTTCCTCACTTCAGCAGCTTATTCACTTTACATGGAGGCATAACTTCACACCATAGGAAAAGCACAGTGTTGTTTAGGACATCTCTCACTACCTTGAAACATTTTCAACATTAGCAAGAATTAGACAAGTCATGGTCACACACACACACACACACACACACACAGCTAATCTTGGTTGAGCCAGAGGCCTGTCTGAGTTCTTTCCTCCTCTGGGGTTTGGCTGCACTCCCAGCCTGTCTCAGTCCACTGCCACAGTCTGCAGCTCTGCCATTTAACAAGAGACACCTAAACCTGATTACACAGTCAAGCCTCAGCTTCAACCTCCCTCTGAAAGCTAACAATTGCAACAATAAAATCTATCAGTCTGTGTCAAAAGAATATTATTTTAACCAGACACATATTGAGTATTGGGTTAAATGCATCCCTACTGACTGTAATGACATAAAGAAGACATTTGAAGGGGGTCCTAGGTGAAAACAAAATTGATGCAGCAGATCTAGAGATACATAGTGCGTGCACTGCCCACAATGCAACTCTAACTGCAGCAGTTCTAGTTCTACAGCTTGGCTAATGGAGCCTTGAGCCACTAGCGGCGATTCGGAGTGGGGTACAGGGGTCTGATAAGCCCAATTCATTCTAACTCCACAAACCATTTTAAGATTCTGGAGCCACAGAAGGCTTTATGCAACTGTAAAACTGTAAGACCTTGTAAATTGACTTCACTCAATTTTGACTAATGTGTAACATGTGATTTCCTTTCAAATCATATATATACTGTATATCATTATTATTCTAAACTGTCTATCTACTTTGTATCCTGTGTGTAAAAGCGATATACAGTATATTACTGCAGCTAGATCTCAACTTATCAACATGTACTTAAATATTGAATTGCACTTCTGTCCCTGTGGATGGAATAATAGATGTATAATTTACATAATTCTTCATTGGATTTATAAGATGTATGACTGTATGATTTTATAATTATGCCTATATCCAGGCACAGGGTAACCGACATGCACCCATAGTGTACTTGTATACATGGAAAAGACAGACGATGTTTTTATGAAGAACAAAAAAGTGGTGTTATGTTTGTAAGGAGTAGTGAAATAACTGTGCAGCTCACCTAAACTAACACCACCCTTACACACCAGTTGGGGAAATGTTTTCCCTCTCAAATAAACCACTTCTTTTCAAAGCATAAATTATCTTAGACCTAAACCGACAGAACTGAATTCAGCCTTTAACTGTTACCAAAAATGTTCCCACTCCTTCAACCTGTGTGTGTGTCCTCTATCTTGCCGAGGCATAGCAGCAGTCCAGCCAGCCACCACTGCAGCCCTTATCAGCCTTCTCACCAGCCCCATTCTCATCTCGTCATGCTATCACCCAGAGCAATGAGACAGGAGAGAATGCTAGCCGGGCAGCCAGCTGCAAGCATACTGTCCCTGAGTCCATCACATCTCTCTCTCTCTCTCTCTCTCTCTCTATCCAGATTGGCCTGTACAATATGTGGCAGCTGGGTGGATGAGTGTGGAGGGATGGAGAGAGATTGGAAGACAGTCCTACTGTCAGAGAGTAATTGGGACAAAAACTTGGCTTATGCCTCCTCCTCTTCCCCTCTCTCCTCTTCTGTGTCTCAGGGTTTCTCTGTCTCAATACAAACATCTTTATCTTTCTCTTTTAATCAACCTCTCTGTGTTTTTTTCTTCCTCCTGTTGTATCTGGGGTTTTTTTCCCTCTCTTTTACTGCTCTCTGCAGCTGTTTACATGTGCACTCCAATTGCCTCAGACAATAGTCAAATTTAACTGTATTTATATATGTTTTTAAATTGCCACTTATCTATACATTTATGTGAAATGGAATTCAAATGGAAACCACAAAAAGAGCTGTTCAAACTACATGTGTGACCTTTTAAAGTGTGTAACCCTTTAAAAACAAGATTAAGGTGTGTGCACTCCACAATAACTAGGTTTAAAACAACAAATATTTGTGCCACAACATAATCAGCATTTGGTGTTTACAAGACTCCCATGTTGCTTGGATTATAGTCTTGATTGCTTTATTATGTCATTTTTCAACATGTGTTATTATGGCCTCTCTGTCAGTGCTTATGCTTCCAATGTAACCCTCCTGTTGTCTCTTTCTCACCACCAGGGCCAGAAGGCTGCAACCTGTTTATTTATCACCTGCCCCAGGAGTTTGGAGATGCAGAACTCATGCAAATGTTCCTGCCTTTTGGCAACGTCATCTCTGCCAAAGTCTTTGTGGACCGAGCGACCAATCAGAGCAAATGTTTTGGTGAGTCAAAAATCAACAGTGAAGAGAAGAAACAAAAAAGTGAGCAAAGCAATGCACAGGTGCTCCCTGGCTCCATCACACAGGTGGGACACAGCGATAGAAAGGGGAATGAAAGGACTGTGGTGTGAACAGGTGGACATGAATTGCCTAAAACAACACATTTCCAAACCCACCATGAATCTATCACATACAGTAGCTACTAACTCAAACATCTTTACACAATTGCCATTTGCTCCACACATCTATTCATCACTCTATCCCACCATTCATAATACAATCCGGATCCATCTCCCCTTCTCTGCCATTCCCAGACTCCCTTACCCAAGAGAAAAGCATTTTTCCAGACCCCCCCCAGGTCCTCCAGCCAGGCAACCTAGCAGCATCCCGCCACCCCACCCATCCTTTCTCTCGCCTCCCACACAGCAATCCAGTTCATCAGGGTGGAGGCGGTGCAGGTGGAATCCATGGGCTTAAAGAGATAATAATAGACTGGTGTGGGCCATACTGTTGATTCAGTTGGACAGCAGCACCCAGGAGACAGGCAGAGGGGGAGAGAGAGAGACTCTCTAAGCATTGGCTTTCTTTCACTTTCCCTTCAACATGGCACGTCTATGAGGCTTTCTCTTCCTCTCTTCCCTCATCTGTCTCATTCTGTCCATCTCAGGACTCTCTCTCCCTCTGTGTGCTCTCCACGAAACATATGCCTCTCGCTATCACTATCCGTCAGTCAACAAGGGGGAAGGGCAGAGGGGCGGGGACCTCATCAGTCTCACCGGCTTATTTTTTTCCACGGCTTGTAATTAAGATCTTGGCTGAAAAACAGCAATTTAACCCATTCTTTTGTGGGGATTTCTACCCCCCCCCACTCATTTCTCCCTACTTTTTATAGCAGAAGCCGCAGGGCTCCTTTGTAAGACATTAACAAATTAGGCACATGATGTTGTGCATTAAGGGGGATAAGTTATTAGGCTTCTAAGAACTTGGAACACTTCATCTTAAAAATGTGAGTTTAGCCTTGAGGATGTGGTTAATGTCCACTGAATACTCACATACATGTGTAGTTACAGTATACTGTATTTCATATATCTAAATACTGTATAGAGATGTAGAAAAATAGATGGATGACTGATGAATTGTACATTGTAAAAATGTACACACTTGGCCTTGTGCACACTGCAACGATAGATACCAAAAAGACTTTTTTTAATTAATTTTTTTACAAACTAACAGAAAGCTAATGACCTTACAGTTATTTGAGGAGATCATTTCCAAAGTAATGCAGTGTGAATTTGAATAGGACAAAATGAAAAGTAACGTATTTACAATGTTTCAAAAAGCAGCACATCACAGTCTCTAGTAGATGAAGTTTGTTAAATATTTAGTTAATATTATTAATAAATTTAAATGAACTACCTCTGAAATATTGCTTGCCACTACAGAATAATTCTAGCGGTTTCGAAAAACAACTATGTGTACATGGCCTGATTTCTCTGAAGCACAGGTAAACTACATTTGGGGATTTTGAGAGAAGATAAACAGACATCACTCTTTGAGATGAAGAGTTTACAGAGAAGCTTGGAAATTTGAATATGATGAAAAGGTCACTGTAGGAGCACTCCAAGCACGTTCTTTTAAAGGAGCATTTCTGACGTAGGATTTGGCGTATACTCTTAAGGGATGCATCACTGTCAATTCAGACAGATGTCTGTTTTTTTATTTGCTTTGCGATGAAATGGATATGAATATGTGACAGGGTGTGATATTAAACACTTGTGCAGGTGAGATGAAGAAAAGACTTGAGGATGTGTATAACATTTCAACTCAAAGCAATAAAAAAATTAAGAAGGTTAAGATGACAAGGTAATCCACCAGTGACGTGGGTAACAGCCTGTGTTATTAGTTAGTGATGCTTTATTGAGTCACCGATGGGATAGAACATCCATAAGGAAAATGTGTACACCCTATATTCACTCACTGTTGAGTGCTATATGGCCTCAATTTACACTGCAGAGATCTGCAGAGAAGGAAATGGACATTGGCGAAAAGACATGCATCCGGCGGCGTTTCCTGCGGCATCGGAGCAATCCTGAAAGTGGAACCTCGAGAATATAGACTGTGTTTAATCTAACCTGGGACTCTATGGATATAACATTATCTTAATCCTCTGCATTTAGTCACTCAATCTTGACTTTTAAAAGGGATCAAAGCCTACCTTGTTACGTGGACTTAGCTGGATTTAGCTTGAATATTTCCAAAAGGTCCTCTAAGAATGGAATAAAACACACACACCAAAAATAGGCAGCCCACCAAATTTTATATGCCGAGATGACTCTTTTTTTTCATTCCCATTTTTAATTTTGGGAAAGTTGCCTTTCCATGTTCATTCCATCTGTACAGTCGTGTATTTACTGGGCACATATTCACCATCCTCAGTTAATTTAGCATGTTTACTCGTTCACTCTTTAACAGCCACCCTTAAGCCATATGTTATTTAAAAGAACAAGCAAATCTCCTATCAACACTTGCAAATGTAAAATAATCATCCAAACAAAGTGAATAGAAATGTATTGAAACTGTAAAGGTTGTAGCACTATTTTTAAGTATTCAGTGGTAGTTGCAGCAGAGCAGGGGACAAAGTTTGTCAAAGCCTATAAGCGTATTTGAACCATGACTTCACCTCAACACTAAAGCCACCCCTGCAATAGTGCAGAAAAGGGTTTTCATAGTAGCAAATACAATCAGTGCACAGCATCACTAAATAGTAAGTACTTTTTTATGGCATTGTGAGACTTATATACGATACTATATTACTATACTGTAGCATTCTCAGCTGCTCAACCAGGTCCTGGACTTAAATTTTCCCCATTGTCACCCAATAACTTTTGCAAGTTTGTGTGTGTTTGTATTAAAAATGCATAACATTACAACACATACAGACATTCTGCTAATATGGATGGCTGCAGTGAGAGCCATACCTCAAACACTAGTAGCATCTCGGGTATTGCATTTCAAAGCACCACACACTCAGTGCTCCATCAAAGATATGAAACATCAGCCAGTTACTTTGTCTCCAGAAAACAGCTAAAACTGAAAGCCTTTTCAAATATCTTATTCTGCTTATAGACTTGTTTCAATGTATATGGATTCAAACACTTATTGCAGTGCAGTCTTTCTCGTACTATGACCCCCAGCATCCTTTCACCTATTTGGCATGTGGATGTAAATGTGAGGTATGGAGATTCGTTAAAGCCAGGGATACTGTGTGTGTGTGTGTTTTTGGAACGGGGATCACTGCCAACTGACAGGCCCTTCCCTGTTCAGTTTGTTTAAAGGGTTTGTAAAAGCACCAGCCTTATCTCACCTGCACTGACAAAAGCCTGCCCTCTCCCCCAAAATTAAATTGGACCCATAGCGGTGTGATCAAATCAGCTGGCAGGCGGAAAATTCGGGCCGTCAATCACGGAGGTGTCTGATAAGAGCAGGCAAGGAGTCCCGGTGTGGAAAGCTGTGGGCTCATTCCGCCTCGACACCCAGGTGATAACTCAGAGCAGCAGGCACCTCCGTCCTACACACCTTGCTCCTAGCATCTCGTCACGACCCCCATGCCCTTTACTCTTCACTCAGCTACAAGCTCAGTCACACACGTACATGGACATACAGTACACACACACACACACACACACACACACACACAGCCCTGCCACTCTTGCATGCCTCAAACACTCAGGTAACATTTACAGACTTTGCTCTAAAAGTCCTCACACAACATGAGGCTCCTTTTTTCTCTCTCTAATCTCTGAACACCTTTTTGTGTTTTTTTGGTCCTCTGTTCAAGTTAAACTCGCGGTTTCTAATGGATCTTCTTCGTTTGATTTTTAATATCTGTGTTATTAGTCTTTGTGGTGGTTTGTGTAATCTTTTTAATTCAAAGATTTTCAATTAATCCGCTGAAAAGGGAAAACAAAGAGCTATTGTTGTGTCATTGTTGAGAGTTAAAAAGGCTCTTCTTCTCCCCTCTTTTTTTCCTTTCATCTCGCCTTGTCTTTCCTCCCCGTCTCTTTCCCTCTCCCTTTTTTCATCCTTCCTGTTCCTCTCTCATCTCTTCCCCATTCTTCTCCCCTTGTATGTTGTTCCATTTTCCCATTTTTCTCCGCCCTCATCTCTCCCCCGTTCTGTGTTCTTGTCTTAGGCTTTGTGAGTTTTGATAACCCGTCCAGTGCTCAAGCCGCTATTCAGGCCATGAACGGCTTTCAGATAGGCATGAAGAGGCTGAAGGTGCAGCTAAAGCGGCCAAAGGATGCCAACCGACCTTACTGACTCGTCTGCAATCCATACCCAGGTACAGTAACACCCATGCTAGAATACGCCGTGCCATTCTCTGCCATGCCTGTTCTCAAACCAAACTGTTTTCTTCATTTGGATAGTTTAGTCATTATTGCTGCAGAAAGTGCATTTAACTATTATGCAAACATGTTGAATATTCTTTAGAATTAAAATCTATGTAGGATGATTTTTTGCTTTCTAACTGAAAGCTTAAAAAAATAAAATACAATTTAAAATCTGCAGGGCAAGATGAAACAAGAGGAAAATTAAATGCACTAACTCACTAGTCTTCCATCCAGTAGAAAGCCCATCATGCATCATTTGCATAAAATATTTTCTGTTGAAATTTACATGTATTAACATGACAGACTAATAAAACTAGAAAGTGCATACATTAGTTAGTTCAATATTAAATATGGCCAACTAGGGAAACAGTTAATATAATTCTTTAGTCATGATCTGACTTCACGCCATGAGCCCTGATGTGACATGGAATTTATATTTATGCAGATCAAAGTGTTTAAAAAAAACAACCTAGCCAGGAAAGTGTCTGGGTACTTGTTTCTTGATGGACCTCTTCACAGAATCAGTCTTAAGATTTTGTCAGGTTGCCTTGCTCCACAGAATTGTTTTTGTTTCTTCTGGGATTTAAAATTTAATTTGTACCTGCAGGAGGACTCTCCTGTGCAAATTGATGACATCATCAATACCCAGCTGTGCATAATTATCCATCTACTGAAGATGGCGTTTAGAATCGATGCAAGTTGTTTGAGCTACAAATTCATAAAACCAAAGAGCAGTAATTTACTCCTACAATAACTCTGCGTTAGATTCCTGTCATGCTGCATAGATAAATCTACAGGCCCTTTCAGTTGAACCTTTACACAATAGTATTAGCACAATAGTACAGAGTACATTTATGGAATAATAACTTTTTACAAGACTACTGATGAGTGTGATGAGTAAATGCATAGTGTTTAAAAGAAAAGTTTGTGCTCACAAAAATACATCAACAAAGACGCTTAATGGAAAAGCACTTATCACCCTACAAACTGCAGGGGCTTGTATAATGGTGGAAAACTGCACCAATCCTAGTAAAGCACTATTTGGTTAGTTCAATTGAGGCTTCACCAATCTTTTCTCAACTGAAAGTCATAATCCATTTTCATATCCTGCCATTTATTGTTTGCCAATTTTCATAAATAGCAAAAACATAGCATAGGAATGTTGTGGTATTGTAATTTTGAGTGCATGCCCTCACATCTCTTTTTGACTAACTGCAACCTTGTAGCAAAGCAGAATTGAATGCAATGACTGCAAATGCCAATTTAAACATGTTGGACACGTGTTGTGTGGCTCTGGGGAAACATCTGTTTAACACTATGTGACAACTGTTAACTTCAAACTATGCCAGCTTTACAAATCCACAGCAACAGAGTTCATTTAATACTGAAAATATTACCTGAAATCAAGCTCATTCATTGCAGAATAGAAAACATGCAACTGCTTTTTATAAAACTTCTTATTGATGCTGTTTTTATGAAATATGCACTTACAAAGTATCTGCCACCAGATATGTCCAATATCAAACTTCCTTGTTTGGGCCTTAAAAAGTCAGAGCTTAGATACAAAATAATACAATGGAAGGTTTACTTAAAGTGGCACCATCCTTCAATAAAGACTAATTCCACAGTGTCAGGCTTGATTGAACGAATCATCACCCATCTGTTACAAAGTGCAGCTGCCAGTGCAAAATAATATAGATGCATGCTCTCTTCGCCCAATTGGCTAGGCAACTTTTCATTACAATAACATAAGCCTGGATTATATTCCTCCATAAATAAAAGCATGGTAATACCATTTGTTTGTTTTAGACTAGACTCTTTAAAAGCCACAAGATGGCATTAATGGAAGGTGGTGTGCATTACAAAGGATAGATGCTTCCTTTATCTCTTGCCTGATAGCATTTGAATAGAGCCGTGTCCTACTAATTGAAGAGAGGCTTTCAAAGTAGACAACCTATGAAGAAGCCCCACTAGGGTATAGAAAATATCCTCCAACAGCGTTGAATGACACAGCAGTCATTGAGATGACAAGTACTGCAATTGTCCACAATAACATTCTGTAATTTTATCAGGAAATATGTGTGTGTGTAAGTGTGTGTGTTCAATCCATTTTCTGTTATTACATCACTTCTGTTGTTGAGTTAAGGAAAACCAATAGACCAAAACCAAGAGCAATCCCATGAAAACATTAAAGAAAGAATACCCTAGTGGGGCTTCTGAAGCCGGCTCTTTGTTTATAGATTCTTAAAAACCATGCAGGATCTTATTTGAAGAAGTTGGCTTTGAAATATTTGACCAATCTACCATAAAGAACTTTTTTTTCTCCTTTTCATTGATTGCCTTGTGATGCAGAAGACAGTACATTGAGTTCTTGAGCAAAAGACTAAAATGAGTTAAGTTCAACAGTAACGGTTACATTTTCTAAATCCAACTGCATTATAACAATATAACTTGAATGATGATTGTTCTGTGTTCCTTAGGTAAAACTTTAACATGTAGATAACTTTAGAAGTGCCCCTTTTTTCCTCGAATACGGACAATTTTGCTTTGAAGTTGAATTAAAAACGCGATCAGACAGCATTCTCTTCTGCTGGTCTCAGGGGCCCAGCTACTCGGAAATTGCGTTCTGTGTCTTAAAGATAAACTTAATGCAAAAAAAGCTGAAGCACTCACTGTACGGCCACCCTCATAGCAAACAATGCAAGGCAAATCCAATTACTGTAGACAGGACAAGTTTCTAAAATATGCATTTCTGCCTTAAGGGTTATCTTTGTGAATATAAAAACATCAATTCAACCTTTTAACCTGCATGTTGTCAGCCTGAGAATATTTATTTATATACAAGAAAAGGGACTTTTTTGTGCCGTGTGAGATTATTAGTTCTGTTATTTCTCTTTTACTTGTCAATTCTTTTTTTCTTCAGTTTTTATGGTAATAATCATAATAACCTCATTTGATTTGTCGGGCCGAATAAGTGAATGTGGAATACATATGGAAAGGATGCTTTGAATATCTAATTTAAGGAAAAGAAAATACCACTGTTTCTTTCCCTTTTTTTTGCACTCCCACCAACCTGGCAACCTGACATGACCAATCACAGTGTGAGGTGGCCTTTCTCCGCTATAGCCACACCCCCCCCCCCACCCCCCCACCCACACACCTGTCATGGGGCCAAGTTCCCACAGCTGTAAGTTGAACCCATGGTGTCATTTTCTTTTGGATGACGTCATGTGGTGGGACTGTGACTGCGTTGCATGACGTGGCGTTGATTGATATCTCTAAACTCTATCTCTTTATATTCTGCCCTCCTTTTATATATACTGTATATATATAATGTATATTGTATATTGGCAGTTTGTGGAGTGCAGTAAAACGATGCCTTTTCTTTGCTAGTACCTGTTGTACATAATGTAACTCACGTGCTTACTGGTTGATTATAGCTGGAAGTGGCCTTTAACCCTTTTGTGCTATTGTACCGTGTGCCCTTGTGATGTTTTACTTCTCTTGTGGGGTTCATGTGTATCGATGTCCTGTATTTTCTATTTCTTTATTTCTTCACATTCACAACTATTTTTTTTGTTAAAGGTCCCATGACATGATGCTCTTTGGATGCTTTTATATAAACCTTAGTTGTCCCCTAATATTGTATCTGAAGTCTCTTTCCCAAAATTCAGCCTCAGTGCAGAATTACAGCCACTAGAGCCAGTCCCACAATGAGCTTTCCTTAGTATGTGCCATTTCTCAGTCTGTAGCTTTTGAGGAGAAGGGATGGGACAAATTCTCTGGGCGGGCAAAGCAGAGAAAGGGGAGGTAACCTTGCCCCTTATGACCTCATAAGGAGCAAGATTCCAGATCGGCCCATCTGAGCTTTCATTTTCTCAAAGGCAGAGCAGGATACCCAGGGCTCGGTTTACACCGGTCACATTTTCTAGCCACTGGTGACCATATGCAGGCTGGGGGAACGCATATTAATGTTAAAAAAAATAAACTAAAAAAGTAAAATTTTCATGCCATGGGACCTTTAATGAAAGTCTAAATCTTTGCAAAAAAGGACCTTTTTCTCCCCCCGATCGACAGCTGTTTAGTTGAGCGATGGCCAAGATGACCCTATGTTTGTGTAGCCAATTAAATATCCACCGTTCCCGCAGAGAGCACAGCCAAATGTTGACACTCCACTTCTCCATGGATTCCATCTGCACAGGGAGTACTTCTGCAAGATTGTTTTGTTTGCCTAACATGAGAATCACTTCCCATGTATTTATTTATGAGGGTGCAAACCAATTGCGCCGTGATAGCAGAGCTGCAGGCAGCGCTGCAGACCCACATGGCCAAAATCTGTCCACCATAGATGTACAGTATAAGCAGGGAGTGGAATATTAAAGAAATACAAATACCTTGGACGAGTATTTGCTACTGCATGTTGTTTTTTTTAACAGGATTATGCCGCCAGATAAATTAGCTCTTATATTTGTGTGGCTTGTATCTGAGATAATTGTTACTCGGTCTGTAAAAAGAAAAAGGCAGTAAACAGAATTCAGAGTGAAAAAGGTCCTTTCTTTGCAAGTTTGTTTCTATCCCTGCAGGCAAAACCCTGATAAGAGTTAGTCGTTTTCATCGAACTCGGACTGCTCTATTCTTTCAGAAGCCCTGCAGGCGACTCTCACTCCCATTGTCTATCCAGTGAACTCAGGGGGTGTCTAGCCAGGCAAGCCGGGAGGGATAAGGTCTTTCTGGCACCAACTATGCCTCTTAACTGCCAGGTGTCTTTTATGGAGCCATCTAAGTAGGTGACGGTGTGGGGGGAGGGCATAGTGCTGGCAAAAGAAAAAGAAAAAAAAAAGTCTATTTTAAAGCCACTGTGTGGTAGATGTTTATGTGCAAGTGGCATATAAAAGAGAGCAGCTGTAATCGGGACTGCTTTATGCTGCTAATGTCTGGGCTCGCTTTGGCACACATAAGAAATAATCCAGCGTCCCCGCTCTTGCATCGAAAAAGGAAATCTATTATGAAATGGTAACAAGCTCATTTACAGGAATGGAAAGGTAGAACAAAGAGCGTCTTGGCACACATGTTCCTGTCCCAAAGTCAGTCCCTTTCATGTTCGCACCCAGAGAGTGATTTGCTGTGATTTCGAAGCCTTTCTTCACCCACATTGTAGCTCACGCCACATTAGGGATGATAGGCTTCAAACTAGACATTTTATATCCAAAGCTCGGCAGCATGAACATATTTAGTGACAGTGCAGTGTTTTAAGTCAACACAAACGCAGGGGAGATGCTATGTTGGTTTTTCCATTGGAACCTAATCCGGCGCAATTATATAAAATATGTAGTTTTTTTCACATTGGACAACCATCAACCATCTTTTTTTTTCACAATGATTACACAATTTCAACATTATTTTCTTTGTTTCCTTCTTGTTCTTTTGGTAGTTTGTAATGAATTAACATTACAATGACTGACAGCGACATCTCAGGCAACATTCAGCAGTATTTCCTTTCAAGCAGGGAGATGTAGTCAGTTTAAATTAGGCCTTCCTTGGATTAGTGCTGTCACAGAGTAGATGTCTGTTGCATATGGTTAAAACAAAAATCTCCCACCCCACCTCTAGCCCACTTATTTCTGGTTGTGATTGACACACTCTTGTATTTTTTTTCTCCTCCCCGTCTGTTTCTCATGCTGTTGGCTGTGCCTGTCAGTCTGTGTGATAACCAGGAGCCAGCAACCCTGAGCATGTTACCACAGCCTTACTGAATCCACTCTCCTTATTCTCCCCATCTCTCTCTCTCTCTCTCTCTGTGTCACAGGATGAAGGGCCACAACACCTTATTTCCACAAGTGCAGTAAAAGTACAAAGACTTCTTGCTCTGCTACATATCATGAAGGAAGCGTGGTCCCTTGATCCTGCTGGAAACCCGCTGAAAGATTGGGTGACTGAGAGAGGGATCCCAGAGTTGTTTTTTTTTTTGTTTGTTTTGTTTTTTGTCTTCGCAAATGCCTCTTTTTTCCGTTTTGCTTTGGCGTCTGTGAAAGAAGATTTTTTGCAGAGACCAACTTTTTGCTGCTGTTTTTTAGACATGATGGGAAAAACAAACAAAAAAACCTTTATAGAAACTCATTATGCTCAAAGCATGCATACTGACACAGGATATAGATAAACACACATAAACACAGATAACAAACCAAACATACACATTTAGATGCCACACTTCAAAAAATGAAAAATGAAAAAAAAACTACTTTGTACATGTATAAATACTTGCAAATGCCAACTCAAGTACTGACGCAAACAAATGCGTGCTCGCACACACACACACACACACACACACACACACACACACACACACACACACACACACACACCAGCCTGCTGCCATTTTGGTTTTTGTGCCTACACAGGTGTTGTGCTCTGTGACAGGGCAAGCTCTGGATCAAAGAAGAAAAACGAAAAGAAGAAGAAGAGAGAAGAGGAGAATCCAGGATAATTTACATGCATCATTCCTTAGGAAATAGGGACCAAAGGACTAAACGCTTTTTAAAAGAATATAAATATATAAATATATAAATATATATTTAAAAACTCATACCTTGTAGCTGCAAGTATTACAATTTACTCGTAGTCAAAAAAATCATTAAAATCAATATCCAGTGGCCTACTGTAAGTACGAATAAAAGAAAATGGAAATAATGTATAAACAAAAAAGACATGGCATCATAGTATAGGGGCTGATCTTTTGCTCTGGATGCTGATTTAGCACCAGGTTGTAGAATAGTAGAGTAGAGTAGAAAAAAATGTAGATTTGCTAACTTTTGCTGTTGTTTAAAAAAAATACTTGAAGTCGTAATAAAAAGGGGGCAAAAGGGGGGTGGGGGTGGGGTGGGTGGGGACATTCAACTGCCCCTGTACGCAACAAGTCTCTTTTTCTTGGATGTTAAGGTATCAGCCACTGGATATCTCGCTCATCATGATGTATAAGTCACCACACTCTCTGACAGCTATGAACAGACTGTTCTGGAAGAAGAAGAAGAAAAAAAGAATGACAAGAGAGAAAAAAAGACAGAACTTACTCATGTCTGTGCCG
Source organism: Etheostoma perlongum (assembly GCA_026937815.1). NCBI lineage: Eukaryota > Metazoa > Chordata > Actinopteri > Perciformes > Percidae > Etheostoma > Etheostoma perlongum. The sequence goes on along the minus strand of CM049371.1, from coordinate 5,398,373 downwards.
GACAGGGTGCAGACATTTAAGGCTTTTCACTAGCCTTTTGTGTTCAAGCGACAATCCACTGTAAAGACCAAGCAAAATGGACATTGGGGTGTCTTTTGTTTTTTTCTGTTTTTTTTTTCTTGATCTTTTGTATTGCAACAAGGAGTGTGAATTATGAAGCCACAAATTGTTAAAGGGTGAGGGTTGTACTAAGAAAGCTGGACAAATGCACGGTCATGATGGCAACAGAATGGGAGGAGTAAGGCGACAGCTACTGAAACTGCCAGCAGAATGAACTCAGTATACAAATGAAAAAGGCCCCTATGGCATTATGGAATTCTGTCAAAAAACAAAGTATGCCCGTAAACAACTAGGACTTATATAAGTGACATGCCAAGGAAATGTGTTTCCACTGGAGCTGCTGCAAAACTCCAGATTGAGATAAATTGCCTCTTGTCTCTCGGCAGATACAAACAAACATTTCTTTGAAGACAAACTCGATTTATAGTATTGATGGCAGAGGAGTGCAGGCTTTTAGAGCTCATTTAGCTCTGTCAAATATAATGTAAATTCCACTATTAACATGTTCCCTGACCTCCTTCTTCATATATTATACATACAGCCTATGGAGGGGAAAAGCTACTGCTTAAACTCACTATATCTAAATTAGATTTAACAGTCACTTCATCATTCAGCTCGCTTGTAGCCTCTCTGACACTGACGCCAGGCAGGTCAGAGTAAAGCAGTCCAGTATTGTCACGTCTTGATTTAGAGTCTTGTAGCCTGACTGTTTTAGAGCTCTGGATACAGGCTCTTCTCTAAAAGCAGTTCAATATGTTTGGAATGAGTCTAGAGGGAGGAGCGATGCAGTTTTAGTCACTCTAAACACTTCCCAATTTTCTCTGTTAAACACCAGCTCATATCCATACACCAGCCCCTTGAGCACCGGCAGCTGGCAGCAAGAGGCATGGCTGGGCAAGAAGGAGAGAGGGAAGTAAAGAGAAGAAGTCAATAACCAAACATGACATAGAGATCTTTCAAACTGTTGCTTTAAGGATGATGCCCAATGACTTAATCAAGAAAATCTGAATTTGATAAAGCTCCTGGTGACAACTATTATCTGTGCTGTATGCTATATGCTTTTAAAGAACAGGATTAAAGGGTTCAAATATGACTGGTACCATGGGCTCCAGTCCCACCAGTTCCTCCTTACTACAGAGACTCTCCTCCATGCCGTTCCCTCCCTCTTTCTCCAGCTTTTTCTTTTAGAGAGAAACGCGTCAAGACCAATTCTGAATCACTGGAGGAATGTGCCAGCAGATCCTTCAATGCATTAGAGCTGGGTGATATGGAGTAAATCAAATATCACAATATTTTGGACAAAACATCTCGATATCGATACTGTAAGGTTGAATGTTGGTGCTTTCACAAAATATTTTCACAATGAGATTTTTGACAAATACTCATCAGTTATGTGGATATAATGACTAAGTGGGTAAAGGCAAATAATAAAACAGCTAGAATAGTCTGGTAAATTCAGAAAATTACATCACTTCACTGTAATGCAGCCTTAATAAACAGGACAAGACAACACTTCTACCATATCTAATCTTGTATCACAATATCGATATACTACTGATATATTGCCCAGCCCTGCACTACTGTTCCTTGTCTTTTGCATAAACAGAAGGTCTTGATTTGATATCAGCGTGCCATCTACACCCTCTCTATCTCCTGTCCTAAGAGCAGCCATCCCTTTTCAAACCTCAGCCCAACTGTTCAGCAGCTCTCCCCTTGGAACAGCATTTTCGAACCTGGCTAATGTCTGTGCTCACTACCCTTCAATTATCTTTTGCACCGTATTAGACATGCTATTTCACCTTTCTCCCTAATCACACTGTAATCACCAGCCTCTATACATTAGCAGCAACCAAGTGAAAAATCACTGGGATAATCACTTGGACCAAATGACGGGAGAGATGGTCCCCTGCATGCACATGGATGACAGCAGGAAGATTAGAGAGAATTATGTTTGTGCGTACTACCTGGCAAGGCTGCCAACAGCTGACCTGGCACCAATAATACTGTTGAATTTACCCAAAGAGGCGAAGGAGGACGTGGGACAAAAACTTCCGTATCATAGCAAGGTGGTTATAATACAAAGTAGATTACCAAAACTCAAAAGAGACGGGAGGAGGGAATGAATGCTTATAATTGGTTTCAAAACCAACCATGTTGCTGGAAATCCTCAATTCTGTAGAAGCAGCTGCAGTGAGCCCTGTGTTAGGTGCTTCTTTTTTCAGCATGTAATTGTAGCTCTTCAGACACCGCCATTTTTTGGTTTTTACAAGATAACTTGCGCTACACTTTCTCTCTCTTGCTTGTATCCCTGCTGGGACACCAGCAAAGCACAGTATTGTTCAGGGCTGAAAAAATATTTGTGAAGAACAGTATTTTTTCAGATTCTAAAATGATGGCGTAAAGTGACAGCTATTTGAAAATAAAAGTAGGGTAAAACCCAGCCCTCTTCGCTCAGTCCTTGTCAGACTTAGGTGGAAATGCAGGAAGCTACATAAATTGTAGTGCCGTGAAGTAGGTCAAAACAAAGCCATGTTCTGCAAACCGTTTGTGCTCATTATTCATGTAAAGCTGAACTAATCGATGGGAAATCTAATGTTCCATGAGCAATGAAATTTCCTGTGCTTGTCTCGGCCATCTTTAGAATACATTCTGCGAGTGAGGCTCTTTCAGGCTGAACATGAACCTTGTCTTGTATCAGATGCTGTACTAGTCCTTTCTGCTAATGGCAGGTTGAATCCCCAATGAGCCAAAACCCAGCCTAGCCTAGTATCCTGCTGTCTGCTTGGCTAACAGTGCAGTGTTCATGTAGCATCTCTGCTATGCCAGGGCTAAATTAAGCATTGTGAAATCAGCACTTCAACCCTTTTAACAAAGGGAGGTAATAACTGTACACCCCAGGGAGGATGTTAATAAAATGGCATGCATTAATAACGGAAATAGATAAGCGCCAAAACAAGAAAATTTTGTTTTTAGACCTTTCCATTCCCCAATTTAAGGACAACAGCCTCACCCTACCCTGCCTCAATCTGGTCTTTAGTCCACGCCATGTTTCAGCTCTAAGAGCAGTGACAAATGTCAACCCAGCAGGCATTCACCAAGCTGTTGCCAAAATTTCTTTTTTGTCCTCTAATTTACAAAAAGAAAATGTAATGTGGAAACACAGCCTAAATGAATTAGTATGAATCAAATTAATTGTGAGAGTATAACATTTAGCATTCAAAGATAAACTTACAAGGCAATGTCAGACATTATGTCCACACCCTCAAAAGCATATAGCTTCTCTTCTCTGCGGCCATGCTGTGTTCATTTAACATCTCACAACAAGTAGTTTGGAGCACAAGTTTAGCCAGTTCTCTTGCAGTGAGTATTCAGACCACTGGCTTCTCTGCCACTGATGCATGCATGCAATCTGACCCTGTATCATTAAATGAGAAATTGGGGGTATATACATAGAATATCCATTTCCTCAGCTGCCACAACACCACTGCTCATGAGGTCAGTCCTCTAGAGGAGCATGTATCCTTAGAGGGCCCCAGCCCATGGCAGGATGAGCAGCAAACTGCTAGAGCATGTCTACAAGTCTCCAACCCCCTGGGTGCATAACACTCACCCTAAAATAGCAGTGATTTTCAAGGAAAGGAAGTGAAATGTAATTGACTGAAACTGGAGAGATAATTAAAGGAACCTGTTGGACAGAAGGGAAGAAATTAATGCCTCTCATTTAATAGCTGCTTTGGAAAAGAGCGTTTCCGTCATCTCACTTTAGCTCAGAGAGGGTTTTGCTGTGGAGATGGGATTTTGTATGGAAAAAGGTGGAGGTGGAAACCAGCATTGGGTGGTGGGGGTGCTGTGTGCTAAACTGAAACTCCACAAAAATCACTCCCGATACTCAGGGCATCAGGCGCTATGATATCATGATTAGTGGAGAGGTTCAGAGCCTTGCCTTACCCTATCCTGAGGGAGGTCGAGCACAATCACAAATTTGAGGTCAGTGCTGTAAAAACGCGTCCCATCGTGGGGATGCTGAGCCAGCAGAAGGGCTGATGAACCACCTAAATTGTGCTTTGGATTCATCGCATCACCATCCAATTCCAACAAGTAACAAACAAACTAACCAACAAAGAAAGATGCCATCTTCCACCCACAAACGTAGTTAATCGCTGGAGGTATGCGATTATATTTAACAACACGGCTGAACGTAATGAAGACAAAGACTTTTTTTATTCCTTAATGTAAATAGCTTATAAAACAGAAAACAGAAAACAGTTGTATAGCAGCTTGTGCTGAGAAGCCCAACTCTGTGGGACAATGATGTCACTATAAAATGTATCCACAGTAGTGAAGGGATCTAGGAGAGATTTAGTTATTTAAGCCCCTAAAGTTTGGGCTCTGAACATGCATCCTACAACCCTAAGCACCGGACCAAGGCTTAGACAGTATTTGACTTAGTGTCAAACCTAAGGCACGGTCCCAGAGTGATCCGTTAATTAAGATTCTGTGTACACCGACATGTCATGATCTTTTTTTTTTCTGACAGAAGAAAGGTCGCCTGTGCGGTAATTGGATTAGTCCAATTGGGATCTGATGAACAGATATGGCCGTGACAGTAGAGTTCGTCCATCCGCATGCTTACCGCTTGACAGTGCGGCAAAAAAGCATCAGCCACCACGACAGTGAGTTTGGGCTTTACAACATACTAACAAAGAAATTTGTTTCACAAAATGAAACTCCAGGTAACAGTTTGTTCAACATGTACATAAATAACTTTGAAATCCAACATTTAATACACATGGTGGAACCCACACGTAGGTGGTTAGGCTGAGATTGGACGAAGGGGACAAACAAGAGAGCTTATTGTCAACCCCAGCAGAACCCCCTGCCAGCTTGACCCAATCTGCCACAGCTCTCCTGACCACATAACTGCATAACTCCTGTACATACAATAAAGCTTATTTTTCAATTCTGTTGAACCTTCTTTATAGGCCGTACAATAGATCATGTTCAAACGTTTAAAAAAAAAATTTAAAGAATAGTTAATATATTTCAGTGAAACTAAGAGAAGGAACCTATGAAATAATTTATCCAAAACAGAAGATGAAATTATGTTATTTCTTGTATAGTAAAGCACTGATGTTCAAAAATGGGATTTTATACTCGTGTTGGTGAATGGTTCTTTATTTTTGCTCTTTTGTTTTGTTATTATTTACTGAAGCTGGGATAGACCCATTGTCATGATGTGTATTCGGATATATCCGTTGCTCATTTCTCTTTTGTCTGTATATGTTTTTGGCCACACAATCCCTGTATGAAATTCCTTGTGGATGGGCAAGTTCAAAGAGATTTCTTTGCTCCCTAAAAGCTCCTAAATCAATTCAAGAATTAACAAACTGCACTGTAAAAGGATGATTGATGGTACTGGCCATGTGGATTCAGAAAAAGTCCATTGCACAACTGAGATTGAATGAATCAGCATTGCATGTTCAAAAAGAATCTCATTTGAGGCCTTTTGTTGTTTTGAGAAATAAAAACCAAAAAAGACAAAAAAATATCAAACTTTGCAGTCAGATTGGTTTTGAGACCAATGCTGTCATATCTCATATCTTCAAAGCCATTAATGGTTTCCTGGAATGTTCTTCCTCTTGTCTATCCCTGTCACTCTGTAAATGTGTTGTTTCTTTTTTGTTTTGTTTTTATTGAAGGGTTGGTGGTAACCATTGATATATTTCTGATTTTCATCTTCTCTGCTCTTACCTATAGGACGTTTCTTCCACATTTTCTTATCTAATGTGACTCCATCCATTGAAGACTTTGTACCAACAGTAGATAGTGCCCCATTGCTTTACTCAAGTCAGGCTGACCTGTTAATGTGAGGAGAGAATTATGCCTTAAACCCAGCCTATTCTCTCTGACAGTACTACCTGTGAGCGAGGTCAGATACACTGTATTCTGGGGATGCCAAATGTTCTATCTTCAAAAGGTAAAAAAAAGAAGAAAAAAAAAGATCTGTTATAAAGACAAACCCTTTGCCAGAGTCAGTTTTGCCTCAAGCCCATTCTGACACAAAAAAAGGATGTGGTCATCCACCTCCATTTCCATTGGTTACAAGGACCAAAATGTAAACAAACTCAGCTAACTGAGCAGTTTGCTCCAATCAAGCATTCAATGAGAGCCTTTAAAGAATTCACATTTAATCATAGGTGGTTTTGCACCATTGATCTTGGTGTCATATATCATTACATTCCCAGCTTCTCTATCTCTTGATTTGTTCTCATGCAACATTATTAATCATAACATATTTGGGTATTTATACTCACAATAAATGAAATACTATTTTCTTTTATTATTTGACTTGAACAAACTGTTTTGTTTTTTGTCTGAAACCGAGATGTAATTTGAAATAGCGTTGGCTCGGGTCCGTTTCCCTGATTCGGGGTGATAGATCCCATAGTGCTCCTGAACTCTGTAGTTCTCTAGTTCATTATATTCTGCTTAGACTAAAATAAAGCACAGTCCTGTAGAAGATTGAGTCTGCTTTGTCCCTCCTTTTTATCTATTCACTTAGCTTGATTAAATAATTCCTAAAGGTTTGGATCTATCATTGCGTGCATGCATGACCCTGTATGCGAATATGTGAAGCGTTCGGTATCCGCTTGTCCCTTGGATTGTGGGGAGAATGTATTTAGGACATGTCATTGTATTAATTGAGCTAACAGCGCTAACCATATCCGAATACAAAATTAGATGAGACGGTTAGTAGAAAAATCGTTTAAAAAGGGCGAATAATGCATAATAAATGGAAGGGAGATTGGAGGAGGGAGGGGAATAAATTGTGAATTGATTAAAGGGAAATGGATATTCAGCTCTTGTCTCGTTGAGGTGTTGCAGTGGAAACAAAATCAGGTGCAATGGGTGCTGCTGGTTATTGTCAGTGAATATGAAGCAGGAGGTCAATCGATTAATCAGAGGTTTTCCTCATGCTGCCTTTTATCGACAGCGACGTTACGATAAGGACGGGTCGGGTCACATTGAAGCCTATGGTCAGTGTGCTTTTTATGGCCCTGAGTCTCCTCCTCCCTCGTTATCCCTCAGAGGGGTTCAGCAGTCACCGGCCAGTTACCGCCTCATAACCTATTACAAGATTGTATCTCACAACTAACCCCTGTGCACAGTGCGTGAGATAATTTAACTTGTTTCTCTGCAAATCAACATGGTTCAACAATTTTCAGCAGCCGCAACTGTCCATCACCAAAGAGGGAAAACATCAACACTCCCTGGCACTAATTGTTCCCAGAGCAGAGTATGATACCCCAGGGAACATCAATGATCAAACCATCCCAAGACACCAAACATCATTTCTAGTGTATGGGCCTCTTGGGTGCGTCACTGTAGTAGCATTGGTGTGGAAACAGATTTATGGTTGCTAAATTTGCAGGTGATAAAAAGGCAAAGAGTGTCCAGTTGGGGCACTAACTCTTGGCTATTCACATGTTGACTCCCGTGCCGAGTCTCCAGGGACCCTTTCTCATTGTACTGCAGACACTCCATGATTCCACATGACAAACTGGATTGTTCCTCGAGTGAGTCCTGCTGAATTATTTTGGTCCTTTCGATTGCATCTCCTACCCCTGAGATTTTCCTCTACTGTTGCCTTTGAGCCATAAGCCTCCACAGCCACTGTTGTCGATACTCAATCTGTTCTGTAACCCCTAAAGCTAATGAAATGTGCTAACAGGGGTTTGTTTGTTTGTCTCCAAGAGGGGGGCCAAGGGAAAGAAAATGGAACAGCAAGACTCTTTTGACAGTTCCATTTTTCCAATGTTTTGGAGTAAGGGATAATCATGAAGTATGGATTGGATAGGGGAAAGTTATTACATGTTGTTGTCTTTATCCTTGTTTGAGTTGTAAGAAAAAAAGGTCAGATTGTTCCAAACATGGTTCTTTGCAGTTCCTGGATTTATCCTCAATTTTCCACTACTCTGTGTGGGAAATGAAAAATCGTTTTTCTCACTTCTCTTGAGCTTGTATCCCTCTAAATCTTCAGTATACGTTTGACAAACACACAACCTTCTGTCTGCCTGGAGTGTTTCTTGTGTGTATTTACTTTATTGGCGGTGGTGATTGGGATGAGTTTGTTTTATACGAAGCTCAAATATTGCAGCTGACAACACAGGCAAACAACTGGTGTTTAAAAGATATATCTGTCTCAATCCTATAGTGTCCTCAAGCAAGTGTCTTCTGAATTTTCATTCACATCAACAAATGTAGCCAATTCACACACTGCTCTTTACACAGAGTACATCAAAAAGCATGCAGTGTTTTTTATTGTTTTAGTCTGCTTTGCACAGGTAACCAAAGTAATACCCATTAGTGACGACAAAATTCCAAATTGCATTGTCTAATTTCTGTGTTAAGACGTTTAGCATCTTTCCAAACTGTACCTTCAATTAAAGCTGGCAGCTGCACATGCATCATTATCATTAGATGATAATATTTGCTATTTTTCTTCAGATAAAAATAAAAATACAGATTCAATGGAATTATGATGAAGCAAACCAATTTCATCATGTCTCCCTGATACTTTTGCAGCTGAAACCATTATTTTATAATTTACATAATTGACAGAAATGCACCCTAGACCATTTCTTTCATACGATTTTAAATTCATGTCATATGCCTCATTATACCAAGGAATGGCTTGTATGTAGGTTATTATGAATAATGGCCTTTCTACTTCTTAACTATGTCCTATACAAATATTTACCATATTGACTTATCACTTGTCACTTACCATGCATTTAGCGTTTGACTTTTATCGCCCATTAATCTATCAATGCATCCATTAGGGACACTCAAGCATTCGGGAGCCTCTGCACACTCCAACGGGCCAATTAGCATGTTCTTTAAGGGGAAACATGTCACAAACACTAAGCATAAGCTACGCCACTCAAAAACCTGAATGTGCTGTCAACATTGTCTGAAAATCGCAGATTTGCATAGAAGAGTCATTGTGCCTCCTCTTCTCCACTTCTTTTTAAAAATGATTATAAAGAATATGAAGTAGGCTCTGTTTGGCAATAACAAAGGCTGGCAGATTTCAATCCCATCCCTCTTAACATGCAGATTCCCAAATAACAAAAGCTTATAACTAAATGAAAGTGTGAAGAAGACCTGGGAAAGCAAAGCTACACAATCCCTTTGATCCTATTATTTATTACAAAAGCTTAATCAATATCTAATCAGGGGGAATACAGCATGCCATGTCTTACAGAGCTCTTTGCTGTCAGAGGTGAGGTTGCCATGGTGACTGGACAGGTGTGGAGAGCTTAGGCTGCAGTGGTATTGATGGAAATTAAGAAGCATTGATGAGACTTGAAGACGCTGGGATTGAAAAGGGAGATAATTAAAGTGAGGGATGCAGTGGGAGATTTAGTTTGGAGAGACAGAAGGTAATGCAGACAGGTGTAACTTAGTCATGTAGCAGTCTCACTGGTTTTTCACAGGAAGTGCATTTGCAAATAGCAACAGAAAAACTACTAGAGAAGAAACTTCTTACAAGGCATTTACGTCACGTGTGAAATTACAGTTGCATATTACGGACAAGGGTTTGCAATTACAAGGATTTCAATCTTCCCTTTAACACTACAACAACAAATCGTTTGATTTTTCAAGAGCAAGCTGACAAAGAAAATCACACATGGCAGCAATTACATTTGCAGACAAATACCAGGAAACTACACTTTCTCACATAACAAGCAAAGATGAAACAAAGCACAGACAGGTTCCTTATTGATACTTCCTCAAAATGCCCCATAGTTAAAATAATATTTGAATTCTTGATGAAGCCAGTTTAGAGAAATAAATTAAAGTGAGGGAATGGTTGACCCCATATACCAGTGTAAGTGCATTATGCACATTTGGAAAGGGATTTAATTCCAAACTACGATGAGAAACTCAATTTAATGCAGTGGGCCTTATTCCTATTAAAACCACTGGCCTTTCCAATGAGTTATATTCCACAAGGTTAACACAGTTACATAACATTAGCAACTGCTTTTATTCCATAGACACCAAATGAAATGAGAACACCTCAAAGAGCATGCACAGGTTTCCATTTTCATATCTCAATTCCTTTCCCTCCCATTTCGAGGTAATTCACAGGGTGGTAAAACTGCGAGAGGGGAAGATGAAGTGAGTGAGAATGAGCGTGTTACAAAAATGCACCAAAACATCTGAGTCATTGACGACCTGGGCAAAGCAAAGCTGATGACACAGCGGTGGACAGACTGTGCTCCAGAGGGAAACTTGACGAGCGGCGCGTCTGCACTGTGTGCTGCTCAACCCCTTGACTCATGCGAGCGGCAGGAGTCCAGCCAGTTCTGTCCATTCTGGCCCTCCGCCCTGCCCAGTCCCACAGAGAGCTGTCTGCCGACACCTGATTAACACTTGAGATAATAGGTCATTAAAGTTCCCCTTCAATCAATAAGTCCAATCGAGTAATCAAGGCTGAGATTGAATGAACCCAAACCAGCGTGGAGCCCGGTGGGAGGAAAAAGCCTTTAATCGGTATTGGGCAGAGTGCTGCTTTTCTTCTGTAGATGTACACTGAATAATACTGTTGTGGGTAAAGCCACGCAGCTAGTGTGGTGATTGAATTTCATCCTTTCGCTGTAAAAAATCTGTTAAAAATCCAGTGCATCTGTTTAATAAACCAAGAGCAATTTCTTAGTTTTCTCTCCTTAAGTAAGTACAGTAACCTCATCATCGCCTCTGTACATATGACCTCCAGACACCTCATGCTGTACAAAGCTCTGTGACACACACACATCCCACTCTCCTCTTCAGCCCCCTTGTTTAGCTGATGTAATAGCTCTGGCCTTTGTTTAAATCTCTCTTGGTATTTGGCGGGTCAATGTTGTTTAACCTGCCACCTTTCAGCTGTGAAATTTCATCCATTCTCATAAATCACAGTGAAGTGTCATTACTTTCTGATTGCTGTCTTAATCACACAAATACACAATTATTGCTGCCAAAGCAACCAAATTACCACACTTTAATAGATACTAATTTCTGAAACACGATACCCTCACACGCAATGTTTTATTGGACTATCATGTCATATGTTCCATCAGTTTGTAATAACTACTTACAAGCACGCGCACAATCCTGCCACCTCGGATATTGTGCGAGTGCGTGTGTGTGAGCTCACACATGTGCGGGCACTTGAGTGAGTGGCCGTTGAGCTAAAGTGAAAAGCATTAGGCCCAGTGACAGCGAGAACAGAGGGATCAAGCATTATCATCAAAAAGGACTTCAGTGCTCCCTACTGTGGCCTCACAGCTTCCTCCAGTCAAGCTGTCTGTTTGTTAGTATGTTTGTTGTGTCAGTGTGGATGGTCCGTCTTTCTGAATCAATGCACTTTGCAGCCTCTATTACCCGATGGGGGGAGAAGGAGACACCAGTAGAGGACAAAAAATAAGAAGTTATTGAGACAATACCAGAAAGGTGAGGACACCACCTATTTTTTATCTTTTCAAATCAGTATGCAGTTTGTCAATCCTGATTCACATCTTCATTTATCTTTAATTCATCAAGCCAGAATCACATTAAAAGTTCAAAATCTAACTGCTGCTTTGCTATTACGCCACTTTGCGAGGAATAGAGGCGTCCATCCAGGCATGTGTTTCTCCCAGTTATTTGACTGCGGTTTGCTCCTAAAGGAACTGGCACACATGATGCCAGTGTGGTAAAAAGACATATCACTGCAGGGAAGTGTGCCTAATTCTGCTCTGAGAGTAGCTCCCGTAAAGACACATTGTGGCTAGCCTACTAATAGAGCTGTGAGGGGAGAATGATGCAACTCGAAGGCAATGCTTTAATTTGCCCTTGGTTTCGCACACGCATCTAGGAACAGCCACTCTGTTCCAAAGCTGATTGGCCGGTTTACCTTTAGACATGAGCCAACCACTAGCCTCTGAGGTATGAGGTAGCTGGATTTAGCAAGTGTTCAATTTTGTTTTGCTTTGTTACTTTTCGGCCTGGGTAGGTCAAATGTTGGAAGATGCAATCCCTGTGGTTGTAGGTGTAATGCTGCAGTTTTTTTCCCTTTTACATTCGTTAGTGCATACAGGGCTCTTTGCCTCCCACACTTTTAAATGTTTAAAGTTCATTCTTATCAAAAGCTGTTTGTAGTTCAGTCCACTGTGTCCACAACATTATTTGTATCTTAGCAACCTGTGCAGCAACAGAGAAAGATTAGAGAAGCTACTTATTAACCTGTTGCTATGACTACTGCGCTAGGCAATAACTCAGAAGATGCTTTAACCCTTTCTCTCTAGACTGCCACCCCCAATCAACAGACAGACGGATGATGTTCAGAACACTTGGTGAAGGGAAGAATCAAAGCCATCATAGTTCCTTTCTGTGTGGATCTGATTTCATTTATTTTGTTCTCCAACTGTATTCAATTGTGTGTGTGTGTGGGGGGTTCCTTAACCTGCACACTAAGTTTACACAAAAGCAAAGAACAAAGAATTTTTTTCCTTTTTGTTTCCCTACTCCAAGTGTTGACAATACTTTATTGCATATGCATAGATGTAGCGCATTTGGTACAAAGTCTCGCACAAGCACAATCATTCTGACATACCCACATGACAGAGTGCAGATGTTTTCATTTTTTCTGTATACATCCGAACGGGGACACTGAGCGTTGACAAATGCTTTCCGCACGCAGGTTGAAGCGTGAGTGTGAACTGATTTGAATTGATGATATTCCAGGAGAAATCAATGCATTTTTTTAACAGCTGCAATTACACCCCTCACGTCAATTCATCAAGAGATTTGCATGAGGTAATTGTTGGCGCCACATCTACTGATGCATTTTTATTACGTTTCAATTAGGATTTGAATCCAATTAGGAAAGTCATTCCAATCAACCAACAGGGGTCTCTCCTTAAAGCAAAGTCTACAGTATGAGGAGGCTGCTGAGCTGAAGGACAGATACTGAGCCAGAGGTCCATCTACCCATCCAAAGCTCTTCACATTGCCTCAATGCATTTTTACACAATAATATAAAGTTTACAGTTTACCGAAAAAGTAGTACAGCAGTCTCTGCCATACTTGTACTTTTGCAGATTTTCTTTCCTAATTTGATTCTTTTAAGTGAGAAAGAGCAAATCACAAACTAATAAGCAATTAATTAAGTTCTCTTTGTTTAATTTCTTTCCTGTTTGGGTATATTAAGACATCAAAGCAATCCCACTAGGCAGCCAACAATTGAGATTTACAAGTTATTAACTTGTATTAATAATAACAAATTGTGGACCTTGTTCTGTACTTCTTCCAAGCATTATGATTCTTCAATGACCAGGGAGAAATTAAGTAAAACAGACATAAAGGTTCCAGAACATGCAAATAAGTTATATAAACAACCAACGAAATGAGGTGTTTATTAACTACGAAGTTACATTGTACAGTTACTTGTATTTACATTGTAACTGCTGCAATCAGTGACTGATGTAGGTGATTTGAATGATCTGAATGTAAAGATTTGCTCATGAACCCTCTCAGTTCCACTCTCAAGGAGACCAAAAGCCTCACCGCTAACTAACAGTGATATTTGCTCCCTCACCAGATGACACAATATCAGTGAAATACACTCACAATAACCCAACCTAAAAGGAAAATTCACAGGGGTGTTACTCACTGTTTATTTGCTTGTGAGAATTATCTTCCTTATAACACTGTCAGAAGAGATGGGCACGGTAGAGTTGCAGTACCTAATCAAAGCAGGCTCAGAGCTTTGCTTTTGAGGTTGGCTTCTCATTCTATGACATCATGCTAATATACTTTTTATATATATAAAACTGTTGAAAACTTAGACGGACGAGAGGGCGATGGTGGCTGGTTTTTAGCTTGCAGAAGCACTGTGCCTTTGATCCTGGGGCAGAGTGAAGTGTGCCGAGTGGTCGTGTGCACGGTGCTACTGCCCCCTGGGGGACAGGCCGGGGATATTCGTCACCGGGAGCGGCAGATGGCTCCTGCAAAGAAACACTCTTTCTAGCTTCCAACAAGAAAACTCGTGAGGAGTAAGCACTCCCATGGGTTTCTATCATCGCCATACTAATCGGATCAGCCTTTAGAAAAAAATGACAGCTTGTGTAACTCAGGTGGTTATATGGCCAAGAGCACTAATAAACAAAGAGCTGTTGCTGTCTCTGTGAGCAACATCTGTGGGAATATGTGAAAACAGATCCAACACGTTCAAAAACTGCATTCTTTTGAGACATGTACATATATAGCCAACAGAAGACACCTAACTTTGAAATGCTACCTATACTCAAAGCTTCCCTCTCGTTTTTTGTTCACTTTTCCCCCCCACTCACCAGGGGGGAAGGCCTGTACACAAAGGATTCAGCGATTTAAGCCATCAGTGCACCTTTTTTTTCAACATAATGGCAGGCTTTTCAAGGAGTCAAAGGAGAATCCCCATCTCCCTCTGTTTTCCACTGTCACTCTGTCTTTCACATCCAACAAACACACGCACGCACACACATACACACACACACACACACGCACCTGTGGCAAATAGAGGTGTGCAGATTGCCCACTTAGACTGTTATACTATCCTTTTTCTGTTTTATTTTTCATTCTCTGCTCTCATTTTCAGCCTTTTTTCTGCGCTCTCTTTGTGCCTCTGTTCGTACAGCGTCTGTCAGGTGTGTGCGTCTATTTCCTATCCTCATTGTCCTGTCTCTTGTCATCCTTTCACCCGTCCCTCATCTCTCTGCCATCACCAAGGACCCGGTGGCCTCCTACGTAGCGCCGGTGGGGAAAAGGGTCTGTATCTCGGCAACGCACCTAGCAACCGCTCCTCGTAACTATGGATTATAACCTGTTGCCAAGGGAAACAGAGATGGAGGATTGATTTTTTCTTTTTTTCTTTTTTTAAGGGATGAAATTCAAAGTGAATTAGATGCATGAATAAACAATGCATCAAGACAGGGCACACTGACATTTATAAAAGGTGACTTTATTCATTTACGCTTTTATTTGTGAGCTTTATACTTTATCTTGATATAAATTAGTAAAGATTAGTCGACAGATTAGCAAAGAACCCTGTTTTTAGGATTTGAAGTGCTTTCTATGGGACACTGAGAGTAAATAGGTATGGAGTTCACTAACCATTAACAGTGTTCTTTTGATATTTATTGCAATAAAAATTGTAATCCAAAAGAGCTTAGCTGGCCATAAAACATATTTCACCATCACATCATGACTCATTTTGTAGCCTAATTAAATTTAGTACTGGATTTATTTCAAGGTAACTATGTATGGATTTTGCTGTATAAATTATTTGACTCAAATTAAAAAGGTACATTCAAATCAGTCAGAGTACTTACAATGCCACCTTGGATTTAGATTCATTTGTGAATTGATGTACACCATTACAGTACAACAGTGCATTATATGCAGTATCAACCAATGTTATACCTCTTTTGCGCAGAACTTCCAAAATTGGTACCATTTTAATGAATATAATCAAAATGAAAAAGATGTAGGGAGATTTAAAGATCAGATTTTATCACGGACATCTCATCAATTTTCTTTTTAATAAACACAAAACCCACTTGAAATGGGCATGTAAGCTGGCACCCTAATAGAAAAGGTAAACAGAGCACTAATAAGAAAAAGGGGACGTACACTCAAAAACACACTGACACAGTCCCTTCTCTCTCTTCATTTTGGTGCTTCTCACCCATTCTCTCTATCACCCACTCTCTGATGAGTGCTTTTACATGGCCACACAAACTTGTCATTAAACTAACCCACTATTTTCCATCACCTCTGAGCTAAATTACCACGCTCTGCCTGGCATCCTACGGACCAGCTTGTGGATATGAAAGCCCACAATTCCCCTGCTATCACCTCTCTGGGCTCTCGCAAGCACACTAATGATAGCCTGCCACCGAAGAACGGGTGGAATGGAGCCGTAATGTCCTTGGAAAGTGCAAGCCGGGGTGCATGCTGGGGGTGAGCGACCTGCTCTGTGTCATGCTCTCTCTCTCGACCTCTCTCTCCTGGTGTAGACAGCCTCCGTGTTAATGGGCAGATCTAGCTTGTACCCTGATGACTGGATGCTTGTGATGAAGGCCTGAATCTGACAGAGGTCCCTACCGTTAGCACACCAGTGTTTAACTGAGTACTGATGCACACATGTAGTACACACACACACACGCACAGCTGATTTAACTATAGTTAGCTATAGTCATTACTGTACAAGAGAAAATGTAAAAAAAATTTAGAAAATTTTATTAATTTTCTATGGCTAGAAAAATGCAGTACACACACACAATATAGTGAAAACACTACACTATTTCATGCTATATCATACTATATTTGTAATATCATACGTTGCTCAAGTAAATAGTTCAAATGATTTTTCCACCATAGTATCCCATATATTTTTAATTTTTACACTTTATTATATGTTTTAAGTCTTTCATTTTGAAACATGTTATTATTTTAACTTATTAATTGCATCATAATGTCTATCACATTTTACTAGACTATACTGCTGTACCAAACTATTCTATATCATCTTTTATACTTTATAATCTTTATATATTTTATACTTTATAATCATACAAAATGTAATATAGCATGGAACAATATAGCAACAACAAATATATTTATACCATACTATATTGCATCATACCAGGCTATACTGTCTATAGTAAAGTATGCAGGTTTACAAGGTGAAACTGTAGTCATTCATCTTTGGAGTGATACTGTTTTATTTCAACAACCATTGTACAATAAAAAAAGATTTGTTAGGAAATTAAAGATCTCATAATGTGACATATAACCTACTGTTTGTGTGAACCATAATATTTTACATAAAGACTTCAGTTATACGCCTCCTAATTCCATCCAGGCGTAAATATACCACTACATAATATGTGCTTCTATATGATTCTATATGTTGTTGTACACCTCCCTGCATCTTACACTAACGTCTCCACAAAGACGCCCGTGGCTTAGAAAGAATAAACTTATTGTACTGCTTCAGATTCTGGCTAGAGAGGGTTATCTTTTAAGTTGTTTTTGCCATGTTTGTAGTATAAATATATAATGGTTTGTCACTTGTTCATTGCATAAAAAAAAACAAGCAACGTATATCTTTCATTGAGTGAACATCATTAAACAAAACCAATTTGCTTTTTAAATTTAAATAATTCCAAGCCTGGTTGGAAGAAGGTTTTTGGAAAAATTAAAATGTTAATGAAAGTGTTTATTTTTCATTTCTGAAGCAAAGAGTGCGCTTCGCATTCCAATCTGTTGAACAAGTTGAGAAGATGAAGCAATCTATGACAACATTCAAAATAGGATGCAACACAGCAAGAAAATACTTTATGTAGATAAAATAGATAAGTAAAATCAGTATTTATTGTTGTAAAAATTTGGCCCAGCGTTTCAGAAGCCACATGTCTGATTTATGCAGAAGGAAAATCAGTCTCAGTGATTTACTACCACCTTGTGGCCTCTGAAAGGTATAGACTAAAATAACATCTATCAAAATCAAAATAAAAACATATACAGTACAGTACTTTTTGAAAATATAACAAATAAATAATTTGATTTGCTCAGTAAAAATTTACAGATTTCAAGAAAGCAGGGAAGTTACAAAGGGCGCAGGTTAATGAGCTCATTATGAAGACAACATCTAACATGCAAACATGTATTTACAATAAAAACTACCCTACATGATTTGATGAGTTTGTCAATGCACTGTAGGCAGGGTAATGTAGTAGAGTGTGGTTGATTCCTGAAAACAATTTCAGAAATGGCTATTTTCACCTTTTAGAAATTATTTGAATGCTTTAAAATCCCCTTCATTATTGGGTGCAATCATAGCAGGCAGACAACAAAGGACTGTTTTCTAACATATGTGTGAATCAACACCAACAAATACAATCTACTGAACACCTAGTTCCTGTACCAGGATGTAATACGGCCTTCGACCACTCGAGGGCAGTAAGAGTCTGTAACAGACAGAGTGGACAAAGTACAGCCCTCATGGGAACAAAGGATTAGTTGGTGGTCCAGCATAATCAAAAGACTGTTGTATGTAAATTGTGTAAATCCACTATGGGAGAGGAGGGTTATGCCAGTCTGATTTCATGCCCAGTCAACCAACTGGACAAGGACCTCAGGCCAGCACACCCATAGTTATGGGGAAAATAACATTTTACAAAGACTAGACAAAGACACTAAATCGCTTTCCCTTGCATTGTTTTCTTTCTGCAGTTTGGGAATATTTTTTTGACTTTGATTCCTTCTCTGTCCATGTCCAGGACTCTCTCTTTTAATTCAATGTCAGTACTGTGGTGAACCATAAGGAAACAGTGACTGTTGCTCTAATATTGTATAACAAACAGCAGTTGACAGGTGAAAGTTTGTAAAGAGAATCATGAAGAGTGTAGGTTACTGGTTAGATATTTTCCTTGGCTTCAACATCATTTTCCAGTAAAAATGTCAAATTATGATCCAGGCAACATATTACCATTCCAGTCAGACCAGGAGTCACCTGGGGACAATGGGAGCTTTGCGGCGTGGGTGAGTAGGTAAATAATTTGGGAGAGGAGATAGCAACACAATTAAACTGACGTGTTGGCTAAATGGGATGTGTGGAGGAAAGGGAGCTTCCTCAAGCAGCTAATTGATCAATTAAGTAAACAGAGGCCACCCCTGGAAGGGGTGTCATGGTGGGGAGGGAGACGGGTGGGCGATAAGGCAAGGTGCTAATGACTCGTCTGTGGCTTAAATATGCAAATGATAATCCAGTAGTGGCTGTGGTGAGATAGGCACACCGGGTGGTCAGTGTAATATGTTGAAAACCTTGCCAAAAGTTTCAGTCTGTGTGTGTGTGTGTGTGTGTGTGTGTGTGTGTGTGTGTGTGTGTGTGTGTGTGTGCGCGCGCACGTGTGTGTGCATGTGAGAGTGTGTGTGTGTAAAACAATGTTTTAGGTGTGTGCAGATATGAGACGCTTTACATTTGTTATTGAATAGTAGAGTTTGATGTGTTTTCAAAGGCGCAACGTAGTATCGTTGCTACTTTAGCTGCCAGTGTACTTGGTGCAGAAACATCATTTAGCTCATTCGCACTAACAAAGGGACATGTTTGCGATACAGATGCATTTGCAGCGGCCTACTGGCTGAACGAGAAGAGATCTGCACACACCAGATCCCAGTGCATGAGTCCATAAGTGGTCTAAAATCTTCTGCTGCCTTGTGTCTGCTTCCTGCATTTCTTCTGCCATGGAGTTTTAAGTAAACCAACAATACAAAGCCTCAATGAGTAAGTGCAAGGAAAGTAGACACAATAATAGGATAATAATTCAATGTGAGAACACAAATGTTGAAATGAAATAACATGCCTGTCCCTAGTAGCCGTGATAAATTGACCTGATGCTAATGCTTACCTGTTCAGGAGGAAGTTAGCCAACTCGGCGTCCTTTTGGGCTCTAAGCTGTCTCAATCTTTCAAAAACATCTCCAAATATTTACCCGGGTTTGTCACATCTCTGGTCACACATGCCATTTTCTTTAGGTCGGGTAGAATCTATCTCCGTGATCCCGTTTGTTTGTTTGCGGCTTTCATGGCTGTACTAAAGCTAAAGTGCGCTGGCTTTATGTTTTTACAGGTATATCTGGCAACCCGGCCTGGCTGTCAACCGAGGCAGTTGATAATAACACAAACAGAAATTCCATCACAGAACGGAGATTACAAAAGGTGAAAATACTGGCATTAGCATTGTTGTCAGAAAAGATGACGCACTGGGGTAATTTTTGGAATTATTACAGTAAATATATTACATATTGGACCTTTAATGTGAATGCCTGTCTGCCCTTTTGCTGCTGTGTGAAGTACTTTGTCAGACCTTTTTTTCTGAAAGTGCTGTACAAATAAAATTGACTTTATCTGACTTAAATATAAATGGGTATAAGAGGCATTTCGGTTCCACTTTGAAGATTGAATGTCTTTTACTTTGGCTTGCTTCGATCATATCTTGCCTCATAACGGGGACCTCTAAAAGTGCATTATCCCCACGCTTGGGAGGAGGGTAATACACTGACAAGAGAAACCCTCTGATGTTCAAAATGTGCGGAGTAAGTGGCGCTGAACGAGACAGGCTCTGGTGCTGACAACCAGGTGGACAGGTCCCCACCCTCATTCCCTCCGTCTTTCATTTGAATAATGCATGCTAATTACCTACTTTCCGAGAGCAGAACCGTCACCCCACGGGCCCCAATAGACATTTCATTGCACATACACACACACAATGCACAAATACAGGCAGACACACCAGCATGCACTCTCACTGGCACACATACAGTACACAGAGGCTGTCACTGCAGCAGTTCTACTCACCTCCTTAACACTGGTACATTTACAATAGAAACTTCAGAAAGCCTAGTTGATAAACTTGAGGGAATTCCTTTAACAAAAGCACCTGTCAAGTCAGTATGTAGACTAATGATAGCCTTCATCCACCACTCTGCTGGAAAAGCTGAGCATGGCACTTCTTAAGTGTTAACAGAAAGAGATTGACAGCAAGGGTGATACAATAGTTCATCGAAATAAAGGCAACCTTACTTTGGGGAATCTTTTATAATTTTATAATGTAAAACCATACTTTAATGTAAAATACATAATTATTCAACAAGAACAAAGAGAACAAAGTGATGGACAAAGTAAAATATGTTATACAAACAAAAGAAGACAATAGAAATATAGACACAATGAACAACATACAAACAACATACAAACAACACACTTCTATACAAATGTCCTTAAACTAAACTAAATCATACGTGTTTTAATACGAGACTTAAAGACCTGGGAAGTAGAGAAGGACCTAATATGAATGGAAAGCTTGTTCCAGAGTTTCTGGGCCACAACGAAGAAGGCACGATCGCCCTTTGTTTTCATCTGAGCTGTGGCTGTGATAAAGATGATTGGCAAATCCCAGAATAAAAGGAATTGCAGTAGTGAATACAAGACGAAAATAAGAGCATGAATAACAGTCTCCAAGTCCTTACAACAGAGGAAGGATTTTAGATTAGCAATAGTCAGATGAAAAAAGCTACATTTGATAACAAAACTAATTTATTTGTCAAATTGTAATGCTGGGTTAAAGATGAAACCCTCTGGGAAAAGGGTGCGCACTTGCTTCTAAAGTCCACAGGTTTTTCGATAGCTTGTCAACTGAATTTGGGGTGCCAAACAACATGACTTCCGTCTTACTATCATTAAGTTGGAGAAAGTTGTTAGCCATCAGCACTTAATGTCTTTCAGGCAGTGAAAAGGGGACTTTAAAGAGTTGGAATCACTTGTTGTTGAGGCAGGTACAGTTGTGTGTCATCAGCATAACAGCGCTAAGATATGTTATGTTTGTGAATATTGGAGCCCAATGGGAGCATGTACAAAGACAATAAAATTGGCCCTAAAATCGAATCATAAGGTACACCGTAAGAGTAATCACTGCCAAAGAGGAGGATATATTTCCAATTTCAACAGAAAAGTTTTTTTTTTTTTTTTTTTTTTTAAGAATTGAACCATTGTAGAGCAACAGCTTGGGCCCCCACCCTATGCAGAAAGGGATCCAACAAAATGGCATGATCAACAGTGTCAAATGCAGCACTAAGATCCAGAAAGAGTAAAATAGCCCAATTTCCTCCGTCACCGAACAGCAACAACTGCTGTTTCTGTGCTATGGTGTACACTGAAACCAGACTGAAAATTTTCCAAGACATTATTTCCACTTAAAAATGATTAGAGCTGAGCAAGAACAACCTTCTACAAAATCTTTGATGTAAACAATAATAATATTATATAATATTATATAATAATAATTTAGAAATAGGACTAAAGCTGTTACGTGTTTTTTTAATTAGAGGCTAAACCACAGCATGTTTAAAGCTAGATGGGACTGTGCCATTCATGAGAGCTATTTATTACAGACAAGATGCTGGGACTAGGGATGTAACAATTACCGGTGTTACGGTAAACCATGGTAAAAATATTGACGTAACAATTACCTTTTTCATTTAAATTATCATTATTGTGTTGGATTACCACACTGTGGAAAACCTGTGTTTAATCCTTCTCAGCTTCATCCGAGGCTCCTGAAGCTGCTGCGCAGGCGTACTGCGCTAAAAGAAGTAGGGCACAGAATGCAACAGCATGTTAACTGACTTTTAACTGAGATATTATTGCCTTGATAATATTGCTGTTGCTGTGTTTCTTATTGCACAGCTGATAGATGTGCAGATTGTTTAATATTACTTGTGCTCGGATGTAGCGATCTGGCAAGCAAGTTTTAGGTAATGGATTAGAAAGTCATGCATTAAAAATCACAGGTTTATGGTCAGATAGACTAGCAACATCCAGCTCATTATTTAAAACAGGAAAACCTAATTATAAGATCCAATGGATGACCATGTTTGTGTGTGGGACCAGTCACAGACTGAGTCATGAGTCATGAATGAATGATTCCACAAGTTGTAGAAAGTGGCTAACTAAAGGCTTTGATGGACAACAGACAGATATTAAAATCACCAAGGATTAAAATCTTATCTACATTGGGCACAATCAAGGATAAATTGAAAAAAAAGTCCTTATTGTACTTTGGGGGTCTATACACCAGTGCACAAATCAGTGGGCAGGACAAATCAACCCTAAATGCTTGCACCTCAAAACTAGTGTAGCCTACTTATCAACTGGCAATTGACAGCATTTATAGTGATTTTTGAAGATTATTGCCAACATCCCCCCCCGAGTGTATCTAGGAGGACTAATCAGTGAAAGGGCTTAGATCACCAACATGCTCCAACATACGTGTGTAATTTCTTTCAAAATGTCTGTCTTTGCCAACTCATTTCTAGAAAGTATCAAAAAGGGAACGACTTCTACAAGAGCCAGGCTTCCTGTGCCAGCACCATTGTACAGCAGAAGTACTGACTCTTTTCTTGTAATCCTGTAATAGGTTAAAAAGTAACTACCATTTTGTTTTTCAAACCTGGATGCTAGTTTCCTATGTTTTTGTTTCTAAGTGACTGACAATTTTCCAGAAGAAAACAGTAAGTTTTACCCTTTTACTTTAACACACCCACAAAAGGACATATATGCATAGTCTGGCTGTCTCCCGCTTGTGCACTTGAATACACACACTTCTTTGTAATAAAGCCTTGCATGGGACTTATGCTCAAACCTTTGCTGATTCGCACAACACTTACAGTATATGGTGGGAGCTCTGGGGTTTTTCCATCTCATTCATTTGAAGCTTGGTTACACAGAAAAATCCTCAGTTGGCTAAACCTGCAATTCTACTGATGAGCTTCCTGGCTGCATACCCAATACAGAGGTAAATCTGGCAAACTGTGTGTGTGTGTGTGTGTGTGTGTGTGTGTGTGTGTGTGTGTGCGCGCGCCCATGTGTGTGCGCAATTTTACGAATTCATCATGTGTATGTGTGCAAAGCTGCCAGGGCTTGCTTCTCCAACTTCCATACCCACAAACAACAAAAACTGTTGCAACCTGGGGCTAATCTGACCCTGCTGTCTGTTTGCATGCAAAGGCTTGCCATTGATATGCAAGGCATGGTGTGTCCTCAACAATAATTTGGGGATAAAATCAATGATGCTGCCAGTGAACGGCCTGCGGTTTTTACTGTCTCCATCAGTGACTTTTGGGAGTGTGTGTGTGGCTCTGACACAGTGGTTTGACAGATCTTCAACAGCTGTGTTGGTGGAGGGCCATGTGTGAGTTGGGATGAGGATGTTGACAAGACTGTCCATTAGAACTGCGAGTGACACATGAGCTGCAGTAAAGCTGGTCTTTCCCACTCCCGTCAACGCTGTCACCAGTTGGCCGCTGCGGAGGGTTCAGGCCTGCATTAATGGATTCCTGCTTGACGGATTCCACTTGATCACATCTCAGTTGAATCTCCATTAAGATGTCAACGCAGTGGTTAATGCATTTGAGATTTTCCCCTCGTCCTGCTAAACCGTTATTTATGACACTTATTAGGAAGCGTAACCCAGCCATCAATTAATGTCCTGCAGGCTTGCTAAGCAATTGGGTCCATTGGCGTCAAACCAAATGTACTGGAACGTCCATTAATACTGCAATTCACACACAAGTGCTCACATTCAAATGAGCACATTCAGAGACACACAAATGCACTTCTTTAAGCAAAGCTTCGCGAACATCCATATTTGCAATTTTCTCAGTTGAACTTGAGAAAAGGTCTAATGTTCCTTGTTCATGAGGGTGATACATGCTTTTATGTTTTTCCATACATAGGTTATCTTTTACTCAGTGCTGACAGAAAAATGATGACATACTCTGTAATTTTATGAAGCATTTTCTTTCAATTGGAATTTGCACATACTTTAAAACATTGTTTTCCACTGCATCATTAGGGCACCAGACTAACAGTTTTAACTAGTAGCAACGTAGCCCCTGACTAAAGGTTTTAGGGTCACAGGCAGACAATTTTGAAAACCCACGAGCTGTAAACCACATGGACTTACTGTACATGTAAATGCAATAGAAGGAATGAGTGGATTACATGGACCCATATCGGTCGTTTAAACAGCAAAGGAAAGAGTTGATCAAATTAATCAGTTGAGATGCCAACTGTACCTTCCCTACCATACTTACCAAAGAGGGGCCATTGAAAACAGAAGAAAAGAATTATAATGGAAATGGTTGCTATGATGAAAAAATATGAATTTGGAAAAACAACTCCTGACAAAAGGATGTTTGGCTGTTTAACACATGAATCAGAGGCGATTTGAAAATACGGCGGTTTCGATTTGTTATAAAAAATATCCATAACTCTTTCCCCTGCCTTGTAATTGAGTGTTTTCCCCCCAAACAAAACAAAACACCTGGTTTTGACGGGCCATTGGAGGTTTTGAGGAATGATTCCCTCTAAATCCACTTTGTTACTGTAAATGGAGTTACTACAAGTGTGTGTTCTAGAGACCACAGTAGCTGTTGTTGTTTGCCATCTTTTCTCAAGTAGACAGCAGCAAGAAACAAGTTATAAAGGTAACACCGCCATTGCTCATGCAAGACAGCCCATTACTCATTTGAGGTGTGCTTGTGTTATTAGCTAAATTCAACTGCCTGTAAGATGAAGGACAGGAGTAAACACATGCTGTGTATTGAACAAATTGTATTTGGTGCCTGTGTGCCTGTGTGCGTGCGTGCGTGCGTGTGTGCGCGCCCGTGGTGGGTGGGAGAGCAAAAGGCTAAGTCAATGCAGCCTATCTTTTGGTTGAATCAAATCCAACATTTAAGCCTAAATTTCAAAGCAATGCACAATTGTGAATTCTCAAAATATTATGGGAACTACAAACTGATGTTGTGTTAAAATCTTGGGTCTAAGGCTACATCCAACAATGCTTATTAAATTAGTATAAAAAACAGAAAACACAAGTAAACAACTGGATGAGCATTAAGACTTAAACTGTGCAGATAAAATATAGGGATATATAGTCAAATGTAAAATAAGGCAATATAAATTTTTTAATAACAATAATTGCAAATAAAAAGGCTGAATGTAAACATAAATGTAGTATGTGTACAGTATATGCATAATGAGCAGTGATTTATCGGCCGGCCAATATATCGGGCCGATATATGCATCGGCCGCTACACGGCAGAGGCGTTCGCCAATTTTCCCGATATTATTAACAGACAGGCATCCACACATGCAGCTCTGTGTTGCTAAAGACGCTGCATATACTGGAGACCATGCACTGCTCCTCCCCCACTGCTCTTCAAGACAACTGTAAGTTTGAAACTTTCAAAGCATCTTTTAACTGTTTGACTTAGCTGAAATATTGCCAAACACGTTGAAAGTGGAAACACGTTGCTCTATACGTGCTTGCAACTATAGCTAAGCAAGTGTGTGGGTCCAAATGGAAAATGTGAATGTCTCCTGTATAAAACTGCTTGCCATTGTATGTAGGAAGCTGCAAATCGCTAAGCTGTAGGCTATCCGTTTGGATAGGGTAGTTGTTACGAACACTGGTCATAGGATGGTTTGGACGCATGTGGTGTGTGAGACACCGCTCCCTCTGTCCCTTAAAACTTTGAGAGATACTATGTTTTATATGTGGTTGAATATTTATACCTTTTCATGTTAGTACAGAAACGTTGTTGCTTAATGTGCATCTGACATCACATTATTTTCCTCGGCTGATTTATGTTTGACAAATCTGCCAGCTTCTTTTACATTTTCGTTTAGACCTACTGCTGTGTTGTCTTCGCATATTAGCCTTAGACATGCTCATTTTATTTTAGGTTGTAAATAGTTGGTTACTTGGTTAAGTATACTACACTGTGCATTTTATTATGCTGCTTGCTTGTTGCTACCTTGTGCAATAGTGTATTTCTTTTATGTATGCTTAAATAATTAAGTTTAGAATTTATTTTCAGAATTTCAATTATGCTTAAATATTTATTTTCAGTATTTTCAGCACTTAACTCTTTTTTTACTTGTTCTACTTCACCTGTTTTTACTATTTGTTAAATATTGTTTTTTTTTAAGTTCAATAAATGTTCTGGCTCCGAATAGCTCAAGAAAATCAGCAGCCCGTATCGGTCATCGACTAAGATTGATGAAAAAAAATGATATCAGCACTAAAAAATCCATATTGGTCGATCCCTAATAATGCAAAGAATATATAATATAGTGGGGGTGGGGAGGAATCAATTCATAGATGTATGGTGATTTTTTGCCATGATATTCAACAATTATTTTTTCCATAATTGATTTTTTTGAGGGGGCTTTTTAAAATATATTTTATGAGATGTGCAAAGAGAGAGGAAAAGAGGGAGAGAGTTAGGAGATGGCATGCAGCAAAGGGCCGCAGGTGACAAGGTTATTTTAAATGAAAACAAGATAAAGCCAATGGACAACAGTAATCTTGATTACTCAACTTATGTACCTGTATCAGAAAACACATTGTGTATTTATTAATGCGAGCAGTATACATGTTTAGCCTACAGCTCATGAGTTTCCTCCAGTATAGTTCTTGCCATTTTCTGAATGCCTTCTGATGGTCTAAACCACAGAGCTCTATATATTGCAGTTTTTTGACAGTTTTCCCCTGTAATAATAGGTTGTCTTGTTCTCCGTTGAGATGACATGTTTCCCATGACGGCTGATGACTTTAAAACATAATCTGCACCAAACCATGTATTTGGTGCAGAGTTATGAACATATTCAACCTGCTGTCATGGGTTCACACATGACCTTGAGTCTGCTACTTTGGTTCAACTTAAAACACATGTAACAGGACCACACAGATATTTACTATTTAGAGCTGTTGAACAAAGAGGTGCAGGCAAACTGGAAAAGTTTTGTGATGTGTATTCTTCATTTTAGCAATCATGAAAAAATCTGCTCTCTACAAAAATATTTCAAAATTGAGAAGATCATAATTTATGGTTGAGAACAAGGATGTTGTACAGAAAAGTATCTGGAGAGAAAGGATGGATTGCAAAAATATGTAAATCTGATCAACTGGCTACCAAACAGGGTAAGTGTATCAAACTGGCAAGCCTGTATCATTTATTGTACCAAACCCTGGGCTGATTGTATACATCTATTGATAGGGCTAGAGTGTGGTACTAGCACCAATATCTTACATTATTTAACAATTCCAGTACAGTAGTTACTGTATCTTGTAGTTTAGATTTGATTTTACATTAGACTGGATAACAAACGCTGGCCCATTTAGACAAAGAGCAAATGTCCTATCGTCACTATGGTGGTCTGAAAGGGGTGTTCAGCAACTCACTCCCAACCCAGAGGAAACAATGTCCAACTGTGTCCAAAAAGGACACTGTCCTCTTTTTAGCTACTACACCTTTGAGGTCCTATCCATGAGGATCACAAACAGAATTACTGACAAGGAACAACCCTGATGAAGCCCAACACCGACTGAAAACAAACTGACCAGAATCATGAGCTATATATATATATATGCATGAATGTATGTATATATATTTTTTTATGTTATTGTTTTACATGTTTAAATAAACTACAACTAAAACATGTTTGACCTTCTGCAGAGTATACACTCCAGCTCATTAAGGACCAGATGGCTTGTAGTAACAGCCCTCGGTACCTCACACTCCAGCAGTACCCCTCACAAGACTCCACAGGGGACCTGCATGGGTAGGGAGTTGGTCTACTAGTCGACGATCAGGACAGAGTCCGTATTGCTCGTCCTGGATCTGAGGTTTGACAAACAGGCATTAAAATCAAATGCACACAAGAGCTTGTTTTTTTATGGATGAAGATCATAAGAGTGTGTGCGCACTGTACATGGTCCAGGATCTGCTCACTACTCTTGCAACTGATGTCCACCATTTTTGTTTTGTCAAAATAACTTTATTAACAATGTACAAAAATTGACATTTCGCCCTCATAGAGTGTAACAACAACACCTAAAGATCAAATACCTGTACCAGTACATGTCTGTACTCTAAATGTGGGGCTAAGCCAGGCCCGGATATTTAAAACAATGAGATAAAATACTTTCATGAGTGAGCTTTAAAAGGGTGCTGGTAGCCAGTCTCTGAAACTAACTAGCCAGCCAGTCCACACTTAACTAACTGACTGTATACTTCTATTTTAATAAATTGATATGCGAGTGGTATCAAACTTGTAATCTAACCCTCACTGAAAAGTGAAAAAGCATATTTCCTAAAAACTAACTAATGAACTATTCCTTTGAGTCACAAACCTTTCTGTATCCATATTTAATAGTTACAATAGTATTGCATACTTACAATGAGGTGATTCATCTAAAATGCTACGGCATCTTGGAAAATGTTTTATTGACTGTTTGCAACCGCATAAGTGTGTTTATGTGCAGCACTCTGGCCTGTGGGCAGCTTTATTGCTTGATGGCACAGCTGATGTCTCCTTATTCTAACTCTCTCGTCTGTGCATGTGTGTTAGGTGTGTGTATGTTTGTGTGTATGTGCAGACCCACGACCTGTGGGGCAGAAGGTTCTGTCAGGCCCATGACTGAGTGATGAATGTGTGTGCAGAGAGGGGAATCAGGTGTGTGTGTGTGTGTGTGAGAAAGAGAGACACAGATAAAGTAATAGAAACTGTGAACATAATGTGCATACTAAATGTGTACGTTTTATGTGAATATATGTGAGCATTATCCTTGCACGAGTTGATGTAAGTGCATGTGCATGCAGCTACACGTATAAATGTGTGCTTGTGCACATGCATGTGTAGGATTCTGAAAGCACAGCAAGATAATACTTCTCTCTTTCTCATCTCCCTCATCCTCGCTCATCCTGACACCCCCCATGCCCTCTCCGTCACACTGCTGCCTCTCATCACAAACCTAATCGTCTCACCCCCTCGGCAAGTACGTGCTGTGCGAATTAAAGCGACCCTGCCCACTTTTTCTCTTTCTTATTCCCCTTTGTCTTCTTCTTCCAAGTCTTACCTCCTCCTCAGCTTTTGTATGGAATGGGTGTCCGACTTTAAGTGGCCACTGCGCTTCAATAATGTGTTTACTTATCTCCATTTAGCTATTGAGCTTCTGACATTTTCAATTTATGTTTACAAATTGCAAACATTAATATGTAAATGTGGAGGATGCCTCACAGGGCTTCCGTATTCATTGAAAAGGGGTCATGAAATAGGACAACAAACCAGTAATGGCACAGCTTGTTCCAAAGCATTTGTGTGCGGTTGCTGTGTAGCGCTTTTCTCCTGCTAATGGGTCGAGATATTCAGACAGAAAATTGCACTCGCAGTGGGTATGAAGGTTATAGTTTATGTTCTAACTCGTAATTAGGAACACACACACACACACAATATATATATATAAAAAAATATACACATACATATATATATATATATATATATATATATATATATATATATATATATATATACACACACAGATACACACACATACATATATACTGTATATATGTATATATAAATATATACACTGTTTACATATACAGTACATACAGTATATACACATATATACACACACATATATATACTGTATATACAGTATATATATATATAAATATATACTGTATATATATAATATAAAGCTTTATTGCAGACACAGGTCCATATTACACACATCATACAGTATAAAAAGTATCAAAAGGAGATTCAAACACACAAAATAATTTGCCGTTGGGATATACAGGCTATTGCCACAATATCGTCTTAATCTATAACAGCTTTTCAGCGGACTGACTAGGGCTTCAATTATATGGTTCTCTGACCTGTTCAGACAACACATAAAACTAAAAGTCAGTTGTCTTAAGAGTACCTCACAGGTTGGCACTCTAGTGGATACAAACAACTGACTGGCACTAGGCCACCTAGGGACACCAAGCAGCAGCCTCTTGCTACCTGAAGCCTCTGCATACACTTATACACTTGCTTATAGTTCGACAACAGTTGAGCAGTTTATAGCGGTGTGATGTAGGTTCTAAACAAAAAGCACTTCACAGAGTCAGAGCACATAGAAAGCCTCCTTATAAGCATGTTCGCTTGAGAAGAAATTTGACATTGCTGTCGGTAGAGGTCATCCGTCCAGTCATTGGATATGACATGACCTAAATATTTAGTTTCCTCACACACAGCAAGAGGATTATCTGACAAATAAATGGTCAGAAAAGTTGATTTCCTGTCCTCATCGCTTCTAACTATCATTATGCGGCTTTTCTTAGCGTTATACTTTGTCATAATGAAGGCCATACTGAGAACAAACCTTCAGCATCTGCTGCAGCCCAGGACTACAGGACAGAGCAGGACCAGATCGTCTGCATACATAAGATTCTAAATAGTGTTGCCCACAAGGCAGCCAGTTTTTAACCTATTTAGTTGATTTGATAACTCATCCATAGGAACATTAAATAAAATAGGAGACAAAACACCTCCTTGCCACACTCCATTACTAACACAGAATGGAGCAGATACAACATTATCCCATTTAACCTGAAACAATTGATGGGCAACCAAAACACAAAATTTGTAAAACAAAAAATGTAGGGCCACCTCTATTTACCAATTTTACAAACAATTGTTCATGATTAATTCTACAGTATATATATATACACACAGAGATATACGTATATACACACACTGTATATATACACATATGGTATATAAACATATATATACATATATACATGTATGCACACATATATTCATACACATGTATACATACTGTATATACATGTATATACTGTAGATATATACACACACACACTGTTGAAAATCATATGTATCGTGATTTTTGTGAGACAATATTTTAAATTGATTCTTTTCCCTAGAATTGATATCTTTTACTATTTATTGTTTAAGAAATGATTCACCTAAATATTTTATGTTCACATGGTACCGCTGACGGCCCCATCATATCTGTTTCCAGCAAAACAGACCAAAAGCAGAAATAGCACAAATGTTATGTATGTATATGTCTTCTTCATATCTCAACTGCTAGAACAGGCAAATTGCTGCAACAGTGAGAGCTTTCTCTGCTGTTTTTTGTTGTTTTTGCATATGTTGAAAAGTATAGTTTTAAACTAAACAGGCACTACTTCATCCAGCTGAACAGGGACACAATATAATACAAAGTGAAAGAGTGTATCATGAGGCAGCCACCAGCTCCTCTCGGAGGGCTTTTCAATCAAGCAAGAAGCCTTAATTCATTTTCTCCTCCAAGCCACAGTTGGTTGCAGTTGAAACCACAATTACATGGACAGACAGAGTGACTTAATGCTCATGAAAGGGAAAGAAAAAAGGCAAAGTCTATATTCAGGAGTTCAAACAGCGTTTGGTGCAAGCATAGCTCTGTAGACTGTAACAGAGAGTGCCTGTGGCTTGGGAGAGGAGTAAGGCAGCAGTAATCTATAACTGAGAGGCTAGTAATGAGAAAGATGTGCCAGCCGTCTGCTCACTGTGATAAGATGAGGAAGTTCCCTCAGGGCCTAAAGCATCTCTGACCCAAACAACAACAAAGACAACAAATGGGTTACTGCCCAAACCATTCCTTTTTTTTCATTTCCATCCATCGTTTATATTCCTCTCTCTCTCTCTCTCCTCCCTTCCTCCTCTTTCCACCTTTGTCAACAGCTTTTTCTGTCGCTACTCCCCTACTGTCTTTCTCTCCTTTAATCTCTATTTTTTCGATGTCTCTCCCTTTCTCTATTCTTCTCTCACTCCCCATCCGTGCCTAAATCCAACTCCACACAAAGCCCCGCTGCCATGTAATCGGTTTCATCAGCGTTTTTTATTAGCTAAAGAAGAATACATGGTAATTAAGGGGAGTGCGACCAAGCGTGACGGGGAGAGGCTTCACCCAGCCGCTGATGTGGAACAAGAAAGAAAGAAAGAAAAAGAGGAGACGGAGGGCAAGGACGGCGGGCAAAAGACAGACAGCAGAGAAAGGGCAAGAAGGAAAACGGGAGAACAGGGAGAACAGAGAGAGAGAGAGAGAGAGAGAGAGAGAGATAAGGAAGGTTTGAATGGTGACAGGAAATGAAAGGCTGGAGCGTGAGGGTCACAATGATTTCGGTCGTGCTCTCCAGTGTTGTGTGGAAGCGCACGCCGTCGGAATGGAAATGAGACTAATGTCCTGTTAATGTGGTCCGAGTCACACTGCACCAATATGAGGACCTCGGCTACCATCATCTGCCTAATCCCCTGTGTCCACTCAAATGGCCCATTCAGGACAAGTGCACCATGAGAGTGCTATCGGAACGATAGCTCCGGCGTTGTTTCATGCTAGGTCGATTTTTATGTTCTTCAGACTGGCTCCACGATACATGTGTTAATGAAGTAGACAAGAGATGCTTCTCATTGTTGAGCATCTTCAGTGGAGCACTGGGATTTTTCAAATCCTACTCAGAATCTTGCTGTATACCTTTTTGAAGTGTTCTTGACACCATAAATTGTATTGCAACATAAGAACCAGGGGGCAAAAGTAAATGCCATTACCGGAGCATTTGTACAGTATTATACATAGCAGTTAACGTCCTGAAGCTTTGTTTCCATTAGCACATATCTTTACATTTGTGATAAAATACTTGCACACGCACACACAAAAGAGGTACAAAAGTAGATGCATTTTCCTGACACAACATGTTGATTTCACACACTGAGAGTTGCAGCGGAAGCTAGTGGACCAGAGAGACCCAACTCAAAGTATATTTCCTGAAACATGCCGACCGTTCTGCCGCCAAGCTGTGCTAACATTAATTTTCTGCTGAAACAGCCACTGGCCTGCGAGAGCAAGTTTGCCCAGAGCTGAAATATCAATTATACTGTTCTCCCTGGCAGAGAGTGCAAAGCTTTAATCTTCACACAACCAATCAAAATGTCGTCTGGACTGGACTGAAAGAGGGAATTGTTGGCCACGCTTAAAAAGGGCAGCAGTTTCCACCCGTCTAGTTAATATTGACACAAAGGAGGTCTGACGGTGGAACGCTTTATTGCCGTGTTCTGCCTTTCCATGTTTCTTTCCCTCTTTCTCCCCCTCACATGCCACACATGAATACATGCACACCCACTCGCTTACATTCAAAATCATTCATCCACATATTTTCTATACCAACTTATACTGTGCAGGGTGGTGGGGGTTGGGGCATAACCCAGCATGCACAGGGAGAATGGCAGGGTACACCCTCAACGAGTTGTCTCTCGCATAGGCACACGCATTCCTACCCACGGGCAATTTAGAGTTTCCAGTTTACCTACCCTACATGTCTCTGGCCTGTGGGAGGAAAGCAGATCATTACAAAGACAACGACATGAACACCAAGGCATTTCATTTCTTTAGAGCAGCTCCGAATACGTTTTAAACCTCCAATAACGATATTCGATAATCATGGCTCAATATCTGCCGATAGAGGGCCGATACGATCACTTTTTGTGTTGCTTTGTTTAGTTATAACTGCTGATAGGGCTGTGTAAAGTATTTAAGAGTGTATGGCTGCAGCCTATAGACCTCCTGTCTCATGCCTCTCGTCTCATACCCTCCCGGCTGGTGCCGTCCCGGAGTTTCGACTTTTCTAAATAAAAGCTTATGTCTGGTTCACTATGTCTTCGTACTTTGATGTTTTGGATGTTTTTTTTTGACTAAACAGTAGGGCAATCATGCTAATGAATACAAATATTTTTTCAGCAGTGTATGATTGCAGCCTGGAGACCTCCCAGATAAGGTTTGCACTCTTGTCTCATGCCCTTCTGTCTCATGCCCTCCCATCTCATGCCCACCCGGCTCATGCCAGAGACAGAAGGGCAAACCCTATCCAGGAGGTCTCCAGGCTGCATCCATACCCGACTCAAAGTATTTCCCAGTTTGTCTGTTTGTATTAGGATCTCCACCAGGTGGCATATAATGGTGTGTCACTCTTTAGCAAACTAGAATCACAAGTCAATCTTGTTTCTTATACTCTTTTCCTACCACAAATTAGCTCATATATGCAAGTTTGTGATCTGGAAAATCTGCAAGTAGATGAGCATGCATTTGATTTTTTTCTTCTGGTGTGTCACTTTCGAAGTAAAGAACGCAACGGTAAACGGGTGTTGTTAACTTTTCCTGCTGCAGTTTACAGAGCACAAAACTGAAAACTCAGTTGTACTTTTCGTATTATACATCCATGTGCTGTATTCACTTGATATCTTTGGTACTAAACTTAACACTCTCCTCTGCAAGGAACTAAGTGGGAATCATAATGTTGCGTTTTTTTCCAGATGTTAAAACAGACCATAATGGCAGCTCGTTTGGAATACAATCTCTTATTTTATTTTGTTTCTGAAAACATTGCATGCAAGAAATGGGCTATGCAGTTGCTGAATCTGTCTTCATTGCAGTCAGTTTAAAAGATTTTTGTGAGTTTTTCAAAGGCAGAAGCCCCGCTTTTCCAAAGTCCCTATGACGCTCATGTATGGGAAGCGAGGAAATAACTTAACTGAATCCTGATCTCAAACTAGCCCTTTAAAGAAGAGGAGCCAAACACAAGTAAAAGAAGACACACAATCACACACACCGCCTTTCAGCCTCTACACAGACATATACTATATACCATCATATACTAAAACGTCCTCCCAATTCCTCTGTCTTCTTCACACAGCACTGGCCCCCACCGAGGAGCAGCAGGCTTCTTGGCTGGCATGTGAAGACTGTAATTTTCCGCCACACTTCCCCTGCCGTTTGCTGGCTCTTTCCTTGGTGCCGTGGAGATAGCGAGGGAGCGAGCGGTGAACAAGGTGCGGGCCTCGCCAGCTCTCCTGCCTCCCTGCGATTATTAATGCAGCAGCAGCGAGAGTGGCTGCCAGGTTAAAGCAGCAATCAGCACACACTAAATAAGATCATTCACAGCCACTTTAAAGACAGACACACAGAGCTGCAGTGAGACACACACACAAACACACAAACACACCGGCACACCAGCATGCACATGGATGAAAGACTGTGCTGGTGAATGGAACTAGTGTGTGCGCACACACACACACACACACACACACACACACACACACACACACACACACACACACACACACACACACACACACACATGCTATGAGTGGAGTGGATACTAGACGATTTAAGAATATGTATGCAAAAGTATGCAGGAATGAGAGCATGCATCAGATATAGGCAGCAAGGTTTAATATAAATAAAGCAGGGCTTAATGATTAATAGTGATATGATTAATACTTTCTATGTCAAAATTGGGATTTGGGAAATAATGCAATTTCCAAATCACATGAGCAGTGATTTAATCGTAACTAACTAAATTTAGGTAGCAGTAGTTAAAGGTACAATATGTAATATATTTACTGTAGTACATCCAAAAATGAAGTTGAAATACTATGTTTTCTGACAACAATGCTAATGCCAGTATTTTCTCCTTTTGTAATTCCCGTTCCGTAACGGAATTTCTGTTTGTGTTTTGGCCTTTGTGTTGTTATCAACTGCCCAGTTTGAAGCCAGGCCGGGTTGCCAGATATATACCTGTAAAAAAAACACACGCGCACTCCAGCTGTAACGTTAGTACATCCATAAAAGCAGCAAACAAACAAACAGGATCCACAGACATATATATTATTTTAACATTAAATTACATGAAATTATATAGCTAGAGTACCCAAGTTGATACTCATAAAAACAATTGAGGCACAATCAGTAAAGTGATACCCACTGGTCCTGGCTAACGGCGTCATGCTAACCCTGCTAACTGCTAATGTTACCAGAGGACCAGGCAAACGGGCCACGGCTGTTTACAACGTGCAGCCTTTTCAGCAGCCATGGTTGACAACGGTGAGTTAGGGGGGCTATAAATCGGAAAGAGAGGACCGTGAGTTTGCAGTGTGTTTAGTGATTGTTGCTGTAATTCTAAGCCAATGAAGTGTATACATGTCGGGTGGAGATGAACGCAAGGTAGTGTTATTTTTAGTGGTTCCTACCGTAATTCTCAACCCGAAGAAGTATGTCTGTCCATCGGATGCAGAGGACGGCGAGATTGTTATGTTTTTAGCAGTTCCTACCGTATTTCTGATTGGCAACCTCTGGAAACTTTGTGTCTGGGAAGGAGGGGGCCGGGGGAGAGGACTCTCTCCAGTATTTTCAATTTGTACTGCAGTAACTTTATTTTATTTTATTTTTTTACACACTAGCTGTCAGTATTAGCCTACATATTGCACCTTTAATAGATGTTATTTTGAGTTGGCGAAACAACAAAAAAGCAACTCTTGGCTGTTATCTGGTTTATAAGATACAAGATACACCACTGTATAATTTTGATATTTGAAGAAAATTAGCAGTAGCTTGTCTTTCTGTTGTTCAAAAAATGACCAACACAGTAGCGAGTCTTTTTCTACATAGATTATCTTAATCACCTCACATACATTTCAGACAGCGGTATAGATATAGCTTGGTAGTTGTAGAGCATAAATGACAGACAGCTTGTGAACAGTGGTTACAATATTACAATATAATATGCAATTTTCTTTTACATCCTATCCTATTATTGTTTTAAGCACATCACATCAAAAGCTATAAAATGTAGCTTTTCTAGCTCAAGCTATAAAGCTATAACATTAGCTCAAGCAAGGTAGTTACAGTTCAGAGCTGTCAGCAGATTTTTATTTCCATCAGATTATTTTCCCTTAAAAACCAAATACATTTTTGATAATGCTTGGTACTGCACTCACATCTCCCTCAACAATATGTAGACATCAAACACAGGCCTGTGGTTTAATTTTTGAAAAAGAAAATCACTATTTTAATCACAATTTTAATATTGGTCAGAAAAATCGCAACCAGATATTTTCCTCAAATCACTCAGGCCTAAGGTAAATTATTCATTTATTTATTTATTTCATTATACACATTCAAATGTACATTGTTCCACCGATATACCCTGCAAATAATCAAGAACTAATGGCTTATCAATAAGCACTTTAATATTGATAATAGCTCCCTAACAACTATCACAAAACAGTATGTAAAATGTATAAAACATAGTGTGTAATAAGTTTGATTTAAAATGGCTGTGCTCCTTCTAAAACTAACTGAAGTACTTTGGGGGAGGTGGTGCCTGTCAGGTGGTGCGTGGCTAGAATGGAAATCAATGGAAAGGGGGCTGAAGTGTAAACACATTATTAACACTGTGTTTTGTGCCCGTTTCACTGTATTACATACCGCTATGATTCCCGATAGATGACCTAAAGCACAATAGATTTCCAAGCATAAGCGCTGCAGAAATCCATTGGTAATTTCAGCCTGATCAATTACCCACTCAGGCTCATCACATTCTCAGTTTAGCTTGTTTAGATGTGTTGCGGTTTGCTACAATGACAAACCAGTTACTGTAGTTGAGTAGATGTTGAGAGAAACTACACTTTACTACACTTCACTTTTCACAGTCTGTGCTATCAAGGTGTTTACAACTGCTACTTACAAATGATCTAATGATGAGTTTCAGGAAAGACACTTTTGTAAAAATCAAAATAACCTTAGAGATTGTCATTGTAAAGGGTTGAAACAATGTTTTCCATGCTTGTTCAATGAACCATGAACAATTAATGAACATGCACCTGTAGAACGGTTGAAAAGACAATAACAGCTTAAGGGCAGTAGGCAATTAAGGTCACAGTTAAAAGAAAATTAGGAAATTAGAGAGACATTTCTACTGGCTCTGAAAAACACTAAAAGAAAGACTCCCAGTGTCCCTACTAATCTGTGTGAACGTGCCTTAGGCATGGTGCAAGGAGGCATGAGGACAGCAGATGTGGCCAGGGCAATACATTGCAATGTCCCCACTCTGACACGCCTAAGACACTGCTACAGGGAGACAAGAAGCACAGCTGATCGTCCTTGCAGCGGCAGACCACGTGTAACAACATCTGCATAGGATCGGTACATCCGAATATCCCATCTGCGGGACAGGTACAGGATGGCAACAACTACCGCAAGAACTGGCCAGTCTGGTGCAGTACATGAGGAGGAGATGCACTGCAGTCCTGAATGCAGCTGGTGACCAGGCAAAACTACAATAACAGGACTTTTATATCATGTCCCTTTAACATAATCTAACTGCTGTTCACTAGCCACTTCTACATAGTATTGAAAATGGGACCATCCAGTTTTTGTGGTTACTGCCACTTTTGTCACATAATGCTAACACTAATCTACTGGCCAGTGACTGTGG
The DNA here is from genome assembly GCA_026937815.1 of Etheostoma perlongum. NCBI lineage: Eukaryota > Metazoa > Chordata > Actinopteri > Perciformes > Percidae > Etheostoma > Etheostoma perlongum. The sequence goes on along the minus strand of CM049371.1, from coordinate 5,359,509 downwards.
TTGCAATACTGCGATACTAACCACCCAAATCATTTACCGAACTTCTTTTAACAGTCTACCTACCTCTTCGACCTCCGTCTCACATAAAGGGAGCACATCTGCCTGCATTCTCTGTGTGCTGACCATTGACCGTAAAATTAATGGACAGAGCATCCAAAGTGAGACAAATGCCAAAGTGCCTCAAACCTGCCTTCTATCTAAATTCCAGCAAGGGACAACACGTGCAGTTGGTTTCTATAGAAGTCTACGGCAAAATGACCCACTTCTCACTTAATTTATTACCTCAGTAAACATTTTCATAAAGAGTTTATGGTCTCAATCATCTTTTATTAATACAGAATTATTGTCCGATTGATTTTTAAATAGACAATAAATAAATACATTTATTTATTTTTTTTAATTATCATTATTATTATTGTGACCCAACACAATGTACTGTAATTACAAAGGTATCCACATTGAAAACTGAATGACCAGTGACTACAGAAGGAATACGTGGTGTCGCGATGTAATGGAAAAACAGAGACTGTATGTATCACATCCAAATTCTCACATCAGTTCTCAAAATATCTTATGACGATGTCGGAAAAATAGGTTTAGTTCAGCTTCCTTTGCTGAAGGACAAGCCAGCTTTTAGCAGTTAATTTTCCTCACTATTCAGAGGTTACATGTATTGTGAGTGTACTGGTGTTACCACTTTAGAAGTATGTATTATGGCTGTTTAATGCTTCTTGTGTACAGCACGGTCGGTGCTGTGCGGACAGCGATATGATGCAAACGCAGCCTGGGCGACTGGTTGAGTCGTTCATCTCCAAGATTTGGTAACAACAATAGTTTCTGAGAAGGGGAAAATTCCCTGCAGTATTTGTATTGTTTTTTTTTATGTAGTTTTCCAATTCCATAGAATTACAGGCAACTGTTATGGCATAACAAGTTTGAAGTGACAGAGCGAGACATGTGCTTACAAAGTTAATAATGACTTAAGTGCTCATTAATTAAAGGCTAAAACGATGAATGAATTGGAGTACTATTAAAGAAAATGTATCATGCAATAGGTAGATGACTTCATAGTGTCTTGTTTGCAAACACATCCAGGTAGAAAAAGTCCAGAGCGAATAGTCAAACACCCTGAACATGTTGTGCATTTCTATCTCTATCTCACTGATGTTCAGCATGAAGGAAGAATCATCTGAAAGTTATGTAAAACAAGGGTCCAATATCATTTAAAAAATAAAGTTCTGGGTGAAAGGTTTCAGTTTCCTTTGTCTTATTTGGTGTGTACAAACTCAAAACCAGTATAGGAAATCCTCTAGGTAAGCAGACATGGTGTGGTATTTACACCCAAACCTGATGTTCAGTGAACAGATAAAAGAAGCATCTGCAGAGGACGTGAAGTGTGGCAATTATTTAGTGCTCTGCACTTCTACAAATACGATGGGATTGAGCGATGCAAAGAAAAAATAAAGAATAGCATTTATACAAAGAGCAATGTTGAGTAAAGAGATAGTGTGAGCAGGAAAGGTGTGTGTGTGTGTGTGTGTGGGGGGGGGCGGGCTTGGGGATTGTGTTGCGCCATCCATGGTGAGAAAGCAAGTGTTTTTGCTGCTCTGAGAGAGGGGAAGAATAGTCGCTGGGCAGATAGATGGAAGGAAAAAGCGTGGCTGTGGCACTGATAAAGTGACTGAGGACCGCTACTGCCACACTTGGACAATTCCAGACACAATCTTCTCCTCTCTTTTCTTCTCTTTCCCACAGTATTTTCCCCTCTTTTATTCTCTTTCCCACAATATTCTCCCCTCTTCTCCCCTCTTTCCTCTGCTGCCAACCCCTGTACACAGACACACACACACACACACACACACACACACACACACACAGTCTCTTAAAGATGTAGAGAAAAGTAGGAGGGGAGCCACTTCGGGAAATAGTGTGGTCCTGACAACCTTTCATTAAACATACCAAATTAGAGGTTCGTAAACCCCCCACCCCCACCACCAAAGCTCATCCACCTCCACCTTATCTTTTGTAGTCCCCAGCCTGCACATTCAGTATATCATGTCTGTCAGAGCAGGGTATCTCTTGAAGCTTGGGAACTAGAAACTGTTTCTGATCTGCACTTGCACATTATCACTGGGGTGTAAAAAGCCTTCAGTCTGTACACCACAAGCTCAGCTAAAGGAGGAGGGGGGACTTTAGCACAAAAGGTTCACAGTTGACGGCATGCAGATTTGCTGACGCCTGTAATAAAATAAGGCCAGCCGGGTGTGCAAGAGTTGACATTGCATATAGGTGTACAGCCGGGCATCTGCATAAAGAGCTTCTGCTTCTGCCAGCAGCCATCATGGCCTCGACAGATTAGAAATTGTGTGTGTAGGGATTCACCGCAAATAATGAGAAATGAGTTTTAAATTGTAGCTCAGGCACTGTGAAAAAATGGGCCCTGTCAATATGTGGTGTATGTGATGCGAGCGGGAGCTAGAGAACGTGCTAGAGGATTTAGGGGTGAGAGAGATAGGGAGAGACGGAGACAGAAGGAGAGAGAGAATGAGGGATCAGGGGATGACTTTGTTTTGGTTTACTGCTTATTACCATCATAATCCTTTGTCCTGTTTTCCACTCTACAGTCCGGGCACACCTCTCGCCTCGTCTCTGCGTTAGACATTGTGATTGCCTTGTATTTAAGAAGCCTTCTGTGAGCCTCTGTTCCGACAAATGCTTTTCCAATACCAATCACAGCTGAGTGCACCTCATTTGAATCTGTGAAAGGGGTTTTGATTCCATCAGCAGAATGCTCCTCCAAGCGCGGCACAGACCATTCAATACTGTGGCAACGTGTGAAAGCCTGAATATTCTCACCTAGTATATGCACACACTGTAAAGGGTTTGAGCGAAGACTGTCGAGCCTCTTCAAACCGTGTTGTTCATTAATCCCCCTTTTATTCTCTACATAGGGCCTCATTAGCTGTTCTCCTTTGTGGCATTTGGAAATTGTAAGCTGTTCTCCATCTGACTTTTAAATGTGTGATGAAACAAAAGTGTTTTGCCGGTCATAAACTTTGATGAGGAGGTAAAAAGACTAATTGTACACTCACCTGGTCAACCTTTAATCTGTACATATACATTTAGCGTGTCTTTTTTTTGCGTCCGACTGCATGCGGTACAGACTAGCTGCTGATATCTCCACTGTAGCAGCTTGTTGACCTTCAAACTTATCAGTGCATATCTTTTGTCAGAGCAATTCCCTGCCTTTTGGTCTTCGAGGAGTTTGGATAATGCATCCAAATTAAAATCTTTTGTAAATCCCATTGCTTGATTGCTTGAGAGCCACTGAGAGTTGTTCAACATTAATGGTGAAGGACTTCCTGATTCCCAAAGTCATTTCCTCTTCATTATTCAGGCGTGTATTAGCACCTCTTATTTTCCACACAGAGATAACAACCCCATACTAAACTGCCTAATACAAAACAGTTAGCTCAGGAAACAAACAGGTCATGCGCAGAGACAAACAGTTCATGTGCATCCTTTCATCTGCGTCACTGTGTCCCCAATGTTGCATTTACATCTATCTTGGACCCTCTTTGCATGTGGATCCACTTAAATGCAACTTATCAAATCTCAAATATCAAAAACAAATGTGGTTCCTTATGATGGAATATGTTCTACTGCTTCTTAGGATGAGCAGACTCTGATAGACAGTATTTGTGATCAGATCCAAAAATCCTGTGAGATAGAGGAAATAAAAACTCCAATCCAACACAAACTCCTCATATATAGGTGTGGTGTACATACAGCCACCTGCTGTGCAGAGATGTAGTGACATGTCAATGCATATCAACAATAGCCACACCAGCTGCCTGCTGTCATAAAGTCATCTGTGTGAAGATAAGTACATGCTGAAAGACAAAAAAAGAAAAACAAAGCTACATATGCAATCAAGTGTATCCACTGCATGTCACTGTATGTGTAGTAACCGGGGTCACCTCCCCCGTGGGTGGCAAACACAACAGTCAGCATCTGCTATCATGCATTCACAAGAAGAAAATTGCTAAAATGGTTAAAAGCCATTTTGCAATGGACTGCAAAAACAGATTGTGAAAGAATTCAGTTTTTTACAAACTGCTGTAGGCTAAAGAGAAGAGAAGCAGTGTGACGTGATACTCTCTGAAGGGCTGTGTAACACAAACTAACCCAGCGTAGTTTTCGAAATGAAACTTAATCAAATAAAAATTATTTTTAGAAACTCGTCCCACAGACAACCAGAGTATTCTTTGAAGTCCTTGTGATTTTGATTAGGCAGACAAATCCTACATTAGGAATGGACGAGCGTCTACACTCACTTGTCACTTTATTTAGGTTCACCTAACTAAACCTAATGCAGTCTAATACAGCAGCCCTGCAATACATCCTTCATGAGGGTTATAATGTTTTCCTAAAAAATGTTCTTTGGAGGGTGCAGTTTGTGGTGCTATTCAACTATATGTAGGGCTGCACAATTATGGCCAAAATGATAATCACAATTATTTTGATCAATATCCTATCTGTAGGGCACTATAAGAAGAGTTGCTCATTATATTTAGCCTACCATCATTGATATGAATGGGGTGGACACTGTTCTATTAGTGTAGTGTATTAATACAGTGCTAGGTGTAGCTAATAAACTGGCAATATATGACTTTAGATTTTGTGCAAGTGTTCATAAACTCTGGACAGATTTCTTAAGAATTAAAGTGTAACAAACTTAAATTGTGCTAAAATCCTCACAGCTTCTGTATCAAAGTACTCATACCAAAAAATAAACTTGGTGTTATAATATAATTGCACAGTGCCTAGTTTATACTTTAGAATTATTAATATATATATATATATATATATATATATATATATATATATATATATATATATATATATATATGTAATTCTGGTTTAATTTCAATGCCCACAGACCACTGTATAGTAAATCTTGTCTGATTGTCACATCTAAGAAATGTGTTTGTTTTCTTCCTTTTATTAGTTATATCTATTCATTGGAGCTGTAGTGAGTTTGTTATGCCACTTGTGAGGTAAATACCCTTTATCATTTTCAAATTCAAAGTATACAAAAACATGATAAAATGTTGTACAAAACAAGTGCAAAAAAATGAAAGCTGTCCAAGGGCAACATTGACCAAACGTTTAGTTTTTGGTTTTGGTTTAAGGGCAATCTGCAGTGTCCACGCTTAACTAAACTAAAAACAGTAAAAGTAAAGTAATAGAAAAGTCATATTTTCTTGTCAATATGCTAAAACGTAGGCCTATACTTTAATAAAGCGGTAATCTAACTTGGGAGCCAATGCAAAGAAAATCCAGTGACACAAAATGAAATGTCAATGCGGTAAAAATACAATATCTGTCAACTGCATTACTTTTTCTGTTATATCACACACAATTTCATGGTTGACATGGTGGAAGAGGATTAACACCCCATTTATATACCTTTAAAGGAAACACAGACTGCTAATACTGTAGCTTCTAATCCTCCCAGCACTCCGGGCATGGATGTGTTCAGTCTGCTAGTTTGACTCAGTGTGCAGGCTGGCCTGGATAGCTGATGACTAAAGTAGTGACTGAGGGAGAGTAAAGGCTACAGGGAAATCAAGAGTTGTTGTACCCAGCAGCTAAGAGAGGGACTTGACAGTGTCAAAGGATTATGTACTGTGAGGCTAACAATACTAATGGCACTTCTTTTGCATTATGATAATTGCCAAGACAGAATTGCCACCTAATTTCTCCCTGTTTCTAATTATTGGGCTCTTCAATGCAAGCAGGCAGTGGGAGCTGAGCATCGGCAAGCAATTAAACTCCTGCAATTATGGCTCTATTGTAAAGTGCAGCTTTACCAAGAATTCTGCAAGGCATGGAGATTGCTTTCCCATGCAATTAAATACAGGACAAATCTGGTGTGGACCTGTGAACAGATATTTTAAAGTTCACTGTTGTGTTTTCTAACAACCAGTCACCAGCAAGGAAACCTGAACCAAGTCTGTTCAGGAGGTCACTTGCCAAAAGAGCCACATTTACTGAGCCATTGCCACATGTCTGTTACAGCACCACCACTGGATGCATATACTCGCAACCAAAAACACTCTCACTGTGGATCCAAAAAAAAAAACACATTTGCATAGAGAGCATTTCCAGGGAGGCATGCTGGGTGGGATTAGTGCTTCTCTTCCTCTAGCGTGTCGGAGTGAGCAGTGACCTGATGCAAATGTGTGTGCTAGGAAAGTTTAGAGCTATGAACTGTGGGACACAGAAGAGCGTGGCCATCTGGTAACTCAGTGACAGGAAGGTGTTTATAAGAGACTGGGGGGAACAAAGAGCCACAACCTACTTTGTCTCATTTTGTTGTACAGAAGTCACTGAGCCAGTGCAGTGTTGTTAAAAGGCTGGTTTGGGACCCAAAGGAGGAAGCTATAAATTGTTTAATAAATTTGTTTGAGGGAAAGGAATATGCAAAGCTGCAAATTGTATGTTCTCAAAACTGAAATGGAAGACAAGAAAACGAGTATAGATGAGTAGGTGAATAGTCAAAATTATGATATAATTTTCCAGATTAGGCTACAGAAAATCAGTTTTGGGGATACACTAACAACAGCCAAAGTCGCCATTTATCTACATCAGATAATCAACATTTTGTAATGCATTGTCAGTGATGGAGGACTGTGGGCATGTGAACTGGGTCACAGACTTCTAGCTGGTCAATGATGTACGTACTGGCTGGGCAGCTGGCTCAAACTGGACCCAATTAGAAACCTTGGCAACAAGCACAGAAAAACACAGAAAGCCACGTCTGGAGGAGTAGACACTACCACAAGTCACACTTATATTTATATATTAGGACTGTCAAAATTACACTGGTAGACCTAACTTTTTAATTAAGGCACCAGCACATCATTTATGTGCACCCAAACCGCAATTAACAATTGCTGCTAGGGCTGCACGATTAATCAAATTTGAATAGCGATCATGATTTTGGGCTTCCCACAATTAGACCAACATGACCAACTGCGATGGTATTAGAACGGTACTCGGCATCTGCCGTCATTCAAGGTCAGGAATCGGACTTGGTAAACGGAAGGTAAACATGATTTTGACATGATCTTTACACAGAAAATGTTTCTTGCAAACTGTTGTGGGTAGATGTAACCAGTAGTCAAGCAAGTGAAAAATACTCAATATGAGTTGGAGATGTGGTTGGAAAAATATTTTATTTATATCCCCAATTAAGGCCCTTAGGCAACAAGAACCATTAACAAAATCCAAATTAAAGAAAAATAAAATACTTTCACATAACAAAAGTAATTGATTTGAGAGTCATAAAGATCACAATATCAAAAAACATACACTGTTTAATAATGACCTAAAGGCAAGTCATTTCCTCATGCTTTCCTCTCGAACAAATTCAACTGCCTACCTATTTAGGCCTGAAGCCCGCCCCTAAAATTGAGTCATACCAACTCTACAACAACATTTAAGGTCTGTCTTTGAGGGCTAAAACAGGTAGCGTGTTGCTACCGTGACGGCAGCTATGCGCTTTGTCAGACACCCCCCCCTCCTTAAGAGAGAGCGTCCCGGTCTTTCTCAGGACGCAATCAAAAAGTCAGACACATAAGCAGCGTAACACCGTCCTTCCATTAGCTCCAGAACCACGGGACTGCACCTCTCACCGTGCGATATCCCGCATACCCCTGACTCGCTAGCACCACCCTGGTGAAGGTCCGACGGATGGTATTTGGAGAAGCCAGCCGGATGTTGTGGGTGATAACGCCAGTCTGCCCCGGCTGATCTTGAAACAGGCCTATTGGGATGATTAACAGCAGGTCCTCCAGCTGTTCAGGTGTCAAATGGGTGACGGAGGGGTTCGTGGACTTGCCGCCTGCAGTATGAAAGTACTGTTTCAATGGCCCAACTTGCTCCTCCCCAATCCATGCAAACAGCCCGAAAGGGTCTTGCCAATGCCAATTGCCAACAGAGGGCTAAAATAGGTAGCGTGTTGCTACCGTGACAGCAGATATGCGCTCTGTCAAGCAGACAGTGTGCTTTTTAAACATTTCAATTCAAAAACATCAAAGCTCCGACAGCAAAAGCAGTGTTCCTAGCCACACATTTAGTTGCAGTCTTTGCAAATAAATGCAATGCATCATTTTGGCCTTCAGACCAGATTTGTTAACATACCCTGAATTCACTTACAGTCAATGCCTGTTTACCTTTTGTATTTGAGACAAAATTTCCCGTTGATTGTAATGTATAAAGGAAAGATGTGCAGGACCTGGCGTACGCCCAGTTTTATACATGTGAATATTTCTGTGCATAGGTACTTTTCCTTTTTGGCCTTCCGGTATGAAAGCTGCGCAGTTTTTATACACGAGGCCACTGGGCTTTGTGGTCAAGTGTAGTCTGATGAGAAATCCCCCTTCCCTAACTGCATTATAATCTATTAAATTTTATATTTTCAATTTATATATTTTTTAAATCCCTCAAGGCACACTTACTGAACAACAACATGAATTGTCCATGAGATCAGTCAGGCAGGGCGTCTCTACCGCCTCTGCTGTCTGATGTAGGTCCACTGTCCATACTCACAGTGGGAATCGCTTTAATCTTTGAGTCATCAGCCCTCTGCCGTGATGACATGCCCCATATACCTCACTGTATCAACTTTGAAATGGATTGTAGCTCTGTTGAACTTGCTCTCTCCATTGCTTTCTGCAGGATTTCTTCATGTTCCTGCTCTGATGACGCTGCGATTATCATGTCATCTGCTATGACGTACACACCTGGGATATCGCAGAAGGTCTCGCAGTTCTTTTGTTGAACCACCTCGCTGGCAGACTTGATCCTGAATTGGAGTCTGAGGAAGCGGAACAAGCATCAGCTTTTTTTATTTTAATGACACGGGACGTTTCATTTAGTCAGTGGCGTCATAAAACCTTTGACCTCTCTAGTTACTCTAACTTGCGTCAAAACACAGGAACCCAGATGATACGTTTGAGAGTAATAGTAAATCATACAATGTCACAGAAAGAATAATACTCAGTAGCAGTAATACAGCTGGCTTTCTGCCACACAGCATGAATGTGTCTCTAAGTTTGACCGACAAATGGTGTCTGTCCAGCGGACAAAAGGTGACGGCGGGAAAAGTCCAACAGAAACACCCGGCAGACATCCCATTGACGTAGGCTTATCCTCGCCTGTCATCTCCGGGGCCGCGGCAGCCAGCCCCAAAGATTGTTGGCGGCCAGCCCCAGCCGCGAAGTAAGTCTCTCAGCGGTATTGAGTAACGTTACAACAAACGCTTTCCCCCTGGTGCTGAAAATATACCAACAAGTGACACTGACGTGAAATATATTGTGATATTTTTAGCTGAGTGGCTAATGTTAGCTTGCTTGCTTGCTAACTGGTCAAATAGCTAGCTATCAATACATACTGAATCAAGAAAATGTAATTATGTGGGGAAAACTGCAGCTATTTTATCAGAACGACATGAATAAATGTAACAATAAAACTGTAATGTACCTACAGTACGTACCCATCCGTCAGATATATTGTAATCGGCAATTGTGTTAAACAATGACAACTACAACTCCCATAATGCCACTTCACGAAAGTCTGTGTTTACATTCATTGTTTTGATTGGGAGAACCCTAGTGGCATACAATTGTACATTTGAGTAAAAAACATAGCCTATGGTTGTAGTCTAATGTTTACAATTGTACAATATATTAAATTCAGGGTATCTAAAAATAAATATATTACACATCTCAGAAAGGGTTCCAAGACAGAGAAGACAAAAAAAGGTTGAAGCAATTAACATTCTGGAACGTCGGACAAATATACTTAACGAAAAAAAATAAAAGGTAGGACTGGTTTGTAGTAAATGGGCTAATACATGCTGAATCCATGCAAAATCAATATTATGGTTCCTACATCTATCAGATTTTATAAAACGCACTCAATGTGGAGTAAGAACGTACTGCTTAGGAGCATCCCCCCACAATGGCATCATTAACATCTGCTTTGTTTTTCTGTTGTCTTGGATGTTGATGCTTACTATTCAGATAAGTTGTCGTTTTTACTGTGACATGTCTTTTGATTTGTCTATGCATATACAGTAAGTAGCAATTTGTTCCAAAATTAAAAGCTACAGAATTAGTCAATACTTGCTCAGAGGCCTTTGCATTTTTATAACACGGCAAATTAAGTTTTGATATAATTGATCAAAAATGTTCTATAAAGTCCATTAACTTTTAGCCTGGAGCCAGACAAAACAGAAGCACCAAAAACAATGTGATTATCAACTGCTGCTGCCAATTTAAATTAGAAATAGTGCTGTTCATCAAACTGTGTGCAATAATACGCCTAAAAGCATGGATCAACAGGGTTCAGTTCCGCCCAATTCTATTAAATGCTAAACCAAAAATGCCACCCTTTTGATATCATGGTGGGACTTCAAAAACATCAAACAATTGTTAGGTGACACGATAGCCTTGTAAAGCTGTTTAGGTAATAAAGCTAAAGGCATCACTTTCATTGACAAGCCTCATAAATCAAGAGTTGGCATGTCTAATTTTTTTTGTCTACCATATGCTTCCACTTTTTCACATTCTAAAGCTTGGGGTCTCCAAGTTTTGGTTATTCTATTTTTCTGTCTTATCACTGATGGTAGTATATTCCCACCACTTCTCTTTCATGCCCTTCCCTCCTCTCTCTCATGTTCCTCTTTCCCAAGCATCTTCAGGGAAAGTTTCCTGCCACTGTGTGAGACACATCTGCATTGCAGTGCTGAGGGGAAAGCAGCGGCTGGAGGAAAAGAGATGTGTTTGAATAGCGCAAGACAGAGATGCAAATTGAGAGAATGAGACTGAGGACGTCTGACTTGTCATTTACCAAAATAAAAGATGCATGAGTGACAGGAAAACATCACTTCACACATCATTTGGTATATTACAGCACAGTGTTGTATTATTATTTTTTGCCTTTGACAGAAAAAAAACATGTCCATTTAAACGTCCAAAAATCTAATACAAACACAACCATTTGCACCTCAAAGTGCTGTCACAGGGAAATCGCAGAGAGGGTCATCCACCGCCACCTCCCTCCGAGCCTCTGAGCCTCACTGTTATTAATGCCGTCATCATTTTTGCTCTGCTCACTCTATTTCCCTTCTGATAGTGGGGCCTGTTTCATCGTGTTCTGCCATGTTTCTGTAATTGCTCCAACAGCCTGCCTTATGCTGAGCATATAGTTTTTCTTTGTGTGTGTGCCCATCCAGTAGGCGTGTGCGTGTCTGTAAGTGTGTGCATATGCATACGTGTGTGTTGCTCTGTCTCCAGGGCCGCCTGTGAGTTTGTGGGGCAGAACCAAGCCGCGGGCGAGCTCCACGCGGAGCGAAATGACAGCCTCCAGGCCACCATTGGTTGATGACCGTGAAAACACTTGCGGTTAACGTAAAGTGAGCGACCGGCTGTCACACTGAGGCACTGCGCTTATGTGCAGCCCTGACAACAGCACAACAAGCCTCTCTACAACTAGATTCTGCAGTGCTGCAACAACAACAAAGGGCTAGCCCTACAATTCATAACAACAACCACTTCAGACATCTGAAGTACATAGCAAAGAGGCAGAGGTGCAAGACACAGCCTCTACTATTTGTCACAGTCTTTGGGAATAAATGGTTTTTCTTTTCTTAAATTATGGTGGGCAGAAGTGAAAGCTGAAGGTGGTTGTTGGAGGAAGACATGGTAGTGAGCGTGCAGAAGAGAATGCCAAGACTGTCACACATGCCAGCCAAGGTCAGATAAAGTAAGGAGTAAGTGCTTAGAGAGCTACAGGAGCAGAGGCCAACGCTGTGGAGGAGGTGTGAAAGAGTGAGTGACCAAGCGTGTGCACCGCCGCCTCTACCCATCTTTAAATGAAGCCACTTAAAAAGGAAAAAAAGCTCCGCTCAAAAAGGTCAATGCACAGTACTTCTGCAAAGCGCTGATGGTTTTATTTAGCCATTTGGAGAACAATTTTGTCCTTGATGGAGACACAAAAAGTTGTTAATATATGTCTGAAGAACCCTGCATTTTCACCTAATCTATTACATTTCCGGGAGCAAACGGGTTCCTAAAGTTAAACTTAGAAGCAATCAATGATGTGACAACATCATGCAGCAAGGAGGGATAATTATAGAGCTGCTTTTATCATCAATTGTAACCTCTCTGTGGTTAAACCAGACTTCTTTAACCCCCTGTCCTCTTGGATTTCTTTCTCGCCTCCTTTCCCTCCAACTATGAACACACACACACACGCACGCACACGCACACACAGTTTATTATGCAGTAACATTACCAGATCCCCTTAGGCAGCTGTGCATCTCTGTATGACTGATGTGGGTAATTTATCCCAAACAACAGAATGATCACTTTGGTAGTGAGCGCTACAGACACTCCCCTCCGCCCCTGTCTTCCCTCTCTCCTGTTTTCTTTTTAGTTTACAAAAAAAAAGACGTATATTTGTCACTACGTCTCCTGTATTGTCTGGAATGGCTCCGGAGATGAATAACTCTCCCACACCATACATACCAATTAAAGAAAAAAAAAAAGTTAATCATTCAATGAATTCAATCAATCTATTGATTATTCAATGATGATTCAGATTCAAACTGTTAGGCTAATAAAAAGACATTTCCACTTTGCCGGTTGGAGCTAGCGGTGTGGGGGCTTTTCCTTATTTTTTCCTTGATTACCATTGGGATCCAATATAATACACATGCCACTGTGAATTAGCCTCACAGTAAGGACTGGGCTGAACCACAGTGAATTTATACTGTCTGTGTACTACTTTGCACCATGGGATACACTGAGCACAGAGTAGTTAGGACTGTCTGCCTCTCTCTCTCTCTCTCGGCCTCATAGGTTCAGCCTCAGTGGGCTGTCTTTACCTATTCTCCCATCTGTCAGTCACACACAAAAACAAATCCACCTGTCGTCCGGGAGACTGGGCTGAACAGGGCGATGCCACAGCTGTCTGGGCCTAACTCGGTGCAGAAAAGAGCGAGCCAGCGCCCTCCACTGGTGATGGAAAGCCCATTAAGATGCTTATTACCCCAACTGTCAGCCCCATCTCATCACCTGCACAGAGATGCCAGACTAATGAAGACTATTAATACAGCAACTTGAACATGGGAGTCATGCCTCTATGCTTTTTGTTGTCCTTGTGTCCTTGATATCAAAGGGCTCTCTAGCCTTGTAACAATATAACAATTCACGCGTTAAGTCACAAGCATTCTTACCGCGCCACTTGATTGCCTCAACAATGAAGCTATTAATGTTGCATTATGTAAATTGTAATGGTCACAAACATCTAATGGGATAAAGGCTAAGTACAGTGCAATTTAAGGCTGCTGACTTTCAGTAGCTCTTTGAAGGATGTTTTCAATTATAACAGAGCTAATTTAATTCATTGTTTCGTAGCTGCAAATGCATTTTAAAGGTTGACTGAGTCTCTATTTCAGAACTCAGGTTTAATCAGTCATGTACATTGAACATTGGAACGTCCTCTAAAGAGATTGACAAAGTTGTGGGGGATCTGCGTTCTAGGTGTTAAAGGGACAAAGTAGCCCTGCCCTTCTCTTTTTCCTCAGATGGCAGGCTTCAATTGTGGAGGGGAGGGTGTTCATCTAAAAGATGAAAAGACCTGCGCCTTTAAGAGGGCTGTCTCCCCTTTCCCTCATGCTCCCCCTCAACCACACAGACACTCCTCCTGTGAGCATTTGTGAGGCAGCTCGTGTCCCTTATGTCTCTTTGTGGGGAACAGAACAGACTTCCCAGAGCACCACTGGAGACAAGACAGAGCTCTTGGGAGGACACCCCAGGTGCAGACCTCCCCGCAACCCTTTCCTCCACTACTGCCACTGGATGCCAAAATGAGCACAGGGAGAGGAGACACAGACCTACTCGAACTGGAGTAAAACATCCAGAGGTCCAAAACAGGAGGTGGAACTTTAACAGCTGGACAAGCCAAGAGGTCAATCTTGAGTTGAAGGCGACATGATCAGCTTGATCAACAGCTTCAAAATCAGCGCGGGACCGGATCGTTGAGAAAAAGGTGGAGTCCTGATTTGAGCTTTTAGTTTCTCTTTAGAAAAGTTTTGTTAAAGAAGAATCAACAAAGTACTCTAAATCTTTTGTAGCTATTAAGGATGAAAGCACCATATGAAATACATACAAATGACGCAAAGAGGATCATTTATCTTATTTTTAATAATTTTTATCCATCTTCAGAGCACTTTCCAAAATTGTCATTTGTGGTATGAAATTGAGATGCTCTTTAAAAAACATCTTGAATGGTCACGACTGTGCTCTTAATTCAGCAGCCAGGCGTTTATCTTATTTCGCCAGCTCCTTCTGAGAGGGAGCATTAAAGACTTCATTGATAGTGCTCTTGGGAAGCGGGTAAAATTTCTTATGTGAAGTCTTCAAACTTTACAGCTGTTGACTAGAGAGAGAGAGAGAGAGAGAGAGAGAGAGAGAGAGAGAGAGAGAAAAGTGCCACATACATAAGAAAATGATGTTGAGCTGTTCTCCATGTGGGAAAAGTGTGTATCTGGACTAACATTGCGGTGGAGCGTTACGGAAAGAAGAAATGTTCACAGGGTGGGGAGTGGTCAGTGGCCAGAACCAGTACCTGATCAGGGACGCTGTCAGGCCCCATCCCGAACTAGAGGTGAACAGACCGATCCACATGGAGAATGGGGTAGCGCCAGGGACCTGCTCTGTCTACCAGGATCAAACCTACAGCAATGCTGGCCAGCCAGCAGTGGTCAACAATGTTCCCAGCCCACTGAAGCCAACACCACCACTACCAGTCCCTCCCCCTGCACTCAAACTAGGGCAGGAAGGGTTTAAGAAAGTCTGCCGAACTGAGGAGGACAGCCCCTGTCCCTTTCCAGGACTGGCCTCTGGGGTGCTAGAGATGCGTGTGAAGGAGGGGAGTAAGATCCGCAACTTAATGGGATTTGCCATGGCACGGATGCAAGGAGAGAAGGGTGTAAGTGGGGGAGATGTGAGTGGTGGTGGGCTCAGGCAGGTGGTCTTCACTGGGTCAGGCCGTGCGGTCACAAAGACCATCACTTGTGCTGAGATCATGAAACGAAAAGTGGGCTCTCTGCACCAGCTGACCAAACTGCAGTACAAGGTGGTGAAAGAGGTGTGGGAGAGTAGTGAAGGGGGGACATCGGAGATGACGGTGCACAGGACTGTGCCCTCCATCAGCATCCTTCTTTCCAAAGACCCACTGGATCCCCAGGAACCGGGCTATCAGCCTCCAGAGACTCTCAGTGCATTGTGGGAGGAGGGTGTTGAATCTGCCTCACAGACAGCATGCAAGAGACCTCTTGGACCTTTGCCATACAGCAGTTTCCCTCACCGTAAGAGAGTGTGTTTGGGGGAAGGAGTCTCAGTACACCCTCCTCACTGACTTGCTGACTTGCTGGTGTCAAACAGTGGAGAGGATTGAATCAGAGGAGTTCATTTGGCGCTGCCCTCCACTCAAGCACAACGCTGAGACAATCAGAACATTCACTCAGACAGAACAGTGCTTTCTCAGAAGAACTGAGTACCAATTTCAACCTCCAGAGGTCAGTTTGACTGGGACCTGAAAGCTTGCCTCTGTACATACAGCATTTAAGGGATGTGTTTCTCGGCACGTCCAACATGGTCCCTCACAACCACATAATTGTGATGTGTGCTACCATGCTATAAAATCTTTTAACAGATTCACATCCCATTTCACACTGACAAAAGAAAAAGCCATGAATTGCACAGGGTCCAGATTCCTGCTTGCAGTAAAGTATCTACAGCCTGTGGATGAAATCATTTATTAACATCATGTTGCAATCATTTTTATTCCTCCATACTATTACATGTAGCCTTTAAAAATGCACAAGGTAGACCCAACAATATACAATAACAAGTGTTTAAAGCCATTGATGGTGTGACAAATGCAAATCATACCAATTTTATTTATCTGATCATTAACTCTCATGAAAAATAAGTCAAATAAATTGTTTTTTTCCCCAATGGAAATTTTGTTTTGTATTTTATCTTTCTTACTCACACATCATTGAATTTGCAAAGCTCTGATTGAACAGAAAATCACAGTGTGCTGATCTTTTGATAAGAATAACGGCAGTGAAATTTGTCTGTAGAAAAAGCTGATTAAATGACAAAGCTGTTGATAAGGCACAGCTCCTAAACCAACCCAGCCCGACAGAAATGCCTAGGGCAGAAATACGGGCACAGATTATCATTAAGATAACAACATAACATCACACAACACAGTGGAGAAAAGGATTAAAACTAGGCTTGACAGAGCTTCACACTACACTGTTCCTGTAAAATACAGAACCAAGGCAACGCGCTATGCTCCTTCGCCTTTCAGCCAATAGGCCCAACTACCCACCATATTTATAGTATAGTACAGTCTACCTCTTCCGTTATATTCTGGATAATAATGTGGTCTAAAAAGCGCCACTTTTTCACAGCAACATTATACACTTGGAGTTGACTGACATAATAAATTAAATGGCTACAGTTGATATTTTTTAATGCATTGCATCTCTGTATTTTCACACCATTAAGATACCATTTTAGTTGGTGCCTCTGAGTGATTGATGAAACTTAACGGGATGCTGCAGACATCTATGGCAGTTGGATCCAAATTCATTTCCGAGCAGAATGCACAGTGGTAAAAACAAACAAAACAACACAACAACACAACAGCTGTCAGCGTACGTTTTTATGGATTAAAGATTTCTACATCATTTATTTGTTTGGTTTTTTCTTTTAAAGTTGTCCAAAACAAGACAAAACTAAACAAAGACTGTTTATCTTAAATACTTATCTGAAGGCTGAGAGATTTTTTCCACTTAATCAACCATGTCTTCTGGGGATAATAACTTATACAAGGGGAAACCTTGTCTAAAGCTTTTTACTGTTGATCTTAATGAAAATCTGCAAACGCAGATGTCAGCCTCCTAAAGTAAATTAATCAAAGTGACTCCAAACTGGGGAGATTGTTACCGCTTAAAAAAAGAAGGAAAAAAGGAGAGTTCACTTCTATGGTATAAGCGTTAAAATTCGTCTTTCAAAGGAATACAAATCGTAATATTTCATATAATGGTCAGCCAGTATTTTAACACTCTATGGCGGACATAGTGATTAACCTCCCTCTCGATCCCATTAAATGAATCAGAGCACAGCAGAGCACCCAAGGTTGAATAAGAAACGCTGCGACTGCAATACAGCACATATGTAGCAAACTGTGTGTCCTCGAGAATGCTGGAAGGTTATCACTTCAGGTCGTTGTTATCATAGAGTTAACAGCTTTCACCAAAGAGCCTATGGGACAGTCAGTCTGTGATGCAGGCCAAAAAGATAATGCCGCTGTAAGTAAATTTTAAAATCGACCTGCATCTGGTATCGAGCATTAAGAATTCCGGGCCACGTGTAAAATGCAGTGGGGGTAATTAGGGATAACGGCCTAGCTTACCTGAGTGAGAGAACAGATAAAACATACTGACAAAAGCATTATCCCGGAGCTAAATCCATTGTGGCTGGCACGAAATAGCATGGTGGAGGAGTAAACAAAATGCATTATAAGAAATTGGACAAGGTTATTCACAAGCTGAGAGTCCATTTTGCCAATACTGTTTGTTTTCAAAGATGTAGTCAAGGTGTACTTGGAGGAGATACAGGCCTGGGCCTAAAATATACCATTTGTGTTTGTTTAACTTTGTATATATACATATATATATATATATATATATATATATATATATATATATATATATATATATATATATACATACACATATACATATACATATACACACACACACTACCATTTACTACCGTTCAAAAGTTTGGGGTCACTTATACATTTCCATACCACTCCATTATAGACAGAATAGCAGCCGATCTGAGTGGGTGGCTGATCTTTAATGCAATATCTACATTGCCCATTATCAGCAACCATTCATCCAATGTTCCAAAGGCACATTCCGCTTACTAATCTGATATAATTTTAAAAAACTAACTGAGAAAACATTGGAGAACCCTTTTGCTTTTATGTAAGCACATAATGTAATCTGAAAACTGATGCCCTGGTTAAAAAAAAAACAACGCAACTCATCTCAGCTGGCATTCTGTCTACACTGGAGTGCAATGGAAATCTCCCTAAGTCCCCAAGTGACCCCAAACTTTGGACCGGTAGAGAGTGTGTGTGTGTGTGTGTGTGTGTGTATGTATATTTAAACTGAGTGTATCAAATATGTCTAACACCAGCTCTTTCTCTGAGACTAGTTAAAGGAAAACTGGTCAAATTACCATTACTTTCTATCATAAAGAAGATATACATGAACTGACATGGATTTTTCTAAAGTGTCTAGAGACTAGCGATGCCTAATTTCCACCCACTGAGTATATATGTTGCACAATTTCAGTGAAAGAATAGTTATGCAGCAGATTTAAACATACATCTAACTCCGGAATGGATGACATTGTTTAAGATTTTTTCTTTTTTTATTATTATGATTACTTCAAAATGGTGATGCAGAGAAAACTGTGTTTTACTTACAAACATCTTATTAAGTTATTAAATCATTAATAAAAAACAGCATATTGTTGAGACTGGCCAATCATAGTTATTAATAATGGCGGGCTCAACAGTAACATTCTGTTTACCAAAGCCAATAACTACATGCATTGAATGTGAATAAATTCATTTTGAAGTTCACATAATGAAAGTGTCGGCACTCTATTTTTCCCTTCTCTGCCGCTGCAGCAGATGAGAGTGAGGTCTCTGGGTTGGTGTGGGAGTTCGCTATCTCCCAGCCTCCAGATGGCTCCGTCTTCTCTTATCTAGAAGAATGGGTGCTGCCTCAATTTTTCAACTCGCCTTATCTGGGAATCCTTTAAATTGAATATTTACTGGGCCTATGTTTTCTGCCTGTGTTAGCTCTCTGAAGTCGACATTCCTCTTGCTTGTCGAGACAGGCCAAAAGGTTTTTCTCACTCATACACTCTCTTTGTCTGCCTTGTCAAGTAATGGGACAGTGATTGATTATGTGATTGTCAGGAGAGAATAGAAGGTTAAGCAGTTAGGCAGAGAGCAGTGGAGACATATTAACGAATGGCCATAGAGGGAATATGTTCAACAATAGAGAAACATACATTTTCCAAACATGACATCAGGAGGACCTCCATTTTACGTCAGGAGTAAAATAAATAGAATTAATCACTTTCCCAGCAGTCTAGTGTTTCCTGCACAGTATACACTAGAGGTTAAGAGAACACTCAAGCAGCCATTGAAAACATATTTTTGCAATATGACTGGCTGCAGCCTATCTGCATAAACAAGCCGTGCCACAGCTCCACCCTGCTAAGTGTCTGGAAATGTCTTTTCAAAACCATTTTGTGAAATGCCTCCATGTTGGATTAATCATCGCAGCTGAGGATGTAATTGCTGTGCTGAAGTCAAAGCTGTAAGAGTAGATAATGAACACATTACTACAGGGCTGCCAGAATCCAAGGCAAAACAAATGAAAAGTTCAGAGACCAAAATGTCTTCAGCATTCTTACAAAAGCCCTGACAGAAAATGAGGGCAGGTCGTATTTATACTAAATAAAGACCGTTTTCCAAAAACAGGAAAAATCACCTATGATTTAGTGGTTAGTGTGACTGCTGCATTGTGCTGTTAGAATTTAAAAATGGACACTGAGGCTAAATTACACTCACTTTGATGATTTTGTCAAGCTCTTTAAATTATTTATGCATGTCTTTTTATGTATTTAGTAACGCACATGCATCTGTCAGTTCTGTGTATTATATAGGTAATTTTCTGACTTGTCGGATGGGCTTCCAGTAAGGGTTTGTTCTGACTGTTGCTGCCCTCTGGTGGAGAAAGAAGTTCAAAGTCAAATGCTAGTGCCCTAGAGGGTTTGCACAACAAAGCTAAGTGGTCACAGAATAGATTATCATCTGTACTCGTATATCATCCTATAACATGGAATTAACAACAAGCAAATGTGGAAGCTGTGGGCAGTGTTATTTTCTTCAAATGGTTAGTGGCTCAATCTCAATGCTAGCCCAAGCAAATGTTGCTTTTCCCCTCCTTTAACAGACTCCATTGTACCCTTTTATCACCACCCCTTCCCCATTGCAATAATGAGGACTTTGGATTCAATTAGCTTTACAAACCTGAAGTATAAAGGAGAGAGGTCTCCTAATAAGCACTCTTAATAATAAACACTGGCATTTCTTCTATGAGAAACAGGAGAGGCTATACCTATGGAATGATATGTGAAATAAAGAATAGAAAGACACCCATGAGCACGCACAAACACACACACACACACACAAACAAACACACAAAAACACACACACACCTAAAGAAGAACAGTTCCTACCTGCGGAAAAATCGAAATAAACACAATAATGGTGAGCTGCAAAAGAGAAGTCCCTCTGGCTGGTCCAATTTTTTACATCTAAGGTACAAATGTGCACATGTACAATGTGGGCAAAATGAAATTCCACTGTGATTAATATGGTGACTGAACTGCTCTAATATACTGGATATGTTCAGAGGTGAAAGCCAACCAAGTATAAGGTGCAGTGCTCTTGAGTTGCAAAAATAAAATGTGTTAGTCTGCTTCTCAGTACTGATAGAGTGACAAACAGCTGCTGCCTCCAGTGTGATCAGTATAATTGGATCCTCCTTTCCAGTATAATCAATTTAATCATTGGAAAAAAGGGCACCTTATCTTTAGAGTAGCAAAGGATTAAACAACTCTCTCCAGACTTCCCTACAACTTTGCAAGTATTATAGTTTGTGGTTTTAGAAGACGGTTATTAAGGTGCACAGAATTAATTCAAAATCCAGTAGCACATGAAAAATACTGTGTGTGAATGTGGTGAAATTTGCATATGCATAGAGAATGATTACTGTCAGACCAACCTTTTGACATCCTACATTACGTAACAGGTGAAAGCTATAAACGACTCAGATATACATGGATCCTGTACTTGCCTTGCAACCAAGATGAGGCCCCTATTATTCAGATTATTAGGTTGAAAATACTGTATATGTTTTAGGATTTGAATTATTTTCTCTTCATGAGTCTTCTTTTATAGTTTGCCATAGCTTTGACTTCCACTAATTACTTATATAACTTATATTATCATTGTGCAGCATATATTCAGCAACTGTTATGGTCCTATCTTTAGTGTCTATTCTCAGAGTTTTATTTTACATTTTTAAATTAAATTTAGCCTATTTAAGTTATCTATTACAAGTTGGCTTATTTTTAACTGTACCACTTACTTAACTTATTGTGATGTATGTGAAGTAGCCGTTATAACACAGCAATTTCCCTTTGGGTGTCAATAAAGTAGTATTAACTAGTTAGCTATGCTATATACATTTTAATAAGCATTTAAATGATTCATTAAAAAATTATTCACTTTTAACATGACTTTCTGAATTACTAATTTTCTAATTGAGTAGTCCTTTTCTTTTCCTCATGGTCATTAAAAGTGCTTCTCTGTGATGCTATCTCTGCACTGTTTCATTAGGGATAAAAAAAACGTAATTATTTAGAAAATCCGTTTTCTGAAGTGGTTCACCTAATGTTGACCTAAAACCCTTCATCCATCCTTGCCACCACATTATCTAAAACAAAACCAGCAGCCAGCTGCACTAATGACAGGCTCCAGCTCTCATCAAACAGTGAAAACTCAGTTAAACGTGAGGGATTTTTTTTATCTTGTGCTGCCAGTCACATTCCACACCAAGGTCGACAATATGACTAAATGATTCGGTTAATTTGAATTCAAACAGTGTCAGCTGGGGGTCCACGGGGAGGATTGGTAGAGTAATATCAACACAGTTGTGATTACTCCATTGAAGCAGTAGGGTGCTTCAATCAGAGCCGAATCACTCTCCTCATTACAGACTACAAGGCCAGATCTCAGTGGGTGGACCAAGGAATCAGGCTTCACCTCTTCCTACTGAAATTAATTGAAATTCATTTGTGGCACCCTGACGCTCCCCATCAACACAGACTCATTCACATTGGCACAATCCACCCCGAATTCATTATTCACATGCGCATTTCAAGTTTAAAAGCACGTACAAGTAGAGGTTGTGTTCTGTGCTCTGGACCTCAGCTTTCAGGGTAGATGCTGCAGTTCCCAGTATCAGATGTATGTTTTCGGGAACAATTCTTGTTGAAGCAGAGCAAAGTAATCTGATCAGGTGCATGTATTGCTCCAGTGGAGCAGTGCCTGAATGTTTACTCTTAGTATTACTTAGCAGTATATCCTTTAGGATTTTCTTTTAGCAGTGGGGGCAGGTCTGTCCGAACAACAGTACTGACAGAACTGACAAGTTGAAGGTTGACCAATTAGAACGGACCCACCACGGTGTTGTTGGTGGAGCTTTTTTTTTTATCAGTCGACTCTGAAGAAAGCCAACGTTTTGACAGTAAACTACATCAACACAACAGTATGTGGAGTTAAACTGGGCCGGCCCAATAATCTCTGAATCATTCTTATTGTTAAATTGCAATGTGAGTGGCAGCCAACAGGGGGTGCCTTATGTCGGCAGGATCATTTAAAAGGCAACCGCGACTACATTGTGCGTCTGCCCTATTTCTGATACCGTGGCAGCAGAAATTTTGCCACTGCGGGCCGCCACTACAAAATAAACCTAAAGGAAATGCCGTTTAGGGTATCTGGCAGATATAAAAGACAACCTACCTTGTATCAAAAATTCATATCAGATACACCTCATAGACTGGTGGTTTTGTATTTAGTCAGATTAAATCGGTCAAATTAGGATGTATCCTGAACACAGAATGCACTTTGTGGCTGGTAATGCATGCTAAAAATACTACAT
Source organism: Etheostoma perlongum (assembly GCA_026937815.1). NCBI lineage: Eukaryota > Metazoa > Chordata > Actinopteri > Perciformes > Percidae > Etheostoma > Etheostoma perlongum. The sequence goes on along the minus strand of CM049371.1, from coordinate 5,336,531 downwards.
CTACATATGTGATGACTAGCATGCCTTTATAGTACATGAGAAACTAATATACCACATGCCAAATGGTTGCCAGCCTTGTTTTATGCCACATGTGGTCCTAATAGTCCACATAAACAGATTGGTATTTTGCACTCACAGAGCATGCACAATTTACACACCACAAGCAAAAGCTTTTTGTCTCACCAAAGCAAACCAAAGTACTACTCAAGCAAAAGAAACAATCATCACAAACACATTAACAGCTAATGCATTCACCATTCGTACCACTACTCTGATAAAACTATTAAGACCTCTCCTACTGCTGAATGCTAAAGAACCAAACTCATGCAAATACTGGACCACCATACACATCTTAGTTCATATTTGTAGTTCTGTGACTGTTGATCACTGTCTAATTGGGCAATTTACAACAGCTCACATCTTAGAGCATCTCAGGGACGCCAAAGATTAAACAGGATGCACTCTTACCTGGGGATCTTCTTCTTGCCTTGTTTTGTTGTGTGCTCCAACATGTCCAACTCTGGCCCGTGGCTGCTGTGGAATCCTTCAGGTTTCTGAAATCCACTTTTTCCCAGGACCCACAATAGACACCATCAGAAAAAAGGCCCAGCAGAGGATGTACTTCCTGCGCCAGCTCAGGAAGTACAGTCAGAATTGTGACTTTATTGGTTGAAGAATTACGCTGTTTTGATATCAAAGTATTCAAATCCGGCTCTGTGCTGTGTCAGCATTGTTCTGTAGCTAATCATCAACTTTACTTTATGTGAGATTTTAGCATTGGCATATTCATGGAAGGCGCTTTGACAGGTCACAGTAGGAAATGTGATAAAGAATTCCATTTAGCAGTTTCGGTGTCAGGGTCCTATTGTGCCTGCTGGCTCACGGTCATGGCTTACTGAGGCACTTGAACATAATCGAGACTTATTCATTAAAAGGATAGTTATGATCTTTTGAAGTGGGGTTGTATGAGGTAGCACTTATCCATTGTCAGTGTATTAATACCCACAGTAGATGGCGGTTGGCAACCCCCAGTTTGGAAAAGCACAAAAGGAAAGAGGTAACAACCAGACTGATAAATGCTTTTCACAGCAGCGTGGCCGCGTTGTTTCAACGGTTTTATTAGTACAGTTAATCCCACATCAAATTTCTCATGGCCTATGGTTTCCCATCCAGAGACGTGCACGTTCAAGTAAAAGGAGGCGATGTTTGCACAGCATGACCAACCGCAAATATCTATCAGAGCCGCATACTTTACACAAGAAGAGAAAACTATTATTCTACATAAATATGAAAAACACAGACACGGTTTTACTGACAAAACGCCATAAAGTCACTGCATTTGAGCCCAGGAAGGAAAGCTGGCAAGGGAAAGCATCAACCTGGGACGTTAAATGCTACGCCGTACCTTAAAACAATTTATGTCATTCAAACAACCCTGAGTTGTAGTGAAAACTTTTACAGCCATTTTAAAAACATGAAGGGTTTTATTCGGGCTCGAGTCCATATGCTGTTAATAGATACAGGCAAGCAGATCTAAAGGCTCAATTATCAATGATTTGCAATGATTAGCGGTTAGCTAGCTCCGTTATAAAGATATGGAGCGGGGGAGACTAGCGGAGACACAGCAGCGTGGCCGCGTTGTTTCAACGGTTTGATTAGTACAGTTGATCCCACGGCGAGACCAGCAGCAGCATGCTACTACTAACGTAACAATAGCAAGTGCAACGTTGCACACGGCACGCAACTTTATGAGCGGGAGTGTAAAAAAAAACAAATACACGGTTGTGTTAAATCACAATCGCAATATTGGTAAAAAAAAAAAAAAAAAATGGAAAGCGATGTGACAGCAAATGAAAAAATATAAAAAACATAATTCAAACCAAGATATTCTAAAACCTGAAAAAGCTTTTTGTGGTTTAATGTACCTCAACGATCAATGATTATCAAATTTCTCATGGCCATATTTTGTCATGAACACTTAAGCCTATCAAAACCGAAATCCAACAATTATAGAAGTTATCTCACATTAACGTTCTTATTCATTGGCGCCAGTGGCGAGAAAAAGGCTTAACATGGTTTAACTGACTTAAGCAATGATGGATAATTGGCTTCTTAGAACATGAAACATGAGGTGGTCAGATGTAATGTAATAGATCAACAGCCTTTATGTAATTTGCCTAATTATTTTATGATTACGTGTAAACAAAACTCTTGCCTAAACTCTTAAGTTGTTGTCCATTATCCCATCCTCTTTCAGTCTGTTTTCTGACTTGTAAATGTTCGGAGACAGTAACTGTTTGTTTTTTATAATCGATTATTAAATTATCAGAATTGACCATTGAATTGTTCTAGTGAGAATCGCGATGCATCTAAGAATTTTTTTTCCCACCCCTAGTGACGCCATTATCGATCGAGTATTGGTTGGTCAGTAGGCGGTGCTTTTACATCGGTTGATTTCTAATCTCCAACATAACCTGCTCCAGACCAGAGGCCTGTACTACGAAGTAAGATTTGCCGTTATCGAGGTTACTTGAGGTTCCCGGATCTTCCCGGATCCTAGGGGGGCTTCGTTGAAAAAGTTGTTTGTTTTGGGCTTGTTTTCACAGGCCTGGTTGCTTATTTGTCTCGCGAGATCTGGCAACACTGCCACCATCGTAACCACGGTTGTTAGCTTAGGTGAAGCCGGGTAACTGAAAGAAATCCAGGGTATGTTGATCTTGATTCGTAGGCCTCGGGTTAGGAGTTCAGCATAAGTTACCACGGCGATTAAACACAGTAACAACTGATCCACCATCATGATACAGAAAACCCTGGGTTGAACCTAAAGTTACCTTGTTAATGCCAAATCTTGCTTTGTAGTACAGGCCTCTGGTGTGGCTTCAACAGTCACACACTACACCCATTATATTAACAGGCCAAAAGAACACCGGCCTAGTGCATACGTGGCCTAGCTATATGGGAGCTAATTGCCCGCTGATAGTTCCAGTCACCAATCTAATGTTAAGCTTCTACTTAACAAACGTTTGCTTCACCTGTTTATGACTATCAAATTCCTCTAACTAAAAGTTTAAACGTGTTTCCAAACATACAGACTTGAGCCAAACAAGAAGGGTGGCCAGGAAATAGATATAGCCTAACATCTAGCTAGCTAGCTAGCTAGCTTGTGGGTATCAGCAAATCAAGACGTTTAATTTTGATTAGTTTATTTTTTTTATCCATCAATCTTTTAATATTCGTTAAGGCAGTTTACGTTTTACATACAGTTTGCATATATTAATAATATTATTGATATTAACGGTCTATGATCTAGACACTGAATTTGCAGAGTGAGTCTTGACGACTAAAAGTGTTGTCAATATTAAACATGGTAGCTAGCTCAGTGATTGTAATCATCGGTGCAAAACATAGACTGTTAATAATATACAGTCCGGTACAAACGTGACAAATGTAAAATAAAATATATAAATATATTTTTTGGCCAACAGCTGGAACCCACAGGTCCCCACGGTGCCTTCAAACGCTCCTCGTAAATTCGTCACTCAGAGAGAGGCAACGCAGTTAAATACACAATTACTGTAAGTAGTAGGCTAGATTAATAAAATTGCCCATGGAAAGACTCAAAAATTAAAGATTGAATTGTTTTTCATAGTGTTATTAACCAATTTGTTTATCCGGTCTCTAAAATTGGTAGTTACATTCACTGCAACACTAACGCGTGCAAGGCTTTGAAAGTGAAGAAGGGACGTTAAAGAAAAAGTGGTCGAAGTTACAGTCTATCGAGAGAAACAGTAATCTCCATTGACATTCTAATGCCAGCATTAAATCGCTTATGTGTCTGTTGAATAAACACGTCGGAAACTGAAACTACTTCCTCCAGGACTTGAATGCAGCACTCAGCACAGCGACTGGTTTTATATAGGTTTGTTCTGTATTTTTCTGGGGCGTAGAGTAGGCTGGGCACAGAGCTGGAAAGTTCGTACCGCTTGTGTGCAGAACGAAAACAACAAGGTGGTAAACAAGTTGCTTTTTAACCGCCTGGCAGGTAAGTCTATTGTTAAATAGAACTGTTCCACGGTTTTATAGATATAAACTCTTATTGAAAATGAGAATGCATCATGTTTACTGTCCAGTGTGCATTTGCATATCAAATGAGCTACCACCTACACAATAGCCTATTTAAACAGTCTGTTTCAGGGTGGACTTAACGTCACTTTGTTTCTGTTCTAATAAAACAGTTATAGTGTAATGTATTCTAAGGATGTATCATAGCATGAGATATGAAGTAGTAAGTTTACAATTATGCTATTATCTTGACTAGCAGTCACTTTAATATTTCTATAATAGTATATTAAAAATAATAATAATATGTTGTTATCAGATATAACTGTAATGCACTGGTGTGTTTTCTCTAATCAGACTATGCCTTCCGGGAAAACTGTAACAAGTGCTTCAAGCGGCTTGTGGATGAAGTCCCTGAAACATCTGGTGTTTTTCTCCTCTCTGTGTTGTTTGATATCTGGATACTCTGAGAGAGATAGAGTACATGACTTGATGTCCAGATATCCTCTTATTGATGGGTAAAGGACGTTTATTGCCTTGTCAACACAGCAGTTTCAATTGTGGACATGAATTAAGGGAACTGAAATGAAAATTCCTCTCCATGCCTTCCCTTTTCTTTACACCCTCTCTCTCTTTCTCCATCTGTCAGTCATAATGACCTAGCTCTCCAGTTGAGGATACTTTACAACAATCAGCTGAGCCAAATTGACCTGCATAATGTTAGCAAAGTGGCCACCGACATCACCCGTCTCCAAGCAGGCCATGTACAGGCACAGGTATTGCAATTCATTCCGTCTTTCACTTATCTGTGTAAGTATTGGAATAACAACATCTACTGAGTTAATGTTGTGGAAAGATCAAACCTACAATGACATTCACCGCAATCACTTAAATGTCTCTCTTGTTCTCTTGTGTCATGTCCCTGTCTCTTTGTCAGATGTTTGCAGTCTATGTGCTGTGTGGGGCCCAGGAGAAGGATGCTGTGAGGCTGACACTGGAACAAATAGACGTGGTCAGACGCATGTGCACTGAGTACCAGGACTTTGAGCTGGTCACATCTGCTCAGGGTATAGTACACCTCGACATTGCATTGCAGAAAATGTACCTACAAAACCGTTATGAGCTGAAAGAGGAATTAAATCAAGCTTATTATCTGAATAATAATTATAATTGTTTTATAAATTTGAAAACATTGTTTCTAGCATGAATGTATTGAAAACAGACATTTATGAATCCATACTCTAATGTTAGTTCACATTTGGAAAAGAGCCATTCAAGTTATAAGGATCTTTGCGTCATACCGAGAAGTTCATTACTTTGAGTAAGGAATCTTACACACTCGCTAACAAGTAATCCTAACACAAACAATACTTGTGATTTGTTATTTTACACCGGAGAGTTTTTTTTTTTTATTTGATTGGGGGTCTTAATTTTTGACAATGTGTGTACAGTATGTGTAATACATGTATGTCTTGTCATTGCAGAGCTCAGGAATTCTGAAATGAGGCATAAGATAGCCTGTCTGATAAGTATAGAGGGGGGCCACTCTATTGACAGTAGCCTGCCAGCCCTGCGGATGTTTTATCAGCTTGGCGTCCGCTCCATGGCCCTCACACATACCTGCAATACACCCTGGTAGTTCATTATTCTGAATGTATTGCTTTACTTAGAATGCTAACTGTCATTTATATATTGCAGAAAGGCAGTGATGGACACATGACTCAACATAGTATCAATACAAGGGCTACAGGATCTCTTGATCCAATGCAAATATTACATTTTTAAAACTTCCTATTAAGCTACTGTAGCCGTACTTGTTTCTTAAAGCTATAGTGCGTAGTTTCTGTCGCCTTTTCTCATTAATATAAAAAAGTTACGCACTAAAGCTTTAAAAATGTTGACTGTTGACATTGTTTATATATTATTTATATATATTTTATGTTTCGTGGTAGTGAAGGATGCACAGGTCTTACAACACTTAATGATTTGTGTTTTTGACAATATTGTTTTTCAATGCAGGGCGGAATCATCCTCAAAAATTTATAACGTCTATCAAAGACAGAACAACAGCCTGACACACTTTGGGAAGGTAAGTTTAATCTTTAGTTATATAAACAAAACAACTGTACAGAATTGTTTCGTTTATCACATTCAACAAAGCATGTTTGCTTGTTTTGGTCAGCTCTTTCTTGAGAAAGTATTAAAAGATGACGTCTGCTGTTTATTTAAGATGCCAATTTGATTTAAAGTGAGAAACCCATTATTTGATAGATTTGACAGTAGTTACTTTTGAACTTGTTTGATGCTCTGCATACAAAATGCTTTTTTGACTTAAGGCTATTTAACCCAAATCGGACTTACAAATCAGCAATGCTGTTGTACAATGTTAACTTATTTTCTATATTTCCTCTTTGACTCGGCCCTCTGCAAAGCAGCATGTAGGACTTCCTTGATTGCTCTCTGCATGAGTGTGTTTACATAATGTCTTGACTTCCTACCTTCCCATGATACTGTAAATGGCTTTTGAATGTGTTTTTGAGGCCGTGGTGGAGGAGATGAACAGACTGGGAATGATAGTGGACCTCTCCCACACTTCGTGGGACACAGCCTGGGCCGCACTGAAGCATTCCAAGGCTCCTGTTATTTTTAGCCATTCATCTTCCTTTTCTATCTGTAGCCATGGCCGCAACGTACCCGACTGGCTGCTGCATGATCTGGTAAGAAAACCAATTCATTGACTAGTCATATTGCTTATTTAGTTGATGTTGAAATATTATCAATCACGTAACTGATTCATTGATATTAATTATGATTTATATTCCTACCGCTGACATGTAATAGGTTTTCATTGTTAGATTTTTTTTGTTTATCAACAGGATCAGACATTTGTGAACATAATTCCACCATTGGAAGTATTTTTAGATTTCTGTCTACTAACAGTCAGTATAATTGATTATAATTCAAAAGGCAATATTTGCAGGATGAGATAATCAAGTTAACATGTAATTGCTGATACTCCATATCCTCTATCATTTCTACAAATACTTTAGCTTCCCACATGGGTTGAAATTTAAGATCTAAATTAGATCAACTGCACTGTGTATATTTTAGACTGTTATAGTTGTCTGTTATAGTCAGTTGATTGTGTATTACAGTTTCCAACATAAAACAATGATTCACATTCTGAAAAAAAGCATCCAACACTAATGAGTGTTTTTCCTTCCTGTAAGCTGTTAGAGAAAGACATTACACAAATTTGACAAAGTGTAAAACCCACTGCTCTTCGATTTCTTGTTCTGTGGGCGAGACTTACAGTAAACTGCTTTATCTTGGTTGTTATGAGGATAATGATCAAATAATCAAACCTGAATTTACTCTGACTTTTTGAAGCTAAGTATCAGCTATCTACCATTAGTATCAAAGTTTTGCACTCTGAAAGTCTCCTCTCCTTCTTTCTTTAGCCAGAGCCCTTCTTTGAATATCTCTTTTTTTGATGAATATGAATGTCTTAAAGCTGCCATTAGTCCATTTCCTAATTCAGCTTCAGTTGTTCGTGCCAACTCATGACTCACTTCTTCATTCCTGTTTATAAAGGCAGGTTTAGAAATACTTTGCTTACAATAGAAGATGAATCTACTTCACCACTAGCCCTTTTTTCAATCATTCAACTTTATGAGAAATGTAGTCCCATTAATGTATTCCATTTATCTCTGTTTCTGCTTAACAGAACTACCAGTAATATATGTTAATTATTAAAAGATTGAATTATACTTTGTATTAATTTGTATATATTGATAACATGGGATTAAGGTTAGCACAATTCCTTAAGTAAGTATTTTTTATGCAATGGAAACAGCCAAGTTCAGTGTATTGAACATCATTCTAAATGTTTATGTCAGTATAATATTAGAAACATCTATTGGGCATGCACAACAATAATTTTCAGCAAATTATAACAGCAAGTTGGCTGACACATATCCATAACAAAAACATAATTAAATCCACACCAGTTGTTGAATCTGCTTCTTAAGGTACATTTGGCCTGGACAGTACATTATGTGTGTTTGTGTGTGTGTTTGTGTGTGTGTGTGTGTGTGTGTGGGTGTGTGTGTGTGTGTGCGCATGTGCGCACACATGCACACACAAGCATAAGCATTATCAGCCTGAGATATGACAAGCATAAGCCTGATGTTTACCACTTCTACCACTACAACTAGTCAATGTGAATGAGACAGAAATAAAGGTTTCTGTACTTGTGTCTGAAAAATTAATTCACACACTGCTTATTTTAGTTAATGCTTCACTTTGTGTGTCTTCATATTCAATAGACGTGGCAGTGATATGTGTGTGTTGTGTTTTAGAAAAAGAAACAGGGGTTGATCATGGTGACTCTCCACAGCCAATTCATATCCTGCAGTGGTGAAGCAAACATCTCTCGTGTGGCTGGTGAGGCATCCGTGTTGTCTTTTTTTATCATGACGTAAATCTTTCATTAGTATTTTTAATATCTTGGCTGATTTTTGATTCCACCTGGTTTTCCCAGACCATTTTGATCACATAAAGAATGTGATTGGAGCTGAGTCGATTGGAATTGGAGGGGACTTTGAAGGTGCTATGAGGTAAAAAAAAAAAAAATCCATCTGCAAACACAACATACAGACAGCTAGAAAGTCAAAAGACAGTAAATCTACATATCTACACATTCTATCCTAGAACCAGGTTGACTAGGGATCTTCAGAAATACACTCTACACACATAGACACTAAAATATAAAGCTCATGCCAGTAGGGTACACACTTCTTTTTGGCACTCGCCAGATCAATTCAGTACTTTTGTTAGCCTGTCATGATAACAGCAATTTGGGTGTCTCAGCTGTCAACAGGCTGAAAAATGGTATAAAAAACAACAACTTTGTACTTGTAACAGGCATAAAGAGAGAGCAGCTGCAGAAGATTTGCTGCAGAATGGTGGGCATCCCCCCCCCGCATACAGACAGAATCTAGTACCAAACAGGAATGTCACATAACAAGTGATATTGAAGGACTAGATTTACAAGTGCTTATTATTAGTACTTGTATTACTTATTCATAGTGCTACATAAGTAATGTATTAAGTCTGATCAAACCTGTCAGAATGATTGGTTTCTTTTGCAAAGTCATATCCGATAGCTGAAATGTGTTTTTTGTAAACAGCTTTCCTCAGGGGATCGAGGATGTGTCAAAGTATCCCGCCCTAATCCAGGAACTCCTGCAAAGGAACTGGACCGAGAATGAGTTGGCAGATGTCCTTCGAAGAAACTTCCTGCGCGTGTTCGAGGAGGTGGAGAGGGTGAGCTTGATGATTCATATATTGTATGTCAAAGAACAGCCTTCTTTGATAAATGAGTGGTAGGTAGGTAATTGAAAGGCACATTTTCACTGCATATCTTTGCCCCAGGAGTGATTTGGCTATAATGAAGGATTAAAGGCTGTATGTTTTATAGAAAATGTCCACAGTATGTGTTATTTCATTAGTGCGTATCAAATATATGACTCTGTATATTGTATTCTTTCTAAAACAAAATGTGTTTCTGTCCCGACATAAAAAACCACTCAACCACCTTATTTTACAGTATGATGGACTGTTCAAGAATTTGTGGCCATTTGAAAAAAAAAATAAATAACCTTTTCAGATTCAGCAATTAATCAGCAATAGATGACCTTGAAAGATTTGTCTTGCATTGTCAGACCCTCGTCCTCAGCGCTGCGGGGGAGGGTCTGACGAGTCCACACAGCATTTCAGGATAGGAGAAAAATGGGCTCTGGTTTATTGGCATTTCTTTAAACCAATCACAATCGTCCTGGGCGCCGTACGGAGCCACGGCGCCTCTGCAAAATAGCCTCGGGAAGGAACTTGTTTTGGTGGAACGTGTACGTTCAAAAGTTGTTTTAGTCGTGCAACAGAAAAACTCAGATTAGACAGATAGTCTTGCTAACTGTCTGGATTTAACCTGCAGAGATCGGAGAAAAGGTTAACCATAGTCCTCATGAATCCACCGGAGTTAAGAACGTCAACACAAAAGAAGCCCATTGCAACGGACAGACGGCCTAGATAAGGGACATCAGGCGGCATTTGTAAAGGCACCAGAGCGATCCCAGAAGTGGAACATGGTGTATATAGACTATGAAAGATTATAATATATAATTAAAATATAGTAAACATGAATTGCTTTATTTACAATGCAAGTTTGAAAATATTATCAACTAAATCGACCGCACATCTGAGTTTAAAAGTTGAAACGTTTTATCACCTCCCTCTCTTGTCTCACTTTATTTCTCCCAGGTCAGAGATCAGCTGAGTTTGAACCGGCCCAGTGAGGTGCAGATCTCCGTAGAGGAAGTGCAGAACCCGTGCAGGCTGGTCCTCAGACCACCTAACCCAAGAAGGACCTCTGACATAAGTCCCTCCTCCAGAGCCCAAAATGGACCAAAAGGTCTGCTAATTCTGGCCATTCTTCTGATGCTTTCAGGCCTAATTATGATTGAATGAATGTTTAGAAACTCAGTTCACTTCTTTTTTTAAAGTGCATGATTTTTTTTTTATATAAATAAGAAGAATTTAATGAGATTGAGTAGTTATTTGCAGGTCATCCCAGCGCTCCACAGGTCAGTAAAGATAAGGAGAGAATCACTTTCTTACCACCAATACAAAAAAAAGCATCCAGTGTGTAGCCCCATTTGGGAGGCAATTTAACTGCCAACCTCTGTATATACAGTGTGTTTTACATATAAATAATAATGTCCAGTCCTCTGAAAGGCACTTTACCATACATTTTTTGAGTTTATTTATTACATTCAATTTGTTGCTGAATTAGTTGTACCTGTGCTGAAATCCTCTCTATAAAACATATGACCTGGAGTGGGAAAGAATAATGATACTTATTAAAAAAAACTGCAGAGATGGCCCTTTTAAGTTTTTGAATCTCTATTTTTATTTTTTCTTTGTTAAGGGTTTTTGTATCTATTGTTGAACAATGAGCAGGTGGTGAGGTCACTAGTAGAGATGATCGCCTCATGTTGCCTAAAACGCTGGTATCAGGAAGTACTGGAGTTTATGCACCGATCCGATACCACATAATAACGCCCTAAAAAAAAATCTATGTTAAAGTAGTTTATTTATGTTCTTTTTCCATTATAACTGACTGTCAAACTGGATAAAAAAAGAAAGTTCTGTGGCATTCATTGTTTGAGAGTTTAACCTGAGCCAGACTGACATCAAAGATAGAAATCCTATCACATACATACAGCGATAGTAGTATACAGTTGTTGAAACTTAAAAAATAAAATATATGACACACTGGTATCGGATCAGTTAAGGTATCAGAATTGGTATCGGGGAGCAAAACATTGTATCGGACCATTTCTAGTCACTAGGTGCGTATAGCTCAGGTAAACAGTTTAGCTACACTGCAGTTAAATGTACAGTGTCACATTATCGCTCTATTAATATCTTATATCTTATATATATATATTAATATATATTTTTTTCAATAATATTTTTTAAGGGCGCTTCTTGGTGGCTTCAACAAAATAGTACAGGGGAGCAGTTTATAAACGGTTGTCCTTTTTATTTGATTTTACAGCATAATAAAATATTATAGAGGTTTCCAAAACATAGTGTGTCTTTTAGTGTGAGCTATTCTACCCTTTGGCCAAACAGAAAACTGTCGCACATAGAATTAACAAACACAATCTTAAACTTAGAACAGCAGAACAAAGCAACAGTGTGAAAAGAAATCCCCTTGGTAAGATTCAGATTTGTGTATTGCCAACTAAGTGTATAGGAATTTGCTTTGGTAAGCTCAAACATTAAAAACATTTAAAGTGCTCATTTTCAGGTGCATAATTGTATTTATAGGTTGTACCAGAATAGGTTTACATGGTTTAATAAAAAAAAATTTCTGTTGTAATGCTGCAGCTCCTCTTTTCTCCCTGTGTGTTGAGCTCTCCATTTTAGCTACAGAGTGAGGCAACTCACTTCTGTTTAGTGTTGCGCAGTAACTAGGGAAGAACTTCTAGAAGCAGAGTATGTGGGCGTGCCACACTAGCAGCTAGGCAAGGATTATAACGTGTTACAAAGTGACGCAGGTTCATCACGGAAGTAAAGCCTGGACTACAACAGAGCAGTTTGGAGCAGTAACAGTGTTTTCTGTTGGAGATTGTAAGTTGGGGTGGACTTTGGGCTTTTTCACTTTGTAGACCTATAACATGCACAAAAAAGATATATATAGCACAAAAAAAGGAAAGGGAAAAAGCTAAAAAGCATGATATGAGCACTTTAAACATAACCTCATATATGCATAGCCTCATCACTCTTAAGAAAATAAATACTCATAATTTCTCTAAAAATACTGCCAACATAAAGTTTCCACTGTATTTTGCCAACATTAGCGAAAATGTAAATTTGGATTGCTGGCAAGTGACATATTTTTCAGTGGGATAATCCACTCGAACCTGTTTTTATTAAAATGAAGGGAATACCAGGAGCATTCTTAGCATTGTCAAATAAGTTTTTAATAACTGCACAGCTTGTCATGGTTGATCCCTTACAAATAAAACACTCCTAGCTTGTAAGGATCGTTAAGTCTAAATACAAATAAACAGTTGTTCTCTACATGTATTATGTATGTATAATGTATTCTGGCCTAAAATACTCATCATAATCAGCTTCTTATAAAAAAACAAACAAAAAATAAACAAAACAAGGCCAGACAGTTTCATGTAGCTGAGATCAGAATTGGTTAAATTCATAATACTAAAGATTTTGGCCAGGGTTGATTTGGCAACACCTATGGTTATTGTGGTAAATGCACGGAAGTGTACTACTCACTGTGCAACTACTTTGTCAGAAATACAACCCAATACCAACTGGTGTATTTGTTTTCAGTACAAACTAACTCCCACTGTAGGTATGTGTAGTAAACTAATTATAATCCAGTGAGGAAATGGCGGACTCCACCTCACTAACAATGAAATAGAAATGGAAAGGTATTTATTTACAATTGCCCTAAGTGGGATTAGAACTTTAAATTAAGCCATCTTTTTAAGCTTTCCAGGTCTGTAGAAAAAGTACAAATGTAACAGTTCAAAAGTCATTCATATACATTCTTCTCTCGTATTAACAACACAAATATATGTCCAAAAAAAATCATAAATTATAACTTGTTTTGAAAACTTGCTTTATGATCAAGCGGTGTGTTTGATAGCCGCAGTAACATTTACTTTATCTCAGTGGGGAAATAATGAAAAAAATAAATAAATAAATAGAGATGTGCTTCAAAAATAATCAAAGAGCTGTTTCAGAACAAAAATCTGGCATACTATTAAAACTGTTCTACCAACTTACTTCTCAGTCAGGATAGTCCTGCCATAATCTTTCAAATGTAGGTGTATTATCATATGAAGAGGTATTTGTGACCTATAAGAAAACGCTTATCTAAAGTACTGAGTTCTGAAGGAAACATAACAGCTTTAATTTGTAAAGAATGGCAGAGTTGTGAACATACAGGTGGAGATGTACACAAGTATATACCAGTATTCTACACAAATAAAAACTCCTTTGTACTGAAAAATCCATACTTTACTATAAAAGTGTCAAATCCATGCGTCTACCCAGAACTGTCTGGCAGCAAAGCAGGTGCTGGCTCCTGTCCCAGGGCGGAATGCATTCTGATGAGGCAGATGCTAAGGTGTAGCAACTAATAATTGATCATGAGTAGATGGTGATAACCTCCCGACCTCCACCTCGGACCAGCAGAACTCTTTCCAAGCCTTCAGTCAACACCTCCAGAAACTCCATATCTGAAGTGCATGTTAAAGAAGTAAAACCAGCCACACCATAGCCCATACACACTTTGTGTGTGTACGTCTGCTATACATCCATCCGAATTTCCGCAGGGTCTTAAAAAGTCTAAAAAAAGTCTAAAATTTCAAAACCAAAATTTTAGGCCTTAAAAAGTCGTAAGTTCTGAAAAATTGGGTTCTAGGTCTTAAATCATTTTAATAAGTCTTTTCCTACATCCATGTAATGCTAAGGCTTATTGAAATGTTTTTTTTTTCATTCTGTGTTGTAGTTCTTTCTTTGGCTATAGTCCAAATATAATTTGCTGGGTATACAGATCATTATTACTTTGTGTCACTTTTATTCAATTTAAATCATTTTATTTACTTTGCAAGTACTATTGTGACTCTGCATTTCGTACTGTAATGTTGTTATATACAGTAGGTCTTAAATTTCATTCATAAAGGTCTTAAAAAGTCTTAAATTTGACGTTTTGAAACCTGCAGAAACCCTGATTTATGCAAGACCCCGTCTGTTTGTTCATATTAGTAAAGGATACAGTTCTCATCTCCGTCTGTGTTACGAGGTGGCCCTGGCATGTTGAGCAGCACTAATCGAGCATCATGGGACCTGTTGACTATTACCTCGTTCAGCTTCACAGCCGTATGCATTCGCCGCACATTAGACTGATCCCTGGAGTGCAGCAAGTGGGAGAGACAGTGAGTAGAATGGATTTGTGCAAATAAGAAACATTTTTGGACTTTTTTAAAGCAAGCTCCCACTGTTTTAAAAAAATAGGGAAACTTACAACAATGGAAGGGGAAAATAAAATGAAAGCTTTAGCATTTTAACAGCACGTTTTGTTCTGGTTGAAGGAGAGTAAAGATAGTCTCGCATTGCCAGACCTTCCACCACAGTGCTGCGGAGGAAGGTCTGGCTAATCCACACAGCATTCTGGGATGGGAGAAAAATGTGCTCTGGTTTATTGGCATTTCTTTAAACCAATCACAATTGTCATAGGTGGCGCTAAGCGTCGGACGGAGTCCCGGTGCCGCTGCAAAATGGCCTCAGGAAGGAACTTGTTTTGGTGGAATGTGTATGTTCAAAAGTTGTTTAAGTCGTGCAACAGAAAACTCAGATTGGTCAGATAGTCAAGTTAGCAGTCTGGATTCACCCTGCAGAGATCTGAGGAGCAGTTAACCATAGTCCTCAGAAATCCACGGAGTTTAAAATTCCAACACAAAGAAAGCAGAAGGTCCATCCATCATGTGGATATATACTGTACTTCAGTATAGATGATACTTAGGTAACTGAATTTGACTCACGGTTTGAGGCTCATGAGTTCTCTGAAGTTCTCGGGTGCATTGTTCCTGTTCCTCCTCTCAGCCTCACACTTCTCTCTTGTCCACGTCATCTGGACCTTCTCTGGAGGAGCCTCCACCACCTCCTCCTCCTCATCTGAGTATAGACTTCCCATACGCACCAAAGAGTGTCTGTCCTTAACCAGCTGGGCCTGCAAGTGCCATGGGAATATCATGAGGCTGAGTTGTCAATAAACTGAATTTAACTAACACTGTTATTCAGAGCAGAGTTAAGGTTGAGCAGGTGAGATTCCCAAATTCCAACTCTACAGACAACCTTTAGTGAAGATTTCGGAAACGTGAAAAAACAAACTTTCAGTGATTTATCATGCATCTGTTACAGTATTTTTTTTAAATTTAAATGATTATATTATTAGTAAAATATTTCAGGAGCAAACACAAAAAGCATACCTCTCTTTGTCTTTCTGCACTGGACAGCCTCATTTGCCTCAACATTTGGGACCTCTGCTCCATCATTAACGTTCGCTCATAGGTGTATGCTGAGATGTCACTGTCGTGCTGAAGTACCATTTGAAAAACATAATTTTAGTGGTTAATCCAACTTAAACATATGTGTCTGTTGAACATGAACAGGAGTGACCAAGTCAAGCAGTTTTTTCTTTGTATTTTTAACACTGTAATTTTCTTTGAAACATGTTTGTGGCATCTTGTAGTTATAGGCATTTGGTTTCAGTTGCAATTTTCATTATGGAGTTACATTTGTTTTGAGTTGGTTCTACCCATAAAAAACCTTATAAAAGTTAACTTTTGCTCAGATTAGTGATTGTGTAAGAGGGATCCTTACCATCTCCACTACCTCCACCTCAGCCTCTATTCTCAGCTGGTAAAGGAACGTGGCCAGATCTTTCTTCATCTGGATGCTGTTGTCATCCATCTGGGCTACAGTGAAGATGCGCATCCTGCATTTCCTCCAAACCTAAAACGCAAATATAACCATGTGGTATTTCCACAAGTGTTATACCATATACAATACCGAACAAATGTGACTATAATTACTTACAGAAAACATATTAAAAGGCATTCTCCCAAAATAACAGACTTGAAACTAACAAATATTATTAAAGGAAAGCATGTCAATTTGGAAGGATTAAAGTTAAAAAGTGTGTTTTGTTCTATTTATAACTGTCTAAAGTACCGTATTGGAATAAAACTCAAAGATATCTGTCGTCTCACTTTATGCAGTTTGAGCAGAAAAGGCAGCAGCATTAGCATCCCCCCATCATGGACGATCCACCAAACGTCAATGTTGCCATCTGTGAAGCGTTCATGGTTGCTTGGGTAAAAGGACACATTTTTGGGCACCATCAGGGCCAGGTGGGCAGCTGTGGTGCAGCGGACTGTGTCTGAGTAGAGATGACAACACGGAGGCATGGATATTAACTGTAATTGTGTAAATTAATTTAGCTACAACTTCTGTACAGGCCAGATGGAAACTAACACAGCATGTATTCAAATATCCAAATATTACATTTATATGAGCTTTTTGTAAGCCCAAAATTGCTGTAATTTCCAGGTCAATATAGCAAGGCTATAGTTTAGTGCATGAGCATTTAAGTGTGACAACTGCATACTATGCCTGTAACATTACGCAATCACAGGTTATTCGGAGTGGAAAGTCATTTAATATGGATGATACTGCACATGCTAATTTGTATTTATAAATATCATATTGTATGTACAATATTTCAGTGAGACTCTTACTGATAAAAGTCTTCCAGGCACGAGGGTCCTCACTCTGTCTCCAGCCGTATGGCCAGCCCATCATCACAGTGTTGTGCTTCATGCCCCCCAGACCACAGGACTGGATCAGATGGACAATACCCTCCCGCACCTTAGATGCCACCACAATCTGGCAGAAACCCTTGACTCGCTCAATCTCCATCATATTTTTAATGGTCTGGCAGAAGAAATGTGGGCAAACAGAACAAACAGAACTGTAGTTCATGATTACAATAAGGAGTTAGTAGATAAGCCAACACAGTTATAAACCATAGCTACATAATGCTTTAAAAGAAAATGACCTAAAAGATAATATGCATACACACTTGCATAATAAGGGTTTGTATAGCAAAACAGTTGAAATTAAATGAATTAGGTTGTACCTCCATTACCTCCCTGTATAGCACAAGCTCTAATGATACCTCTTGACATATAATACATGAATATTGGTTAAGTGAATGGACAGGTGATTAATTTTTCCAGTTGTTGTCACATAAACAAGAGCAAACTCTGCTTCAATTGTTTACACATCACATTATGAAAAAGGTTCCTGCGCCAGACCCCATTATTTGATCTGAAATGGCTCATTGGCACCATGCTGTAGTGACAACAACAAGCTGTTTCCAGCCATGCTCTTTGATTAAAGTGACAAATACTTCAAAAACTGTTGCTGAGAAAGAACTGTCACAAAAATGGAAAATTCACAATGGGGCATGTTTTCGCTTCAATGTGCTATTCAAATTACAAAAAGGTGGCCATTTGTAACAATGAGTTGCAACAGAGTCAGCAACAGAGTACAATAGAGAATTGTATAGAACATGTACAGTGTGCCTCTGTAGTATTTACCTGCTCAGCTGCCTGCATTTCCCCATAGCTGTCCAGGAAGTTGCCCTGGACAACAGAGCCCACAATGGTCAGACCCTTTCCTGCCTTTAGCTGCGAGGCAAAGGTGAGCAGACGAGGGTATTTTACATGGAGGTCCTCATCCAGCTTCAATAGCACAAGCAACTGAGGTCTGTAGTGCATAGAGTCAAAGACAGTCAATATGAGTTTTTTATGCAGGTATATGTCTAGTTGAAAATGGGATACATTTGTTTGAAATGTGAAAGTTTGTTTAGACATTCAGATACATATAGCTGTTGCTTCTATAGCATCAAAAGACTTAAATGAGTATTTTACTGTGAATCAGGTTAAATCATGGAGAAATAAAGAAATAGAAATGGTGAAGAAACACCATTTTATATGCAACATAAACATCTAAAATAACTGTGTTGTCTGCCAAATTTATACTGGTTTTAACCTAGATGCCTAGAACTTTCTTGACCTCTGAATCATCTTGCCTGGCCTTACTGGGCTGCGTGGTTTACATTTCATTGATATAATTGCATCACGATTAGCTTTTATGTTGCTACCATTCCATTACGAGGAGGTGGTGAAAGAGAAAGTGCAGCATCCAAGTGATTATGTTTTACAGTAAAAGATGACACTCTAACTTACTGGAAATGCCAAGCAAGCATTCTACAAATTAAAAGAATAAATCCCTTCCTTAGGCCACAACTTTCCAAAACTGACTCATTGTGTGTCAATATGGATAACAGCTGGTAGTAAATCTCGCACATGTTGTTTGTTTTGTTTGGCATTATCATAATTCTGGAGGGTACATTTTTATAGAAGGTAGACACAGGATTTTGAGAAAACTTTTAGTTTCTCACTAATCCAACATTTTTAAATTTAAACTTGACTCCATTTGCACTTCTGTACCATCATAACAATGTTTTATAGTGGTCAGAGTCTGACAGTGTGACATGTTTGATGCTGTTTTATTTATAGTGTATGCTTTCTTCTCATCAGTGAACATTTATACCACAACATGCAACGTGGCTCCTCAGAGATGCAAGAGATTTTTTGTGGAGATATGTGAGTGTCTCTTGCTCTACCTCCAGTTCTTGGTGTGCGGGGGTCCAACCTCTAGTCTCAACAGGGCGTATCGTGCAGCGCTAAGGGACAGTCCTCTTATACCATCTCCCCACTCCTTTTCTGCTCTGTTGTTGTTGTGAGTGGAGGAGACAAGACACACACATAAGGAACCACAGACCATTTAAGTCACCAGCTGTCCACCAGCAACCACATGGATCAGACAGAAATGCAGAGACATCCATCATTACCACATAGTTTACAAGAATGTACTGTAGGCTGTAATAGGACAGCAACAAGAGAAGAAGAAAAACAAACGTGCAAATGCTAATTAAACTCCAGACATACCCTTGGTACTCAATGTATTTGTAGATCATCCCAGCAATGACCATGGCCACAATAGCATAGTACCAGGAGGAGATGAACATTAGAGCCAGACACATACTCATCCCAAGGAAGGACAGAGCCCTGTGGGTGTGACACATGACACCTGAAGTATTGTTTTTGCATACCAAGAACAGCATCATTATTACATCATAAGTATAGCAGCCAGCACAATCTGACTGGTAAAAATAAAGTGTCCCCCTACCCCATTTAACAAGTATGGTGGAGCTACACCTGTACTCACCAGTGGTAATATTTAAACCTTGGCCTCCAGTTGGGTGTTCGTAAAAGAGTCTGAACTGCACAGGCTAAGTTCACAAAGAGATAGCACATCAAGAAGAACCTGTTGCATAAACACAAGGGGAAGTTTAACATGTGAGGTAGATAATATGCTATTAGTGGTTTAGTCAGCCTAAATCAAAAAGGGACATTAAGAAATGACTTGGCATATGTCTATATTCGGCGTATTGATGAACAGTATGCAAGCTTACATTGAAAGTATGGGAGCCACCATGTCGAGTGAGGCAATAAGGATGCCAAGCTCAGCTATGAGACCAGTCAGTAGTAGAGCCCATGTAGGCTCTCCATTGGTCTTTCCATGACCGAACACCTGAAACAAAATCACTTATTGTTTGTTACTGCATCATAATCAAATAAGCTTGCAATTTAAATACAAGCAAACATTTCCAGTACAACATGTGATTCAGAGGTTATCCTGAATATTCAAATAAGCATATGTTTTGGAAATAATAAGAAACAGACTATGGAGTAACTGTTGTCTCTGGTGGTGTGTGAGATAAGTCTGTAGGAGCAGAAGTGGTTACACAATGTATCCTCAACAGTGTGTACTGTCCCACCCTGAGGAATGGAATGATGTTGTCCTTGGCTATAGCCTGGAGAAGTCGGGGAGCCCCAGTGAGCGACTGCAGGCCCGCCCCAACAGTAGAGAAGAAGGAGCCAATGACGATAACCCACGGAGATGGCCAGGAGAGTGTTCCCACCACCAAGTTTTTTTGAACGGCGTCTCCAAACCTGCAAGTACATGCTGACTAAATATGACAAGAATATGATCTTCATAAGAAAGTGTTTTTGATCGTACTAACTTGCAGGAGGACACACATAAACTTACTTGTCCCTAAGGACTACTCCTTCGATACAAGATCCGAACAGAACCACAGAACTGAAATCTGAATACAAGAGGTCAAGGAGCTCAAGGTGGCACAAAGATCTCTATCAAATCTGCTTTCCTATCCTGTTCAAAGGAGCAAGAATGTTAGTTTTATTGTGGGTAGTCAACAGAATAAGGATACAAACAAGTGAAGTAGTAGTAATGGCTAAGATAGTTCCCACAGGGATGGACTTTTGAGCATCACGGAGATCACCAGATCTGTTGGAGCCTGCCATGATACCTGTAAAACAACAAAGGACATGAAAATGCTGTTTAACTGCGCCCCCTTCTGGATGGATTGAAAGGATGTTTAAATCATCCCTAATTTACTGTGTGCAAAATCACTTTTGTAAGAAATAAAAAGAAATACAGTACAAGTCAAAAAGTTTGGACACACTTTCCCATTCAAGTGTAAGAGAAAATGTGTCCAAACGTTAGGACTGGTACTGTATATAATACAACATAGCAGGTAGTTAAAGCAAAACAAACAGTTTGGCTTGGAATCACGTCTGCATTTTAGATTTACGTTTAAACAGGTTAACCACTGAGGCATTCCACTTTAGTTGTTGTCACGATCATATCATTTGCTAAATGATTTAAGTTTTAAGGTAAACATGTAAGGAAAAAAAAACATTTTGCAGTTTCATACAGACTGTAGACTGAGGTACAGTATGTGCCATAAAAGAACTTTTTCTGCTTCATGACGTTGTTATACCTGTGGCAGATGGGAAGAAGATCCCAACCAGAAGTGTAAATGATGTAGCAATGTCTGCTGACACATACATGCCAAAGTTCTCCATGGCACCATGGGCATCCACTGACTGTAGCCCCGCTTTCTCTAAAATCTCCCCTTTCTGTTGGTAGTCACTCCACATGTTTTCTGACAACAGAGAACAGACATTTAAAACATTGGCAACAATCTAAGAGAGTGACATTCTATCATGCCTGTGTGGTATTCATTCACATTTGCCATACAATAATTATTGATTCAAGTTTTTGTTGTTGTTTGAATTGTACTAACACTTTATTCCACCCCTTAATCAGTATGTTTATAGTAATGATATATACTTGGAACATTAAAAGTCAGCATTAACATATTTATTATCTAATAAAATCTCATCCTGTGTACTCAAATCCCTATAGTACTATCAACTAATAATAGAAGTACCTCTTATAATTCCACTGCCAAGTCCAGGGATGCCCTGTATCTCTGTCACATTGTTCTGGATGAAGTAGTCATCACACTGAGCGCTGCTCATGTTCCCCGGCAGACAAAACCTTTCCCACAGCTGACTGGGCACCGTGATGTTGCCCTTTATCACAGTCTTAGCACACACATCAAAGCGATCTCTCACCAACGTTCTGTTTCCCAGCATGCAGATCCTACAGCAATAGCATGGACACAAATCAAAATGACTACTAAATCTGTCGTCCTTATTTCCAACAACATCATCATCATCATCATCGTGGTCCTCATCACATACATCTCCTTTATTATTTTAACCATAGTAGTTGAATTATACTCAAACTATTTAACTGGAAAATCATACTGCTAGTAGGCACCCCAGGCCTAATTAGTAGCAGATGGGAGACAGAATCATAACAACACAGACAAAAATACAATACAAAAACAACATAACAGAAAAACATGTATTCTTTCTCCATGTGGATACCATACAGAACAAGCACTCTCTGCCCCATTTAAAACACAAAATTAATATAAAAGTCCCCATAAATAACACTATTTACTGTTAATACAAATGTTTGTTCAGGTAAACTGCAGACTTACGTGAATTCGGGGGGATGAGTCATGGATTTGAGTGCCCCAGCATAGATGGAGACAATTGAGATAATGACACAGGCCAGGAAAAGAGAAGCCAGCTTGTTGACATATTTGACTCCTACAAAAACCACCACAGCCATCAGGCTGAGGCAGATAGAGCCGTAGACTCGCATATTGTTCAGCATGGCACTGTCACTCCCAAGGGTGTCTGTGGCGTGAAATACGGCCGCCTGGGGGACCAAATATTTCTGAGGAAAAACAAATTACAATAGGCAGGTTACTGCATATACAGTATAATATATATATACACATATACATACATACACATATACATACATACATACATACATACATGTCATGGCTGCTATATTTGTTTTCCAGAAAAGTGTTTAGGAATCATATCTCGGCATACAAATGCAAGATAGAATATAACCACGGAATAATATTTCAGCAAACTGACCAAGAAGATTTCGATGGCCCCCAGTATGTACATGGCAGAAGCAAAGGTGGTGCCTAAGTAGAAGCACAGACCCACAGCTCCTCCAAACTCAGGGCCAAGGGAGCGGGAGATCATGAAGTACGCCCCTCCAGCTACAACAGTAAAACAGATTGTTACACACAAAAAAGCCACTGGAAAGCATCTGTACAGCATGCACTGAACACAACAGTAAATCTCTGCTGCCCCCCAGTGGAATAATACGTAATAGAAAATGTACCTTCTACATCTACTCGGTGCAGTCCGGAGATATCAAGGTCCAGCAAGTAATTATTTGAAAAGCAGTTTATGTCTATTTATTTGTACACAAAAGTATTTATAGTACTGCTGAAGGACATGCTGGATAAATGTATGCTTAGGGACATTTTCAGTGAGTACAGTGGAGTTCAAAGTATTACCTGGAACAACACCATTCGTGGCAATGGCACTCATTGATATGGCCGTTAGCATTGTCTACAGAAGAAAGGGAAAAATAGGATTAATATTGAAAAGCTATGGCAAATTGGAGTGTTCAGTTAATGTCCAACCGACGTTAATAAGACCACAGTATTTGTTATTTAAGAAAGGTAACTAAAGCATACTAAGTAAAGAACAAATAAAACCAATTCAAAGTGATATTCTTCGCCTTAAATAATGTCTGCTGCTTATGCAACCATGTAGCAATAGAAGCTGGCCCAAATTGTTGGTGGAATCAACCCAGCGTAAAAGTGTGTGTGTGTGTGTGTGTGTGCAGTAGGATATGTGTGTTTGTGCATACTAACACATGAGCAGCACATGAGGACAATAAGGAGGGACTGCATGATGCCAGCCATCCCAACAATCCACGTCAGTCGGAGGAAAAGAATGACACCAAAGATGTTCTGCAGACACGGCAAATAGACCCCCATCAGAGTGCCCATGTTGGGAGACTGATAGAGATAAAGAGGGAAAGAGGGAGGGAGGCAAAGAGAGAGAGAGACAGAGAGAGAGAGAGAATATTGACATGACATTTCAGGAAACAAGAGTATTGATCATTTGTATTGACTAATGTACTTTTTTAAGGTCATTCAATCATTTTATCAGCTCTTTGCATGTATCAAGGTCGTACACAGCCACAATCTGACTGCAGAGCGTGCAAAGGCATAAGCAATCAATCAACAACTCTTAATACAAACCAAGAACTTGGATAGTGAGGCAGGGAGAGAGCCAGAGATGGAGGATAATGTTTCTAAACCTCCAAAGAATGGGAGTACAACACATGCTAATAAAAAGTGAGGCTACAGTGTTCCTCTGCTGTGCCCCAACTGCTGACCTTAGGGGTCTTCCTGCGTGAGGCCTCAGCGCTCTCCGCCTCCTCATGCTCCTTGGCTCCCTGGGTGATGTTGGTGTAGCTGACCAAGCGGCTGAGCAGGGAGGAAACCTTTGGCCGGATATCCAGCTCTTCCTAAAAGAAGAACGGGGGAAGAAGTTAATGAATGAGTTTGCTGCAAGTCTATCATCTGACAGAAATATTGGGCAATAAAAAGAACAGACCTCAAACAAAGCCAGATTTCTGTCATAGAAGTCATTCTTCTTGCTAGCAGCATCAGCATTGTTGAGAAATGGACTGTCTTCTTTATGATTCCCGTGTCCTATTAGGCAGAGGAAAACAAGACCTATGGTTAACAATAAAAACAAAGTTGATTTGTGGCTAACCGACGGTTTTTGTTTTGATCAAATTGTTTTATTTATTTTGGAAAATTAAACAGCAACAAACAATTACAAACAATACATTGAGACAGAGAAAGCAATCCAAGTCAAACAATTTGAGCTATAGGGCTAAATTAAAGTTATTCTTCCTGCCAATAAATCAAGCAAACATTGTTCTTAACGATACACTGGAGGCATCAATAATTTCTGTATCAAGACAATGCTTATTTAATATAACAACCAGAGTTCTATGGACAGTACAACGTGCCCAGCGGTGCCCATGCTGATTCAGAGGCTTCTCAAATGTAACAAAAAAATTAAGGTGAAAGCAGTTCTTACATAAATTTCTTAAAGATAAAAAATCCATTCAATATTTGTTTAGAATTAAAAATGTACATCTTCATGATGGTATTAAGCCAAATGTTTCATTATGCAAGATTAACAGTCAATGATGGACATTTTATTGTATCAATGTCACCAATTTTCCTTAAAAATTAAAATAAGATCACTTGTTGGAAACAATCTATAGAAATTGGGGGTGGGCGATATGGCCCTTAAATATTATGATATTTTAGGGTATATCTGTGATGATATTCTTGATGTTATGACAAAATACTGAACAATATTTTGTTATTAATTACAAAAAAAACTGCAATAAAAACGTCAGCATAAAGAGTAACAGTTTGCCTTCAAATATTCAGTAAAAACTATTCAAAGTTATATCTTCTATATATCAGTTGTTTATTTTTTAAACAACAGTGACCCAGAGGGAGATTCTGTATAACATTTAAATAGTACAACAAAGTGCACATCTAAACAGTTGTTAAATTACGTAATTATGTCAACAAGTCGAAATATTGGCATAAGCACAATGCACATTTTTCATGATAAGAACAAATATATTATTATGAGTGATGTGATATGGCACATCCCTAATATCAAATCCACCTTTTTTCATGGCAATATCTTTCAAAATTCAGTTAGCTTTGATCTCTCACTATTAATTATAATTGAACCATCTTAATCTCCATGTAACTTCAAAATCCCAACTCATGCAGTGAAAGGTCAAAAGCAGTACAGAACAACAAAGCCTAGTCCAGGTGATAAACAGGCATTTAATTAGAGTTTAACTTTTGTTTTTGAAGAAAAGAATCAAGCAGCAATGAACGCAGTGCCTGGGGCAATTATTGCACGCAAAGTAGCAATGCAAACGTTCACTTCACACACACATTCACAATCACAGGCATGCACACACCTCATTACCTAGAAATTACCTAACGTTGGGTTATTGGAGCATGTCAACCTTAACAGCGGCATTTCAAAACCCAAATTAATCCTGCGACAAGAAGTCTGCCAATTTAGCCAAGTGGGCATGAAATAGAAAAATATTTAGTGTTGAAGATATAGCAGCTTTGTTGTGAGTGAGTTGGTTGAGCTTCAATGTCAGTCTTCACTCACCTGTGCTCTGTGTCCCACTGCTGCTAGTATCTCTCTGGGTAAGCATAGTTATAAGCTGAGTGAAGACTGCAACAGAGCACTCTGTACTCTAGCTTGGGGAATTGTCGATTACTATACAGGACGCTCGGTCACCCAGGGTGAATACACATTCAGGGGCTTGAGTTAACACATGGTGCACGGTGAGGGGGGTGAGAGGTGGGTATTGGAGGATACAGTGGTAACTCACTAACAAGCACATGGCGCACACACATACACACACACACATGCACGGCACATGTCTGCTCATAAGGATTTAAGAGCTGGGTTGGGTTTAAGGTATCTCAAAGAAGTGCAGTATTGCAGTGTTTGTATTCTTACATTGTACTGATGTTCAGTCTGGATAAATCAGTATAATCAGTCATCAATTTGTCTTCTTAGCCAGTATTCCAAGAATGTAGCAATGAGCAAAACAATAACAACAGGTGTACTAAAACAAGAAGTTGATAGTTGATATTAGTTGATTGTTTGAAGCATGAAGGCCACATTCCTACCAGCCTGCCTTTCCAAACCCTAACAAGTAGCCTACACAGCAGCTGTGTCACAGCTGGATGTTTATAATGGCTGTGAAGAGAGTGAGAATTAAAACAATCCCGACACCGTCCTCTATTGTCATCTTGCTGTCAGTGACATTGGTGTTCCAAGCAGCAATGAGTGATGACTACTGTAGATGAGATGGAGGCACAAATTAACTTAAAAAGACATCCAGCATTTTTGGAGCAATGCAGGTGGATGTTGCTCCACAATTAGCCATGGAGTGTGATATGTTCAAATGTTTCCTGGCAGAAAAGGTTACTCTATGCTGCTCCAAACACTCCCCTAATAGTTAATATATAATGGTAAACCTAAAATAGTTCAACTTCCAACTCATTCCAGCAAAAATAAAAGTCACTTTAACAATGAGGAGACAGTGGGGGTTTCTTGTTCATAACTTCATATTAAATGTCTGATTAAAAAAGATTAAAGATTTACTGGCTTGTTATGAAGGCACGTAAGAGTCTTGCTGTGTGCACACAGGGGCTTTGTAGCAACATGTGCCGACATGTCACCAGTACCCCCTCCAAAACAACTCACCACCACTGCTAGAAGATCTGTGCTGACGGGCCGACACATTTACAGAAGAGTGCATAAAAGTAGGGAAGTTAAACAAGACATGCATGACTTTTTCTTTCCACTGACTATTCAGAGACAAACTTACTGTATATTAGTATTATTTGTTTTGTTGAGGTTTCTCAGCTTTCTTAAGTATAAAGTGTTAGTGTTGGGGTGCCCCTTGTACTGTACTTACTGCATTGTCAGAAATAAGAAAAAGACAAACATTAATAAAACGAACATGCTCTATAGTCATTAGCCAAGATCCTAAGTACTATTTGAGTGATAGTATTCAAAATTGCCATAAGCAAACTGCTGCCAGCTCTTTTGTGAAGGCTTCAAAGACCATGCTTTTGGCTACCACTTTCAATTGTTGCTCCAGTCACTAAACACTTAAAGCAACAAAAGTCTAAAACAAATGTTTTGACAGACTGCTTAAGTGTCACGAGTGTCTGGCTATAATTTGTGTTTACATCTAGATCAATTCCCAGAGAAATGCTACGTTGTCAAGTCTTTTCAAAGTGCAAACTACGTAACTTTCAAACTAAAGCCAACTTTTTAGGCACATCTACAAAGACAAAATCAGTATGTGTTATGATTTGTTACAAGTTCCAGAAAGTGGCTCTTGCTAAACTTCTTTAATACTTTTATACTAAACAGTGCATTAGTTGACTTTATCTAGACTGCACACACAGTGTACTTAGGTTTGGGATATTTTAAGTAATCAAGAGTTTTTACAGTGATCTTTCAAACGGACTTTTTCAAAACCAGTAGGTCTAATGTTTAAGGCAGAAAAAAAACTTCACAGTATGTCTGCACTTTAAAAAAAAAAGAAATAGTAGATTAGTCATGGAAAACAATACCGCTGTCAATCAGCTACTTAGGTATGAAAAAGCCTCTTTGCTAAACCTTCTGTTTAATAAACACTTAAGACTTAACAGTGATACGCAGAGAAGTAGTAGAGCTTAGCTAACTCTACTTTGTGCAGTTAGTTGGCAAGGATGTTGTACTTATTATGTGTTTGGCAGAGGTACAAATACTTACACTAGTAATTATTTTACTGCAGACTTTTTACTTCTACTTCTTACATTTCCACGCAATTATCTGTACTTTCTACTCCTTACATTTTAAAAATAGCCTTGTTACTCCTATTTCAGTTTGGCTTGCTTTCATTCTGGCTTGTCATTGTTCAAAAAAACAAAACAAAAAATAACCTATCCAGATAAATCGTGCCATCCGGATAGAGTGAATCCGTTACGCTCACAGATTCCTGCAGCTAAGCTCGGATGTACATTTACATTCCAATAAAGGCCATTGATAACATTCCTCTGATGTTTGACATTTTGCACCATTACAATAGTTATAGGCAACTAGTCATCCTATCTTCCACTCTATGAAACACATGTTAATGCTCAGTACACATATGTGGTTTATTAATGTCTTTGCATTATACTAAAATGTGTTCATTTTCAATGAGCAAAACTGCAACTGAAACAGGCGCATCCCAAATTTTTCAACATAAACATTTTAATATAACATTATAGCCATTATGGCCTTACGGGGAGGTGGAGTAGTGTACTCTAGGCCCTTGTGGCGCAGCCTAAACTTTTGTCCTTAATTGCATTTTTCCTCCCTTTCCATTACTTTTACTTTTGTACTTTAAGTAGTTTTGCAACCAGTACTTTTACACTTTTACTTCAACTTTTACAGAAGTCTTTTTAAACCCTATACTTCTACCAGAGTATTGAATGTGAATACTTTTGACACCTCTGGTGTTCGGAGGTGGTGGTGTGTGTATGTGTCTGTGTAAGTGTGTATAAGAGAGAGACAATGAAATAAACAGTATGTAAATATCTGTGGCTCCTTTTTTCATTTAATTTGCTTCCTCTGTTTTATGCATTGCATGGATTCAAAGCATAGCTGGATGTGTCTAGAACACTGAGTTGACCAAACATAATACAACTGTTGCGTGGACGTAGATCAACTGATTAAATTGTAAACTTATTTTCTATTGTCCAATATATTTAGCTCATTGCTTGTTTTTCTGGGCCTGTAAAATGATGCTCCAGACCATCAGAGACACTCTGACCACTTGTAACTGTCTGCACCTTTTCAGCTTTCCAAACATCTGCAGAAGGCAAAATAGTGAATGAAAAACCAATCCTAGGATTGAACTCAAACTTTGACATGACTTATTTGGCATATTGCTACAGTATGTGGAAAGTAGGTCAGCTCTACCAACATGATATGATATGTCATTTCCATTACTCATAAACAGGAGTTGTGAAAGTCCAGTTTGAATGTGTATACAGTACAGACCTAACCCTGCACATTATGTTAGTTACAGCATCGAGGACCACTGTGCAGGCAGGATACAATATTGTTAGTAATATAATAATTGCAAATAATACCATATAACTGAGACATGCCAAGTGTACCTGTTATCCCACTTTGGTGCAAGCAGAAGATATGTCCATGAAAATGTTTGTCTCAGTATGAACTGCCCAGGGGGGTGATTTTTTTGTCTTAAAATCATTCCAGTGTTCTGCTGTCATCTTGGTCATTAAAACATTAAACATGAAGTGTAGGCACATTTTCAGAAATGTTTACTAGCTGTTTTTTTGCATTGTACTTTTTTCTCCTCCCTAGCCTCTGGCATGAACCAATGTATTGTCTGCTGTAGCAATAGGCCAATGTTAGCTGTAATGGCTGTGTTTCATGCGGAGCAGCATCTGAACCGAGCATTAGACTGCCAACCTGCTGAGCCGTAAACATATTAACTTTGATGGGTGCTAATGATGAGAAAAGGACGGCAGCTCAGCCTGATTACCTCAGGGGGTAAAGGTAGGCGGGAAGAGGTGCATTGTACAACAGACTTTTGAAAAGACACAAATTAACTAAATGGGCACATCAGTGGGTGTAGAACTAATGACTAAACAAACCCAAAGTGTTGTCTGTACAGGAGAAATGTCCATCTGATGTGTCTTTGCAAAACTCTTAATGACATTTAAGCTGTACATTTGCTGCACACACAACCCATTCTTGTAAATGTTGCCTTTGTTGTCTTTGCGTCAATGTTACAGATGTACAGATTATAGACTGTAGGGTCTATGGTAAAGATAAACAGTCACTGCTAAACACATGATCTGCTTTTAATATCATAAACAAAACACTACCATGGAGGTCAGCAACAGGATATTTATCCTTTAGTACCTTCAGTACTTACTCCAGTACCACGTTGTACCCCATACTCCCCTTGTACACTGATATGTTGCATCCCGGCTGTCTTTACTTGTACACAAATGGAGGGAACGTAAAGAAATCCCACTCAATAGTCAAGTATGCGCTCTGTTGATGCACTTTAAGTTATTACCTTAGGTGCTGGGATCCACTGGTTCCATTGTAGCCAATCAAAAACTGTATTAAAATGTCCAAAACGGACATTTCTCATGTGTCACAATCTCAAAGTGCTACAGCAGTGATCACTTCAAACAAGTTTCCCATGTTGGGTAGAAGCTACTGTATACATTTTTGCACTGATCTCTGTTAAGTATCAAAAGTGAGGCAGTGTAGTAAGGTAGACCCAAGGCACGCTGAATTTATAGGACTGCTAGGAGATCTTCTGGAAGAACTGGGGGACACAATGAAATAAACAACATCTGAGCTGCCCTGCTTGCCCTGTTGTCACTTGGATGTGAATGAAGAGATAGAACAAAAATGGCAGATGATTGGATGGCAAGAAAGTTGAATCATAGGAAACGATGTGTGGCAAATAATTTAATTAAAGCACAATCTTTAAAGAAAATTACAAAGACTTAAATATCTTAGACTTACAAAGAGTTGTTAAGGCTTGTGCACCAGTGTGTGTGTGTGTGTTACTGTCTGAATCTGTTCTAACTCTGTCATCAGTTCCACATTTCTGCTCCACCACAGTGTGTTTATCTCTCAAGGGTTATCTGAGTGGCATGCCAGACAGCATGACAGGAATGATCTGCCTGTTCTCCTGAATTATAGCTGGAACACACAAACTGCATGCTCCACATACACCGGTTTCACAGCACCTGTTTAGTTCAAGGCCAATACAAGATAAATACGTTTGCACTACATTGTTTTCCAGTCTCACATCTCAGTAACATTCAAAACATTTGACCCATTTCATCATGTTGTGATGCTGAAACTGTCTTGATTACTGCAATGTCCTTTGCTGTTCTTTCAAATTGTGCCTTCGACTTGCTCAAAACACTGGAGCCAGAATCTTGACAAAAACTAGACAATATGATCACATACAAACACCCGTTCTGGCCTCTCTTCACAGACTCCCAGTGCCCACCTTATTTATCTGAGCTAATTACATCATATACATTGATACGCTCTTACTGCTCCCTTGATGCTGGTCTGTCATTCCCGTAGTAAACAAAAACATCAGTTGCTTATAAAGCATTTTCCTACAGTGCACCTCATCTAGGAATGCCCCCCCCACTACATGTTAAAGAAGCTCACTCAGTGGACATTTTTAAATCTAGATCGAAAACCCATCTCTACTCATTATACTATAGCCAACCATAACACACCATCCTTTCTGCGTCCTTCCCAAACAAACTCTTTCACTTATAGTCTTATGTTGCTGGTTTTGTATTGTTTATTGTTACTCTAATGCTGTTCAATTGTGTTGTTGCTGTCTGTTATTTATGTGTTCCTTTAATTTTAAAGTGCACTGAGACCATGTCTAATGGTGATTTTACACTTTAAATAAATTTGATCGATTGATAAAAAAGAGCTTGCACTATATTCATAGGAATATGAAAAGTTAACTGTAGGGATATAAATTAAACTTCTTTTATGGATAACTTATTATATCAACAGTAATATCTCCTGCACATTTGGCTTTATTTAGTTCATGGGATATTATTTGTTGCCTTAATTCACACTGATACAGCTGGAATATCTACTTATTGTGCAGAAAGGAGATAGAAAATAATGTTTCTTGCTCACTTTTCCTGCTGGACTCTTTCCTCTCTGAAACATGAAGCCAATTTAGGGAAGTTGCCCATAAATACAGCATAGTTACAATGGCCACAGTGTTGGTCCTGTCCTGGGCTGAACAGAGCTGAGTTCACAAGCTAATACAGACTCTGCACTATGTCACTTCCTCCATGTTGCTGATGTCACACTGTAGCTGAGACATGCAACATGTACCATACCCAAGCCCACCACTCCCATAATGAAATCATTCAGTACACGCAACCAATTTTGATTAGTTTTACGACAGCAAATACTTCCCAACCCAACTCTTTACTGCTTGAATCTGTCATTATGCTGCATGTAAATCTCTAATCGGAGAAATATTGAATAATTACATGCCTACTCAGTTTTTTTATTGTATGCTTAAAAATTATTCCTGGATGTGAATAACTAAAAACTAAAAGCACAGTAGATATGTTGCAAAAATGCAGTCAACTACATAGACTTGAGTTGCTGTTGCTGTTTAGTACCCACACGTGTTGAAAACTTAACGGTACTGTGCGCCCTTTGCTCCGTCGCATCATTCATCACAGTCTCACTTCTTCTCCTCCTTCTCCCCCTTTCCAGCATATAGTAATCTTTGCAGCTAAGCACTAAGTTTAATGCTTGTTGTTGTTCTCAGGCTTCAGGAAGCTCTCTCGGGAGGGTTAGGGTGAATTGTGAGAGCAGGAAGACAAGGGAGGCAGCAACAAGCTTGTGCGAAACCCAACCACAAAACTGCGAGGGGACAAATTTTCCTCTATCGTCTTTTTAACACTTGAATCACGGTTATGTACATCTTATACATGCATTAACTTGCACTCCTGCTGTTCGTGAATGCCATTTGGCTCTAAGGGGTAACTTCCATGCATTCCAGAAATATACAACGAGACAGCTAGGTCAACATGTGCTCCGATTCCTTCTCGTTATGCTTCATGCAGTCTACTTGAACCCTATGTCTCACTGAAACATATATAATCTCATCTGCACAGATAGTTTTCATGCAAATGTATACAATTGCACTCACACTTTTACTCTATGCAAAAACACAGAAATGCACATACATCAAATTCCACACACACTAGCTGTTCACTCCCTGGAGGCTCATTAACACAGAAATGAGTCTTCAGCCTTGAACTCTGGAACTTTCCGATGTAATTCAGTTGTTGGGAGCTCACAGTCAGCATGACGATGAGGTCATATATATGGGTGGCCAGTCAGTGTGTGGGTTTGTTCCCAGCCTGGCCTTCTGGACGCTTGGTAAAGCGTGGGTGCTTCTTTGGATGGCCGCACCCATGTGTGTCTTTTATTAAAAAACTCTGTTCCCCAAGTTGGTTCACGCTTTCAGCCCACACAAATCAGGGCTGCTCTCACATAATCCTACCCAGCGGCTACAAACTCCTTGCTCCTCTCCTTGTCTTCCCTCCGTCTTCCCTTTATCTTCTGTTTGGGACTGCCCCTGCCCCCCTCTTTCAACGTCGTAAGCAAAACAAGTGAGTGACAGTGAGAGACAAGCTGCAAAAAGAGAAGTGAGGAGGGAGAAATCTGCTCATGTGTTGTTGAGCAGCCAGTCTCTGTGAAAGGAAATCCTCCGTTGGCACAAAGAGATCTCCATCTTTTGTGCAAGGACGCACTTGAGGCCTTTTCTTGTTGAGGCTGTACAGGGCCCTCACACTTTCCCACAACCGTTGTGTCTTTCCCTCATGGTTCCCACCCCTTTCATTGTTTTCCCTTTGTTACTCATCTGTCCTCGAATTTATTTTAAAAGGCTTCCACGGGCAGCAAAAATATTCCAAAACGATGAAAGTAGCGTTTCTTCAACTTCAGCTAAAGTGAGCTGTCAAACACAGACCAGCCTGCTGTAGGAAAACTGCTTTCTGGCCCTGGAGAATTACCATGGTAACCATACAACCAGCTGTTCAGAGGGCTCTCTAGACAAAGCAAGGCTGCCCCATGCTGTGCTGGGTTCAACTCATGAAGTATCACTTTTTGGAGACATTTATCAAGTTAAAAACATTCAAATTAGTCATGTTGTGTTCAAGCTGAGAGATAAAGAGCTGAGTAAAAGTTAATTAATTGAGACTTACCATCAGAGCTGACAGTATCTTGATGATCAGGGCAGTCCTGTCCAGTGTCTCTGTAATCCACCCAGTTAATCCCCTCTAGACTATCGTAGTTGGACTGAGCTTGATCCTTCACCGGTACCACTGTGAAGTGAGGCATATTTTCATCACTATCTGCGTCTCCAGCTCAGCAACTCAACATAGCAGGCTAGCTGTTAGCCAGCCTCAGCTCAACTCCCACTAATGGTAACTACATTCCACTACACTGCGCTCACTTCCTCTAGAGGCTATTATCATACTCCCCGCCCACAGGCCAGCCCCTCCTGGTCTTTTTGTGTGAACAGAAGGTCTCAGGGATGTATTTGGAAAGACACTCACACCCCCTAAAGGAGTAGGAGTGACCCAAAGGGCACAACTATGATTAAAGCATGGTCATCCCTGAGTCATGAAGAGTGAGAGGGTGAGTAGGGTGACCCCTTTCTGTCTGTGTCTGTGTCATAGACAGCTAACAGAGTGAACCTTGTCTGTTCAAGGTTCAGACAGACAGACGATCCTCTGTTCACATGGACCATTCCCAAAACACACAGACAGCAACGTGGCAGTTTGGAAAATAATCAAACTGAATTGGTGAAGTGGAACCACAGAGTGGAAAAGAGAGGGAAGTAGAGGGTAGAAGGAAAAGATACTTTGTCAAAAAGAGAGGAAACAGTGAAAGATCCCAGATCCCATTCCAACTGTTGAACAGTTGAATAACATTTCAACCTTCGACCCCATGGTCAATAAACATTTGAAATGTTCCTTTTCCCCCAGTCTTTACTAAAACATTCATTATATGACAAAAAATGAATGCTAAGGACTCAACTTGACTTGATATAATAACTTGAGACTTGCTTGAGACATGGACCAAATGACTTGAGACTCACTTGGGAAATAAGTAAATATGATTTGGTCACAAATGTCCAGCTATTGAAGCTATCAGGGGAAGGCTCAGCAGTAAATTACCATGACATCACTAACAGAGGGTAAAGTTTAGGAGCAACTCAAACCATAAAAAGCAGAGATCAAAGACTCTCTAGCAAGGCTGTAATTAGAGGTCCTGTTTCAGGCCATTTTAGATCTTGCTACTGCTATGTTTGGATTGCAGAAGCTTTTTCAACTGTTAGTGTGTCTTGGGTGTTTTTCACTTTGATTTAGAAACAACTACCTACCACCCAAAGTAAACGACTTTGGAAAATAATCTATGAAGTGTAATTTTCTGACTTGACTGAGGTGCTGGAAGGACAATCACATGTACCTACGTACTGTATATGCAGAAAAAAGAGCTGCTGAGCAC
This sequence comes from Etheostoma perlongum, assembly GCA_026937815.1. Taxonomy (NCBI): domain Eukaryota; kingdom Metazoa; phylum Chordata; class Actinopteri; order Perciformes; family Percidae; genus Etheostoma; species Etheostoma perlongum. The sequence continues at coordinate 5,301,156 of CM049371.1, read as the reverse complement.
ACATAATTACAAACAGCTTTCAGTTTTTTTTGCTCAACATTCAAGGAAAACTACAAGCAAGGGTAATAGGATGTATGGAATACAAAAATGAAATATAAACATGATATATTAATAACAATAACAATGCAGGTTTGATCATATGAGATGATTGTCCATGTTTAATGTAATGTTGTCAAAGGCCGATATGCAGAGGATGCCCAGCCTTTTGACACTTTGAAAAACCTCGGTTGTGTGGACACACAGCCCTGTCCCAAACAATGTATTGCTATTTTCTTCTCTCTCCTCCAGACAGACTGAGGCTCTGACGGAAAAGAAGTCATTTCTTTTCCTGACTGACTTGCTAACTTGGCAAAGTAATACACATGAGATGCCATCAACCATATAAGGTTATTCCCTAGATTGACTAAGCCATGCAGCGCTGTGTAAAAGTGAGGGTCAGTGAGCAGCAGGCAGGCAGGCCATGAAGCACTCTTTTCTTCCAACACAATTACTCAGTCTTGTGGAAAGACATGTAAGCAGGAGGGGCAGGTTCCAGGAAACATTAGGCCCACGAAGGTCAGCTTGTTTACAGCATAGGAAGAGACTGAAGTAAGAAAGTAAATGGGAGCTGCTAACATTTGTCTTGGGGCGGCCCTCCATCACTTCTGAGCTTACATGGTATGGTCAAAAACCAATAAGGTCAGGCCATGGATCTCAATATAGAAAAAGACTGCACAAATGACCCTGTATACGTTTCCAACACATTGACATTTCTGAAATAGCTAAACAACAAATTATTAGCTGAGGTTATGGAAGGCAGGCAGTTATGTGGACAACTTGTGGGTGACTAGATTTGAAGAAAAATCAAATCAATCAAATTTTTCTCCTTTCCTTTCAGGCTGAGCTTGTGAATACGACAGACTGCTATTAGTTACTCCTGGCTCCATGCACCTTTTCTAATGTGCCAATGTGGCACTCGAACAGCTGTGGTACCAGGAGATGAATGCTATTTTATCTGAATGACTTGAGCTTGTGTTTTCACTTGGTGCTACCAGTTGCAGTTCTCACTTCTCTGACTTGCGATTATGGCTACCAGCCACTAGATGGGAGCCTCAGAATACCTCCAACACTGCAAATGCATTTGGTCTGCTCAGCCTCTGGATAAACAGTAATAGTGATCTTGCTCTATGTGTTTGACTTTTAACGCCTAATGAATAAAGCATATATTACATATATTTCTGGATAACCTCCCAATGTTTAATTTGGCAAATATTTATTTACAGTCAATCCCAAAACACCTTTTCTCTTACAGGCACCATAAATAACGATACAATTACAAAGAAATGAAGGCCCTGGAAAATAAACATGTATGCTTCTTAACTGATTTGAAAATACATGTCTGCTTTATGATGAGTGATGTAAACTAACCTTAATCAATTTCAGAAAATATTAACTTTGATTCAACCATTTTCTGGTGGTAGTCCATGTATTTCTAAAGAGGAGTTGGTCGTAAAGGGACAGGCAATAAAAATACATAATGTATTTTCCTTTACCTGTAGTGCTATTTATCAATCTATGTTGATTGCTTTAGTGTGAGGTGCCCAGTAATGGAGATATCGGCCGTAGAGATGTGTGTCTCTTTCCAAAACTCACAACCCAGTTACTCAAGATGATTGGTTGTTTCATGTAGGAACTATTTTCTACCAACATACAAGAAGAACAAACCGTATGACTAAACCGAAGCAAGTGAGTCGTAGAGGAGAGGCTCTTGCTTGTCTTGGCACCAGATATAAACATTTTGATTTTATTCACTTTATTATTTATCTCGAACAATCAACAATGTTCCAAAAGAAAACAAAATAAAATGAAAACACAAACAGAACCAAAGACCAAAAAAAATGTCAAAAGGATAAGTTCGACAAGGAGCAGGTGGAAGAATACAGCTTTTTAGGTCCTGCCCCTACTTCACAATATCATATTATTACAAAACAAATAGATATGCAAATACAGCAAATCAAATACAATCTTTCAGGTCTGACAATAATAATACAATTGTATGAGCCATTTGTATCCTCCTTTTTAGTTAGGTATTTAATTTAGCCACTTGGGGGAGCATTGGGTGTGGCACGTCACTGGGAATTAGGAATATTTACAGGTGTGGTAATTAGTGAGAGAAAGGTGTGGATGGCGGGGAACACATGTTTCTTACAGTAGCCGTGAGCACGCCACAGCACTTTATTCATCAGCACTGGGTGAAGTACTATTTTATGTGAATACTACTTTTCTACTTTTTTAATAAACGGGAACACCGCCCAAAGACAATCAATGCCTGGACTTAAGATCTTTTTGCTACACGTTGTTAACAACATGCCATCCATGCCGAGGCTGATAGGATAGCTTCAACAACAATAATAATGTTAATAGCACCCTCTTGGGCTAAGCTGTAATGTTAGTTAGCACAGGTTAGCCAACAGTATCAGTTAGCTATAAACTAATCTCAAGCTACAAATGCAATGTTGGAACACGAGGGACTTTTGCATGGTGATACGGTTGACAGGTGTAGTCAAATTGATAGAAAATATTTCCTACATGAAAATGCTCACAACCAGGTCTATGGATTATCTTGAGTAAGTGGGTCATGATTTCTGAAAAGAGACACATTACTGTTGAGGTTCTCAAAAGTATTTTTTGGTGCTTTTATCACCACAAGCTGAATGCCATCTAGTTCCATTATATTAGAGAGAAGGCCGAGCCAGAGCACGTGAGCGGAGTGGAGCAGTAAGAATTTCTGCTCCTCGCTCACAGAGCTGTTCTTTCCCTCCGCTCCCCCGCTCAAAGCCGCTCCACTCAATATCGCTCCACACTCGCTCCAATTTAAAAGAGAAAAGATCTGCGTTATAATTAATAGATGAATGGCACCCACCCTACCTTCATGCTCAGAGCTCCACCAGCAAAATGGTTGCTGGATGACTCTGTCAGCATGGAGAGGGAGGATGGGTGGTTGCAGTAACACAGAGACAGGCACCGACATACTTCAAACTCATAGAAGAAGAGAGAAGAATAAGAGGGAAATTGGAGTAGCGGAGATAAGGCGACGCAGTTTATAAATCTGCTCTGTGCTTCATCCAAAATCCTCACGCTCCCTGTTCACTCGTGCTTCGCTCACATGCTCTGATTTCTACCAATATCTCCAGCACTGGGTAACTAACACCAAAATAACCTAGATTTAAAAAATAGCATTACAGGTAAGAGGAAACAAATGTATTTTTGATTTAAGGGATGAACTGTCCCATTAAAACTATAGTGTGTAGTTTCTGTCTCCCCCATGAAGGATTCTAAGTAATAACACTGTCGATGCGTCCATGTGATACAAGCCTTCTGTGATTGTGCATGCACCCCCATCGCTCCTCCACACAGTTGCTAGTAGCCAAGGAGGACACAGAGGATTAAAAAAACATGAACTCTTCAGAAGAGATAATCTTCACTCGGGTTTCTCACCAGTCGAAAAACAATCTTCTAAACAAAGCCATACTGAGAAATACAGAAAGAGTTTTGTGGAGCTGATAGTCTTAATTTGCTTTATAGCATTGCATTTGGCAACGGCTTGAATGGAACAGACGTTCATTAATATCCAAAAGTTAAGCACTAAAGCTTTAAATCAAACTGTAGTAAAAACAAACAGCAGTGAATGTCCTCTGCTTACAATACAAAAAACATTTTCAGTTTCTGCAGGAATATTTGTGTAACTAATTTTTTAAATAAACTGTCAGAAACTCTCAGGTGCTGTACCCAAACGCAGACTAGGACAAGGTCGGTAGTGTAAAAAGGTGAGTATTTATTGAAGACAAAAGGTTATGCCAGACGTGAAGACTGGTGAGTCCACGTGAGGGAATGCTGATGGTGGTGACGAACAGGTTGCGAGGTGAATTCTGGTGAACAGGAGTCTTGATGGTATGATGTGGTAATTGGTTCTGGTTGCCAGGCAGGGGTGAAGGGAAATCCGGGGTGAAGGTGCTGCAGACAGAGGAACAGGAATCAGTAAAGCAACACGCAGCAAAGCAACAGAGATTAACTAACAAACAATTTAGGCTGACACGTACGCACAACATACGAGTATGTGCTAACTATCCACAGGGACTGGATGTTAAGTCACAGATTAAATAGTGTAGTGATGATGATTTGGACCAGGTGAGAAGAAACAGGTGATTGAAGATCAGATGAGAAACAGGTGAGTGCAGTTTCAGGGGATCGTTTCCCAGCAACAGGAACTTTAGCTGATGTAGTAATCAGTTATCTCATTGTCAAATATTGTGTAACACTGTGATGCTAATGAACACATTTTAATGTATTTTCCAGACCATCTTTCCCCACACCCACCTTGTGTAGTTCCTGAAATTTCATGAGATAAAGAACAACTTTAAAGATTATTGTCTGAAAGAGGGGATTTATCTGTGTTATGAATTAATGGTAATTAGCTACATGGCAAAATCTAATTGGCTGGGAAAGCTTAGCAATCCTTGACTCTCAACATTGATTAGGATTTTCTAGCACTGTGCCTGAGGGGACTTAAGTCAATCCAATTACCTTTGGCTGCCACTATTAGCTTGATGTGGCCCCAGGGGCCCTACCACTTTGTCTCTAACCCTGAAGATCTGCATTTGTGGACAGTAATTGCCATGCAGCCTGGCAGCAATGGTGACTGAAAGGTTGACCATGGTATTATAATGTCTCCAAAGCAGCTTTACCAATCTGTGTATGGCTGGACTGATAGCAACTTATGGTGGTTTCAGTCATTGGGTCTGGGTCTTATTCCTGCCACACAATGTATAAGTGTACTGTAACACCAGTCTCTGTTTTACATAAAGAGGCATAACTGACTTTTCAACTGATAGTCAACAAACTGCCTTTAGACTTGATATAATATTATATAGAGAGTATTATCATCCTATTTAATATTGATTTGCACTATGTTTTGTTAAACTGAACTGCATTGCTTGTCTCCATGCTTAACCTGACCTGTCTCCCATTTCTACATCTGCTGTACATCCTCTTTGTACATCTGATGTGTAGGGTCCTTTAACCTGATTGCTGAATCAGGTAGGCGTGTGTCATAGCAACAGCATTGTTCAATAATGTGCACTTACACAAACACTTAAAACTCATTCTCAAAACAGCAGTTACAGGTGACTGCATTCATCTTTAGGGAAGGGGAAGTTGTAGAAAAAACATCTCATACGTTCTGTATCATGATGGAGAGTTTTATCAAGAGGTAGAGTAAGAGAGGTGGGTTTATTAAGTCGGAGATTGGTTGCTTGGCATATTCCAGGTTTGGTTCAAGATTTTTCAAATATATTTAATTTACATGCGATGATGTGGACGCCGCTTTAGGCTGGTCCTGAAAGTTCCACAATTACTCAAACTAACCAACCAATCGAGACAGCAATGGCAACTCCCATGTTCTGCAAGGTAAAATGACAACGGAGTCTACTCAAAACGCTTGCTGTAAAAAGGTCCATTGTTGTTACTTTCAATGGGAAAAATCCAAGGCCTCATTTTTGCCTGGTTAGGGCTGAGTGTTGTCAAACCACAGACTCTCAGCACCATGGACAGGGCCTTCTGGAGCTTTGAACGGATATGAAATCACCTAATTTCATATCTATTGGTTGTTATGTCATTATTTGACTGCATGTGATTGGCAGTTGTTTGCGCCCTGTGAAGAGGTCTGGTGGTTGTTTTTTTGAATGTTTTACTTAGTTTTGTTTTTTAAGCTGTGACACGTTTGCTATTCATTATTCTAAGTAATACTGCATGTCTAATTTTGTATCACTAGTTGGGAGGTTCATGTAAGTCATGTATTTGATTCAGCCTTCACATCAGTCATGTATATGATTCATGAATTTGTGTAGGCTATTCCACCACTTAGCAGTACTTTTATATTTAAGTACATCTATTTGCAAGCAAGATGGAAGATGATGTAACATATTTTATGTTGAAAACATAAATATTTGGTTGGTCTGTAATCACATGGATTGAGATTTAGCAGTACAGGTCACTGTTTCGCGGATGTCTTGAAAACAATTGTGCTATTATAACCATTTTTTTATTGGCTATATGTATTTTTTAACTCTATGCAACCCTTTGTTGGATCCTTTATTTATTTCATGCTTTAGTTTGCATATTGTATGTATGATTGACAAACATTTCCCACTATACTTGCATAAAGTTTAGAATAACATTTTAGACATCTGGAATTCAAAACAATGGGATTTAATGCCATATGTTTATTCTATAAATGCAATTGATGTCAAAATATTCTTCTGGTCATAGCAAAAAGGTTGGTTATCCTCCAGGTTAACTTGCAGACTTTGGAGCGTCAACTACTTGAAATAATCAGATATTTTCTCCAGAAAATGAATTTTCTAGTTATATCAGATCAGGTGGAGTTCAGTACAACATTGATCAGATGTTATTGAGAGTTAACATGACTTGACAAATGAAGCTGGTGTAGATACTGGAGCAGCATAGTGCTTGGCCCTCCCAGAGCCACCAGTGAAAAAAGCCAACGGTATTGACCTGCATACCCTCATCTTAAGTGTTTTCCACTTTATTATGAACGATTTTGTCAAAAATCTGCTTTATATCCTCCAGGTGTTGTGTAATCCCCTCTGTATACCACTCAATTCCTCTGTTACACTTCCACACCAGATGCCCGGGCTGAGACTATAAATTAGTTTGATAAGAAAACAGCTCAGATAACGTATGCCTTTCTTCTCGCCCACACTTGATGTACATGTTGTGTCTTATCGCAGAGATAGGTTGGTAAAGCATGATGTGGCATACACAGCATGTTTAAATTATGAAGTCTGTTCTGAAAATACAGTCATATTAATAGTAAATGTACTTATTACCTTTTTTTGGTAACTTTTTTTTCTTATCTCACTATGTTATTCCACTTTTTTTTCCCAGCAAACTGTTTTCTTTTGTTTAGTTTACATGAGAAATTACTTTATTAAAGAAGGGCCATTCAAAATCTGCAACAATAACTTTCTTTCTTTTTTTCTTTCATGCCAAAGCTTTGCTTAGTATTGCATATATTTGTTAAGGACACACACACACACACACACACACACACACACAAAATTCTTTCAGGAAATCTACTGCTGATGGACATGATAACATCAGGACCATACTCCATCTGTGACAGATTGCAGACTAGGAACCAGCTCAAACTGGATTAAAATGAAAGCGTAAAAGAGGAACAGAGATGAGGAAGGTAAAAATGGAAAATAAGGGTGTGGAAGAGAGAGGAAGAAAACTTAAAGGAGCCCAAAAACCAGACTCAGAAGAGGTGGAGACAAATCCAGGGTTAGATAAAAACATACATCCTCCCCTCACTCACCACAGGCCATGTTTATATTTTGCCTATGTATGGAGTTAGAGCAGTTGGTATTGGAAATTAAATGTGGAATTAAATAAGGAACATTAGCACTGAAAAAAATCCAGCTAAAACAATTTTTTTCCTTCATTTTGATAATGTTTGCATCATGTGTTGCTGGGTTACATGTGCACAATGGCGACAGCGACACAGGACCTGTAATTGTTTGCCCTCTGTCACTAACAGACACATTTGCAAACTCTTACTTGAAGCACTAAAATTGCTTTAATAAAAAAGGGCTTAAGGCCCCCCCTAAAAAGGGTCTAAAATCGCCACTGTGTATTTATATACACCTCAATACATATGGATTGTAACGCACAGGGTCCGTTATACTGTACATGTTGATTCAGATGCTGGTATGTGCAATACATGTTAAGAAATCAGGGATACCTTTGTGAAATCTATATATAAACAGTTTAGTACCAGAAAGTCATGAGTAAAGTTTTACTTCTTTGAAAGTGTTTCTAACCTGTGGTCCATCTGAACTAGGCTTGCTTAGACTAATTAACACATTTCTATCTCAGTTTGCAATGCACTGCAAATTACTCTAGATGGAAGAAACAAATTAGGGTGCTATAAAAGGAAAGTCTAATGTCTAACTATTTGGAAATCCTTTTCTTAGAGCTTCTAAAATAACACTTTTGGGAACACTCCCCATGAGGATGGATGGAAAGTGTAACACAAATTTAAGCCGCAAGCAGTCAGTGACTGGGGACTTTCATGCGTCATCTGCTTATCTCAGTTATCCACTTCCCTCTCTTCCCACCACATCCCTTTTTCCATATAGGAACAAACTGTAATGTGTTTTTCTAGATTATAGAGTTCAGTTCACAACATTAAAAGTAGCCTAGCCCACCAAGAGATATCTCCAACATTTTGTTTTTCATAAAGATGCATAAACAATATTTGAAAACACAATCAGCATAGATATGCCATCAGCTAATCAAGTAGCTATTGCCTACACTTAGACATCCAGAGGACATAGAACAACATGAGTATCCCATTTGAGGTGTTTTTTCTCCACCGGTTAAATATTTACAATATTTTAGTTGTGCTTTTACTCTGGTTTGGTCCACAAACAGTGGTCTTTATTAATTTTATTTATCATTTTTAAGTATACACTATGTTGAGAATATTTTCACCGCTTTACCGTCAGAGAGCCTTAGCTTAAAACGGGTTGGGTTTATTTACAAAAAGCATGAGTCAAAGGCAGGCCAACTGTATTGTGTATTACATTTTATTACTTATTTTTCTTGCCCATCTCACTAGGCTTCCTCACAATTTCTCATCCCAAGCTGCCGCTTTAATGAACACAGTCCATCACTTAGTTTCATGGTTAATTTAACTGGCGCCTCCAAAAGAACAACTGGGCCCAGTGTGGCACCTGTTGTATAAATGAGCCAGAACTGCCACTGATTATCAATGGTGTAAAAGTCCTTAAAAAGACAAAATGTTAACCATATTACACTAACTCTAAATAAAGAGGCAGTTGAGGTGGTTCAAGCATCTGGTAAAGATGGGGGGGGCGCCTCCCTAGGGAGGTGTTCCAAGCACGTCCAGCTGGGAGGAGGCCTCGGGGAAGACCCAGGACTAGGTGGTGGGATTATATCTCCAACCTGGCCTGGGAACGCCTCAGGATACCCCAGTCTGAGTCGGTTAATGTGACTCAGGAAAGGGAAGTTTGGGGTCCACTGCTGGTACTGCTCCCCCCATGACTCGATACCGGATAAGCGGACAAAGATGGATGGATGGATAAATAAAGAGGGTATTATTTTTTGTTACATAAATGTGCATGCACACACATACACATCCACATGCTTAAATGAATACATTTTTTACACTCCTGGTGCACACACATTAAATGTAAATTCACATACATAAACCAACAAAAGGAATAATGTAGCTGCACTGTGAGCCTTTGGTGTTACCATAGTAGGCAAAATGATATATAAAGCATTTTATTTTCACATCAGGGCTTACAGTATTCATACAATTGGAACAAGTACTGCAGTTTATTTTAAAAGTATGCATCCTCTTTGCACTTTGTTTTACAAGTCCCGTTGGATCTGGTTCTGATTTGATTCATTTTCATTTCTGTCTCAAGACGATTCAGATCTAGAGCTGTCCCTGTTATTGATGTTCAAGCGATAAGCATGGATGTGAACTGACATGTAAGGTCAGCATAACTTAATCTCACTGACTGATGAATATCTTGTTTTAATTTAATTTGTAATGATTGAGTAAACACAAATGTCCTCAGTGTCAATAGTGTACATTTAATTCACAATGAGATATCATCATGCTTACGAGTAAGCCCCCAGCGGTCTTATCCTCACTGTGAAGATTTAAAAAAGCTGTACTCTAAATTGCAAAATCAACTTCATATCACCCCTGGAAATGTCATGCAACACCGTGTTGAACATGATGTAGACCTATAGTGTGACAATGAATGGACGGAATTGCTGTTTTTGTGCCCAGACTGGTAATTTTAGGAAATTAAAGGAAAATGTGTGGGGAAACTGTCTATTTTTAAACATCAACCTCACAGTAACCCTCCCAGAAGGATTTGTATCAGATTTTTGTGGTCTGCAATGGAAGTTTTTGCATTGTGTGTGGACACAGAATATGTGTGTGTGTCTGTGTGAACCGGCTTTCTTATAAAAGTATGCATAAGCACACATGCATGTAAGAATGTGTGTTCTTATGCACGCATACAGACAATGGGCCTTGCATGCATACATTTGGCAGATTTATGAGTCCTAAGACTTTAATATGAAGTTACACAGTTTGGCATATTTGTGTGTAGCTAGCAATAAATTATTTGAACTGTGGGAAGACCGAAATCACATACTGATATGATGATACCAATATTTTGAATGTCTTTAACCTGACATGGTTTGATGTGGTTTTTCACAAAGTGGAGGGGCCCAGATTATGGTTGACAACTCCAACAACATAAATAATATGTGCTTCAGTGTCCAGGATAAACTCATGTCCGGAGGTCAGAAATGTTTTCCAGGAGTTCCGAGAAGCTGTGTCCATATGTTATAATATCTTATGTGGGAATCAAAATTTGACATTTATTAGATTCATGTCTGTTTTCACTTAGGAAACAGGAAACAGGCACAACTTTTTATAGAACCCTTTGCTACTTTGGACAGATAAGGATGGAATCAAACAAAAACTGTGGAGGAAAGGGTCACATTGTATTTACAGTTCTCAGATTTTTGTGAAGATTGGACATAGTCCAGGTTCTTTGTGGAATTCACATTTATTGGGGTGGCCCAAGATATAAACAGGAAATGCATCATGCACGGAGTGTGCCCATGGGAGGTGAGGAGTTTCCTGCTTGTAAAGCATGCTGGCCATAATGCTATGCCCACAGCTGCTCTGTGGTTACAGACTGCAAAGCCTTCAGTGACTCCATTAAACCAATGGTGAATATAGTAAATGTTTTAAAAATAGATATCACAATGCAACTTCCCCAGTTGATTACTTACCTTAAGACAACTATTAATTGTCTTAAAAGTGTTCTTGATGTTTTTTTGAAGTGTACTAATTTGCATGCAGAATAGAAAACAGCTGGGAGGAGGCCTCGGGGAAGAACCAGGACAAGGTGGAGGGATTATATCTCCAACCTGGCCTGGGATCCCCCAGTCGGAGCTGGTTAATGTGGCTCGGGAAAGGGAAGTTTGGGGTCCACTGCTGGAGCTGCTTCCCCCATGACCCGATACCGGATAAGCGGATGAAGATGGATGGATGGATAATTTGCATGCAGAACAGAAATCTGAACATTGGACAAAGCCAGGTACAACGTGTTTGAAATGAGTCTATACTTTTGAAAATTAGCTCATAGAAGGCATGTTTATTCAGCATTGAGGCAACTCATGTCAGGTAGACTTACCTTTCTCGGGTGGCCAGATAGCTCAGTTAGTAGAGCGGCCGTCCATATATAGAGGTTTACTCCTTGATACAGCGGGCCAGGGTTCGACTCTAACTTGCAGCTCTTTACTGTATGTCATTCCCCCCCTCTCTCCCCTTTCATATCTTCACCTGTCCTGTATACAATAAAGGCTGCAAATGCCCAAAAAATGATCTTTAAAAAAAAGATTTACCTTTCTCAAAAGCACAGCTATGGAAAGATTGTGTTCTCATCCAAGGACAAAAACATCATACAGTCATAATAATGCAGTGATTATTACACAGTAACAACAAATGATTCCCTTTTCTTCCTCAGTGAGTAAAATGTCAAATGTAATATATTTCATTTCAAACCTTTATTTAAAACTTAGGCCCAATTGAGGGAGACCCTCATTTTCAATGAGGTTTTTTATTTTTGTGATTTTTACGTACAGGATTTGCATTCTTTTGGGATTGTTTTGTAGTTTTTCTTTCTCGTTATTCTTTTTCTCATCCTCTGATGATGATGTGAGTGATGTGGAGGTCAAGGAAGAAGCTGCACTCTGTGTCCATAAGGAATAAGAACACATACACAATTTTACTTGTCAGCATGGATGTCCCAAACATTACTTTATAGTACAGTTTGTTGCTGTACTAGTTAAGTATTTTTACACAAGTCGCGCCTCGCCTTAGGAAACTATATAAGTATATAATAATAATAAATAATTTAGTTCAACATATTATTGAAGGATCGTTGTTGTAACTGTTGGACATCATGGTGCAAAAGCGCATTGCTCAGTTTTCTTCAAATTTTCAAGAAAAACAAGGGAATATTTTTTGTACCAAAGAGAGACACAGAGATTCTCTGTTAAACCCAACCCACTTACCCACTACCATAACAGGTCAGCAATTATGCACATCTTTGATATTTACTTCAAGCTCTATACTATGTACTATCTACTAGTATATGCTCACATTAAAGTACTGTATATACAGTAGACAGATCTCACAGGGCACAATCAGATAGTTGATGCAAACAACTGCTCCATGTAAGTTAGAGTTGATTTGAAATCTGACTCACTGCTGCATTTGTACTACTCATAACAATTGCATTTCATAAGAACTTTGTAAGCATTTGATAAATCAGTATTTCACTGTAGTTACAGGAAGCAAAACCTGAGGAATAATCCTCTGTAACATTTGCCAAGGGGTGGCATGTGGCTCCGAGTGTAAATACAACTAACTTTTCCACACATCACCTACACTGTTCTCCTTGTGGCAGGATTCTCTCTATGAAGTTTTCCTGCCAACCACAGTGGGATTTTACTTCTCAGTCACATGGATTATTCTCTGGTAATTGGATTATGAGTATAGAACAAGTCCTCAGTTTAAAGAGGCGCATTAAAAAATGGCTCTCCTTGTCCCCAATCATATTAGTGGTGCACAGAGCTGCCAATTAAGAACCAGTCTGTGGCAATGGTCGGGGTTGACTTTAATTGGCTAAACAAATTCGATAAAAGTTTGTGGTTTTGACCTTTTTGCTGCATTAAGGTAGAACTGGAGGCATTGAAAAGCAGGGCTGGGATGAAACAAGACGGAAAAGACAGAAAATTCAAACCCAACTTCAAAACCACAGATCAAAGGCAGATAGATTGGGGATTATCAGATATGGAAGTATTCCTTATCAAATTAGGTGGGTCAAGAGGAGAAAACATAATTTCACTGGCTAGGAAGATAGCGTTTAGTTCTAGTTTGCAAATATCTTGTCCAAATAACCTGTCCTGGTCACTTCATATCCATCAAGTTCAGGAGTTCAGGAGGAATCCTGGAGACACATTATACTGCGTTATTGGCATTTTACATTTTATTAACCCTGACCTGCTCCTTTGCACTAATATGACAGACACATTCAAAGCTCATCATGAAATTCAATGTTTATATCAAAGTAATCAACCACATTTAACATCATTTTTTTCACAATTCTTTTAACACTGATAAAAATGCTGCAGCAGAGCCATTGTTGCCCTGGAGCCCGATATATCATGTAACAAAATGCCCTTAATTTATTAATCCCACCAATAATAAATGGTGTAACTGTGTTCCAGAAGTAACCTCAATTGAGGATCAAGATTCAAGTCCAGACAACATTCCGAGATGGAAAATGTGTTGTGGTTTATTGTAGTCTGCAACCCGGTCTCACGGCAGTTCGTGAAATGATCCTGTTAGAGCCACGTTGCCGCTGCAAAATAGCCTCGGGAAGGAACTTGTTTTGGTTGAACATATGTACGTTCAGAAGTTGTTTTAGTGCAACATTAAACTCAGATTGGACAGATACTCTAGCTATCTGTCTGGATTTACCCTGCAGAGATCTGAGGAGCTGCTTGTTAATCTACTATTGTTGTCCATTAACATTTTTTACAGTCTCTCCCTGACAGCCCATCTGCTGTTGTAATCATGCCAGTCCTCTCTGTTTTTGTTTTACTTTTTGAACTGATGTCTGTCTCTATCTGCCTTGGCCAATTGTTTCAGCAATAAAAGTCTCCTTAGATCTTTCCCAAGACGAGTGTGTTTTTTTATATTTTTTTTTCCACCCAGCCTGCCCTTTGCTCCTGTGTGTGCCTTAAATGCAGCTAACAAGATATTGCAAGCAGCTTCAACAGATAAAAGGTTTAACCTGGCTCTGTATTTTAAGTGCAATGTGACGAATGATTTGCAGCGTGAATAATTCTAGTGAAAATGGCTAGTCAAAGGATTCCCCTGGCTTAACATAGTTTTGGGTTATCTTTCTTTCTTTATGCTTTCCTAGTTTCTTATTTATTGTAAATAAGCTGTGCAAGTCATACCTACTTTAACTGCATTTTTAGTAGTGTGTCCACGCTGGAAAACTGACAAACTGATGGTATGTTACAGTGTACATTTAAGATCCAGTTGGAAACATTGGAATCAGAGAGAGAAAAAGGAACAATCAGCCGCTACCAGAACCCCTCAGTCAACAGTAAAACTCAACCGAGTTAGACAAGATCACAAGGCCCAAAAAATCTCTGAAAAGTGACATTTAATCAGAGCAAGTGTGTGTAGAAGAAATTCTTTATTATAATAGTGTGAATATTTTAGACTTCTTCATAGATAGTTTTCACTCACGTTTAACAGGACAATGGTATTGTACATAGTATTTTTGTAAACATAGTCCAGGAAAGCTGGGATGTATTTGTTCACATTCATATGTGACAAAGTATCCCAGGGTTACTCTGAAGAATACTTTTTCTAAATAATTCATCTTAGCTATACATCAAACACCATGTTATAACTGTGGACATTTACGTTTAAAATACTTTACATTCACGTTTTGTTATAAACAATTTGATAAATACAAGATTATACATAACAGAAGAATATATTTTTATGTCTTCTTATATATTCCACATATATTTGATTTTTTTTCTTTGTGGCTTTATTCCTTTCATTAAGGGTTTGTTATAATTCATGGGTAAAATCATCTTCATTCCAATAAATAAAAAAAAGAGAAACTGAATAAGATAATCAAAAACATTCCTTAAGGAACATATTGGCACTTCTATAGTGATGAAAAAGTGGAACATCACAACATATGTTTCAAATAGAAATTATAAGCGTTGTCATCATGCATTTAAGTTAATGCACTGAAAGAAGCATTTGACAGCAGTTACTCCTTTTGTACACTAACAGTGTATTGTATGGTTTGCAAATACATCTTAATACACACACAAACACACACACACACACACACACACACACACACACACACACACACACACACACACACACAAACACACTGTCTTTATCTCGCTGTCTCTTTGGAGGAAAAGCCACATATATTCCTCAGAAGTACTGACAAACATTTGCAAAGTAAAAGTCACACAACAATAACAAAATTGTAAGTTACGGCATTTGTTTTGCTGAATCTTCAGTAAGCAGCCGGCACTGACCAGGTTCAGCCTTAGACTTTCTTTGAGATTAAGGCCAGGTTGTGAGTCTGACGTTTCAAAGTATAAGGTGAATGAAGCCTGCTGCAGTTCTTTTAATGTTTTGGAGTGATGCATGTACTTTTCCCTTTTCTGTAACAGAATGTGACACAAAAGCTTTATAGCAAGCCTGATATCATTTAAGGAGCTTGACCTTGATGCACTGTTGACGTCCAGCTGTTTGACTTCTTTATCAAAGGACTGGGTCAAATCAAAAGATTGCCATCAACTAACTGTGGCTTGATTTGGTGGGGTTCCTGAGTCAACACAGTTGATTTTATTTCTTCCTCTACGGACTGTAAGAAACGTGTGTGTCTCACTTGATAAGGCACTGACACAGATAAGCCACTATGTCAACAGAATAGCAAGACTAGAGACTTTCTTCCAATATAACAGGGATGTAATGATAAATTATGATTGACCTAAAAAAGTTAAAAAATTTAAATATTTGACTCCTCTGTTTATTAATATCCAGGAAAACGGGATTGTTTTGGTTTTACTATAACGTTATATCCCTTCCAGGAGATAATTGTCGCATCACATACATAAGTAAAGTTATGACTAATTCAAATAGTATATAAAAAACATAAAAATGTCCAAGGGCAAATAACAGTACATTGTCCCCATGGGGTGCCCCTCCCTTATGAGATGAAGCTGTTGAATGGTTTTATAATGTTAACAGGCCTAACTCTGAAATCAAAGTGCTTCAAGCTACTGTTGACAGCAAAGGCCTTGGGTAGTAAATGCACAGGGAGGCAAGCTGCTGAGAGAGGTTGGAGTCTGTTGCTCTTCTTGTCTGTCCGACCACTGGTGGCACACAGGAACTCCAAACACCAGATGTGAGGATGGATGGGGGAATTCTGGGTGATTGCCATCAGATGGCCAACCAATGCTTAAGCTGGAAAACAAGAAAAAGTCTTACTATATGTTATGTGACTCCATGTCCAATGTATTTGATTCCATTTTAACTGCCTAGATTATCATTTCTTTTCTCAGTTACTGATGCCTGCTTTCTCCATGCTAATAATTCATAGCAATTATTATATCCTCATTTGTTGTTTTTGTAAGACACTCTTTAAAAAGCCTACACTGAAAAAACATATCTGTCTCTACTCTAAAATGTTAAATCAATTAGCAATAGTTAGTGCACAAGTCAATTCACAAACAATTATTAATTGCCGCCATTTAGCCAGTTCAAATTAACGTGGTTAAAGCAACACTAGAACTTTTCCCACGTTGGTTCCCCTACAGGTTGGAAGCAGAATTGTCCCATTATGTCTCACTCCAACAACAGATCCGCTAACTGATCTGGAAAACTTGCATAGTGCGGTTATAGCCGGTAGAGAGCCCTAAAGTGAATGCAAAAGTGCTGTTTACCTTTTTATGAGTTGATGAACCACTGAAACAATTTTGGAATCATTATTTTAAGGTACAAAAAGTTCTCCAGTGTTGCTTTAATGATAAGCAAAAAAAGTCGCCCTTACTGTGAACTGCCGTATATTTCCCTCAGCCACCAAATGTTGTTCATGTTCTGGGGTGATGCAATAGGCTATTCTCTGCAAAATAAAAAAGCAATTACAACACTACTCACAAAACAAGTATTATCTTTGAGGCATTTATAAACCATACACTGGCCCTTTAAGATATCTTCTTTTTATTTCTTATTTGATTCTTAATGTCTTGCCTTCTTAAAGGACTTTTCACATCTGCATATTCTTAGAGGATCCAAAGGGTCCACATACTGCTTGATATGTTAAAGGTTGTAAACGCTCATTGACGCAGAACACGCAAGAACCCACAAGCATGACTCTTAAACAATCAAGGTGAGTAACAAAGTCCAAAAGGTTTATTCCAGTAAATAGGCAGGGTCAAAACCAGAAGGCAAATGTAACTGACAGTGTCACACAGAGTCCAGTTATCAGGCAGTTACTGGGTATTGTTGTTGATTGTTCATTCGGATAGGTAAGATAAGCATAATTCAAAAGACAATCTGACAACTGACTAATGGAATTGTCCCGGTATAAATACTACTGAAGCAATCAGGGAAATAGGAAGCTGCTGAGAAAGGGGGAGAAGCAGGTCAGGTGGCGGAACTAGTGGAAAAAGGGTATTTAAAGGACAAGTAGGGGGTCGCTGGGTCTGAAGTGTCAAGATGGTAAGTGAAATGGAAAACCAGAAAGAATATTGAATAAACACTGGAGGATGATTCTTGACATGCAATCGTGATTGCGATCAAATCTAACATCAGGCATTAATAACATTAATCATTATGGACTTTATCTCTAACAGATATGCCAATGCTTTTTGGAACCTGGGAATAATCCTTATCAAGAAGGTCAGAGATGTCTATACTGGTTATTATGAGGTGGAGACAGCCACAACTTGAGAACCTGAAAATAATCTTTAAACCCTGAGTACCAACGGGAAATACCAATGGGATGTGATAATTGTTACAGTAGAGTGAAGCTGACACTGATTGACTGCTGAGGGATGAAAATAGCTCTCTGTTGCTTTGATGATTGTGATCATAAACTCTCAATGCTTTGAAGCAATCATTTCATTTGAAAGTGTTCTCATGGTGCCAGTTTCATCATTTGAGAGTGGAAAGTTCTCGCTTAAATCAGATTGCTATTTTTAAGTTTTTTTTCATGTACAACATGTATTTCTTTAGTCACAATTGTACTGTTCACCACTACACTGTGTGTGAGGTCCTATTTTATTTGTATCATATATGTAGTACAAACTGTTCTCACCAAGTGCTTGTGTCATTCAAAAAAGTTAAACCGTATTCCCTACTTGTCAGTGATCAGGCTGACAGCAATTTAAATTAATGTATTTAATATATACTAAACATATCTAGCTTACAATGTCTTTTTTATGCCCTGTGTGACACAAATGTTTTGATACTGACCTGTTTGAATGTTCCTGGTACGCTGCAGAATTTATATATGGCATAGCAGGGGACAAACAGCATGGAGGACATGGCCACACTCCAGCCAACTACATTGGACCAATTAGGGAAGACGTACTCATCATACTTTAGGCCTGTTGATGTCACAGTACTGGCTATTACAACAAACTGTGATAGACAGAAGGGAGAGAAGGGAAAAAAAGAGAAACAGACACATACGGAGTGTTACATCTGTTTCTATTAGTGCTGCTTGTAATGCTCCACATCTCTTTATTAAAATAATTGCAGTGAACAATGATACCACACCACACTCTACCAATTATAATCCACTTCATCCAACCTTTTACTTGCAGATCCAAGGATGTGCACACTTGATGAAATGATGAAAACGCTCACTTAACAGAGTAATGGTTGCACTCCATTAAATAGCAATTTTTTGACAAGTATGTCTACTCTTTTAGAGTACAAAAGCATGTTCATTGGATTAGTACCCTATAGACCAAAATATATCTGTAAATAATGGTCCCTTTTACTCACAATGTGGAATGACCAATTCTCCTGCATTGCAGCCAGTGTTACACATTTATAGTTGCCCAGGGCACGGTGTAGATAGCCATTTGTGTTGAAGGAAGCACATGACTGTCTAATCCCTCACCTGGACAGCAGTGGACACAGCCATGGGCTTGCTCTTCTGCACATGCAGTTGCAAGGTACTTGTTATTTCATCTGCCGGTGATGAATTTGCCAGGTGGCGCACTAAAGTTTAAACTGTCCTCCATGATCCTACTTCTCTATGGGTACAAGCCACACCCTGTGGTGGTTGGTTGATGCTTTTTTTCCTGTGTGCCACACTTTATTACATTACGTTAATTTACTGTATCTATTGATTCTAATAGGGTTGTAATTCTAATTTTATGTTAAGTCCCTGTGTCACTGACAAGCACACTAATGTATTTCCTGCATGCTGGAATAAAGGATTCCTTCATACAGCTTTCGTCTGGAATCAGACATTATCCCTGTTCGGGAAAACCAGCTAAATGTAATGATTTTTGTTCTTCTCACCAGCAGAAAAGTGGGGCTGACAAATTTCCAGCACAGCCTCCAGTAGAGACCTGGCTTGAAGCCCATCATTCGCTCAATATCTTCGCTGAAGCGGTCCACACCTGGAGTGTGCGTGAGAAATTACAGAGCAAAAGTAACAAAGTTAAAACATATAATCAATGTAGGCGCCAGCAGGTTCTTTGTGCCAAGTATGCAGACTCACTGGATAGTAACGCAACACACCATGGTTGTTGTCCTGGTCTGACGTGGTCTGACCCTGAGCTGACATAACATCACCCTTTTCTAAATGTCTACAGGTGGTGACGGGGTAGGATTGACCTGCAACTGTGTGTCTCCCTGCATGCAATCCTATGACTTGTTTTATTTCCCTGGGTTTGTGGGTCCCTTTTTTGATCATGTTGTCTTGTACTGCATACGTGAAAGTACACAAAGATAAAGTCGACAGGCTCTAACATTGATCAGAACTTTGTTGTCCCAGAAATGTGACACTATGTAAGTTACAATCACTAAATGTCATTTTGTGTTACATTTCTGATCTTGGTCTTCATAGTTTTTACCTTGCAAAATCTAAAAACTAAAAACAGGTTTCTATCAACTTGGCCTGCTCTCTTTTCTACAATATTTTTGCCACTGACTATTCTTCTGTCATCTTACATGTTTTCACTTTGTTTTTTTTTTTTTTACATTGAATGGGCGACTGAATAAGATGTTTTATCTTGCTAATTTCATTCTCATTTTATAACTTCATGACTAATGTTGCCAATGACATTTTGTAATGCAATAAGAGTACATAATATAAAAAAGTAGAAGTAATTGTAAAAACAAAATAATTTAATGCCAAAGTACTGTAGAACTGCATACCGTAAAACCATGACACTCCAATGGCCTCGATCAACACAGCAAATAGTATAGAAGTCCCTGCTGCATACTTATCTAACAGGGTCAGCACGTAGATCCCACCCTACAGAGAGGGAAGGAAGAGGAAGAGTATGTTTAGTGTGAGTGTGTGTGTGTGTGTGTGTGTGTGTGTGTGTGTGTGTGTGTGTGTGTGGTATATAAATCTTCACCTTTGAAAATTGGACCCTTGTGTGCAGTCAATAAGCAATTGCCTCTTAGATTAATACATGTATATGCTCATTTTGCCATTTGAGGTGACTTAAAGTGCACTTTGAAGAGGATGAAGAACGGAATGACATGTGTATTGGAGATTATGTACAATAAATCCTTGGTTTGTATCTGAAGTGGTACAATCTGTATCTTGTGCAACGGAAATAGCATTAAAAAGGCATCGTTCACTGCACAATACTTTCATTGATTTGATAAAGGGAAGAAACCATGTGAATCACCAAAGTCTGTATTTCTATTATCGGTTGGCATCTCCCCCTTGTGCTGATGCAATCTGAAAGAATAGGGACTAGAAAGAAAATTAAACATTTCCTTCCAGGATACAACTTTACCTAAATTCTAATTTGTCATCAGAGTGTTATGCAAGAGTGCTTTTGATCTTTCCTTTGAAAGAGTTCTGGGATAATTTTTCCTGAAACTTCCCTGTGACAACATAACGCCATGAGACTTGAATACTTCCTACCAGGCAGCAGTCACATTCAGTTTAAAGCTCTTATTTATCATGTTTTGACACTACATGCCATCCCTCTAATCATTACAGAGGTTTACCTCCAAGTTGAAATATTTTAAAACAATATTTATTGCTGTAGGACAGCCAATATTGTGGCGTAGGTTGTTCCATGGCTGAAAAGAATACAGAGCTAGATTTTGAAAGAAAATGTGAAGCATTGCATCAGCTAGCATGATTTCTAAAGTGGGACTTTGACAAGTACTTCATTCAAGTATTGAGTTTAAAGTTTCACTGACATTAGTAATGCAGCAGAGTGCAACCAGGAAGGTTCCAAAGGCAGTGGCGAAGGTGAACAGTTTCCTGTGTCTCTTGAGGATCTTGAAGTCATCTGATAAGCCTGTGATGACTGCCTCCATGCCACCCATCTGGTGGAAACAAAACCGAGAAAGACGTGAGATGTCTACCCAATGAAAGTGTTCTAATAGACACTATGCCTAGACTTTAATTGAGGATTACAGTCAGTTTTGTCTTCTGACAATGGTTGAGCCAGAAGAGATCCCTTTAGAGCTTGAACATGACAAAAATGTTATGGATTCTTCTATGGATCTTTTAAAGTTTTTTTTTAAGTATGCTGATGCAAACTGATAGGAATTGCTTTAAATTTTGACGTAGTTGGACAGAATAGAACTTTATTATCCAACCGGGGCTGGGACTGTATCTTGGATCCATATTAGCCTAGATCCACAACGTTCCACTTCCACGATTGCTCCATTGCTGTTGTTCACTCATTTAGGCCGGAATGCCTTTGCCTTGGGCTTCCTTTGTGTTGGCATGTTAAACTCTGGTTGATTTAGGAGGACTACGGTTAATCTTTTCTCAGATCTCTGCGAGGTAAATCCAGACTGCTAGCTAGACTATCTGTCCAATCTGAGTTTTATTTGCACGACTAAAACAACTTTTGAACGTACACGTTCCACCAAAATAGGTTAATTCACGAAGCTATTTTAGCAGAGGTACCGTTGCTGATTGCCCATGATGATTGTGATTGGTTTAAAGTAATGCCAATAAACCATCCCGGAATGCTGTGTGGACTCGCCAGACCCACCTTGGCAGCGCTGCAGAGGAAGGTCTGGCAATGACTAACATCAGCCTAATAATGAAGTACAGGCACAGATAGAGAACTAAAATACACATATAGTACATACCTAGTACATTACAGTTTATAGTAATGACATGGCCGTCATCTGATCTACTTGATAAATGGTTGAGAAGATAAGTTAAATACTTAGGGAGCATTGCTGACTAATAGGAGGTGATTAAACTGTCTTTTGTTTATTTAGTGCCTGAGTGAGTCATTGGGCAGATATTTTGTTAAATTACTTCTGGATTTTTGAAATGTCAAAGTTTGTGTTGCTGGAGACTGTTCACAGTGACTTTTACACTGTGCACAATGAAACATAGTTTAGCCCACACTACTCAACTCCTTTTACTTAAATTCTACAACTTGCCTCCACCTTCAGTCGTCAAACGTCATGATTGTTTTAAATGTTTACCCACCACAGAGGTATTGGACACTATTTTACATTTCATTATATGCCCTGCTTAACAGTTGGCAGTATCCATCCAAAATATCACACACATTGATATTATCATGTTGAATAAAACGTATTAAGTAGATGTTTATTTATTTAACAATGATTTAACATTACCTTTTCATTACATTAACAGTGTATGTTAACACTTATAATTGAGCCATGCTACCAGGGAAAGTTTAAAAGAGAAAAAAAAAACAAATTGTGAATATATGATACGTTACAATTAATTTGCCGACTTAAGTTAGAAGATATGTCACAGTGTTATTTCCATGTTATAGCAGACTTGTTCACATAAATCATGGAAATCTCACATAATTCAAAGCAAATATATGCTTTGGGAAAAACAAACGGCACGGTTCCTTAGAGATGAATGTGCACACTGAGTATGCAATGACTATTATGTTCCAATAAATGTCGGGTTTAATGGGCAAGTCTGCCAACAGGATACGGGGACATAATTTCCAACCCCAAAAAGTACACCGTGTCTTCACTGTTCTGTACAGGCACAGAACAGGGAGTACTGTTTCCCTTAGCACTGGGTCAAACACAAGAGAAACAATGGCTCGTTTAAGAGGAAGAGCCTTTTGTATGCATGTATTTCATCAGTAATATTTATCACTCAACTTGCGTTTTATTCTTGTATTTGTGTTTTTATACTTACGGAAATGTATGGAGCAGAGTGGTGATCCTGTTAAAGATATTTCTACTTCAGGTCATAAGCATATGATTGAGTTTTGTAAAGTGGTCGTTGGGACTCACCGAGCTGTCAATGCCCAGAGTCAGCAACATGATGAAGAAAACAATCGCCCAAAACGTTGAGCCAGGCAGTGTAGAAATTGCCTCAGGGTAAATGATAAACACCAATCCTGCCCCTGTACACACACACACACACAAAAAAAAACAATGACTTTCATAAATGTTTACAAAGTGAAAAAATGTATAAATGACCAAAACATTGTATCAATAAATAAGGCTATAGCAAGTGAGAAAAAAGATACAAAATATCATGATGTCTCCACATGCATCTCAAGTGACCATGTGGGAGCTCTCTGCACTATATGCAAATAAACTCATACATCTCTACATACATTTCTGTTTGCATAGACCAAATGCGTTGTTGTTTTTAACCGCTGAGCAACAGCAATGCACTTCCTGTGCCTAGTCTGCTGGAAATTAAAAGAAGAAAAAGAAGAAATCCAAACAATACACACTGGGCCTTGGCATGTTCCTCTCAAACCAATTTGCCCAAGATGATTGATACACTCATGCATATTTGGGCTTTAAAACATCTTCAGAAGTTGTTAATATGAAGCTCTTGGTTTTTGAACGGAGTGAGTACATCCACTAACGCAGAGGATCTCAGACCTCCAAATGTGGTCTGAGATATCGGATCTTAATGTGTCCTCAATGCGTCTTGGCTGCATACAAAACTGTGCTTAGAGCCGTCCACTTGTGATCGGAACACTCAAGATGCGCGTAATGCCTTGCGTAGGGCCTTGGACACCAGCACTTACCTTCTGTTGCCACATCTTCAATTTTCACCCCATGTTTGTAAGCCATGTAACCAAGCACAGAGAAGATGGCAAACCCTGAGAAGAAACTGGTGACGCAGTTCACAGTGCTGGTCAAGAGAGCGTCCCTAGAAACACACAACAACAAAAAAGAAAGCTCGGTTTTTTATCTGTACATTTTCCATTTCTAAACTCCACAACTGTCCCACCTTGAAGGTCCCTGTTACCAATCTCCAACATTTTAGTTTTTAGTTGTAGCTTGGCGAGTCACCAACTTTATTTTTTACAGGGATAAACTATCTCTTGTTAAAAGAGACATTAGGCCAGTAACATGCTTTTGACCTGAACATGTAAAGTCAAAATGAGGCCATGTGTTACTTGATATCTTTCAAGTTTTGATCATCTGCCAAAACATTGTGTTTTGGTTCGGATATTCTGTTTAATGAGAAACTTCTGTTCTCTGTTCCTTGGTGGTTCCTAGGTAATTAGCGTGCTGTTCTGTGGCCACTAACCTACGATTGTCTAACAAACTGAACAGGGTCATCTCAACCATGGCCCCCTCCTGGGCTGATAACAGATATCTTTTAATACAGAATTTTCTTACCACTGACTTTCCCTCCCTTTTCTTTTTGTACTGGGTGCGGACTGTGATAAGAACCTTGGTGAAAACGTTTTTTCCAGTTTTTATTCCATCTCACTCTTCAGTTTGGTTGATCAGGTCATTACCCACATGCACAGGTGCTGCTTTACATCACAAGAGCCTGTGCCTCACTTAAAGTCTTGTATATGTCAAACTAATACATTAATTACAGAGTAGTTGTCGTTTAGGCAAACTCGTGAAAAAGAAGGAATTTATAAAAAGATAAAACTCATGAAAAATAATGTTTTAGCAAGACAAAACATCTTTCCACTCGCCCATCCTCGCTCTCAATGTAAAAAAATGAAAAAACAACACAGTGAAACCCTTAAGATGACAGAATACTGACTGAATAGTCAGTGACAAAAATATTGAAGAAAAGAGAGCAGTCCAACTTGATAGAAACCTGTTTTTAGTTTTTAGATTTTGCAAGATGAAAACTATGAAGACCAAGATCAGAAATGTAATCACAAAATGACATTTAGTGATTGTAACTTACATAGTGTCACATTTCTGGGACAACAAAGTTCGGAATAATGTTAGAGCCTGTTGACTTTATCTCTGTGCACTTTCACGTATGCAGTGCAGGGGTGAGCAAGATCAACCCCAAGACAAAATTGTGCAAGAAAACATGGTGCAAAAAAGGGACCCACAAACCCAGGGAAATAAAACAAAAGTCATAGGATTGCATGCAAGAAGACACACAGTTGCAGGTCAATCCTATCTCGTCACCACCTATAGACATTTAGAAAAGGGTGCCTATTTTTCTAACAGCACTGGCTCATCCGGGTTGCTGCCTTTCACCTAGTTCAGATTTGATAATGCAAATCCCACCTGCCAGCAGTCAACACACATTTCTAAATAGGACATGAAAGGGGAGGAAGTCAGGAGGCCCTGTCTGGGGTTGAAAAAGGTGGAGGAAACGAGACAGGAAATGGAAGGGCCATGATGCTAATTACTTACAAGCCTGCGCTTATTTAGCTCGGAAGCCTTTGTGATGTCACTTTGCATTATATTTCCCCCATTGGGAGATGATGTATTTGAAAAGAATATTTTTTTAGATAGCTGTACTGCAGCAGCGAGATCATGTCAGCATTAACAGTTTTTCAGTAGCTTCAGCAAGATAGGTTTTGTCTGCTGGGTGTAGTAAATTAACTAGATAGTATAACCTGCTGTTTTGCCAACAGCGTCGGCTTCTAACAGCCCCACCGCTACCTATTATTGTGGAAAAAGACAAGCCAACCTCATAACCTAATGCCTGCTTTTCCTGAAGAAGAGCAGTGCTATGAAAAACCAGTCAACATACAGCCTTTGGTTATTATCTGGCAAACCTTCCTACCCTGTACTTTATCTGTCCTGTTAACACTTTGCCATTCGGGTCAGCCGAACAGATTAGCATCACCTCTGCCACTGCGTGATCCAGTTACATCCTGGAGAAGGCCGGCTGCTTAAAGTCAGCAGGATGTTATGTTGCTGTGGGCTTGTTTTGTATTATAAAAAAACACAAATAAGGGGCAAACTCTTACCTGTAGCAGTTGTTGTCGAATTTGTTATAACTGGCAAAAGCGATGAGCACTCCAAATCCTGCTCCTAGTGAGTAAAATATCTGGGTGGCAGCATCAATCCACACCTAAAGCAAATATGAAAGAAAAACAAACAAAGGTTTTGAATTCCTAAAAAACAATGCTTCCAGACTAAAATACCACAGTAATCTGAAAATGTAGATTTTCATTATTTAGGTAATTATTTTCATCATTCAATTATTTTGACCAAGCTGTGTGGTTTTCTTTGGAAAACACATGGCTCTGGTTTGCAAAAGATGTGAATTAAAGCTATACATAACTGACTTTTTCTAAACTCTTACACATACAGTACATCAACTCAGCTAGTGGAAGGTTGTATGTTAGGTATGTGTGCATTGAGTATTGGGCGACTGTGGCTCAGTGGTAGAGTGGTCGCCTGCCAAAGTGTCCTTGGGCAAGACACTGAACCCCGAGTTGCTCCCGATGCTGCGCAACGCATCGGTGTGTAAATGTGTGTTAGTGTTTATCTGATGAGCAGGTGTTACTTTGTATGGCAGCCTCGGCCACCATGTATGAATGCTTGTGAATGGTGAATGGTTTCTGTACTATGTAAAAGCGCTTTGAGTAGTTGTTGAGACTAGAAAAGCACTATATAAGAACAGTTAACATTTACATTGAGTACATTCATTTATATACATTCAGTATGGGAGGCACCAGTGGGAATCTAGCCTTTAGCTCTCAGAGATTGAGATACTCCTACCAATAAATTACAGTAACCCAAACAAAAGGCTCTCTAAATCCACATATGGTAGACTTTGACGTACAGTCTAACATAAATGGAATGGTTCAACAAAAAAACACAACTAACACATTAAAACATGGCATTTCATACTGAAAGCTAGAATCATTCATTGTTCTCACTAACTAACACGGTTGTGTCTCTAACCTCTAGATTGTTGAGCCGCTTGAAGTCTATGTGGAGGTAGGCCCTGATGCCGTCCATGGACCCTGGTAGAGTTATGCCTCGGATCAACAAAACAAAAAGAACCACGTAGGGCATGGTAGCTGTGATGTACACCACCTGAATATGCACACAAACAGAGAAAAGGGAAAAAATACATCATGCAGCCCCTTTTTCATTGAACTATTATTTCAATAAACAGGCTCAGAATGTAGCCAACATAATATATTATCAGAAATGGGAAAAAATCCCACTCCCCCTCTCTTACCGTCTAACTCTTAGAGTTGTAACGGTACATGCTACACTAATACAGCATGAAACAATACAGGATGTACAATATGTAATGCAATATGAAGTATATATGATAACTTGAACACTATGATTGTAACTTAAAATCACAATGTTTGCTATAATTTGTAGCTTGATTGCAAGTGGATTATACACAATGTTTATCACTGACTCCTGACTTGTTTGACCCAGTACCAACTGTTTATACTGAGCTGCTTTGCAAGATGTCTGCGAAATGTATCACATCTACAAACATTTGTGCAGATATTATAGTTGGCATGAAATGATTTGGGTTCTCATTTTTTTTAAACAAAAGAAGTAAAAATTGAGAAAGTAGGCCTGTACCTTCCCTGAGGACTTGACACCTTTCCACAGGCTGAAATAGAGGATGAAGACCACCACCACAAGACACAATGACAAATCCCAGCGAGGCAGGCCCAGGTCTTGGATACCCCTACTCTCATGGAGATGTAGCACACCCCGTCTGCAGAAAGACACCCACACACACAACAGAAAGAATATATACTGTATCATGATATCCAAAAGACACTCTTTAATTCTGATATACTTTATACTGTTATCAGTGAGAAATCAATATTTGCTTTGTATTATTAATAGATAATAAAATTGTGTCCTATAATTCACAGAACTCCAATAACCACTATTCAGAACCTAGCATTCTTATATGGTATGATAAGTTATTTCTTTTGGCTACATCTTAACTTTTAAAGATGTAGAACCGGCCCACCCAGGTTCTGTAGCAGCTGAGGGGGGGGGCCTCAGGAAAACAGCCCACACTGTAGGTGTCTGAGGTGAAGATGGGAAATGAAGTATGGGATAGACGCTCTCTTAGGACATGCATCACTGTACTCCACCTTTAAGAAGTATTTCCAATCTGTTACTGCCATGTCATCCCAGTTCATCATTGACCAAATTATTTAGTTAAATGACCATATACAAAAAATGAAATCAAATTTGTTTCAACACTAATGTAGAATAAATATCCTTTACCTAAAGTAGGTCTTTGGGGATGGCTTAGTAAAGCTAGTAAATACAGCTATCTGTTGACTGGCATCTTTTTCTCTGAACTACACACAAAATGATTTTGAATGCTTAATGGTTTAAATACTTTGATATTGTTTCACCTGTATTGTCCTCGTGCCAAACACTTTCTGTCAGATAAAGGATCGAGTGTTTTATTTTGCCACAGTGAAACAAAGGGAGAAAAATGGTGTCTCTTCCATCCCAGCTAAGCTCATTCTTTGAATGTCTTATAATTAGTTAAAAGGGGCAAGTTCAAACCCACAAAAAAAATGTTGTCCTATCATCTGTCATACATTACTATGTCTTGTGTTGAAAATGTTGTACATCTCACTTAAAGAGCAAACCACTAAAGAAATTGTCATACTGTAATACATGAGAATATGTTTTTTTTCTTTTCACTTTATTCCAAAGACTTTCCTTAAAAAAAGATTCAATAAAGTTTGCATGTGATGTTATGGATAAACAGCGGAACTGGATTTGGACTCGATGGCCTACACAACAGCACGAAACAAAACACCCTCAGGAACACACAAAGAAAATGGACTTACAGTAATACATGAGATTGTGTTTTTTCTCTTTACTTTTTTCCCAAAGACTTTCCTCAAAAAGATTCAACAAAGTTTGCATGTGATGTTACGGATAAACAGCGGAACTGGATTTGGATCTGATACTCAGGCTTACACAACAGCCCGAGACGAAACACCCTCAGGAACACGCAAGCTAAAGTATGTTCAGACATGCAATCCGAAGGGACCAAAGGATCTGTGGAACTCCTCTTCATCATTTACTTATCTGTCGCTGATAATAAATTCAAAGTTATTGGGTCTATGGGGACGCAGATAGCGGTGTGAATATGTGGGGAGGGAAATTTAGAGTCTATGCACTGATCTGGAGGCCTTGTAGAGTTGTGTTGTAATGCCTCCAGCCCTCCTTGTACATCTGATAGCATTGGTAGTTCACTGCCAGTAAATAACATCACTATAACATCAATCAAGGTCCCGTTGGCCCAGTTAACCTAAACACATTTATTCTTATCGTTACTCAGCTGCTATCCTAACACTCAATGTTATCATTAGTTCGTCTCTGTGTACTTTAGGCTGGCACACTATTGCATGCAATGTTGGTTACAGAACATGAAATAAGGCATGCAAACATATATAAATAAAAAGTACTACAGACCTGGGTATCCAAACACAGCTAAGGGGTTATATCTCTTTACAACCTGATGTATTTAATGCATTACAAATGCACTATACTTATTATTTTAAATGTTATTCTTTGAACATATGTGTTACATGGCATGTGCGATTGAAATGAAAGCAATCTTCACAAGTGTCTATGTTATTATATTTTTTTGTTTAAATGAGAGTCATTTATCAAGTCTAGTTATCCTTGACATGACATCAGATGAGGTTACGTCAGGCTAGATACAAAGAGAAGGGATGTCTGTCCATGCTAATGAAACAAGTTGTTGTTGTTATCATTTGTTTCAAATGTGCTTCCATGAATGCCACACACACTCAATGATTAAGCAAATTAAATATGCATAACGGTATGCATGTCCACTTTGTATACCCACTTGATTACTTTTCCAGTGTAAACACACTACATACGTAAAGCCCACTTATAGAATTGAGACCTGCCAGCCTGAATTTTGACTTTTGCCCGTGACCTTAAGGGCCAGGTTATGCTTAAAGAGAACTAGATCTTACGACATATAGAAGTGTTTAGAGCTGATCTGAGAGGCTACATTTAAAGGCAAGGTAAAAACCCAATTGTCATAGAGATGGGCGTTAAGGGATGTACAGATAAAAAGTGGCAGAAGTAAAATGATAAAAAAGAGCTTGAAAAACAATTTTAAACCCTGCTGATTTTCTCAGCTCCGCACACCTGGCCGTCTACTAGTGAAACCAGTTTCGGAAAAATTTACAGAAAATGAAAAATGTTGGATGCAACCATCCCCTGTCCAAAAAAGGTGGAGGAAGGGGGTTTACACAGATTTTTGACCTAAACACTTCTGATGAAGCATACTGGCAGCTTTAGAACTCTGTGAAAGCCCATCTCAACTGTTTGTGCATCTTCACACTTCACATTAAATTAGCCTGCTTGGTAATGTCAGTGGGAGCAACCTGTGGCATAGAAAACCACTCTAACTGAAAGAATGTCCATTTAGAGAAAAAAACGTAGGCAATGCAACAGCAAACAGATTGTACATTGTGCAAATGTTTTATTTATGAATTCATATAAGCTTCTAAAGTAACATTAAAAGAAGTGGACCATTTCTTTTAGTCATAACAGGTTTGGTAAATCAATAATTTGAACAGATACTTAACTATGGTTTTCTGTTCAAACACAAGTTTTTGTAAAGTTTTTCCATATGGTTGTATTCAACTTTGATTTTGTTTCTCAAGGAGACCATCAAATCGACTCCACGGAGCATTGCCGCTACCCTCACAAAGCTCTGTCTCATTCAGATACATATTATGTAAGCAATCAGAGTAAAATTCATCTGTTAAAGGTTTTTGCAATACATGTTTTTGTGTCAAACTGTTATCATGAGAAATTATGTAATCCAAAACCGTTTAATTGTGTGTGTGTGGGGGGGGGTGCCGTTCTACTGGAATCAACATGTATGTCTCAGCTGGACAAGTGCACTTCAAAGCTCCTGGAGCTATTCAGTTTGGACAGAGGAGAGTGGATGGTCAGTGCATCAAGAACTTGTTGATGGAGCTGATACAGGTGAGGCAAAAGTGGTTAAAATAAGTTTTAGGAACACATGCATTAAACAAGTTTGTTGTTTTGTTTTCTTGCTCCAGTTGGCATGGGGCAAGTAATTTTGTTTTACAAAAAGTTAAAACTGGTTTACAACTCAACACATTTTAAGGTTAAAAAAAGCTACCAGTTCATTCCCAAATAAATTTGACAGTCTTAAATACACACTGTCTTATACAGTAAGAAGTAAGTTGGCATCAACTTTTAAAGCTTCATTTACTTCTTATACTTACACTAATATCCAGCATCACAGGTGGATCTAGAGACTGAGAAAGGTCTCAAAAAGCCACATGCTAATGTAACCTCACACGTGTGTCAGGTGATACTTCTACGCACACAACAATCTGTAAAAAGGCAAAATAAAAGTCAAGGAAAAGATTCATTGTTTTATGTTAAGTTCAAAATATGACCATAACATTGTCATATTGATTTAAATGACAATAAATGAGACAGTTTTTTTAACTTTGGTATTCTGTTTGTCTGTCATAAAGGGAACTGCAGAGAGCAGTTTGCACGGACCTGAAAATGCGCTGTATAACGTTCTGTGCATGCTATTAACCAGATGCAGTGGAGAAGAGAGAGAAACCCGGTGCTTACAAATCTCTGCAATCTGGCCAGAGCATGCTGTTTTGTACTCAGGGTGACATGCGTGCTGAATCTCCAGTATCCATGCAAAGTTTGAGAAATTATGAGGTATTTCAAAGACTTTTTTTGTGGGACTTGATGCGCTGCGCCCAAAACCAACCTACAAGTTCATAAGCCTCAAAAATATGCTTCTTGAAGTGAAACATGATTGTTGGCCTTGCACTGAAGACGGTTTTATTTTTTTTGGTCAAGGGTGTTACATTTTTCTGGGCCTGATGAGCATATTCTTGAGTTGTACCTGAAGGCCTTTCAAGAACTTTGTGGGACTCTGCACTGGGTCCAAAACTAACTTCCGTGATCATTTCAATTCATGAAAATCTTTCTGTTATTTTAAAATGACTTAACTGATGTACTCACTGAAAGACAAGCTATTGTTTGAATCTGCAGTTGGTAAGCCGAGGTCACATGTTCTAGTATTTAAACTAGTAAGTTTTTTCAGTTAAAACAATGATGTTAAATGATTACTGTTTAATAAATGCAGGAATCAAATAACGCTTGTTTTTTGGTAAATGTATGCCAATGCTAACTAATTATTTTAAGTACATTGCACTTTTTAAACAGAAATAAAGAATTTGTCAAAATAAACGATAAAAAGTAAATGCCGGATTTGATTTAAATCAAACCTTAACCTAATTATATTAGGTGTTTGTGGTTAAAATCCTCTCTATTTTGTAGACTTTACATAATAATTTAGCATATACAAAAATGTTTATTACTAAGTTTTACCAACTTAAAAAAACAAGATGTTTGCTAAACTAACAAAAAGGGGTTGAAAAATCTTTTCTTAATTTTTTAAGTTATATCTACTAACTTTTTATCTTTAACTAGTTATATCTTTCTAACTTTCACTGAGGGTCTGACAACATTATGGAAAGGTCTAAGGTCCATTTTTCAGTTAAAGAGTAAGAGATCCTTTTTTTAAACCTAAAAATATTGACAAAGTTGCATTCACTAAACCCACCGGACTCCATGTCATTTTAGCATAGTAAAATACGCTTCATTCAAAGTCAATAGAAACAAAATAAAACTATAAAAAGCCGTTTTGGGTCATCTTTCCACTTTTCCAACCATCAAAACTCTAGTTTTGGTTGAAATGAACACAGTTCAGTTTATCGATTAACATGTGAAAATCTGTTGGCTCTATACACAGAAAAATAATTTTTTAAATTGAGTTTGGTAGGTTTAGCGCCAGAGACTTCAAAGCTGTTTCTGGTTAAAGAGAAAGGTCTATCTGTGAAGGGATCCTTTCCAAAATGTTGTCAGATGCCTAGAATATTATTCTGAGCCTCTCAGTGGCAAAACAATACATTGTAGCTTGTTTCGCCGCTGCCAACTGTGGCAGTCTTCTTAATACTGGAGCAATGTGAAAGATTATTTTTCTTATCAGTCACTTTGACAAAAAAACATGGGAAAATAAGGTCCATGTTGAAAAAAAGACAGTTCTGTAGAGTTTGTAGACGTGATGCTGTGAATTGGGAGGTTTTGAAGGTTTCTTTGATCTCTTGAGGCTCCACAAGTTATCAAATTAATTACAGATAATTGCCCAAATCTCTGTTTCCAGGTCAATTTTTTTTACATAGCTCCTTCCACTCCACATCTTCCAAACAAGCTCTGCCACATGATGATGATCATGAAGGACATGATGAAGTCACACCAGCTTGTTCTTCCCAACATGTTGTAAACTTTTAGTTTTTGTTAGATTAGGAAATGGTCAGTAAAACTTGGTTAATTTCAAAAAAGTAACAGTTGACTTATGGTTTCACTCGAGACAAAAAACCCTGGTCTCCTGAATGAAACCCTGTTTTTGTCTGACCCAGCCACCTTCTTATACAAAATGTGGTGCTCTTAAACTCACGAGAGGTTGCTGCCTAACTAGAAATGTAATTATGGGACGTTATGAGCTGCTTGCACAAACAACCTATACAGCGTTGGATAGGCTTAAACATTTAGGCCGCTCTAAGGAATATTTTTATAGCAACAATGGATCAATAACTACAATTACAGTATGTGAAATATGTCAGTGAAGTGAGAAACTACCTCAGCCTCCAATTTGCCAAAAATCTATTAACATGTTATAAAGATACCTGTGTCACCAAGTAGTCTCATCTTTCTTTAATTCATTGTTCATTGCCATTGATAATGGCCACAATGCCATTATCTGCAGTGTCAGTATATCAATGAAATTGCATGTTCTTGAGCTAAGGATCAAGCACAGTGTGTTTGTCTGTGGTAATGACAAAACTATTGAACTGTACATTTTAGGCAATAAATCAGCTAAATTATTGCCCCAATAGTAATATGGTATACTGCATTAAGCACCTTGGTTATCAAGCCTAAACTCCACACCAACTCTGGTATAAACTAAGTCTGAAAGAATGTTTTAAATTAGTTTGTTTGACTTTTTCTTGCAACTTGATATCTGAACACGATAGGCTCAAAAGGATTTGGGGATGAAGATTGTAAGAAGTGAAGCAAGAGAATTGTTGACTCAGTTGGCCTCACTCTCTCATGCTGGGCCTTGGCATTGATTCTGAACTCAAAGTTAGCTCTAAGCAGGAGGATTTGTTGTCCCCTACAGAGCCTAACCCCCGTGCAAAATCTGTCTTGAAGTACTCTATTGTTGATAGTCTGTCTATGCACATCTACTAATTCTTTCCCATAAGGGTCAGGTGTAATCGTCAACCCGAAACACAGTCTACCTTCTGATTTTATGCACCGTGTCTACTCTTCGAGCAATATTGCATCAGTTTTTTAAAGTCTGTAGTAATTCACAAGGCTGGAGCTTTTATGTGAATGCTGATCTCGCAGTGAGTGAAAGTGTTAACTTACTTCAAAATATATCAAGTTTGAGGGTTCCTCAAAGTGTAAAAGATATCCAGAAATACTGTTTAAATAAACATACCGTACGAGGCTGTGCAGCCCAGCAGAATGGGAGTGGAACTTTACACAAGCTCAATCTTTTGCCGAGATGCATGCTCAATGTATTCTGTGCGTCATACTTAGCATGTGTCCCTTTTGCTTTCCAAGTCACTTCACAGACTTCCTCTGGGCTGCACAGTCAAGTCTTCACAGAAGCTGTGGAAGAACTGTCTGTCTTTGAAGTATAAACAGTTGGAGCTTTTTCATGCACTTCAAAGAGTGCATTTGAACTTTTTATGTATACACCTTTTATAGTGCAAATATTTATGGCTGGAGTCCTCTAGTCACGTTTCAGTGACTGCTCACTGCGTTCATGTGGCTACTGGTGCACTCATGGATGTACAGTACATGTAAGTTCTAGTATAATTCAGACAACATGAAACAAAACATGAAAGCTTCACTTCCAAATGAATCAGTTTGTTTTTAGGTGGGCTGTATTCAAAGTACAGACTCAGCAAATTTGTGTGAGTTTAAAGTCTCAAAATCAAACAAACATCCACCAATAGAGAATGAATGAAACATTCAAACATAGATAGTGTTATGAAGACAGAGGCTGCATTTACATGCAGGCCAAAGCTTTGATCTTTTTGCAAATCGTGAATGTACTGTAATCATCAAAATATTTAAATAGCAGCATCTATCCATGTAACTAACAGTGATTCAGATAACAGCATTTTGCCATTTACCAAATTGCTTGACTTTTGATTTTCAAATGATTTCATTCAGATTTCATTAAAGTGTTGCCAGAGAGAGTTGCATTAGAAATTGCACAGCAGTGGGACTGTGAGTTTCTTGATCTGATGTGTTTACTTTCTATTGGTTTGGTAAAATGAGTTGGAAGGGAATTTGATTGTGTCTGTCAATAGGTGTAACATAAAAGGTGTTATGTTGTTGTTAAAAATTGAAAAAATCAGAATGAAGTCATTCTAGTAAATTTTTTCTAATAATGCATAAAATGTAAATCATGCAATGGCCAACACAGGTCACTCTCTGATAAATTAATTAATTACTTTGAATTTCAGAAATCACTCACTCATAGTACTCAGCTGCTGGGGTGATCTTGTACTTGGCGTAAGATGTTCCATTGCCCAGGACAGATCCGTTGAGGATTTTGGGGTCGGTGCAGTTCTCACTGTTCCAAATGTTGTTACAATTGAGCCACGGGAGCTCATTGGTCATGGAGGAGAACAGGTAGTAGAGAGACCAGGCAATGATGACATTGTAGTAGAAGCCAACATACAGGGCTATGATGATCACAGTATAGCCCACACCTGAGGAACACAGAGTTACAATATTAGTGAAGAAGAACAAAATGGTGGTTTACACTCACACTGTGCTCAGTGCAGATGCAGCCCAGTGCAAATTGACTTAATGCACACTCTCTTTAGGGACAACTATGTTTGATTCATTTTCTGCTGTTAAAAGATGTTTCATAATGTGAACTGTTTCCAAATAATTTGTATAGATACATGCTGCATCTCAGTATTGCTGATACATACAGATACACATTGAAACATTGATATTTACTTTATTATGTGTGATAACATTGATTGAATTAATGCATTTATTTTAGAAACTCACATAACTCTAATGTTTCTCTTGTGTAGTTATGCACCAGATGAAAATGACTTACTGAACACCAATATTGTTTACTAACTGAAGCTTTTACACACACAGATTTCCATTTGTTGATTGACTGTAAGTTGGTGGTGTAGTTTGGCTGTGAACACATAATATTCGTGTAAACATCACATTGCCATTTTCTTTTTTAAAGCAAACAATATAATGATTTGACTTTCAGACACTTAAATATTAAACCAATTTCAACACTTTTCTTATTGCATTGAACATCATACTCATCTAGAAATATGGTAAATCTGTCGAAACAGTACTTCTAAGCACTTTGCCTTCACACGCTTGGCCTGAACGCATTACCCATAGAATAAGATGAATTATAAAGGTGACAACACAAACACAAATTATGTTCTAAAGGAAAATTGTGTGAATTCTCAAAATTGGTCCTTCAAGTTCACAATAGATAAAGTTATTGTCAATGTTACAGCCATTCCAATTATGTGTGTGTCAATATGTCTTCGTACACTGGGTGACGCGTTGGCAGCCATATAGGTGAGCTCTCCAGCAAAGGTGCGGATGCTTGGCACTGAATGAGCATACACTTTTTGACCACGTCACAGAAAGTATCTTGTCAGGTAGAATGTAGTTAACATGTAGGTAATGTTTGTTTTTGTATAAATAAAAAGTTAAATTGTGTGGTAATTTGTGAGTGCATGCGTCGTTTAGCAATCCCTCAGCAACTTTTAGTGACAAAAGTCTTCTACAGTCAATGTCAACTCATTACTACTGTATGTGGCTAAGAGATTGTCCTCTTGTTTAACAGTCAATGAGCTGTGTATAGTCCCTTAGGTAGGCAGGAGGACAACTGTTGTGCCTTGAGGGGTACCTTGGGGTTGTTGTGATCATAAAGGCATCTGTAATCACAATCATCATGATCATAAGGATTTGGTGGTATTTTCAATAGCTTTGGAGCTATCTTCTTGAAGAATTCCTGACGATTAGGTGTCCATTTCTGGCCAAATAAAAAGCAAAAGTGGTGTAATCCATCAGTGATGGAATCCTAGATAGTCTGCCAACTAGGGGACCATTATCTGTTTTCACAACGTTGGGGATACCAAACATAGAGAAAACTTAGAGAAAACTTTGTCTCTGACTGGAATGTTATAGCTGAGGTAGACTTTACACTCTCGACAACTGTGAAATGTGTCACTCAGCAAGAACTCTCTGGTTGGAAGTGATTCTGCACTAACACTATGCCAGGGATCTTGTGGCAGAACTGACATTTTTAGTGGCTCAGTACATGCAACTGGTGTTGTGGCCTGATATGCGAGACAACTGCGTACTACTGCTTCAGCTTTGTGATCAGTGTCTCGAAACTAATCCTTGGTTCTTACTAGTACCAGTTGTGTTCTCCTTGATGGGCTAGCTGTAACTTGTATCTTGTAGGGCAGTGAGCTAGTGCCCCACAGTACAATGTCTCAATCATGTGATGTTGTTAGTTAACGGCTAACTTGTCTGAACTGCTGCATGGGTATGTCAGCATGGGTGCTGTCAACTGTCTGAAAGGGGATGGGGTGACGAGACATATAGATATATTACGTAGTATATAGACATATTCCACTTTGAAGTTTTAGGGCTGAAGCCTCAGTCCCCATCTCTCAATCCTAGCTGGTGGTCTTGACCTCGGATTGTTACATCATTTACTAGAGTTAAAGGATGACCTTAGATGTAGAAGTGGAAATGCTCACAGCTCCACAGAATTGCCAGCACTTCCTTTTTAATCTGGCAGTAGCTCCTTTCCACATTGCTGAAAGGCCGACTATCGTAGTAATATGTCCTGCACCTGTTTTCATCAATTTTGCAAAGTACCGTATCCGACATACGGTAGCATCAACAATGAGTTATGTAACTTACCTGGGTCAAAGTATAACATTCTAGTGTTGTTGGTTAGTCTTTCAGTGTCTTGTCAGCTTAATGTTCTGGCACCCATACCTAGGGTGTCTTTTCTAATGAGTTTGCGACTGCAACTTGCTTGGGATCGGCTGAAGCACATAAGGTAAAACTGAAGAAGCCTAGACTTGTTGAACTCACATTTTTTATGATTGTGTGTTTCTGTGAGGGCCAGATGTACATAATTTGTGAACGGAAAGTTATCAGCACCATGGCCAACCCGCAGAAAGCGCACACTGTGATACATTAGCTTACATCGTATTTACCAAACCTGCAGTTCATCTGGTAATCAGAGCCTTTCTCTGCCCACTATACTGTAAATTTAAAAGCGCAAAAAATGAAAGAATTAAGTACTCGTAAGTACTTTAAGTACTGCTGTTGCTATGACTGTTGTGACTGAAATGATTTTTGTAATCATTCCAGCAGCCTCGCTACATTACAAATGATATTTGTGCTGAGGAGATTCAATGTCATCTTTGAATTCCCTCCAGTAACTGTAAAATATAACGCTTAATGATTTTGTGTTCACTCAAATGAAAATATGTGATCCTTGTGGAAAAAATCCTTTCAGCTCGTCTCCTTGACCTCTGTCTTTGTCTTGCTTGGATTACTGCTGCTATTTCACCATTATGCATATGCGAGGAAACCCGCTTGAGGCAAAATAGAGGCACACTTTCACGTACGGTTTTTGTACATACCACAGAATACATAATTAGGCGCACTTTACACTCCTCCTCCCATTTCTTTATGGGAAACTCCCACTTTCCCCTTCACTCTCCCATGAATGCATGTGCATTAAACGGAAAAGCGCAATTTGCCATTTAGGCAGTCTGCACTTTTACCTCAGTGTGGCTTGTTTGTAATAACACGCCATGCTTTAACGCGCATGTTGTGAAACAAATATGCCTGAAGTGGGCGCAAAAGAGTTAGTACATCTGGCCCTGAGTATTCTCTCTATATGGCCGTGTAAACTTGGCACATGTCAACACAAATTCTTACTTTGTCAGGGTCTTTCAACTTGGGAGGTAGGACGACAGGCAATAGCCATCACTAGTGCCAGTGATCTCCTCAATGATGTAATCTGCCTCCAGTTTTCACAGCTCATCCTCAATCTCCAAGTGGATGTGGAATGGCACAAGTCAATGTGGTTGGTAAGGTAATTTGATGACAGGATTCATGTGAACCATTACCTGAAAGTCTTTTAGTTTTCCGGTTCCTTAAAACAGTTCAGGATGACTTTCCACCAGCTTTGCAACACTGGGGTGTCGATACTACGATATCATACAAACTTGTTCATGAGACTGCATTGACTATGAAAACAGGCAACATCCCAGCTACTAGAGTTGTGTTTTCTCACTTGGTGCAAGTTTTGTTATGGGATGGACTACTAAACTCAACTGTCCCGACCGCTGTAACGGCCGTCACCTCACAGGGACTGGTACCTGCGTAACAGCCACCTTTTTGTGGCTAAACTTAACTGCCATGTTGGCGTAACGGTTAACCAGTCACCGTAATTTTATGAGATATCGTACACATTTTTTTCCTTTCCCTCACCAATGTAGTGGTGGGTACATTCACACTGTCATTCATCAAACCTTGTGTTCACAGACATCCACTAGGCGCTAATGCTTACTTTCCATCATTTTGCACTTTTCTCTTAAGTAAATTTTGGGATGAGTTGTTTTGTATCCACTGGAATGTGATATCCTTACATAAAAACAGAGAAGCCATAAATCCATCACCTGCTCATTCTCGGCAGGAAAAAAGCAAACCCTCCTCAGTCCTGAAGCCAACAAAAGCAATGACTTGTGCTGATTCAATAGTGCAGCCTAATGGACCTATTTTGAAACATGCTGCTTCAAAAGTTAATCTGTTGTATAAGGGACGACAACATAAGAAAAAGTCAGGCTTCCAGATGCATGTTGTTAGATCTCATTTCCTCGCTGATATACGTAAGAAGGCTAATGCTAGTCAGGACAGCACTTTGCAGGTTTGGCTTTATAGTGAAGTCCATATCACAGGGAAAAGATAATTTGTAGTTGCTATAATTAACTTTATTCAAGTTTCAGTTTTATTTTACAACAAATCTATGCTAGTATAGTATTTTATAATGTGCTCAAAGCCGTCTCTATAACAAAAGCACATCATAGATCTTTGATTGTTTGATCTGAGATTTTGGATTGGGTCTCAGATTAATTTAATTGCCTTGCAATAACATTGACCTCAACTACGTTCCTCAGTCTGCCGTGGACACTAGCCTGATTTGCTTTTGCTTCACTCATTTTAAATCGACATTTAAAAAAGAATATAGGCAGGGGTATGAGGTTGGAAGAGCAAGAGGAGAAAGGTCAGAAAAATACAGAGAGGTGAAACAGAGAAAGAGGCGATGTGAAAGAGATTAGTTATAAGTGACACTTATGAACCTATGAGGTTTATTAAAGGACAAGAACAAAGGGGTGAATGAAAAGGTCACGGCACTAAAGAGAAGCAACAAAAGAGCATGACTGAGTTTTACGTTGCACGGTTAAAGAGGGTAAATACAGGCTGAAGTAAATAGACACACAAGTTTAGTGTGTGTGTGTGGGTGTTTTTGTGTGTATGTGTGTGTGTGTGTGTCTGTTAAAGCTCACCTTTAAAGACAGGGCAAATTTTCCAAATTGTAGCCGCCCCTTCCCTGTTGTACTGGCCCAAGGCAAGTTCCATGTAGAACAATGGCATCCCGGCAATGACCAAGAAAAGAATGTACGGGATCAAAAAGGCACCTGGAAAGAGAAATCATTTCATGCTTTTACATTTTTAAGTATTTTTTAGCTAATTTCCTGCTAGTGTGACTTTAGCTTACAGAAAACATATTTTGTAGAATATGTACTCAATGTAGAAATAAGTGCTATGCCAAAACAAAATACTAAAAGAAAAAAAGGGGAAATAAATGCTGTTTGGAGGTCTTGATACTATTTGAAAAAACAACACTTCATAACTTACAAGCAGGAAGGATCACTTTCACATTGTGCCTCAGCAGCACATCTATCAACAAGGAAATGACTTCCTGTAATTGAAGTGTTCTTGACATTGTCCATCACAAATGACATAATCTACACTGTACACTGTATGCATTACTGTAGATTCTACAGCATTGCATACATTTTGCTGAGGGCCAATATGATTGAAAGGACAGTTGACCTTTAATGGCACTGAGTACAACATGTTGATTTTTGCCATGTGAATCGCCAGGGCACGCATTGTAGTGAGCGCTCTGTTGATGAGGATTGTTGAGGGTAAAGCAACACTATATTTAAAACAATCTTTTGTTGATTCAACTACACACGCTGTATTTTTTTTCTCTCACTACAGTGCAGCTTCAGTGCTGAATAGTTCTGAAAACAGATTCCCACTTACTGAGTACACCTGAGCTAAGACACCTTTTACGTTAGACCAGGCAAATAAGCCTTACACTATATTTTCAACTGGAAAAAGCAGATATTTATAGTCAATGCTAAATTTTTCATGAATCATTTGACAATATAAAAAGCTACAGGTCTGTTTTAGAGCTACAGTGGCTTTACACATGTGCATGCCTCTATGAAAGGTGACATTTTCTCTATTAGGTAAGCTTAAACACTTTCTTGTGAACTGTGCATTTAAAGGACTGAAAGTAGCACAACATTAAAGCCATTTAAAAAGCCATCTATCCATTATCTGTAACTGCATGCTTCATAGTGTTGTGGGATCTCGAGCCGATCCAAACTTATAAATACATTTTTTATAAATTTTAATTTGTTTATTAAACCCCAGTGGGGAATTTACAATTTACACACTTTGTTAGTAATACACACATGCTCAGGAGAGATGTTAGAGTGAGTGGGCTGCCAGCTGGTTGGGTACAGTGCCTTGCTCAAGAGCACCTGGCAGTGCCCTGCTCAAAAGCACCTGGCAGTGCCCAGGAGGTGAAGCGGCATCTCTCCAGCCACCAATCCACACTTCATACTTTTTGGTCTGCATACGGGTTTGAACCAGTAACCCTCCGGTTCCCAACCCAACTCCCTACGGACTGAGCTACTGCCACCTCAAAACAGTATATTGGGCAATGTTAAAATAACAATGTAACTAGTTAATTAAGACCGTTTTCAAACATTTGAAATGAAAACAGAAACATATTGAAGTTAAAAAACTTTGTTGTTTGTGATTCAACTACACACACCACTGTCTTTGCCCTGCACTACAGTGCACCTTCAGTTTTTAATAGTTTTAAGGGTTGTTATTCTGTATCCAGATTTAATGAGTAACTAGGAGTCATGAAAATTTTCGGGAATTATTTGACCTTTCACATGATAGTCAGTTTACACATTATTATCTTTTTTCCCATGTGCATGCCTTGAAG
Organism: Etheostoma perlongum; assembly: GCA_026937815.1. Lineage (NCBI taxonomy): Eukaryota > Metazoa > Chordata > Actinopteri > Perciformes > Percidae > Etheostoma > Etheostoma perlongum. Next base: position 5,258,494 of record CM049371.1, on the reverse strand, counting down.
AAATAAAGCCTTTCCGTGATCATGTAAGCTACAGTAAATAACCTTCCCCATTAATAGGCATGGAACAATTAAACAGCTGATTTAAGTAGGCTATATTAAAGGAACTAGAATTAGAAAAACAACACAGCAAAATAACAGAAATCTTATCTAAATCTAATCTGAATAACTGGAGCTGGAGCTTTGTTAGACAGTGTCAAAACAACTTGAAAGATTTGAAAGTAAAAATTAGGGACGCTTTGGCACCTGACCCCTAAAGGAATGAAAGAAGAAGAACATCAATGAAGAAACAAAAATACTTATATTTTTCTTTGGGGACTTATTATAACTTGCAGTGTACCTGGCCGACCAAGTCCCGCATTGTAAAATTGATGTTGATGTTTCTACAAGGATTTAATATCTGAGCATGGCGACGCGCCATGGTAAGTTTTTAAATTGTTAAGGTATCTGTGCACGCGCTGTAATCGATATGAAATACATAGTTTACTCACCTCCTCCATTTTTATAGCACAAGTAAGGAAATCTCCAAACATTGGCCAGGTCAACCGCGAAGCCAATAACCGACAGGAGAAAGTCTATTTTCTTGCCCCAAGTTTCTCGCTCGTCCTCGGTGGATCCGGGAGGACCTGCGAGGTGGCCAGGGGTGGGAATGATGGAGGAACTGGTGTACTGGACGCCATTCTGGTCCTTCACCAGTATCAGTTCAACCTCTTTTTTCTCCACATTGCACTGTTTCAGCGGGGCCACCGACGAGAGCTTGTGTTCTGCCAGGACCTGGATATTCATCTTCTCCCTGGTGCTCTCACGGCCCCCTGCGCCTTCGGGCGGAGCTGAAGGTCTGAGCTGGTGCGCTTAAGGACCACAATCCCGCTGACGAAACACCGGATAAGCGAGTGTTCTCCACCGAAAATACAGCTGATACCTCCGCGTACACGGGCTGGAGAGGAGGGGATACAGACAGTTTGGAAAGCTTTGGTGTTTGTGCGTAAAGTTTAATTACAGCGAAAAATACAGGTTAGGACTGCATGGGGTGGGATAGGTGACATTATTCCTCCCATAGCAGTAAGACCTAATGTTTGTGTGCTGCTAATACCTGTACATTATTCAAATAAAACATTGCATGTGTATTCTGATTCCCAGCAATAGCAGGTGAAAGACAGTTCAAAGCGAATTCGTCTCCCCGTCACCCCGCGCGCTGAGCGTATTGTGCGCTATCAAACAACCACGTAAAAGCATCCCTCTTAAAAACAATGAAAAAGATAAATGGTTATTTGAATATATCACCGTTACTAAATATAATTTAAAGCTGAAAGGCAATGTAAAGCTGAAAGGCTTTCCTCCATACTTGGTAAAGCTAGGGACACTTCTCCATGACCCGATGCTGCTGTTGTCCAGATGCATCTGAGGGAAGACTGCCCATTGTGAAGGGATTATAAGACTCGCCTTCTGCCAGTAGATACGATATCAAATGCAGGCTTTTAAAGTGGGTTGCTCTCTCTCTTCCACGTGATATTTTATAATTGAACACTTTCTCTCCAGTCTGATGTGGACTTGGTATGATCGCTGTTTTGTCTGAGCTTAAGTTCCCATAAACTTATGCATCTGCTTTAGACTTGTCAGCGCAACAGTCACTGCACAGCACAGTGGTTATAAGATGAGATAGCGGGAAAAAAAACTTTTCTATAAATCAGATGTTCTGTTTTAGAAAACCTCTATGTGAACTTTATAAGCTATGGGCCTGTGCATATATTTGATTAAGAGTGTTCCATATCAAGAATTGAATAAAATAAAAGGAGAATAAAATATAACGAAAGATCATGTATTTGCTTTTCAAATTTAAGCTTGGATATAACAATTTTAAAGAGACATAAGATCACTTTACCTTCAGCTCCATGTTAGTGCTTGGATTTCACATGCAGCAAAAACTTTTTTTTTAATGTTTTAATTTTGACTTTATCTGGTTCTTCTCTGTACTAAACAGATTGAATTACAGTTTTTCTAAGAAGCCATGAAAGCATTGTGTTCCATGTGTAATTCAATTCTACAGCAGCTTTAGCCAGGGGCAATGATTTTTATTAGATATGGTTGATCAGTTCATCCCATTTAAGTCAATGAATGTTCTTCTTGCTCTCCAGTGCTTGTTTTATAAAAACCCTAATAGGGCTGGTTTTTGGGCGTTTTGTTTGTGAAGATTGAATAACTGCAGCGATGTTAGAGCAAAAGACCAGGTAACAAGGAAGGATAATGTGTTATTACTGTTGTTCTCTCCTGAGTTTGTTCTATTCTTTTGCACTTTGTTTTGTATTGTCAGGTCGTATTGGTTGTATTGTTCTCTAGCCAAGAATTGCCATCGTGGTAGTGTTTGATGGGGGAGTGTATTTCTTGATGTGTACTAGTGTGATGATGTTGTACATTTAATAACTGTATTTCTTAAAATTTCAAAGGCACAAATAATCCGCAGAAGCATAGTTTGATTGAAACTGTCCCTCAGAAAGGATTTACAGATGGAAAGCAGGTGCATATTGTTTGTTTATAACATGTTCTAAGGCGCGTCTATAGTGGGAGTTCTAGTTTTTAAATATATTAGTATTGTTCTCATAAGTAGAAGTTGGCATTGTAGAATTGTATATGCTATAACAGCTGGTCTTAAGTGTGTAGTACCTTCTACAACAGCTGGTCCTATCTGTGTAGCACCTTGTATAACAGCTGGTCCTATGTGTGTAGTCCCTTCTATAACAGCTGGTCCTATGTGTGTAGTCCCTTCTATAACAGCTGGTCCTATGTGTGTAGCACCTTCTATAACAGCTGGTCCTATGTGTGTAGCACCTTCTATAACAGCTGGTCCTATGTGTGTAGCACCTTCTATAACAGCTGGTCCTATGTGTGTAGCACCTTCTATAACAGCTGGTCTTAAGTGTGTAGCACCTTCTATAACAGCTGGTCCTAAGTGTGTGTGTAGTCCCTTCTATAACAGCTGGTCCTATGTGTGTAGCACCTTCTATAACAGCTGGTCCTATGTGTGTAGCACCTTCTATAACAGCTGCTCCTAAATGTGTAGTCCCTTCTATAACAGCTGGTCCTATGTGTGTAGTACCTTCTATAACAGCTGGTCCTAAGTGTGTGTGTAGTCCCTTCTATAACAGCTGGTCCTATGTGTGTAGTACCTTCTATAACAGCTGGTCCTATGTGTGTAGCACCTTCTATAACACCTTCTTCTATAACAGCTGGTCCTATCTGTGTAGCACCTTCTATAACAGCTGGTCCTATGTGTGTAGCACCTTCTATAACAGCTGGTCCTATGTGTGTGTGTAGCACCTTCTATAACAGCTGGTCCTAAATGTGTAGCACCTTCTATAACAGCTGGTCCTAAATGTGTAGCACCTTCTCTGACAGCTGGTCCTATGTGTGTAGCATCTTGTATTGGCTGGTCAACAATGTGTTTGCTATAATCCTACAACAACGTTTTAATTTTTACATATTATGTAGCCAGACTGAAGCAAATTGCACAGCGGCTCTTGTACTCTCACTACACTCTCAGTGGCTGCTTATTGGATGAACTGCTAGAATGAAAATCACTCACTACTCACTATAGGCTAAAAAAACAATAATTCAGAAAGAAAATAAGATACAGACACGAAACCAACTGTTATAAAAGCCTATCCTGAATTAATAAACTCACCTAAGGGTTAGGGTTAGCTTATCTGTAACATGTCAGTATAGTCAACAAGGAGTGCTGTCACATAAAATATCATATATATTCACCCATTTAACAAATATGTTTTAAAAGTGATTGCACACATGTGCATCATTCCGCATGGTGCATGCAAGATAATGGCTGTAATAACAGCCTGGGGTGCAAATTTTCTGATAATTTGTCTAGTAGAATGACACGCTGTCCCTGCGGTTTGAAACAACATTGACTGATATGCAGTGCATTGACATAACATAAATGCAAAGCTAAACATACCCTTTGGATAAGCATATCTGGCAGACACACAGTCTAAAACAATGGCATTTGGCATAGAACATCTTACGATGACACAGAATATTGGTGATGTGAAGTCTTGCCTAACAATGTCATAGTGTCCTGGATGTAACTTTTGATTTGTAATGTATATAATAATAATTATAATTTATTCAGTGATCTCTTAAACCTCCTATCCCCAAGCCATTTCGGAGTATTGTCTGTGCCTGTCACATTGATATTTACTGTAGGCTCATTTGTCACTCTATCTGCACATTTTGCATCTCAAATTCAAAAGCACAGTTATGGCCATTGTTAGAAGTAGGAAGAGCTCCTAAATCTCTTTTCAGCAGTATAACAAAGTTATAATGACATAAAACATTTAAAAAGTCAAAGCTTAAGTTACGTTTCATTCATAATTTATTAAAAAAACTGTAGAATCATGCAATACAACATTTCCATAAGGGAACACATTCATATACAATAAAGGGAAAAAATGAATTTTGGCTGTACATTCAAAAATAATTATTTACATGTTTACAACATTACAACAGCGGTGGAATGTAACTAAGTACATTTACTCCAGTACTGTACTTCACTCCAGATGTTGAGGTACTTGTACTTTATGAGTCTTTTCGTTTCATGTCACTTTCTACTTCTACTCCGCTACATTTCAGAGAGAAATATTCTACTTTTTACTCCACTACATTAGTGTAGTCCAACTGACCCCATATTGGCCCTCAGGTTTGTTATGTCTATTTCATTCATAAAATAACAATGTGCGATGTGGTTGTACATCAGTAGCCAACATTAATTATGTCCCCCTTCCATTTAGCGCAGATTTTTTGTTTTTATTCCTTTGACTCCGTGTTTGTTGGCCTACTATTTTCTTTTCCTTTGTCCATCTGGCCTGTAACGTTACTTGTGTAAAACATCTGTGAAAGCGATACCTGGTTTATCTCACGATACATACAGGCTACGTTACCGTATGCAACACTTGAAATGCAACAATGCATCTGTAACTTATTCTCTTATTGTAAATGAATGATTTTCTGTCTCAGCTAAACCTTCATCGTGACTATATGACCTCCCGGTATTGCTAACTCAGTAATCTACAGGACTGTAAAGAAAAGACCTTTTATCCAAAGTGGCTACTATAAGCAACAAAAAAAGTTACATATAGCCACTTAAATTAACATATTCACAGCAGGACCTTTACTTGTAAGAGAGTATTTTTACAGTGTGGTATTAGTGCGTTTAATGAAATAAAGGATCTGTATACTTCCACCACTTTTTAACACTAGGCTATGCTTAGTCTTTGTGCTGTGATTTGTAGTCTTAAATTGTTGGCAGTATTTGGGTTAGGTTTAAGATAAAATGTAATCAAATCAGGTGCAATGCCATTGTAGTAGTATTTTAGTATTTTTTAAGAGTATTTACATAACATCAACATTGGAGTCTGAACTTTCCGAGCTAAAGTCAAGTTCATCTGAACTATCTGTAGTGCAAAAAAACTGATTGTCATTTTCTGGGTTAGACAGGACATGCAGGTAGACTTTTCTTGCACGCCTTTGCAGCTCTTTCATTTTTTTTTGCGGATGAGGCAAGTGAGACCCTTCTTCGCATTCTCTGTGCGATGTCCTTAAAAAGAGACAAAATGTGTCACTACACAGGTAAGCAAAAAGTCGGAAAAAATTAAACATGACTTCATTTTGTGATTTCAAACGTGATACAAACATTTCAAATAGACACATAGGCACATTTACCTTGCTGATTGTTTTCACTCTGATGGAGAGACCACTCAGACAAGACTCTGGCATGGGACTTCAGAGAATCCCAGTGCTGCTTGATCTCTTTCACAAGGATCTTCTTCTCCTCTTGAAGCCTTCGAACTGCCATGACCCTATCGAAGACTTCCTTTTTTGTGCTGAAATCAACAGCGCCTGTAACACATACGTGTAAAGATGAGAATGACCACTGCACAAACAATGTAGTTTTAGAGATCATTTCTCTCCCTCACATGCACTAGTGTGGTGCCTGTAGAAAACTGGAAATATGATAAATGCTTTCCCGCCTGCAGGCACACTGCTTCCAGAGTCAAACACCATTTTGGAGAGGTTAATGTCTTTTAATGAAATCTTTAACATTTCACATCCAAATAACTTGACATAGCAATACACCCATCTCGTTTTTGGGATGAGTTGGTTGTTGAGAAAAGCAAAGAACAGACACAGACAGCGATTCCTTACTTTATAGATACTATAGCATGCACACAATACATACATATTATGCGTACCATTTTGTGTTATTTGCCAAGACCAGGGATGTTCTGTGTCCAGAATTTGATCCATGCAAACTTCTTTGCTCGGGTGTAACAAGGCTGTTGTACTTGGCTAGCATGGCCTGCAAAGTGGTCTATTATGGGGTATTATTTTCCGATTAATTCTGTGTCGACATTTGTTGCTGTCTGTGAAACGAAAAATTAAAAACTATCTGTTAACTACATAATGTAAATGACATTGTTGGAATTACAGCAAATTCACTATCAATATTAAAGTTCATTGTACTGTGGAGAATATACATTAATCAACAATCAACACTACCTTTTAGAACTTTATGGACTTACTTATGGAAACATTTCATACTTAAATGTTAAAATACCATTTTTTTTGTAGAGGCGTTGAGATCTTGTTTTATACTTGATGTGAGGGCCTCAATCTTCTGACACAAGACCTGTGTTGTACCTTGGTGGTTTGTTTCTCCTAACAAAAAGTGAATAACACAGCACCAATGTAAAAAAAGATTAAATCTTTATGTCAGACAATGTTTAGAATGATCTCACCATCTGTCCAGTCTTTCACATCTTGCACAAATTCTTCCATGTTTTTTTCTTTCAGTTGAAGCCTGGCTTTCAGAGTTTCCAGGTCCCCCAACTGGACATTTAGAGCTTTAGAAGTCTAAAATTAATTTGGTAATTATACTCTGTACAGTATATATCACAGAAACTTGAGCCATGACAATGTTTTTACACAATTTTAATCTACCTTATGGTATCTTTGGGAAAGTGAATTTGCCAGGTTTTGAAACTTCTGCTGGTTCCATCTCATGGTTAGGAGTGTAAACATGTCATTGCGTCCTGCAAGGGCACATATATTTGTTCTGCAAGAATATCCTTTTAATTAAAGGTCATTCCTTCTATGAATAAAAGGTACAATTATATAGTACCTGTATTTGACATGTGCTTTGTAGTGGCCGCTATTCTGGAGAGAAAGGCATCACGCTGCTCTACTTCCTCCCCTAATGTCGAACCAGCCCCATCTTGGTTTGCTCCACTCCATTTTACCTGGACAGAGGAACACAAGCTCAATATCAAGGGCATTCAGTAAAAACAACCAAATACGTTCAGCAAGGCCCAAAAGCCCCCTTGAATTCAACTTAAGCCTAATCAAAATTCAAACTGACGTAATATGCAATAAAACAAAAACATACTGTACATATACAAACACATAAATAGTTACTGTGGTATATAATTGTTCTTTCTAATCACTTTTTTGATTTTATTTCATAAGAATATTGTGCACTACACCAACCTCACATTTGAAGTCATGGGCTTTAGCATGCAAAACCGACAGGAAGGGCCTCATGTTTTGAAGAGACTGGAGCTGTGGACAGTCCAAACAAACTCTCTGTAGGTAGGGCCAGTATTTACATGCAACGTCCATACAGAAGAAGGTTATATTGTGCTTAGGCGCAAGCTGGTTCTGTTATAACATGGGGTATGCATATATTTCACCCCTAAACATATTAAGGGCAGACAGCAAGACACTGTGCCTGCAAACTGCCAGCTCCAGTCCTTCCTCATCCACCTTACTCCTAGATCTGTAGGAAGTCTCTCGGGCTGCCAACCACTACCCACCACAAATGCCCTTTCCAGTGACCTACATTGTAGAAAATCATAATTGACAAATGATCTTGTCAACAGTCATTGTAGAGAACAATTCTAAATATTCTTTTGTGGCAAGAAACAAATTAGCATTAATGGCTTTAATGGCAGTAGCCACTTTGAATAAGGTCATCTACTTCTGCAGTCCAAGTAGCCTGACATCCCTCGCAGCTTAGCTCTGGCATGTTGGGATCATATCGCCCTACAAAGTAACATTTACCTCCCGTGTAATGTTATGACTGCCAAGGTTAGAATTCCATGTTGTATGCGTCATATATAAAGCTCGCTGACTTGGCGCTGATGTGCGCATTTCTTTAACATATTACATTATTGTGGCTGTTGAATATGAATCTTTTTTTTTTAACTGGACAAAAGAAAATCTTTCACACAATTACCAATCATTGTGACCAAAGCAACTGACTTTCCTTGGATGACCCTCAATGCCTCTGGTGGACAGCGACAGATTTGGACAGGCATCTCAATAGGCAAAAGCCGCACTAAAAAACATTACACAAATGGGTTTGGATATTTCATCATTAGCGACGATTAGACATACAGTATACACACTCACAAAAAAGTCCATAGCTTACCACAGTGTGTAACAGCATTATCCACAATGCAACTGGATGGAGGCAATGGCTGAAAGAATCCAGCACACATGGCATCCCGGTTGTGAAGGATGTAGGTTTTGTTGTGCCGGCTGATGTCGCATTCAGCGCAGAGGAATGGACATGGTAAGCAGTCTCTGCATCTGACAGTTGCACAGTTGATCCCACATTGACTGCAGATTTTTGTTGCCACGTTCCCCTGTGCCAGTATGCTATTTACAAGGTACGGTCTCTTTGCCCTCCATCTCTCAAAAAAGAGAGAGTTACGAGTGCTCCAATCCAAAGAAGCAAGAGGAGCTCCCTGGTCTACTGCAGCTTCTTGTATCTCATGTTCATGTTGAATGTTATATAATGAATTACATACCAGCAGAGATGGTCGTTGAAGCAGGTGTGTGATCATCACCAGCTGTACCACAAAAAACTCACATCAACATTGATAACATTAAAATTGTCATACTTGCACCATGGCTAGTGCCTAGGTTGGTTCAAAACTGTTCATTTAGTTGCAAAATCCAATTACTGTTGGTTATCTGCCTATCCAGCAATATATAGACAATGGCAGCAAACACAAATGCTCGTTGTAGAAGCAAATTCAAAAATAAGTGAGCTATTAACAACTAATAAATAAACCATTTTAAACAAAGCCTTACCAAGGTTGACATCTTGTAAGAGATTATACTGCCCATCCATAACAAGATTTCTAAACAATATTGTTCCAGTCGGCACAATGAAGCTAACTTTTATCAGCTTATTTTATAGGTTGTTCTGTATTAGTATGTAATAGTAACCTTAATGTAGGCTATCTATTTCAATTAAGATCCAAGACGCAAACATTTGAACTTAATGTATCCCTTGATATTCAGTTTTAAATGCCTAAACACTCTTGAAAATATCATGAATGAAAAAAACAATACTGACCTTTTTCTGACTGATTCCTGTGTGACCTTGGCCTTGCAAAGAGTACATTCCCATCAATGTCTCTCTTTCTCCACCTGACTTTTGATGTGGATATCCCAGCTGGTAGTGCTGCCTTCTCTTTCTGCAGCTCAGCAAGCAGGTCATCAGCATTTTGGAGGTCATCTGTAAGTTTTTCATCAAGCAGGTAATCGTTCAGATCTGAAAGAAAGGTTTGAACAACAACTTATTGACCTAACTAGGTCGCTGTGGGGATAATTGTACCTATTTATTTTACTTGCCAAGTTGGAAATGCGTGCAGAAGCTACACGAAATAATGGCAAATGCGTTTCTTAAACATTTAAACATTTACACCATATTTAAATGAAACTATGCAAAGTTATACATGATTGTATGATTAATTAATCGACTATTGTATTACAGTGTATAATGCCTATATCTCGTCAGTGTGACGCCATATCCGGCAAAACTTCTGGCGAAAACCTTATTTATAGAGCAATGTTAAAAAAAAAATGGATGAGCTGTTATTTTGCCTCTCTCTATGTTTAAATGTTATATACATCTCATTTATTATGCTATTTTTTATTCCTATTGTGGGCCAGTCATCACCGAGATCTGCTTGAATCGTCATGGTCCCCTGTCGTCTATATTTTACAAGGACGGGGCTCCATTAAAGTCTATGGGACTTCCCTGTACGTCAGAATATTACTCCGATGGGGTGCCCATTACGTTGAATGGTTACGCCAAGGGCTCCTGACCAAGCGCCCACATGTTACGACTTGGGAGTGAGAACGTGGCACCTGCTAAAGGCAAAATGATATCCTCCTTCACCTGTTACCTTTATCATCCTGGATTCCTGCTTATTTTTCTTAAGGTTCAACCTCTCCCATGTTTACCTTGGATAAGAATCTAATGAAACAAGACGGAACCTCGCAGAAGTCACAGTATGACGCTCTGGATTTAACCTAAGGCCAGTAGAGTGAGTTCCTCTGAGCAGCAGCACCTCATCTCGTACTTCAGCCAACACCTAAACTCCAAACAAATTTGTGAGAATGTGGTGTCATTGTCCTCAAAATGCTTGAAATAATAACCAGTTAATTCTGTCTCCTTCATGTATATATCAAAGAGTTTTATCTTTCACTAGGTCACAACCCTCCCATCTCCAAGTTACTGGTGAATGGAGAAGACAACAGGGGGCACACACACAAGTTGAGTTACAATGGTTGGTAGTAATTAAGGGACACAATTAGGGAGGTTTGAACTGTGAGAATGCTTGAAAAAGAATAAAAACACGTGATTGATTGACAAGTCTCAGTCCGACTTGTCAATCAATAAGTACGACTTATTGTTGCACTGTCATAAACACTGGAACACATCATACATTCTGTCACTTGGCTCCTAGAAATAAATAGAGAATCATTGTCATCAATGATTGAACATGTTTTTTCCTTGCCTGGGTTTAAGTTTTTTTTGGATCATGTAAACACTTCCATACCTTATTTGGCAAGTCTCCCTGACAAGTAAAAGGCAAATGTCTTTTCCACAACCTTGTGCTGTCTGATCTTTTAATAATACAACGGAAACATTGTTGCCCATCATCCAAAAAACATCTGGAACAGAATCAAACGCAGAGATGTGAAACATTCAAAACATTGAGCAAAAAATAAAAAACCCTTGGCTGCAGATGCCGCAGCAGATACTGGGGTTCATTCGGTTCCCCAAATCTTGCCCTCACCGGGACCTTCACTCTTCCTCTAAACAATCACACAGGAAATGAGGAACAATCACTTCCCTGAGAGAATAATAAGAGAGAGAAAGTCAACAAGGTGTCATCTGGTGTGATAAGGAAATGTAACAATGAGTTTTGGAGGAACTCCCTAAAGGCAAGTCAAGGCAGCTTTATTTATTGTATAGCAAATTTCAACAACAGGGCAATTCAAAGTGCTTTACAAAAAAACTTTAAAAAAAAACTGTTAAAAAATAAAAACAGATAAAACACAAGAATAAACACTTTAAAAAAAAAAAAAAAAAAAAACAGATAAAACACCAGAATACAATTTACAGTACAGTATAAGAAATTATACATTAAAGAAATGAACAACCCTTTAAAGAAAGGCAACATCAAAAAGAAAGGTCTTCAGCGTTTAAAATTTAAAAGATTTAAAAGAACTGAGAGTAGCAGCGGATCTACAGTTTTCTGGAAGCTTGTTCCAGATATGAGGAGCATAGAAACTGAATGCTGCTTCCTCCTGTTTAGTTCTGACTCTGGGGACAGAAAGCAGACCTGTCCCAGATGACCTGAGAGATCTGGGGGGGTTCGTAGTGTAGTAGCAGATCAGAAATGTATTTTGGCCCTAAACCATTTAGTGATTTATAAACTAGCAAAAGTACATTAAAATAAATTCTTTGAGGCACTAGAAGCCAGTGTAAAGACTTCAGAACTGGAGTGATGTGATTCACTCTCTTGGTCTTAGTGAGCACTCGAGCTGCAGCTGTCTGATTGATTTTTTAGGGAGACCTGTAAAGACACTGTTACAGTAGTCAAGTCTACTGAAGATGAAAGCATAGAGATGTTTTTCCAAATCCTGTTGAATCCTGAAGTCCTTTAACCCTTGATATATTCTTAAGGTGATAATAGGCTGTCTTAATGTGGCTGTTAAAATTCAAGTCAGAGTCCATAACTACACCAAGATTTCTGGCTTTGTCTGTTGTTTTTAACATTGTTGTTTGAAGGTGAGCGCAGATTTTAAAGCGTTCCTCTTTTGCTCCAAAAACAACCACCTCAGTTTTTCCTTCATTTAATTTCAGAAAGTTCTTGCACATCCAGCCATTAATATGTTCAATGCACTTAGGGAGTTTTTGTATTGGACTATAGTCCCCTGGCGATAAGGTTATGTAAATTTGTGTGTCGTCTGCATAACTATGGTAACTTATTTTGTTGTTTTCCATAATCTGAGCCAGTGGAAGCATGTAGATGTTAAACAGAAGAGGCCCCAGAATGGAGCCATGGGGAACTCTGCACGTCATATGTGTATGCTCAGATGCATAATTACCTATTGACACAAAGTAGTCCCTATTCTTTAAGTAGGATTCAAACCAGTTTAGTACTGAGCCAGACAGGCCAACCCAGTTTTCCAATTGGTCTAGTAATATGTCATGGTCGACCGTGTCAAATGCAGCACTGAGATCAAGTAATACTAAGACTGAAATTTTGCCACTATCTGTGTTAAGGTGGATTTCATTAAATACTGATACGGAAACTCTCTGAAAGGTATCAAAACTGTTGTTTAGTAACAAGAAATGGTTGAGTTGTTGAAAACCGCTATTTCAATGATTTTACCTAAAAACGAAAGGTTTGATATTGGTCTATAGTTGCTCATTAGTGATGTGTCTAGATTGTTCTTTTTTAAGAGTGGCTTGATTACTGCAGGTTCCGGGCCTGTGGGACCATACCTGAAAGAAAAGACTGTTCACAATCTGAAGAAGACCAAAAGCCAAACAATTTAAAACATTTTCAAAAACACCCATTGGTAGAATATCAAGGCAACAGGAGGAGGTTTTCAGATGATGTATAATGTCCTTCTGGTTTTTATGGTTGATCGTGTGAAATTGTGTCATATTGGAACTAGTTTTGTTTGAACACCGTGACAACACATATCCTGTACTTGATATGGAGGCACTGTTTGTCTAATCTTCTAAATTTTGTCTTTGATAAAGGAGGGAAAGTCATCGCAGGACTTGGTTGATAAAAAGTCAGATGCTACTGGTACTGGAGGGTTTGTTAACCTATCGACAGCAAACAAATCACGTGAAATATTACTGCTTCTGGTGATAATGTCAGAGAAAAAGGATCTCCTTGCATTACTCAGTTCCAAATTATAAATACAAAGTCTATCTTTATATGTGTTATAATGGACCAGGAGATTCATTTTTCGTCACCTTCGTTTAGCTTTTTGACACTCTTGACACTCTAAAATGTATAGTCCAGTAATTTATAAATATCCAAAAGCCGCTGCTTGTAGTTTCTATCAGAGGAAAAGCAAGATTATCAGCAAAAATATGCAAGCAGAGGCAGGAGCAAGCAGCAAAGTGTCTGCACTGTAAAAATCAGGAAGGGCGTAAAGAGCTGAAAGAGACAGCTTGCCAGGTTCAAGACTGCAGGAGTCAAGTGTGGTGCAAGATGTGTGTTTTGTTTGGTTGTGTGTTTGTAAGTGCATTATGGTCCCATAAAACAATGTGTAGATATCCACACTGTGTCAGCATCTATAGAAGCTAACACACCCATCAGAGCTCAAGGAACTCTTTGCACTGAGAAACTGGACATAAGCCATGTATGAGTGAACAAAGCAGTGGGTCCATTTCTTTTTACAGAGGTATGTTTTGCTGCCAAGCATTGTTCAAAATTCAGATTCTTATATTGAAAAAGATTATACTGGGCATCCCAAAGTTTGCCAAAACACACAGTGCCAGTATGGACTGCTGGATTAAAGAGAAAGAGTTATACAATGATGTACAAGACATCTAGAGTATTTCCATTGGATGATTGATAGAAGAACAAGAACAAGGCCTCTTGGATTAGAATATTTCACTTAATGTAAGCATCAGATGCTAATACATGACCTATCAAAGGCATTGTTTCAGTCGTGTGAGAAAAAGGAGAGAATAGCTTTAACTCTCCTTGAAATTTCCTCAGTATTTACCATCTATAAATCAAACCCATCAACACATTAGGTTGAATACTCTCAACGTTTTTGAAAGAAATAGATGACTGAGTCTGAACTTGAGATGTAGCCACGAGGACATCCTCATTTGGCTTTAGAAACCAGGGCTACCTGGCTCAATTGCGGAGCACAGTAGTGTCACATCTATTAAACAGTGAGGCCTGTCGGTTCTGACCTTTCCGTCCAGCCTGGCACAATGACTCTCTCATCCTTGTGTTCACAAACAGAGGCTGCTCACTCAATCAGGTCCTGAGGAGACCAAATTGCATTACCAACACATATCACCCACAATCTACTGCGACAGAATCACCCCCCAGGCAGGGCTGGAATGGACACAGCAATATACAACAGCCATGCAGAGGAAAGAGGGAGGTTGGAGGGGTGTGGGGCCCAAAGAGGACAGATGGAGCTGTGGATGGGGAAGGAGTTGCGCTACAACAATGTCACTTAATTGATTTCATGCCATCTCATCAATTTTGATTAAAATAAAATGAGCCTTTGTACGTTTGAAAAGGTTAAAACAAATTGAAGGTGGAAATCACAGCTGGTAATCACAGTTTGTCTAACAGCGGGCTTTTAATGAAGCGACGCGCTCTCTATCATTCATTTCAACCTCCTCTGTGCATATAGAGACAAGAATGTCCTTTGTGTGTGTGTTGTGTGTGTTTGTGTGAGCACATTCATGTAAGTTGTATTTAAAACAGCATGTATAGCATCATGGCCTCCTTATAGATTAACTGACAGCAGTGGAGCTGTAATATGCAGTTGTGCAAAAATGAATTTATGGTCTCAACAAAAAGTTTTAAAATAAAGTAAGGTTTTGACCATAAAGCAAATTGATTACTAATTTTCTTTATAAAAAGAAGGGACTATCTTATGAAAATGTTTATTTTTTCGTACACTTATTTACGTGTGATTTACACAAATTCTCTGTTTGAGAAATTCTATTGACAGAATTGACAAGCACATAGTAATAGTAGTAAATGAATCCTTTCACATGGTAAAGAATCCTTCAGAATCTGTCTTTATCAATGCATTACAGTATATTGTTCTCCAAGTCTCATGCAGTATGCCCGAGTGTTTCTTTAATCATAAAATGTTCCATTAGTACACACATACCGCATCTGTTATGATTCAATCTTGTTCTCACCTCACAATGACAACAGGTTGGGTCACTGAACGATCAAATAAAGAAATGCAATGCAGACAAATTGAAAAAATTATAGCATATAAGTCAATGTAACACAATAGTTTTCTTTAAGGTTTTTGAGCATGGAACAAAATAAGGGGGCGGTTTGATGAAATGTTTATGTTTTTTTATGATTAAAGGTTCATTTATTTTTCTGATGGTATGAAACCATAAGGGTGATAACAACTCCTTCATATTACCTTCTGTGTTAGTGCCTCATGGTGTAATAATAAATGTAACATTTGCACACATGCACACACACTTATGCATTAGTTTACCCTTACCAATACATGCCACAGTTTGTAGCTTTTAAGGAGGGGGGGGGCAAGGTGGAGGCTGGGGGGGGGGGTGGCCTTGACCAACTGCCACTTTGCTCCTTTGAAAGCCATGATGTCTCTCTCTCATGGGTGGGCCAAATTCTCTGAGCAGGCAATGCAGAGAAAGGGGAGGTAACCTTGCCCCTTATGACCTCATAAGGAGCAAGATTCCAGATCGGCCCACCTGAGCTTTCATTTTCTCAAAGGCAGAGCAGGATACCCAGGGCTCGGTTTACACCTATCGCCATTTCTAGCCACTGGGGACCACAGGCAGGCTGGGGGGGACACATATTAATGTTAAAAAACCTCATAAAGTGAAATTTTCATGCCACGGGACCTTTAAAGGACAGGCCAAGATGACAAAAAGTGTCACACTCAAATTGGTACTTACAAGCAGTACAACACCAAACACACTCACACATTGGAACTGTTGTAGCTAACTACTGGCACCTGGTGGTGGTTTAGAGAACCAGAGGTACATGTGTAGCCCTTTCATTGCCTAATTAATTACAGACAAATTATACAGAAGTTTCCTCAGTGGTGAATATAAAAACACAGGCAAGTTAAAAATTGTATTGTTGTTTTATTTTTAAAAAGCAAACTTTGCAGTGTTAACAAAAAAGAAAAATCATATAATTGCAATGCACCTTGCTTAATAAATAACAGTGCTGCTTGTTAATCTGAAAGCATACCCCGCTGGGATATGCTGTTGTGAAGAAGCACTGTTGCCTTTTGCTCACAAATTGCCCTATTTCCAGTGGCTGATTTGCTTAAGTAAACTTAAAGCTGCGTAGATGTGCTGCTGTCTCAGCAACAACAGTCTTCAGTAGAAATGCAAATAGATAAACATGCAAAGCAAACCTCTGGCTAATTATACAGCCTTCTTACATGGTCTGTGTCCCTGAGCACTGGAAAAAGTGTAATGCGCAGCATGTAAGCTCTACAAAGACATAACTTTAATACACAACATCTGTGGGTTGGCAGACTGGAAATTTCTTATTAAAGCTTACTGTACACTAATTACACTGCAACACAAAAGCACAAGGACTCTTTGCTTATATTTAAAAAGGTGTTGGTTTGGCAATTTTTTGTACTTATTTACAGAGGACCACAAAGACAAAAGAGAAGGTACACAAAGCTACGTTTATCTAAGTCTAAGCAAGGGTTTAGCTCAGGCTCCAGAGAATGATGTATCAGAGTCAACATGGTCCAGTTGTTTAAGTATATCATAACACACTGTCACTAACATTAAAACGCCAAAGATTGCAGGGTTTAGAAATATAAAACACTGATGAGTGCCCACATGACATGTTTTCATCCTATGCCTAGCTCTTCATTTATTTTTATTTATTTGATGAACACAGAATTAAAACACACAAACATTTTTCAGGATAAAAAGGTCTGCAATGCCATCTAATTTCTTGTGCAGTGACTTAGGGAAGTGGTTCTTTGAAATCTCTATAAGGCACTAAAATTGAAAACGGACACGCTCTGAAAAAAACGTCTATAAAAAGGCAAGCAAATGACCTAATATGGCTCTGCTGTGGCAAATGACTTGAATCTGCTAAAAGTCAGAGAGAGCAGATGACAACTTTTGCTTTTTCCTTCTCAGTGCAGTGAATACAGTGTTCTGTCTGAGTGCAGTCAAGGAGAGTTCACAGTCATCCTCAATCATCTTTTTTGTCAGAGGTGCTGTCTTCTGGTTTTTCCTCTGAACTGGTCTGACCGGCCAATTCCAAATCACCTGGACTTGCCTCTTGGATTGCTTGGTATCTCTGAAGCTCCAGGTAGGTAGTGAAAAGCTTGGCGTACTCCGGGTGGACTGTGGCAAAGCTTTGAAATTCAGCTGAATCAAAGGCACATAGAAAACCGTTAGGATACAGTGTAGCTCAGGAAAGTAATTATAATAATGGTAAAATACTGTATCCATTTACTGCACATATTCCCACTCCATAATATCCTGGAGGAATTGCAAAAGAAGGTCAGACAACTAAGATGTAGCTTGGCGTTGGGAGAATCTACTCACTGAAGGTGATGAAACCAGAGCCGTCAGCATCGATCTCCTTGAAGAGCTTGGCCATGTTAAGATTGGACACACACAAAGCTGAGCGCAGCAGAGAGGTAAACTCCTCTCGGGTGATTTTCTCATCCTCATCTGTATCAAACAGCTGGACGCGATAGGACAGAAACAGAGAAAAAGATTATTTTAATTTCCAATTTTTGCATGTTTAGGAAAAATAAAATGTTATTTAAAGTGATTATATTATGCTCATTTTCATAATTGTATTTAGAGCTTGTACCTTGAATATGTTTACATGGTTAATTAAAAAAAACATATTTCTGTTGTACTACACACTGCTGCAGCTCCTCTTTTCACCCTGTGTGTTGAGCTCTCCATTTTTGCTACAGAGGGATGCATCACACTTCTGTTCCATCTTTGTTGGGAGTCGCAGATGCACAGTACTTCTAGCTTGTCAATTGCAGAGTATGAGGGAGTGCCATGCTAGCTATGTGAGCATTATAACATGTGTTACAAAGTGACACACATTTGTCACAGAAGTAAAGGCTGGACTATAATAGAGCTGTTTGGAGTTGTTTGTGAACAGCGTTTTCTCTGGAAGATGATCAGTCCCTTAACATATAAAAAATATTTTTTTAAAGAAAGAAAAAAAAGGGGAAAAAAACAAAACGCATAATATGAACACTAAGGGATGAAAATAAGTAGGCGGGTTAGAAAAAAACTTACACAAATTGGGCAAATCAATTAGTTGGACAAAAAGTTAAATTATACACCAGAACTGTTACTCCAGAACCACACGTGACTTATGGGGAGCATGGCTCCACACCCTCCACAACAGACACACATTGTTAACTAGACATCATCCAAGCCTCTGTAAATGCTGTGCTCTAATGTCAACTAATGACAGGGATGCGGGATTTAGCTTAGGTTTAGTAGCTTGTGTTGTGTGTGTGTGTCTATATACATACACACACACACACACAATATATATATATATATATATATATATATATATATAAAAAAAAAAAAAAACAGCTGCCTGGGATCCCACCATACATATTTCTGTGTCTTTGTATTCAGTATACATGCTAATTCTTCAGTCCCTAGTAGGAGCACAGCAATGTCACAATACGTTTGTCATACTTTAAAAGCCATTCTGAGCACATCTTCAGTGTTGGCTGGTCGACACAAGATGGTCACGCCGATGACGTACTCTCTGAAGTCTATGGTGCCATCTCCATTCTAGACAGGGTCAAAGAAACAGCAATAAGAATACATTAGTCTGTAAATGCACAGATTATTAAAATGGATAGTACTTCACTCGTTAACTCATCAACTGTTTTGAATGTATGAGTATGGTAAATTACAGGGTAATATATATATATATATATATATATATATATATATATATATATATAAATATAAATAAATATTATATATATATATATATATATATATATATATATACATACATAAACAAATAAAATTGCACAAGTGATTTCTATAAATGGCAATTCTCTATTACTGGAAAAAGGAGGCATAGGCATTCTGAGGAAAAAGGGTTTTATGCTTCCAACTCTGGTAGGCATACAGTGAAGGAGGCCAAACTACTGTAATCATAATTTCCTCTTCCAGGCTGTATAAATCCTGAGCCCACACGATGCCCTCCCAATTTTTACTATAGTCAGTACACATTATATGCAGTGATGTAAAATGTATGTTATTATGTCAAATGAACATTAAAATTGTTGCTCGTTATGTTGTCAACCAGTATTTTTATGCTTTGTTTCCTGCAGGATGGAACTGTTTTACTGTACAAAGACTTAATCCAATTCTGTTCGTCGAAGGAAAATTCAGTCTCATTCATAATGGAACTATTCAGTGGTCTCTCACCCTGTCAAACAATGCAAACAGCTCCTCGAGGGCTGGGTTGACAGGCAGCTTCAGGAATGTGGCAAACTCCTCAATGGTGATCCGTCCTCCTTTACAAGAGCTGGCCATGGCTGCGAAGCCATCTAGCTCCTTCTTCACATTGTCCCACTTCAGACTGGTTGGGGTGTTTGTTAAGGCAAACTTGGATTTTACATAATCCCTGGTCAATCTCTTGCAGATTGGTTGTCAAGTGTGTGATAAACAACATTACAATAAACAAACAAAAACCTTCAAGCCAAATTTGTCATTTCAAATGTCCCTATATGACGATGCCTAGAGTGTACTTAAGTGAGATGTTCTTACTTGAGTTTACGACTAATTTTGGTGAACTCAACGAGGCCGGCCTCCATGGGCAGCGTTAGCTCGCCAGCTGAGATCATCAGGCGGCAGTCTTCATATGTGTGGTCTGTCACTGGAACCCCCAAAGCTCTGGAAGCAGACAGTGCACACCATTTTAATGTCTCCCCCCCACTGCCAAAGACTGAAAGAACTTGAATCACTGCTTTGCACAAATAATCGTTTCATGCTGCTATTTTACATTACCACTGTTTTAAAAGTTAAAGGTCACCATTTAAATAATTGTGTTTTACCATTTAAGATAACTTATTTTATATATCCTATCTATATACTGTGTGTGTGTATACATATATATATATATATATTTTTTTTTAAGATAATGTATATACAGTATTTTGCTTTTATTAATTTTTTTATTAGTTGCCTTTGTTTGTGTTCTGTTTACTAAACTTTGTTCTATTTATTACACTACTGAAAGTGCTGCTGAGCAGATTTTCATTGTAACCTGAGCACAATGACAATAAAAGATCCATTTATATATCTATTATATATATTTTATATACATTAGTGCGCTAATGCTCGTAAAGAGCTGAATGTAGCAGGCCAGGAAGATATGCATGTCAGTTTACACTAATGTAGTTCTAATGCCAGTAAGAATGCCGAATCATTGGTTGAATTATAATCTTGGCCATCATGTCAAACAGCATACTCTCCACCAACCCCACCACTTATTTAAATGTCCCCATCAACTTCCATGAACCCCATATGTGTTTAACATTGTATTCATTACTTAAGCACACGCTTTTGCTTTTCTATTGCACTTTGTCATACTGTGTGCTTGAGCAATACACAGTGGAATGTGCATTTCAGACTGATTAACACTTACTGGGCCATAGTTTCTCGCACTCTGCTAGCATACAGATGAGGGCTTTTCTTCTCCTCCTCTGTGGGGTTATGCGTCGGCAGGAACTGAAAAACATAGTAAACAGACGAAAAAGGTCACAAGGAAGGCCGAGCAGAAAGTAAACTTTAATCTAGGATAGAATCAAAATACCCTAATGCAGAAAACATATCTTGTGCTTAGGTTGATACAGTATCTTTGAGTTAAAGGTGCTCTAAGCGATGTTGGATGATGTCACTTCTCTTTTCTTCACTTTTCAAACCAAACGAGGCTAACTCGCCCCTCCTTCTCCTCATCCCGTCCCCTCTCCCTCCCTTCTGCACACAAACCCCCCCCCCACATTGCTTAGAGCACCTTTAAACATAGAATCCAATGATTATTTTGAAGCAAATTAAGACTGCACAATTAGCTTTCTTTAGTTTAATTTGATAGTTGAGAGAGGCACTGATAGAACTAGTAAATTTAAAGTAAAGCTAAAGTTGCATTTTGGAGAAAAATCATAAATAACGATAAAAAAAAAATATATATATATATATTTATATAACATACAACATGTTTTTATATCTAAGTTACAATAGCAGTTTGTAGTATATTTGCCATTATATAAGGATGCACATTTGGAGAATGCATGTTACCTCTATCTCTACTGTGGTGTACAGCTGGCTCAAGGTCAGAAGCAGCAGCGTCTTCCTGCACATAACACAAGCAGGACAGTCGGTTACTTATATGGACTCAACGGTACCAATAGGTATTGCAATACAAGTCAATAATGTTGCTGGTACATTGTTACAGTCACATTATTTTCTAAGACAAAGCAGCAGTAAACATGGATACATTACATTTTTACAAGTCATTTAGCTGCTTCTTTTATCCAAAGCAACTAACAACTGCTATATATTAGAGGTTGCACGCCTCTGGATATTACGTGTCTTGCTCAGGGACACATTGGATGAAATATCACAGTGGGAATCAAGCACGGATCTCCCACACCAAAGGCATGTGTCATATCCACTGCACCATCACCATTCATAGATGTAACATGAGAAACTTACGTGCTGAAACCCTGCCAAGTCCAGGACACTGTATCCTGGAGGGAAAAATAAAGGGGAATGCACGAAGCTCCATATAACATTAACAATGAGATACAATGGTATACAATGCTTGTGTGTTGCAAGCTAAGCTTCTAATGTTGCTGTCAGTATCGAGTGTATGTACAGTTCCCCATTGTATTTCATCTGTGGCTCTGCCTCTATATAAGTAGCATCTGTAGTACAGTGTGGCCTTTATGAATTTGGCTCTCAAGATGTGAGGTGAGGTGAAATATATATATATACGCTGTATTACAATCACACTTGCTCACCAGTTTATTGGGATATCTCATAATCACAGGCTGTACAGGAACCCCTGGGATAAAGGCACCTAGAGGTGGCGGACACACAGTGTGAAAGAAATCATGGAAACTTCTCTTTAGGAATGAATCAAAGCTGAATCATTGTCTCAAACCCAGCTTTGGTGGTATCGGTTGACAACAAGTCAATGCACAAACCACGTTATATAATGAATGGATGGAAGAGTGGAAGTATCGAATGCAGCCTTTTTCTGCTCAGTGGATTAGTTTCAAGCCAAGTGAAAATGTGTTATGAGCAAAAGACCTACATTTAATTTACATTTTAAAAATCCGTACCTTGTTTGAAAGTGATAAGACAGGAGCGATTTGTACATGTTCCTTCAGGAAATATCAGAACCTGACAAACAAAGTATCATTAGTTGTACTAAGAATGCAATGTTATGTACTGCCGCTAACAACATGCAAAGTATGCTTTTGAAATAATGATGCTTGTATTTGAGTCGACATTGTATGCTTTGGCTAATTCTCTGATAGCACTGAAACAAATATACTGTACCTCTAAGACTCAGAAAGGAAACCAAATAGACATCCTGAGTTACAGCTCTTTGGTTTCCTTATGATAGCTTAAAGTTTTCTCTGCAGCTATGATCACTGCTATTACCAGATTAATATTAGGGGAATGTTTGCTTGAGGGTGTTGTTGTGTGTTGGGACAGACCTGTGGCCAGTGGCCTCCTGATTTGGCTCTGCTTTCAATCTCCTGGATGGTGTTCTTCCTGGAGTCTGGGTCCTTTCTGGACACCAGCACTGGCTGAAGACAGCGCACTAACCCTGCAGAGAGGGCAAAACACACACGTTAACATAAATACTTAGAAGAGGAAATTACTAAATCATTACTTAATGTCCAGGTTTGCCTAATTGCATGGCTTCGTTATCATTACATTGGGCAGGGCCAATAAATTGAACCTTACTGATGATATCCCAATTATGTAGCCAATTTTAATCAAACTCTGTGGTCACTACAATCAAAAAGATAGATAAATAAGTAATGTTTATCAAGGCAACAGCACACTCTTAATTCACAAATCACATTTGTAAATGTTAGTCATAATATCTGATTGCCAAAGGTCTGTTTCAATGGGATTTTGAAACAGAATGATATATGAGTAATGTACATAAAAAGCTGTGGGATTGTGCAGTCAGATGACGATTAGTCTGGATCAACAAAAGTATATTTCCAGGAAATTGCCCGACATCCAGCACCACCTTGCGCTCTCTGCGTGTTGCCGTACTCGAACTCTGTTTGCTTCCGGAAACAACAAACTTCGAGCTAGCAAGCTACTGTACAAACTGAAAATGAAGACAGGTTTTGAAGAAAATTTGGATCATGCAACAAGTGCTAGGTGCTAAGATTTACAGTTGGTTTACTCTAACTGGGACGTTTTGGCAGAGATTGCTGTGGACAAAGTACACACGGCGATAGGCTGGTAAGAGCAAATGTCATTTACTCATGTATCCAGCTAATTAAAATAGCTCACATTAGCGGCACCCAAGACCACACACACACACCACCCACCCACCTACACCCACACTTAAGAGAACCATAAAACCTCCATAAACACATAATGCCTTCCATGCACGGAAACAGCAAAGCAAATGATAAGCATCTTACTGCCAAAGATGGGTGCTTCCAGGTTTTCAACACGGGAGACAGTAGAGGGCAGGCCGGCAACAATGCACACAATCCCATCAAAAAAGGTGGAGTGGGGGGCCACAGCCAGGATAGGGGCCTCACTACTGTCCACCTGCTTGCCCTTGACCACCACTCTGAAGCCCATGGAGAAGTAGTAAGCCCTCCCCAAGGCAGCCATCACTCTCCGACACATGAACCTGGAGATGATCAGAAGCATATGTTAAAATATACACAGATAACAATGTTTAACGACTTCTCTGTTGAACATTATCACCTACAGGGTTATTATGTGACAGGGGGCAAAACGGACTGAGCAAAAGTGTTTTAGTAACAGGAAGAGTTGCATCATTTTGAATATTTCCTGCTAAGACTAGCCATCAGCAGATACTTCCTCATGTGAAGTCACCGTATAGATTGAGATAGAGACAAAATAATAACAATTTAGTAGTAATCTTGTTCTTTCCGTGTAAATCCTAAACTAAAGTGCTCTACTCCCCCTTCAAGCAAGCATATCTGAACCTGTTAACAGCAAAGCAATAGGTAGGTGAGCAAGATAAGCTTCTCTCTGTTTTCCACCCCCTAGACCATGTTTGGTCACGATCATATAAAAAGCTGCACTCTGAGCTCACAAGAATGTTCCTGTTAACTGTAGAGCTGCACACTGTGTATACAGCGGCTACTATCTGCTAAACTAAACTGTTTAAAATGCCACACCCTCTTTGGTACTCAAGAGGTAAAATACTGCAATCCAACCACTAGATATTTTCCATGTAATATGCCAATAAATGAATTATGACATGCTAAGTACATTAAAACATTTAACATACTATATTCATACTATGTGGATATAAACTGCCAAATTATATAATAATAGTAATAATAATAATAATAATCATCAATAAATGATTATTCCTACTCAAAACTAGATATATTCTCAGTTCCCTTAATTAAGCACCACTAATGCCACTGACTCTTTCTTTTGGAGAACTTAGGGGAAATGTGCATAAATACTGCTTTTGTTACAGATATGATCTGAAGAAACAGGATTCAGCAGTAATGCAAGCTGCTGCACATTCTTCAAGTCACACCTTGAACTATTATTTTGAGAATGTGTGGCCTTTGCTGTGTTTTCCGGTCCAGTTTATGAACCCAGGATGCTCCTGCTACTTCTTGTTTAAGTGAATTGACCATATTTGTACAGTGATACTTAACATATTTTCTCAAATGTTAATGTATTCTTTCACCAAAGCTATGTTTGTATGCACTGAATAGGGTGGCTCACCTGCAAAAATTAAGTGTTAGCGGCCAACTCCCTCTTTGTCGGCTAAGTTTATGGTGACTCATTGTCGCTTTGCAAACACAAAATGATTGCAAGACGCTGCACTGGTAAAAAGGAAGTACAAAACCAAGTGGGTTTCTGACACTATGGCCTGGGTACCTGTACATGCATTAGGCCAAGCTCTACTTTAGCTTTAGTTTAAAAAAAAGTAGTATTATGTAAACAAAAGTGATGTCAGTAAGGCTGCTGTATTGTGAAATGATGAAGTTTTAAGTGATTCGGGTTGATAAGACATTAAGTGAGTCTGATATCCACAAGGCCATGATTTATGATGCAATTCTGCTGAGCCTGACGATCTGATGCAAGTGGAGTGTGGGACAGCTCCGTGGGAAGCTGTGTTGCAGTGGGATGGTGTGTTTGCATCCTAGTTACCGTCTCCAGCCTGTCATTGGTTCCACAGCTCCTTTCAGAGGATGGTTCAGGGTTATTATGACAGCGACTGGCCATGTCACCATGAGAACCAAGGACATAAGGATGGCGCGTATAGGGACCAGGAATATTCCTAGGAGGACACACTGCATGGAGAGGGGCACACACACATACACATATCATAAATTACAGGCCTATGCAACCATATAAAAGGGAAGACTGCTGCCACGGTTAAAGTCAACCTGCCTGCCATTTTTAAGAGCATTCATGCACGAGCAATCCACATCACTGGACGGCTTTCCAGAAAGCACACACACAACAGCTCTCATTGTTTATGCTGTACAAGCCGATTGTCAAAGCCTCGTTGGAGAAGATTACAGGCCCTGGTTACGCAGCAGCCTATGTGTGTGTTCACACATTCACACATCAGATCTGTGTGTGTGAGCCAAAAGCGATGCCTGTATTCTACAAAAGCTTGCCTTTACATGACCATTGATATGCAATGCCTTACTCACTTTAATGATGGTAGCTGTGGTTAGTTTGGTGTCTTGAACAAACGGGTTGATGACCGCAGGCAGCAGCAGAGATTGTTGCCTCGGCAGGGCGAATACTCGCTGTGGCGGCATTGCAGTCCAAGTGAACGAAGACAGGAAAATGTTTCACCCGAGACGCCGTTAGGTTATCATTTCACTTCCTCAAATTGGAACCCGTTGTCTCATTTCGCACCAGATCAGACGACCGTACGTGCAAAACGCGTCCACAGAGCAGCGAGAGCGGAACCATACAGGCGTTTTTTTTTTCAAGCTCCACCTCTAACGTGCTCGCAGCGGGGTTTTTTAAGCCTGCAGCCGGATTACCATCCATTTCTTCAATGTGTGAACAGTAATTTCGAGTGTTTGCAGGATGTTTATTATTACATTCGACGTATTTCTGTTTAGATAGATATTTTACACATGCAATCCAAACGCCAATTATTGGGCTGCCCGTGACTATGCATGTGCTTTGTGCAAATAGTGCTAAAAAAACAAACAGATTTCATCAATGTGCATAACACAACGACACTAGCAGTGATGCACAAGTAGCGAATGAGCACAGATTGCATGGGGAAAATGTGACGTATTAACATATTTGTTTGTAAGCTCTCATAAATGTTCACGAGATGGCGCAGTTTCACCAAGAAATCTCTTTTGGTGCTGCCCTGAAAAGAAAACCCTGTCTTCTCCCCAAAGAGAATCAGCAGTAGGAAGTATGGGAAGTAAGCAGTTTTTTAAGGTACTTAAAAAGTATTTTTACTTTATGCTACGTCATACTTCAACTCCACTACATGTTATTTTATAGCTAAAGTTACCTTAGATTCAAAGTATCCATAAACATGAGCTCATAAAATAATATGCAGTTTGTAGCAATAGCCTACTGTAGTTAAGATTTGCTCCACAACTGCCAGCTACAAAATTAAAGTTACAACATTAAAGGGCCATTTGAGATTGTGTTATTGCTAGTTTTGCTCAAGTAAATGATGTCCAAACCTCCCCAATCACATTTATCTTATAATTGTTTGCTGAATTCACAAGCTTATATGGTAGAGCCCCAATAATTGCATCAATCACCTACGTGAATTCTTTATGCAAGTACAGTAAATGCAGTTGTCCCTCTGTTTTTCACTGATCCACATTATATTGACCATCTTTATTGATGACAGTAACAAAGTGCACAAGCATTAAAACAACACAAAACACAATAACTGTATTGTTAAAACACAAGAGAGAAAAGGGAATATAAAAAAAGATTATTAAACAATACTACTGTGGTACTCTTGTCATGATTCCATCATGCAGCAAAGCAATACAGCCTCTAGAGGCAACCTGTGCCTTTAATCTTCCTGTACCATTAATGAAGGGAAATGCAACATGGAAATCCCATGACAATAATTTGGTCTCCACACTGATCAGTTCCCTTATATAGTCATATACAAAGTGCTGATGGAAATGAAGAATAATGTGTGCCTGTGAATACTACTTTCTAACATCCAGAAGTTACTAAGTAGTCAGACCTAGTTACACAGAATATGCAATCTATAAACTGGATATAGGACTATAGGCAAAAAGCAATCTCTAAAGCACCATTTTTCGGTCAAACACTTTGTGCAAATTTATTTGTCAAATGTATTGCACAATAATGACAACATGAATTAAAGTTGATACATTCATAAAAATGCACTTGATTATTAACTTTAAGAATTAAATTTGCATAAAACGGCAATATCTCACAGCACAGTATAGCACTGCGTTCAATGCAGTGTTGACATACCCGATGTCTGAGTTTTAAAACAAAAATAACAAAAAACTATAAAACAATACAATTGGGGGTACATATTGAAATAAAGCTGCATCAGCATAACAAAAAAAATGTCAACATCACACAGAGAGCAAATATCCAGTTGCCTATGTTTAGCCATTGTAGAAGGTCCCGAGGTGCCCGTCTACAAAGCTGGAGGCTGGTTATACAGGCTGGAAGGGACATGCCTCCCACAGAAGCGTGCAGAGTTGTCGGGATAAAAACTTACAACAGTGTGCACTGCGGTGGCCTCAAGTTGTGCTTGATACTATCGCAATATCCTTATGAGGCCAGATATCATTACAGGAATTAGCCAGTTGCGAAACGTTTTGGAAATGCTCAACAACCGAGCCAGTCCTTTGTGATTTCACCCAATTTGACAATCTTCAAGCTGCTGTCTTCCAGTTTGAAATAGTGGTTGTCTTTGAAGAAGTAACTGTAATCTGTTAAATGCAAGCACAAAGCACACTTTGTTTAACATACTTGTAAATAACCATGCAATGGAACAATGAAATAACCAAGCTTTATTAAAAGCATATAGTCTAAAAGTATAATTAGTTTCATTCAAAACGATGAATCCGGCTATACTGAAGCTAATGTTTAGCCTCACTCACTAAATCATGCTAATCAGTAAGCATACAGAGGCACCTCTGTAAAGGTGCACAGACTTGCTTTATATAAATATGTGTGTCCACTGTGTGGGGAAGGGGCTATGCCATGCTTACAATACTGTGCGTATGTTAGGAGAGCAGTGATGGAAAAATCCCTGGTTGCTTGCCATAGACAAAAAAACTGCATACCACCTCTTACCTCAAGGGTAGATGGTTGAGACGGACAGTCTCAGAGGAAGTTTACTGGTAGTGTCATGACAGAATTTCACATCCATATATTTCTTGTTCATTAGTTGCAATGTCTTAAAGCTAACATTAACCATCATGAGGCATTTACTCACAGCAAATTAAAGCATGACAGACATAAAGCAACTGTGCTCCCTCTGTTTTCTATCAACATTAGGCCATAGATGACTCCCTAACTTCAAAATTACTCCCTTTGGCCCATTTTACTTCCTCATTTTCAGTCACTTCCTTGAAACAGTTCATGTCTGGCTAGATCTCATCATTGCTTGCTGGGTTTTTGTATATGAGGGGTTTTATTGACAGAGACACAGTGCCAGACTCACTGATAGAGCTGACTGGATCCAACCAGAAGGAATGCCAGCCTGAACACTGTAAACTAGCACACAGAGCAGCAGCTCTAATCCAGCTATAATCAAAGCACCACAAACACCACAACATTTCTTTATCCCTAAGGTCTTCTTAAAGACTCAAACAAAGTTGTAGACAGTGAATGCCTTTGCTATTGTAGTCTCTAATCTTTGATTTAGAACTAATACAGTGGTCATTGCAAGTTTATTTCATACCACTTTCAAAAGAGATTGAGACATTAGTGTAGCATTTATTTCATGTTGTTAAATACCAGTTCATGTTTGTAGTATTCATATTGTCACACAATTATGTGGTAACATTTTTATGCTAGCGATATGGTTATAGTTGTTAATGTCTATTGGTCAGCCTACCATTTGGTCCAGACTAAAATATCGCACTATTTCTAACTATTGGATTGATTTCAAGGAAATGTTGTATATATATTCATTGAGGATTAAGACTAATGGCTTTGATCAGCCACTGACCTTTTCCCTAGCACCACAATGAGGTTGATGTAATTCTGTGAAATCCTTCACAAAGAACTACTGGATGGGTTGTCATGCAATGTAGTACAGGTATTCATGTCCTCGTGAGGATAAACTGTAATAACTTTGGTGTACCTCTGTAGTTTATTTAGTGTTCTTAATGAGGTAAAAAGTTTAGTTTGTCCTATACTTTAGTTTACGCTTGCAAAACTAATTTTCATCATTCAAGTACTAATTAGAAAATAAAAGCATGCTAACATTTAATGAGCATGTTTAAATGCAGCTCAAAGCAGCAGTCTTGTTATACTAGCCTATAATGAGACTGGCTTGAAACCAGGGCTGCTTAAAAGATACAGTTGAAAATCTGATTAAATATTTCTAATTTGTAGCAAAGGACTGTTATAGTCCTTTAAATTTCTAACAGGTTTAGGTCATGCATTCAATCAACTGGTGCTGCTAGCTTCTTGTAAAATTGTCCTTTTTCAAATCCCATTGAGCCTCTTAATAAACAAACTAGGTTAAAAGAAATATTTTTTTTTTTTACCAATGCCATTAAGACTGAAGGCAGCGTCCATGCCATCTGGGATTCCATTCCAGGAGTCAGCAATAAGTTTGGGGAAGCCAAGATCCATTTTCTTCTTATCTTCATCGTATCTGTACACATAATGAAAGTGCATTTATTCAGTATAATCCTTTAATGAGTGCATCACAATTCCCTCACACAAACAAACACACACACACACACACACAACTCATCCATAAAACAGTTAGTTCCCATGTTGTGCAAGGGCTAGCAAAGCAGTTGTGGTTTACAGTGCAGCTTAGGTCACACCAAACGCTAACTAGATCCAGACGTAGCTTCAGTATTGCAACACGGGGTGATAACACCAACAGCACAAGCTGGGGTGAGTCAGACAAAGGTTTTAGGCCCACAAATGGTTGCATTTGCTTTGCTTCTCCTCACCTCCAGAATTTGTCCCCAGCAAACAGGTAAGTCTTCCTGTTCTTCCTAAAGTTGAAGACAGCGTCAATTTGCTGCAGGTCGGTGGGGAGTTCAAGACTTGAAAGCCTCTTGGGATAGCCTCTCTCCAGCTCATCGGCTTTGTAGACCCACATCTCGTTGCCTGAAAGAGTTAATAAGTAAACAAAAATTTAAAAAAGGCTAAAAAAACACTAAAGGAATGTTTTATTGATGCAAGTTAATTATTTTTACACAAAACCTTCTGATTATTATATTATCCCATATTCCTACAAATCTATTGAGCACATACAGTATATTATATCATCAGTATGAGATCATCGGTGAACCATCCAGTAAGTCTCCCCCATAGCCATACCAGCTCTGCTGTTTATTTCATCAAAGCTGATGGATATATTATTTAACTTTCATCAGTATTCAGGAAGGTTGTCCTATCAGTAAAATGCAAAGAATGTATCATAAACCACTAATAACTATGTTTGAACATCTCAAGTGTCCCACCGCACACAAGAGGGCTCAGCCAACATTCCTGCTTCTCTTAATGTTGCAGTTCACAGGAACGCCCATGAGGGAATTCAAATGGTGAAAGAGTGAAGAAACCTATTCAATACGTGGAACTGTCTGTTTCTCTGAACATCATAGAGGTACAGAAAGGACATAAACAGGCTGAACAGTTGCTATAACATGACATCAATATCTAGAAAGGTCTAAATCGGCCGTTTCTCCAGTTTCTTGTTTTCTCCTGCATACCTGAGAAGAACACTGTTTTTTCCTCCACTGGGTTTTCATAGGCAGCATCTATCTTGGCAGGCAGGTCTGGCCAGTAGGTGGCCACCAGCATAGGGCCGTTGGGCTTGCTTCTGAAGTTTACTGACCTGAACAGGAACCTGGCAGAAAGATAATGAATGGGTGAGCAGTTGTTAGGTAGATGAGCTGGGGATGGAATGAGAGTGAAAGAAGGGCTGAAGGGGGTGTTGAGGAGGTGGGGGTGTGTGTGTGTGTGTGTGTGTGTGTGTGTGTGTGTTTGAGTGTGTGTGTGTGTTTGTGTGAGTGTGTGTGTGTGTGTGTGTGGTGTGTAGAGTGCGCTTCACTGGCCGAGCCAGCCACAATGGCCTGATTCATGAGCATCTGGTTCTTGTTAGGACTAAGGCTGCAGACGCCAGCGGAACAAGACCTATCTTGCCCGGATTTCCAATACACAGCTGCACAACCATGGCAACTTACCAAAATCTTTTCCACTGACCTATTTTTTAAAAGAAAAAGATCTGCCAATTGCAAAAATGGGTTGCAATAATGATAAACTGGAGATGAGAAAAACACTTCACTAACATACACACATACCCATACGTTTGTCAGGAGGTAATAGGAGAGCTATTTCAATCTGAACTAAAATTCTATTAATTGCATTATTTAAGATTCAGTGGAAAGGCCAAGTGGCAGTTAAAAGGGTGTTCTCAGTACTCTATAAACTAGCTTGCTTTAATAATAATAATTAATAATATTAAAACATTTATTTCATATAGCGCTTTCAAAGGTACTCAAAGGCACTTTACAAGATGAAAATAAAGAAAACATATTGCAAAATCTGTATAAAAACATCAATAACAACTAGAGATGAATATGAAAAAGCTGCAGCAAAACAGCATAGAAACAGGATAGAAACAAATAGAAACAGCTAAGTTGGTTACAGTTTAAAAGCAGGTTTAAACAGATGGGTTTTCACTGCAGTTTTGAAGTAATCAAAGCCCGTTTATTATACAATTCATGATCAACATTTATTATGAAATAGCCATTCAATATGTTTACAATCAGTAATATGTGTCAATTCGTATTGGTAGCGGCAGCCTTTCCAGCGCTGGATCCATATTGCCAACCTGGCACGAGGGATTCACAGGAAAAGGCATGTGTGCAATTTTATTTAACTGATAACAGCTTCATTGTTAACTGTTTTTACAGTCAGAGCTGTAATACTTTACTGTTTATGTAAACAGAATATTTCTACTAATGTCGCTGCTTCACATTAAAGGTGGTTAAGTGGCAAAACACTGTCTTTTAGTGTAAAGCAGACACAGGAAATGTGTTTGTCACAGCGATTAGTACTGAGCGTGATTGTCACATTCTTTCTCTGCATTTCTTTGTCAGGGGATGATTTTTAATAATTTAAGTAATGGGACACTGTTAAATGAACAGCAAAGGCAACTTTAATGTAGTCTGGCTAACCGGATGTGGAGCGCTGGGATGAAGCAAGATGTCCCTCCTCTTCCGCTGTCTTTGTTATCTTTTTTTGCAAGGGCACCGTTGCTGCATCCGGGGCTTAGCTCCACCCAGGACGTTGTGAGGTTGTAATTAGTTTAAAGAAACACAAACTAAGGCAGAGTATTTTTTCCCTATCCCAGAATAGATATAGCCAATTCGACACTAAGTTTACTGTGACCTGCTGTTGTGTTGAAAACTACTCGCAGCGTGTAAAACGTAAAATCTGACTGTAGTATTAATTGTTTTGGACTGGATCCTTTATTAAAACAACTTCAGTTTGGCTGTAAACAGAAACGCCAGTTGCTCTTCTCTTCTGTTGGCTACATTCTAGGCTACAAACACATGGCTTGCAACAGACCTAGTCAGAAGATTGGCCCAACTGCTTCTATAAGACAGACTTTATAATTGCCTTCTCCTTAAGCCTTTAGACTGACAGTTTTATGCAAAGTTTTACAGTTTAAGTTTTACATCATAAATATGCTGAACCAGGACAAAATGAGGTATCCTACTTTTACAGTAGGTGAGTCAAGTAAGCATTAGCCCTGCAACCCAGAGGGCAATGCTTTTTCTCGAAAGCCATACAAGCTTGGCTTGTACCAGAGCTCTACAGCTTCCAAACCTGACTTGGCCTTCAGGCAACTCATTAAGTCTCTGTGAAGGTCAGAACTACAGGCCTGTACTGAAACGTTTCATCTAATCTCAGACTTCAGAGAGATATACAGTACTGTTCATTCACTTCCGTGCCTTGAGATCTCTCTGTCCTCAATTTCTCCCATTCACATCAATGCTCAGTCTTTTGGAACTTGGGAACATTTCAAAATTCAAATATCAAATCAAGAATTGCTCGAACATATCACACAACCACTTGCTTGGCTACACAAGCATCTATCCTACATATTCATGTCCTGCACTTACTGCTATTGCACTTCTGGTTAGACGCAAACTGCA
Organism: Etheostoma perlongum; assembly: GCA_026937815.1. NCBI lineage: Eukaryota > Metazoa > Chordata > Actinopteri > Perciformes > Percidae > Etheostoma > Etheostoma perlongum. The sequence goes on along the minus strand of CM049371.1, from coordinate 5,224,735 downwards.
TTTTGTTGCCTTGTACCTGTACCTGTGTAATGACAATAAAGTTGAATCTAATCTAATCTAATCTAAACATGTCAAGCAAATCTTAAAAAAGTCAACTAATTTTAAGTAAATGCAATATTTCTGTATGCACCTTTGTAATTGTTGATTTAATTCAGCTGCTGTACATGGCCGACCAATGCTTACCAAAACTACAAGCCTTTTCTCACTGGCTGAAAATGATTGCTCTGGATTATGATAGTTTATACATCTGTTGAAGTTGTCCCAGTTTCAAACACCCAAAGAGTGGTGTAGTCCCCTGACTCAAATAATATATATGGAATACAATGAATAGCATAGCTTCCAATACCCTATAAACACCTAAATGGCATTTTGGCATATGTGTGTTACAATTAACAATCTCAGGACTGCAATACCATGTCACTGAATTGCATAGGATTATATAGTCAGATGATTACCAGGTGCACTCCTCTGTTGGTTTTATAGTTCATCAGTCTGCATCTTTAGACTACTAAAGCATTATCTGAAGTGTTTGATGAGAAGCAGAAAATTAAGCTTCATCCCAGCTTGACTTCTCAAAAACAGGCCAACGTTTGTCTGTGCTGCTCTGACGAGCACTGCATATGTGTGGAACAGAGCCAAGGCAAGGTAAAAAGTCATTCTGCATTAAAGCTAGATTTGTGAGCAGGATAGTTTCTCCCAGTTTCTAACTCAAGGTTCTCCGACAGTTAAACCAGGCTAACTGAAAGACTACACTCTTTGGTACGGAGATATGCTGGCCTGTTTGCTTTGGAAACATTTATGGCCATGCATTGCAAGGAGTCAATGTCACAGCACAATTAGTAGCAAATTATAACTAACAAGGACACTATTTGTGTTTTCTATCAGTTCCTTTTCTACCACATTATTGCCTTTGTTCTAAGTGACTCTGAGGAGAATTTTGTCTGCAACAAACTTCAGCTGTTGGGATTGAAATGTTCACCTTCCTACGGGAATATACGCTGACTCACAAAGACTGCTGTTGAAACCACAGCACTTTATGAAACTCCTTTTCTACCCCAGGTCAGCCAGTAGACACAGTAAGCTTACAAGACTTTGCATTCACTGGCGCCGGTGGAGAGAAAGGATTGCAGACAGTGTTTATGACTGATGACTATTTTGGTTGTCTCTGTATGAGAAGAGGAGACTTTTTTTCTTCCCTCTTACTGAATGTCACATCATGAAAAACAAGAATCGAAAACACAATTTTAAAGTGGTGCAAGATTGCAAACCTCATGTCAAACTGCTCATGGTTTGAGGGAAAATGTGACTTGTGTAAACTGCCTTATTTCACTTGCACAAATCATTAAAACCAGAAGTAGGCTATTGTGTTTTGTTTGTCAGTCTTCCTGTAGATCACAGACAGTAAATTCAACCAGATTTTGGCAGTGCTTGTACGTTTCAAGTGCATGAAACGTGGACTGCATATTGCATTTATGACTCAGACAGTTAATCAAACATTGCAACTAGCATATGTTGTCATTTTGATTTTAGATGGAATTCATTGTCAGTGCTCTTACCTTGTTTGGTCTTAATGTGGCACACACTTGCTGTAGGTCTGGTTCAGGTCCAAAAAATACTAGGACTTCTTCTTTCATTTGATTACCTGTCCTTGAAGAAGAAGGTCTCTCCTCTGATCTGTGCTACAGCATCAAAGACAATTGGTTCTTTACAGATGTCCATTGGAGTGACTGGACCCTGGGTTGGAGGCAACGGCTTGTCTGTCGGCACACCTGAATAAGAAATTTACCCAAATATTTCATCTTTGAGGGGTGATTACACACTCACCATACATTCATCTTTCCTGGCTTTTAAATTAATTAATTAATTTTGTTCTAGTATTAGGTTTTAATCTCTCTCCACTAGCCACACATGACATTTCATCTCACCGTAGAGCTCTTGGATGCCTTTAATGTCATCATCAGGGAGTCTGAAGTCTTTGGTGTAAGTGTAAATAGGGGCCATCAATGCTCCGGGGTCCTGAGAGTGCTCCAAGCCAAGGGCATGACCAAACTCATGGGCTGCCACCAGGAACAAACTGTAGCCTAGAAACATGCAGCACATTAAAGAAACTTTACTGTACACTTTGAATACCCCTTCATAAAATACTGATACTGTACAGTGGAAATTGGGAATTGAATAATATGATTATGTCTTTCAAGTTTTGGCTACACTCTACCAGTAGTTGTTCTTAATGGAGTATGATGGTGGGACACATGAATAATACCACATACTATTCATACCTTGGTCTGGACAGAATCCCCATTTGCGGTCGTCATCATAACTCTTGGTGGAAGCGCACCACATTTTACCATCGCTGCGTCCAGATGAGGTACAGGAGTCGTAGGTGTCACCCAAGAAGGTGAAGGGGAAGACACAGGGGCTTCCCTCTGCATTTCCGCCCACCGTGGACATTGCTGTGGGGGGCAACAAAAGTGTATTGTAAAAGTGAAATGCGTATTGACCTTAATCTTGTATTATTTATCTTTTTTTTTACTTAATGTATTAATATGCCAAATATTTCTACAAAACTGTTCGTATTGTATTGTGAAGTGAGCGCAGATAATATTAATAGACAGCATGAAAGCACTGGCACAACACACATGACATCAATAACTAATCCGCTGGGCACAAAACCAAAAAGCAACCGCCCAAATTGATTTTCTTTCAAAGAGAGATTATTTTCAATCTGGCAAGACTATTTTAGTGCTCTTTTTAAAATAAATAAATAAGTTCTTATTTAGCACAAGCGCGCACAAGGCTTTACAACAAAGCTACTTTCCTATGCAATTAGAACCAGATGAAAACTCCAGTGGTGGTACCTCTTTCTGTCTATCTCCCTCCCTGCTACACTACCTCAACCCTAAAATCAGTACTACTGACAAAATGGAAAATAAGCCCTGCCACTGCACATTAAAATACTTTCACAGCCATTCAACAGACCACGAGCAAGACCAAAAACCCCAGTTGGAGCATTCCTGTAGGCAACGACAGGGCACCATACACTACACAGCCAGTAACAAGCACTGTATGCATCCAAGCAAGCACATAACCCTTAAACAAGACTAATGTTGCAAAATTCCGCAAATAATTAAGGTTGAAATCTTCCGTAGGAATTGATGAAAATTTAGGGGATTTAATAGGAAGTTACGGTAATAAAATGAGGTTGTATTTATCATGTCATATGAAGATAGAAACAAACCTTTTACCATATCATAAGCAGACATAATACATTAACTTGTCAAATAAATCCATTCATTTGTCAAATACTTATAACGTGAAACGTGCCATGTGGTGAGTTAACTAGCTAGCAAGTTAACTAATGGGGAAAGGCACTTTTAAAATTTTAGCCGACATGTGGGCTATGCAGAAACTTTAGTTTAAAGTAGTTTAATGTAAACAAGAAAAGAAAAAAAAGAAATAATCTAAAAGACATGTTTTACAATAAAGAAAGAATGGAAATAGATGAATAAAAGCTTCTTAATATGCATGTTCCATAAAGCTATATCCCACACGGTAACAGCTAGCTAGTAAAAACTAGAAAACATTGTTAAAGAGTAAAAGGTAAAAAGTTGTGTACTTCGCTAACTAGGCTACTATCGACTGTTTCACTGATATATCATATAAAGGCATCAAATATATTCACCACAATAATATATCCAAAACTACCCTGAAAGTATTTAGTCCTTTGGCTCAGAAGGTGCAGTAGTGTGGGCTGCACATTTGAAGAATGCACTGGGTTGAAAAGTTACTGAATTCAGGACTATTCAATGGATGCTGGCAAATTATCTGACCTAGTATTGTTTTGTATGTGTTTTATGTGTTAAGTTCACTATTAAAAGGTGCAATATTCATTTAGAAATTGTGCAAAATTCCCGAGCATAACTTCCCTTCCCTTGGAAAATTTCCTGGAAAATGTCTAAAAATGTATCAGATATTTTCCAACCAATAAACAGGACCCATAAACAGAGGACAATGTAGGCTATAGGCTACACTAGTATGCACACATTTGAAAATGTCGGTACAACAGATAAGGACAATAGGTTTTGTACTTGAAGCGCTAGGTAGTACTCCATCATGTGATCAGCATAACATTGAGTAGATGTCACACCTACCAGTTTCAGGGCAGAACCCGAAGGTTTTGTCCTGGTCATAGTTCTCAGTGGTGGCACACCAGCGGTACCCATCATCCCTGCCTTGAGTGGTGCATGCGTCATACTTCTCTCCCAGAAAGGTGAAAGGGAATTTACATGCAGCGCCATCTGCGTTTCCAGCGATGGTGAATAGTACTGTGAAACAAATATGAATAGGCTAAATGCAAAAAGGTGTTACAGATAAACTAATAACATCATACAGCATGTATTGTTTTTTAATATTCAATGTTTACAAAGAATAAACCCCCATTCCAACATGATTATTGTAGGCAACTAAGGCCCTTAGACCTCCAAGTGATGTAAGACAAAGGTGCTCTGAAATCTGAATAAAGGAAAAAGGTGGAATGGAAGTTATTTCACATTACAAAAGCTAAACAGAACAGATGGCTACAGTACAAACAGGCCTCACTCATGTTCTCATACAAAACAACTTAGTACATGTGTACTCTGGCACTTGCTGTGTGATCATGTTAGTATCATGGACAGCAATATAACACAAATAAACAAAATGTTTAACAAAGCCCAGTGTTCTAAATTGGGGCACTGACTTGGAAAAGAAATATTCCATAATCCACTCAAATCAAAAACAACACTTTTCTGGAATACTGTTCAACCTACTTTCTTTCTGTCCAACATCAGCAGAACAGCTTTGAATATAGCGAAAATCTTACTTTGCCAGTAATACACTGTTTCGATTTGAGTACAGATGCAAGTAGGGCAAGAAAACAATGCTGTTAAGGCCACAAAACTACAAATCTATATAGAGACTATAGCAAAATGTGTTAGGAAACATCGCAATGCCACATTGTTGCGTCAAAAAAGAAAAGAGAATCACAGGACAAACTTACATTCATGGGGGCAAAATCCATATTTGCCATCTTCATCGAAATTGTATGTGGTAGAGCACCACAGGAAGCCATCATCACGGCCCTGAGCTGTGCAGCTGTTGTATTCAGTGCCCATGAACAGGAAGGGGAATTTACAGAACTCCCCATCAGCATTGCCATATTTTACCTTTACCACTGTTAAAAGATTAAGGATCATGTTAAACACTTGTCCACATTTTAACTATTACTTTCTTTACTACAAACTTGATAAACATTATAATACTGTCATATATATTTTCCAAAAACAATGTAATGAAAGCATGATGATCATCATAAATGTGACAGCCAAGTAAATTAAAATAGGAATTAGGTGGAAATAGGTTTATAGATTACTTCTCCACGAATAAAGTCAGACAAGACGATTCTTAATAATAGGATATACATAAAACTATCTGGGTCAAGGCGTGAAAATAAAAATGACTGCAACAAAGAACATTTTTTTCTTTTCAGCTTCCAGATGGCTGAGGTTTGTCATATCCAGTGCCAGAAAGTTCAGACAAAGTTAAGAAAATCAAAACAAAGTAGTTGAAAGCAAATTAATTATTAATGGAATTTTCAATTGTCATCTCAACAATGTGGTACCTATAATTTGTTTTGAATAAAAGACTGGACATGGATATGCAAAATCCACATATTTGGCATTGAGTGCATTTTTAAACAAATTGATAAAATGATATTCCATTATTACACAAATTACAAACAGTTGTAGTTGAAATTTTTCAATACACTTGTGTTGTTTTGCTAAACAGTGTTTCCTCATTACCTTGACCGTCTCCCAGTGTCCACTGCTCATCATCATCAAAGTGGGAGTCTCCCCCAATTCCCGGCCCTGGAGCGAAGGCATGAGCCAAGAGGCCATCTTTGCCGTCAAAGGGGTAACCATCTCCGTGCTCTGTCATGACATCATTCATTATTATACACTTCAAGACAAATATCAGCAGTGTTTCTGACATAATGACAATGACATGTCTGTGTTTTAAAACATTAAAATATTCCTTAGTTTCACATCTTCTGAAGTGACTGACTTTTGTTTTGTTTTTCCACTATAATTATCAGAATATTTCCTGACATGGTTAGCTATGGCTAGACAGAATGATATCATGACACTGTGCGTAAATATCAAATGGTTGTTTTAGTTGGAATGCCGGGAATGACCTGTCGGAAGACGTTTTCTTAAAATATAGGTTGGTGTGGTGCAGAGTCACTTTCATAACAACATAACAACACAGGCAGTGAATTTCCGTTCAACTGTTTTCTAACTTTGGTTATGACCTAACATGGCTGTATTTAATCTTTTGGAAGTGTAAGGCAAATTCACATAGTCTTAACTTACTGTAGTTATCAAGAGTGCTTATATTTTTTAACTTTAACCTGCACTACTTTATGTACCCCATTATGGCAAGTATGTAAGCATACACTACTGTTTCCCATGTGCCTTGACAATTGATCAAAACTCCAACCAAGATGACAAATGAGAGTTATAGTCAGAGGCTTTTTTGAGGTCACACAAGGACATTTTTACGATAATAAAAAACAATTATTTTGATGGAATTTGAGTTGTAGACACACATGCTACAAATCCACTGAGTGGTGTCAGGGTTCTGAAACAACAGAGTTTTACCTGGTCATAGATACTAACTGTATTGCCCAATATCACATAGACAACCTGACCATAGTTCAACTGACAGCAGCAACAGTTGTCTCTTACAGTATTTCACAGATACAGTATATATACTGTATATTGTCTATATACCATGGCATACCATTGCGGCCAAAATTAATCATGATGTCAGCCTCTCCATCCATGAGGCGGGTAAACGTGAGTGGGGAGACGTCACTCCATACTTTGAAGGCTCTGAAGAAAGCATCATTTATGACTTCCTCATCCAGGTCAGGACTGTATCCAAGGATTCTACAGAGTCAACAGAGAGTCAGTTTTCATTCTAAAACAAGACAAACTAAGAAAAGGTGTGTAATCAGGATAGTGACACTGGCGTGTCATGTTTGGAAAAGCGTGCAGAAATATAAGAGCTATTTTCTAAACTTCAGGTCATGGAAAAGTAGCTAAACAGCATCAATAACAGTCTATGAATCATCTGGTGCAAATGGTTCCTGAAACATCTTTCAGCCACATATCCTGTTATATGGCTGTGTATACAGTCCTTTTATTCAAAACAGTCTAAGATCTCTAAGTTGCTGCTGTCTTTGGCTCCCAGTCTTCCTTACAAACACACAGGCAGACGGACTGGAATGATCAGGCCACACAAAACCGATTCCACATTGTTCTAAACCTCAAACAGAACAAAAACAAAAGACTTGACACATACTGCGTAGGAATGCTGGTGTAAGCAAGACACAAGATGCAAGCAACTGTGTGGATGGGGGTAGGGTGGATTGGAGGTTGCGGGGAGGGTGTGTGTGTGGGGGGGGGGGGCACGCTGGGCTCCATCTCTCAAAGCAAACAGGCTCGGGCTTTGTATTTATACTTTTGTGCACTGCTTGGAAATCATATTCCAACTATAGTGACTCAGACATATGCCATGTATTACACTATAATTAAGGTTTCAGATTTATGGGCAGCAGCTGGGTGGGGTCAAGTTAGACTATTTTACCTTTTCGTGATTGGCAAACTTCATGATGTCCTGATGTGATACATGCAATGCATCTAAAATCCCTTTAGTATTAGGTCCACGTTATCACCTTACATATGGGCCATACTACTTAAAACTTCCATGATGTCATTATTTGAGTATTATTAATTCAGAGTCAGAATGAATTTGGACCCACTCTCATTATAGTGTACCCCTTGCAGTACACAATTGCACTTACAAGTAGAGATGGCCCGGTACCATTTTTTGCTTCCCGATACCAATTGTGATACCTGAATTTGCGTATCGGCCGATACCGAGTACTAATCTCATTCCAGTGTGTCATATATTTTATTATATTTTAACAGCTGTATACGGATATCCCTGTATGGATGTGATATGATTTATATGTTTGGCGGTCTGGCTCAGGTTAAACTCTTTGTGAAACATGAACAAACACAAACAATGATGCCACAGAGCTTTCTTTATCATTCAGTTTGACAGTCAGTTATAACAGAAAAAGAACATAAATAAACTACTTTAACATAGATTTTCTGTAGGGCTTTATGTGGTATTGGATCGGTGCATAAACTCCAGTACTTCCCGATACCGATACCAGCGTTTTAGGCAGTATCGGAGGTGATACCGATATGGTATCAGTATCGGAACATCTCTACTTTAAAGTGTAGGATAATCCAATGCTTGCTTAGTAAATGTGTAATAAAAGTTAATTCCCTGACCTGTAAGTTATGTCTTTCTTCTGCCACATGGGTTTCCTGTGGAAGAAATTGTAGTTGGCCACATCTGGGACGCCACAGCGGGGCTTTTTCATGATTTCCACAGTTTTGGCATCAATCTCTCCAGTTTCTTGCAGAGAGAAGAACTTTTGCATTTTCTTCAGGGTGTCCTTTAGCACCATTAGGTTACATCTGTCTTGTGGGCATCCATAAAACTTATTCAGATAGTGCTTAAGGAGAAAAACAGACATACAAATGGTTTAACTTAAGTATTTCTATTCAAAAAAATATTGCAATAAATAGATAAAAAAAATAAAAAAAATATTCCCCAATAGTTGAGTTCAGGAATAAACAAAGTCGCTTCACAGCTGGCTGACCCACTTTGAAAATAGTTTTAGGAAAAACAACCAATAAACTTACCAAAGCAACCTCTTTGTCTGTTTTGGGAGTAGTATCGTCTCCAGGAAACCTGATTATAGGAGAAGGAGCAGCATATGTTGCTTGAAAGGCGAGGAACTGAACCAAAAACACCTTGAGAACAATCCGGCGACAACTAAATATCGTCGGAAAACCCATTTTCCCACTTTAAAAATAAAGGTGTGGTGAATTTCTTTCGCTCTGGGTTGCACTGCTTTACCCCGGGAGCTTGTGTTGCTTCTGCTCCTTTGCGGGATTTTCTTTTCTCCTTAACGGGACATCCTGCACCTCGACTCTATGAACTTTCTCAGTTCTGCTTGCACATGCACTTTTTTTTCCCTGGACAGCTTTCTGCGCAGTCTCCAGGTTGGGAAATAGGAGCGAATGAATTATAGCCTAAATGTAGACTAAATATGGCAAAAAATGTGTTGTCGTTATAGATTTTCTTTCCCTTATCATGCTGAATTCTGATCAGCTGCAATCCTCATAGGCCTACATCACTATATCATACAGTAGTAGCTACAATGATTCTGAATTCAATGTTTTATCATATTTATATTGTTAAAATGACCTGTCCAAGTCAGTCAAGAACCTCCCGGTGGTTACATTACAAGTGGGTTGTATGATGGGGTCAGTTATGCCCCACCTGGCATCACGAATTAGCAGTGATGTTCAATCTTTCTGCTTATTTTGATGTGCTACTGCACTGCATGTGCTTTGTTTATGAAAGGGCATGCTGCACAGGGATTTGTTTTCATATTATTTATCATTATTAATTAGGCATAGTTGCAAAAAGTGTTATCTTGTCCAAAGATGCCCTGTTCAACTCCCTAAATAGGACAGGTATGTTACTTTGTCAGAAGAGAAACACTGACGCCCAGCTGTACACAGGCCAAACGTTATTTAAAGAGGTATGATGACATCTAGTGGCGGGTTATGAAAACTCACCTTGGTGTTTTGAAAAGGGTCAGTGAACCATATAACCACATAATCTGGGTATTTAATCTTTTCTCGTTTTCATTTTTGCACCATAATTAATGTCTCATTTTGAAAAAATATTCACATGTTATATTACATTATTATATTACTATTCACATGCATCAAATGGTATAGGTGTGAACCAACCTAATTTATTAAACTGGAGATATTTTTTGTCAGTTCAGAAGAAAAAAGCTATGAGTGTTGTTATTTGCAGATAATCGTTCCAGTGCAGTGAGCGTCTTTGATTATGAGCTTAAATACAACTTACTTACCTTTCATTTACATATTTATATTTTATCGAGAACTAAATGTAAGTAGTTTTACAATTTATTAGTTTTTTCTGTTATTTTTCATTTTAGATAATCTATTTTGTATTGCTTTTTCCACTGTCCTTTACCCAACTCCAGGAATGCCATTATCATGTGCTGCACTAAAACCATGTTGCAGATCGTTGACTTTTCACAGCTTGAATGATCCATGAAATACGTTCCTAATCATTTCCAGAAATTCAAATCACAGTGCAGTGACTCACACAAACTGTACAGAGTAAGTTAATTGAGGTTGCAGCAAAGAACCATCACTGCCCTCTGGTGGCTGACATACGCATAGCATCTCGGTCTGTTCTGAGGCCCTTGGAGCCAGTCTTTTTTATTGACTTGTAGTCTACAGTATAGATTAAGGATTTACTCTAACTCTCTTTGACATCTCTTTGTTTCCGCTCTCATACTGGATTACACTGAACAGCATATGAGAGCGGACTCTTTAATAGAGAAAGCTGAAGGACCTTTTTTTGTTGCAAAGAGATCTGACAGATGGATAGCTCACAAACAGGATTTTGTGGTATATCTAGCAAAGCAATTTCCCTTCCCTTTAGCCAGAGTACAGTTAATTTTTCATAGCTGGGGCTGCTGTTGGTGGTTGCAGAGTGAATTTAACATCCGTTTTCCAACAATATCCAGGGCCTGTCAGTTTGGAGCAGGAGCTTTATTTCATGCACTGATACATGCTGCCATCTCCTCTAACTGACACGCTCATAGTGATCCCTGGCAGAGCCGGGGAACAGAATGGCTACCTATTAAATGTACATGGGCCTGCCTCTCCAAATAGAAAACGCTGAGATGTGAGAAGTTGAGCCACAGCTACAGTAATTGAATGCCTTTGTGCATATGCATGCAATTTTGCAGGTGAAAGTGGCATAAAGAGATTGAGATGATAAGGTTTGATTTGCATGTAAATTGTTTTCTTTTTTGCCTCAGTTTAATGCTTAAGCTCCATCTATATTGAAGCTCCACACAATGTGTGTGTGTGTGTGTGTTTATGTGTTTTGATGAAATACTCTTGGCTTTTAAAAAAAATGTGTGTCTTGTTGCTGGTGATTGCAAGTGCATCTCTTTCATTTTTTGTGTTTGTTGCTGAGATGGATGATTTAAACACAATCATGGTTGTATATGTAATGCTTAACACAAGTAGAGCGGATTTGTACTTCAACGTTTACAGCGCAACACATATATCACACATGTCACCTTCATTATGGACAATTTATTTCTTAGTTTGAATGATTTTCAGGGATTTTGACACATTGTACACATGCAACTTTGCTTGCTCTGGTCCTACACCATACAAACTCATGTAATTAATTATGAGGATGAGTGGATCCTCCAGCATGCCAGCAGGCCTCCTCTTGTGATTGGGAATGGGACATTTTGGACATGATGGCCAGTCGTATCATAGCTCTCCAGCTGGCTCTGGATCTTCAGGCCCACTGATTGACCCCGGTCCAGCTGAACAGACCGCAGCCCTGGATGTCACCATCTTCCCTCACCCCGGTCCACTGGCTCCTGCAAGGACCCAGACAGATTCTCTGATGGGTCATCAAACCAAACCGCCTGTATGGTTGGCTAGCACCAAGGTCATGAATGACAAATATCACAGTCCCACTGCTGCTCCACCCGCTCCTCTCCTCTCTCTCCAACTCAACGCCACTCAGAGTGCTCGAGAGATGTGTGTAATTTTCAGTACTGTTTGGTCTTGGCTTGAATACATAGTTAGCCTGGGTGTGTAGTTAATACGGACACTGAGTGGTTTAGAATCAGTTTATTGGCATTGTTTGTTTTATGTGCTTTGCAGGAGTAATTAAGCAATGGTTGCTGAGTAAATGAATGCAGCAACAGCCATGTCAATAAATCTGTTTCAAGATAACTTAATTTGGCTAAGCACTGTGTTACAGAACACTGTGACACATATTATATCACTCGGTTTGAAACATTCCAATGATGAATAATTGAACATAAATCCATTATCTTGAACATATTTTATTTATGAATGCACCAAGACACTGGAGGACTTTAACACTGCAGGGTAATTATTGTTCCACATTGTGTCACCACTCTTCGCTCAGATGCAACTGCCAGAGCAAACTGCAATGAATCAAAGAAGTGCAAGTTTTGATTGACATTTTGTGTGTGCACAAGGCCCAAAGCGACATTAGCAGAATTGCTTTATTTAATGCTTTCTCCTACATTCTGTTTCTCTTTTAGCACGCCTTGTAAACACTGATGCAATAATGCATTCCATTATACAGAGGAGAGGAGATGAGTGTCTCTCGTGGCTCCTCTCCATCTCAATAATAGGTCAACAGCTGTATTTAAAAAATTAATCACATTCTTGGCAGTCGCAAAGGTTGGCCCCGACGCTCTGAGATGCAGTATTGGAAGCTCAGATCAGCAGCAAATCTCAGCGGACATGAGGAAGAGTTGCCTTTGATGAGTACAGCATGTAAATGATTTGTGTGTGTTTATAGGACACGGGGCTGGCCCTGCCTCACTCCAACACAGCAATGTCGGCACCACTCTGTGGCAGAGGCTGGCAACAGCAGATGGAAACAAGCAAGAGAGGGGAGGGTTGACCCCGCTACAGCTTCACAGTTTGTACTCACTTTCTGTAGAACGGTTGTCTTTATTTTTTCTCTCCCAGTCTATCTCTGTTTTCACTTTAAGCCTTGTTTAATTCTGTTTTTGATTTGTAATTCTGGGAGCATGTTTCCTTTATTTTTCTGCCTTGTTTCTTTAAGTATCAAAGGAAGTTTGCTGTCAAGGTCTCTGTGATGCTGTGTGATTATCTGGGATTAGAGAATGTGGCAACTTCAGGACTTCTGCAATAAAATACACATATTTCCCCCATATCCTCAGGACTCTCATATTTAATGTGAGCTGTGACTTTACGTTATCGCAACTCATGACAACTAAACAGCTCGTTTGTTAATGCTATGTTCCCAGATGGAGACAATTATTGGCCTGTTAGCGTGATCTTTCCAGACATTGAAATATTGATTCCTTTCTCACATCAAAAACAAATTACTCTCAAAGATATCTTGAGGTACGAGGACGCACGCAGATGAAATATGAATGTCTACCTCAGATTGCTTTTAGTAATTCTTAAATATTCACAGTGGTAATTTTGGAGTGCTGAAGCTCTTGCTTGTTGTGCGCAAGCTGACACTCGGGGATGAATATTTCAACAGTGATCTGATTTGGCCCTCACAGTAAATGGATAGCCTCGATAAGTCAGGAACATTGCTACCTGGATTGTTGGATGACAATGAAATACTGCATGATGCAAGTGAGTGAAAGGAGAGTATAAAAGCTGTCTGGTGCTCTTGACAGTTCAGGGAGCTGTGCAGCAGATGAGCTATTATGTTGTTTGCACACGCTTCGGAAGCTTTTGTCTGTGTAGTTGCATTTAGCATAGGAATTAGTAAACTTAACCCCAATCTTTGTCCTTCGCAACAATTTATCTGAAACGAGTTTGGCTTATAATGTGGAGGTCCCACCTCTGCCAGAGTTCATTCATTGACTTCAACTTTTTATGCTATTGGTGATTTTATGTAATTAGGAATGAGAAAAACATTCAGAATATAAGTAATCATCTATTAAAAGAGAATTAGAATGGTGTTTCCAAAATAACAGAGACCTTTGCGAAATCAGATTCACTATCATTTTCTTTCACTCTTTAAAAAAAAAAAAGATGACCAGCCATGACAACTCCTTTGTCTAGTTCAGCTTTAAAACAGACTTTTGCCATATAGCATTGCCATGCAATGTCCTTACAACCCTCCTGTTGTCTTCAGGTCAAATTTGACCCATTTTCAAAAAGTTTCTCAGAACATTTGAGTTTTCTTCCAACCAAGTCAAAAAACATATGGTTGAATGGTTGATGTTGAAAAGATGGTTCGTTACAACCATGCACAAGTAAAATAAATGATCAGTTCACTACTTTCATTTATCATTGAATTTGGGTGTTTTATTCAATTTTAAAACATTTAAAGGAAATGATAAAAGAATGTTAAAAAAGGAAACATTTCCAACAACAGAAACGTTAGGGGAACGCAAGAAAAGTGTTGAAAAAGACAGCGAAAACGCTGAAAAAAGTTTTCATTTTAAAATTGGATCCAGAAAAACAATAGACGCACGGTCGATGGGAAGATAACACAAGGGTTAAATCCTTAAAATTACGTACGATTTGAGAAGATGCTGGACAGTCAGTTAGATGAGGTATCATGCAACTTTTACCTCAGGGTCGGCAGACCTTCATACAGGGAAAGTGTAATACACCCAGGTAAGCAGCTTTAATCTGATTTGAGTACGCAAACAGACTAAGAGGATTTGATTTGATTTGATGTGTATCATTTGGCATGCCTTCATTACGTAAAACAGCAAATTTCAACAGCTGGAGTTAATTCCCCCCCCCTCTAAATTCAAACATCAGTCACGTTTGAAGTGGCTCAAACAAATCCTCACAGTCACCTTACCGAACCTGCTTCCTGGAAGATAACAGTAATGCCTTCAAAGCTCAATAGGCCATTCATTATTATGGTTTGGGCCAACCATCACAAATTCCAGACAAAAGTGAATTTCCCATTCCCTGTCAATAACAAGCTCGACGTCACCTCTGAAGGTGAGGGAGCATGATTCAATAAAGATTTTTCTTTTTTTTTCTCTTTGACCCCTAGTCACCTTGTTAGTAAGAGAGAGTTGAATTACAGTTTCTTTTTCTCAAGCAAGTATCCTACAGGCTTCCTAGAAACACACCAGACTGACTGCCTTGTATAAACCTCTGACAACACAACTCAACTAGTATGTAGCATTTTCCACTGTTGAAAGATATATTTTAGTTTCATGCACTTCTTAAGAGGACAATAAATACAAACTTCCACACATAAAATATTAACCATAACATATTTCCCAGGGATGATTCCACACAACTAAAACAAGGTTTGAATTACTGATTTCACACTCCTAGCATTAGTAATGTCTTGTTTAACCATGAGTCCAGTGTCTAGACTATGCTGCATGAAAACAGCTTTGTTGTGTGGTGTAACGGCAGAAGTGCGCCAATGTATGAGCCAGTGTTCTGGCCATGGAAGCCATGCCTCCTACCATTGCTGCTACTTGTGATCTGATTCTTGTAGGGCCGTGTCTGCAGCCCGTGGTCCCCCTGAGTTTTAAGTACCGGATAGCATGCACGTCGCCGCCATCCATGTTTGCAGGATATTGAAAAAGACCTTTGTCAGGAAGCTGAGGCCCACTGGCCATTGGGGAGCAGTGATCGTGCTGCTCCAAATTACCATATCATCTTTCTCTATTCATTCTAATAAACAACAAACTCAGATGTATGATGGGTGACACTCACGCAACAGTTCTTTTGCTTTACCACCTTAAAAGAAGTAGCAGAAGAGAAGTAATCTCCTGGTCTCTGTTTGAATGTATTTTTTCTTGTATAAAATAATATATAGCACATGACAGGCGGTAACATATCTTCCTGAGTGCATTGTGTTTGCAGAATTGAAATGTGACTAGAAATGAATCAATCCACGAGTTAGCGCTGTTGCTATTACTATGCAAACCAGATAGATGTCTTACATTTAATTTATATAATATTCCCCATAGAAGCATTTTTATTATGGGGGATCTCGGTAGGAATATTTGGCCTACAAAGAAATTAACTTTGTCTCTTTGCTAAGTACACCAATGCATCATGCCATTATCTCCGTGATAGATGAATCATATTTGATATTACGCAAGACAAATGTATTCATATTGCATACTTTTCTAATTTTTCCTGTCTGACCATCTGTGTGTGTTACGTCTTACCAAGATTAATTCGCTGATCCTATTGGGATAGAGGGCAAGTGTTTTTCGACACACGGTCGTAAGTAAGAGCTGATATCAAAGCATAATCCACCACATTGTATTTTAGATCTTTGTAATGTATCAAGGACAGTGACTTTCTACGACCTGATTTATTCTGTTTTATCATTGGTGTGTGTGTGTGTGTGTGTGTGTGTGTGTGTGTGTAAAGAATACGCAAAAGGGAAAGACCACTGCCAGAAAAGCCATTTATAGGGCACCGTGGATATCACTGACATGTGAAATAGTAATGTGTCCTTGGATCAGTGTGCTTACTAATTTAAGCAGAATGACCCTTGACTGGATTAGAGGTAGGAGGGTAAACCAGGGTGAGAAACAAAGGGCAAAGGTTGCCCTCCGACATGGTCACTGTTGACCCAAATTCCATCTATCCTCTGCAATGATTATTTTTCCAGGAAACTGCAGTATTTGATCTCACCTACACCTCTTTCTTTACTCAAGTGGCTCTAAATTAGGTGTGATTGGAGTCAGACAATGATTTACAGAGACAACACCCACCTAGCACGTTGTTCGGCCTGTTACAGCCACTGTCTTACATGTTCCCTCCTAAATTCACTTATGTAGAACACTTGTGTTCCCAAGGCGTTAGACAGGACGAGTGGATGCACAGACTGATTGCAAACTAGCATTAATGATCGGCCTGTCAGGCAGAATCTGTATTACTTAATCTCCCGGTCCTGCTGTACATGATCACAGCAATGCAAATGCAATGGGGTATTGATTTCTACAGCACCCTCGGTCTTGCACTTACATTATTACTCCTTTTACTATACCCACGGTTTCCGTCCACACATCTAACCTCAGAACTATTGCCAGTTAAATGTTTTGATGTTGAAAGCAAAGTTCTTTTTGCATGATGTTTAGCAAAATGCATGCAATGATAACTTATTTGATGTTATTCTGTTTGTACAGTCAGTTAACAATGTCTACAGTATGCAACGTTTTTGCAAAATCCAGTATTAAATATGTATATCTCATAGTGGATATTGAATTTGTCAATTGAAGATCGGAGGATTAAAGAGGATACAGAGTTGAAACAGATGGTTTGCTATGATGTGTCCTAAATGCTAATCCTGTCAACCTTTCACACAGCCAGCTGTGATTGATACAATATGACATAGTGTAAAAGTTATATTCCGTGTGATTTTGCTTGCCAACTCTGTACTCTCTCTAAAACCCTGTCTTCACAAATGATAGGCTGTCCCCCCAAAAAACAGGACATCATAGAGAGTGAACAGTAATTGAAGCTGTTTTAATCAAGAAGTCTGTCCAAATTTGGTTAAAATCCTTGTTACTGGGTGCCCGGATAGCTCAGTTGGTAGAGCGAGCGCCCATATATAGAGGTTTACTCCTCAACGCAGTGGGCCGGGGCTCAACTCCGACCTGCAGCCCTTTGTTGCATGTCATTCACCCTCTCTCTCCCCTTTCATGTCTTCAGCTGTCCTGTATGAATGAAGACCAAAAATGCCCAAACAAATATTCTTAAAAAAAATTAAATCCTTGTTACTACACATAAAGAATGTGACTGGACAGCGGTGAAACCCATTATAGTAAAAGTCCCATTCTTAAAATGTGAGCTGCCTCTGTGAACTCTCTGTCACAATGAAACATGGTGATTAAGACAGCCAGTGGGAGATGAAAATGAATTCCCTCAGCTCTGAAGAGGTGTTGTATGAAATTGTCACAGGTCATCCTCCAGGCATCTGGCGCCTTTGCAAAGTAATTCATCCAACACATTATCCCAATAATGATACATTTCATGCATTATGAATTGGGATGTTTCCTCACACAATATCTTAAATGATATTGAGGTAAAAGGTCTAAGGATCATTAGCCTTTTGTTAAATTCTTCACATGCTGCTCTTGCAGACTGGAGATTCTGTTTAATCTTCAAAAGCATTTTGTGACATAGAGAGACAGAGTAATGTCTTGGCAGGCCTATGTCTTAAACATTATGCACAAATACAACTGTTCATTTTCTATTACAGTTTTTGATTGCCTTTTCCTGTTTTTAACTGGTTTAACTGTCTCTTATGACATTCAAATATGCATAAGCCCCGGGATCTGCTATAACTGATTTGTTTGGCCACTTGGGGGCAACATAATCAAACTGTGAACACACTGACATATTATTACCACCTTTGAAGTTGATATGGCAAACTTGTTAGCAACCATTTGCTCATTTACACAGATATAGAGCAACACAAGCATTCATTTGGAGTCATGTTTCTGGCCATTTGGTGAAAGTAAGTAACATTTTCACTCCTTTAAGAGTTGATTTGGTTCCTACCAGTTATTGAGGAAAAAATCTGGCTCTTTAGCTAAATGCTTCACTTTGTTCACCAGCTAGTTGCTAATTGTGTCTGTCTGCAGGTTTTAAGCAATAGGTTTGTAATTGGAAAACCGATGCCTGCTGGGGGCAAATATCCATTATAGGTGCTTTATTTTGCACTCCAAGGCTTTAAAATATTGTGTGATATGATATGCTATGTGTAAATCCATCCTTTTATAGCAGCATAAACGCTTTTAGAACTTTTAAATTTTTTACGTGCATGCACTCAACACTAACAATAAATGGTTAGAAAATGTAAGTAAAAGTATGGAGCAAAAATGTAACCAGTTTTACACCTTTATCATCCCACTTAGATTGATTTATCCACTTCAAACATGTGTCAAATTTTTACAGGTGTAATCATTTTTATTATGAAAAAAAAAAAAAAAAAAATAGAATTTGGTTTTCTAACAAAGCAGTTTTGGGAGCCCCTTCCCTGTCTTTATACACAGTAGGGAACATAATCGCTTTTTATGTCAGTCTTCCTTTATTTCTACTGCAAAGCATTTGTGAAATACAGTAAAGCTGTGTGCTGACAATTAATACATTTGGAGGAACAGAATGCATAATAATATAGGACGATTTATTGTCATCTATTTGCAAATGTTACTTATTATTTCTTACTACTTTTCTTTGATTTAGTTTGCTGCAAACTAATCATATTTTACTAGTAGTGTCAATTCAAACAAAAAACAGCAAACATTGTTGTTAAACGCACATTTGATGTAACATTACTTTTTAGTGGTATAATTGTAGGCCTTTTTAGCAATGCTGTCTGCTCAACTCACACCCAAACAGTGGCTGTGCTTTTGTATGGTCGACACCCTTCAGTTTTCTAATTGATGACTACTGGGTGCTGTCTGACGGAAGCAGTCTGCTGGCAAACACACAATCTATCTATCAGATTGTTCTTTGAACTTCAGGCTTATGAGCTGATGACAAACTCAGACACTGCATGGAGGCATACTGCAGTGCCCCTTGCCTTCCTTCCTCTACTCAATCCCTGAGAGCTTGTGGAATCTACAAAGTCAACATTTGAGTCTAAAGAAGGGAAATATCCTGCTGTTTTCCCCTCACAAATGTGTGCAATCTTTGGCGCACTGTGATTCCGACTTAACTCTAAATGGAAACAGTGTTGTTTCTTTTCTTTCACGCCACCACCTAGCAGCAGAACAGCGTGTCAGACCACTTTCCTCCAGATAATTTCAGACATGAGAGGCCCGTTTCAGCCCTCTCTGGCCCCCCTTTGCCCGGACAGCCTGGCCTTCATTAGTTGCTTATTGGTTGCACATGGCCAAAGTGGACTGCGTGTTATCCTCATGCAAAAGGTGCTGAGGAAATTGCTGAGTCTTCTGTCATAAGACAAGTTCTGAAGGCGATTTCCTTGGTTTGCTTTGCACGCGTGGCCTGGCGTCAGCCCAGGGGCAAGGGGAATAATAAGGCTTAGAGTGAGCAGGGCCTTAAACCTGGCAGGTCCTCATGCCTCACAGAAAACTGATATCTACAGTGGGCCGGACATGGAGCCCTGAGGGATCTCTGATGCTGTCCTTTGGGAGATTATCTTGGCTACTCTTTGCCTTGTATGCTTCCTTTTCTTAATTCACTAAACCAATAGTGTACTCACACATCAGGGAGAGAAAAAAGTATTAAATAATCAAAGAAAAGGGCTTCTGTTAAAATTGAATGTAGTGGGGTAATTCAAAATATTGATGTGTACAAAAAAAATAATTGCCCTGTGAAGGAATTTAGCATATGCTAGGTCCAATATAATGCAGTCCATACTTGCAGGAACACAGAATTGTGGCTTTAAAAAAAAAATAAAAAACCTAAAAATAATTATTATATTTAAGAAAATGTGATCATCATGACATAGTACCTATCTAAAGAAACGCACTGCTGTGATAAACATAACAAAGTACAGATTTAAGCGCACACATGCTCTGTTATATTGTGTTTATGTATGTCTATGTGTGCTCAGGTGCCCTGGGTGGAGGTGAAAAGTTTTTTGGACTTGTAACCCCTCTTCCCCTGCCGGTAATCACCCCAGAGCCCTGTAATCCCAGGCACATGCAGATGCCGCCGGGGGAATATTACTGTTCATAATATTAATCTCCTCTCAAATTCCTTTCTGTTACCAATATGAGGGACTTTGTGCACCATGTTCTTATGGGTATTAAGTGTGCTACAAGAGATTCATCGAGAGGTAGATTCTGACTCGTCAGGGATCAAGCCCAGCCTGAGGTCGTATTGCTGCTTTAAGGAACACCAGCAAGCACGCAAAACCCATCTCCATATTCTCATAAACAGCCTGACATGAAAGACGCTGTGCCACAGCAGGGACTCAAATCCACACCCAGCACACATGAATCATGTCAGCCTGATCCAGAGGAGAGCTAAAGCCTCTTAAAGGTGCTCGGTCCCAGGTTGTGATACCTGACTTAGCAGCAGGTAAACCCCCTGTGCCAAAGGGCTGAGGAGAGCAGCATTGTCTCCAACAGCTGATCAAAGGCATGGCAGTGCACCACCGTCACACACTTGTAAAACCACAGTAACAGAAATGAATAGGAACCCGCCAAGTGGATTGGAACCCTTTTCCCATTCAGCTGCTGTTCATCATCCTTTACCTGGAATTTGGCATTGTAGCATTTGTTGTACATAGTTTAGCGCCAGGGTGGATTTGTGGCTTTTCAAAGGGCCTCAGCAAAACAGTGTAATCATACTAAGCCTCTGGGAAGTTATTATTTAAAAATGCAAGGCTAATGACCACAATTACTTTAATCATAGAGTAGCTGTCTTTGAGGTGTGGAGACACAGAGTATTTTGCTAATATGAGCAATTAGGCACTATTAGGCACTCTGATGACCCTTTTCCCAAATGACACATTTCTTAGCTTTGCTCATTTTAATGCTGATAAAGTACAGCATCACTTGAGTGTTTTTTAACAAGAACCTCTTCAGTTCAGCAGTGGAGAAGCCAGTCTTGCAGATAAAAGCCTCACCCTGTCCTTAACTGGCGCTCTATATTTATTAGTTCATGTTTTTTTTCCCTCTCCCTCATGGCTTGTGCAAGTACTTGCCTGAGTTGTCTGAGCGGGTGTGGAATTGGATGCAGTCCACTGTGTCACTGGGAGTATTTATGCAATCAGGAAGCGAGCAGGCAGAGGTGCAGTGGTGCCAGTGGCGTGTGAAATCTGCCGGTAGGATTGACACTTGGATGACGGATACCTGTAAAATACATTCACGCCTCTCAGAAGGAAGGATTATTTGTCTAGTGTTACACAAAACACTCAGTGACACTAGTGAGGGATTCCATTCTCCCCCCGTGGTATAAGAAGAAACCCTGTCTGAAGTTAGACTGAGGTAAAATGAAGAGAGAGGCCTCCGCTGTAACATTCAGATCATTTTGATGTCTGGGAAATGCACATTCAATTATAAAGGCAGTGCTGCATGTAAAGCTGTTTGTTCAGTTCCCTGAGCAACAGCCAAACTGAGAACTTGTAATGGAAAGTCGTTCTCTTGAAACAGTGAGCATTTACATGCCAGGTGTTTGTGTTCTGCCTTCACGGGAGATTGGATGGAAATCTACATTATTTCTACATTATGTGTCTCCATGTCTGTTCTCGTAGAGAGGAACAAAGAAAAATGGAGGAATTTGTAATGCTGCATATTGATCCGTGTTAGCTGGTGTCTCTGTATCGTTCTCCTGTAAGTGGTGTGGCATGTTATGACCCTTAGCTTCCCTCTACAGGGGAATTAGTCACCATTAGCTGATCTAAGGTCACCTTGCAATGAGCCGACTGTCCCTGTGGAGGTGACACTGTCAGAGTGTTGCTTGGCATATGCAGACTTGTATCTTAACCTTGACCAAAGAAACTGTGATTTCCAGTAGTTAAAGATTTCCAAAGGGGCCCAAGGCTATAAAGCCTCAGGGATTTTACTGTCCAACCCCTCTGCTTATCCTGCAACCAACCCTGTTAGCTATCAGTATAAATGCAGACCACCAGTCATGCATTAAGTGCATAATTATTCCATTTCCAAGATAAATCTGGTGTATAGTGTCATATCCATCATGGCTGTCACCTCCTACATGGAGAGTAGGGCACTAAATGAAAGCTTTTTTTTGCCTATGTGCACTTCTATATAGTCATCAATTTTGAGCAGTCTATTCATTGTTTGGTTTGACAGACGTGAGCTAATAATGAATGATCAAGCATTGCCTTTCAAACAGGAACAGCCAGCGAAATCATACACAGACATTAAGGAAGAGGCAGGAGGGCGTCATTCCACAACACAGACAGAGCTACAGTAGACAGGCAATCCTCTTCAGCATTACCCCTGTTCTGGCAATGGGGGCAATGTCAAAAATTTGTAGCGATCAATATTTGTGAGTATGTCTGATCAAGAGGAGGACCAATATACAAGTGTTAACAAAGGGCCCAGGCCATACCAAATGCAGGTTTACAGCTTGTATACATTGGGATATGATGTGATAACAGTGGTTCAGTCCTCAGATGGTGCCCAAAGAGGAGCTCAGATCCTTGTCCCCGCCTTGTTTTACAATAAATAACATTGCTTGTCCACTTAGGCCGGACATGAAAAAGAGATTTAGGCCTTGACCACGGGATGATGTTTATTTTTCCCCTTTTACTATGTGTTATTCTGTTTAACATGGGATTAGGCATGTTAGCGCTGAAGTAAGGCTTCTGGGCTGATTGGAAGTAAAGCAGGTTATGTGATGTACATAACTAGAATATTCAGGCAATATTGGGGTTATTTTGAAGGGCTTAGTTGAGGACAGCAATCCAAAAACCATTGCTTTCACACTAGGTTTCACTAGAGACTGTGTTTTAAAAACATGCTACAACATGCCATTAATTGAGTATAAATAAATAAAAATACTGCCTTTAAAGTAAGCAATGTTGGGATCACAAAATTCAATGACATTTCCTTTTTTCACATTAAATTGGAAAAGATTTGACCTGCTTACCTGCTTATCTGATATAACACATCTTGCAGTCTTTGTCGGCTAATATTAACCTTTCACAAAAGATCCATTAGAAATATATGCAGCATCGTCGAGGGGGTGTATGTGCCATGTATTATGGGTATTAGTTTAGAATAATGTTGGTTACCCTATAGAATCTCACAATAGATAGTCCAAATGTGGCTTTAGGCTCCTCAAACTGCAATGCGTAGATATGTTGTGTGTTACATGCTTGACTGCCTCAGTTGCAGTTACAATAATTGATTCTTTTCAAAGATTTTAAAATGGTGAGGCCCCTCCTGGCATTGCATGTTTAAAAGGAGTGCAGGCATGTCACGCATGGCTTACTTCCTCAAATACGCTGCTTTCTTGTAATTCAATCCGGCCTTTTTGCGCCTATCCAAGGTGATTAACTCACTGGGGCACAAGTGCTGCTGCTGAACTTCCTCTCCTGGATCATGCCCATAGCCTATCACTTTCTCCATGTTCTCATGCATAATGATACATATTCACATACTTTCATTATTTATCTGATTTGGCTTTGAACATGTGAATGTTATTGGTGTTATTGATTTTTTTACGGGTCCAAGGCCAAGGGGCTAAGAACCACGGTAGCAAAGCTACATGGTTCACACAGCAGGGCTGTGGAACCCTATTGTTTTTCTTTATTATTTTCCTCCATCTCCTCCATTATTCTTCTCCACGTAAAACTTACGCTTCAGCCTAACCCCCAATTTCTACAGGCTGCGTAAAGGCTGCAGATCTGCTCCGGAAAGGCGTCGGAGTAATTTGGTTTCCATTAAAGTCAATGTGTGTATTTCCATGGACTGAGGAACAGCTGCGTCCTAGCTTCGGCGATCTGCAGCCCTCCGGAGCAGATACGCAGAGCTTCTATTTTTGCCGGACGCTGTAGAGCTCCGCAGCACACGGCAGTGCGGGACTGACCTGACCTACCAAAAATAACACATGTGGACCACTAGGTGGCGCTACAATTACATCAAATCTGTTTTTGCCTATAACTCCAACATTACATGAAAAATCTTTACATTTATACGTTGACTGAATCAAGCTGAGTCACCTGATATATGCCCTGTCCATTTCTGCTTAGAGTTTATTTCACAATATCGCGCTAACCACAAAACCAAGTTTTTTTCAACTCGTCCTAGGCCGTGCGACAGATCTGCATGAAACCTGGTATGTAGCATTTCCAGATGGTCGTAACAAAAAGTTATTCACAGAATTTTGCTACGTTAAAGTATGCAGATTTTTCTCTTCAAAGCTACCGAACACATATCATATTATATGTCCGCCAAATTAAATGTTATCAGCAAAGAACTTGAGGGCAGTGTTTCCCATCCCACCCTGATGCTCTGTACCAAATTTGGCGAAGATTGGCCATCAAATGCATTTAAATGGGAAATTTGCAATTGCAATATCTCTGCCAAAATAAATGCTATCAACACAAAACCTATGACGAATATTTGGCATGCCACTCCAAGGCTCTGTACAAAATATGGTAAAGATAGACCATTAGGGTGTGCTATAATCAATGTAGACCCTTTTGAGCCATTTTATGAGGTCAAGTGCTTTGTATATGACGCCAAACTGCACTTCTGATTCATAACTTTGTAACTTAATAATATAACTAGTAGAAACATACTGTCTTTTTGGAGCTAAAAACAGTCACACCATTCTTCTGATGTCTTTGTTATCTTCCTTTTCCTTACAGAAGGTTTTGTATCCAGCCTAGAAGCCCAGAATCTTTCGGGGTCATTGTGCAATTGAGATGTTTTTTGATATCAATATATATATCTGTGAGATTCATGTTCCGTTTTATTCATTTATTTATTTGTATTTATGGTCCTACAACCTTTTTAACATTCAAGTGATCTCAGTGCTGCACAAATATTCTAATAGTCCAGTTTTTCCTGAAAAGAAATGATGTTTATAGATTGACAATAGACAACAGGGTTGATGTTTTACAAGCTTTTATAGAGTATAAAAAATCCTTTAGGGCTCTGGGATATTTGTAATGGTACCACAGACCTTGCGGCTCACATCTCTCGATATTTACTGATGTTTGCATTTTGCATCATCATGCTTTGGGTTCTGATTTTGTCAAACAAATTATCCTATGTAGCTACCAAACATGAAATGTATCATATCTAGGTCAATTTAGATTCTATCAGCAAAAAGGTTTATAGTTCAACATTGCACTACAATGCTCTTCGCCAAATTAAGTAAGTATCTGCCATTAGGGGGGACTTATAATCAACGTTTGTGTTTTTCACATGAATAAGATTGGCCATTAGTTGGCGCTTTTATTGACGTAGATCGGTTTTGGATTTTTTTACACAATCAATTAAAGGTGCGCTAAGCAATGTTGGGTGATGTCAGTTCTTGTTGATGTTTGAAGTATTGTCAAAAAATGTGAAAGCCAGCTCGCCCTTCCCTCCTCCTCATCTTGTCTGTCTTTTTTTTGTCTGTATTTTTGTTGTTGTTTGTGGAGCCTGGGCTGTCCACAAGGATTGTGACTTTTTACAGTGTATTCAGGCAGCTAACAGATGTATTTTCTGGTTCGATGGCAATAGTTTTTGGAGGTACAATAATCAGCCTAAATACCGTAGACAACATATGAAAACATTACAACCTTTCTATCTGTTAAGCAGAACATATAATTTCTGCTCATTTCATTTCATGTTTGGGCTTGCAATGTTGCTGTCAAAAGGACCTCACCCACATTATACTGTATTTTAAAAAGCTGCCCATAAATGTTTGATAAACACACTGTAGACCAACTAGTGAAATAATGCACACACAATGAACAAAAAAAGGATGCATCAAATATGCTACAGCTCTGCTGCACACAGCCTTTATCTGTATTGTGCTGGTGAACAACAGAGAAGTTATTTTAGAAATGAAGCAATTAAACAGATCCAAAATGAACACAACCCCCTTGTAAACCAGCACATGGCGATGTCATTTGCATGCCTTTGAATAACTAATCTCTGAGGGGAGTTCCTTCAGATGGAATTCTCAATGCCATGCGCTCTTTGTTTTAAACACAGCAAACAAACAAACAAAAGCGTCCTGGGTCCAGAGTTACTTCAGCTGCCCTCTCTCTCTCTCTCTCTCTCTCCCCCTCTCTCTCTCTATCTCTCTCTCTCTCTCTCTCTCTCTCTCTCTCTCTCTCTCTCTCTCTCTCTCTCTCTCTCTCTCTCTCTCTCTCTGCTGTCAGATGACCTACAGCTGACTGACAGTGACTGCAAAGGCCATCACTCACAACCAGCAGGAAAAAATATGGGGGCGGGAGTACCCTCTTATTAGATAAACAGAAAGAGTGAAAAAAAAAGAAAGAAGGGAAAATAGCATCTCAAGTTGAGCGTAGATCTTTTTTTCTTTTTTGGTCTTAATTAGAATCACCATTCATCATGGTCACAGCATTTCTATTCATCCAGCTGATTGGGGACATGACAAATGAATGTGGGAATAAACGGAGTGTCAGGCTGGGGAGAGAGATGGATGTTCTCTCAGCAGGGAGGAGAGGGAGAAGTACAGTTAGCACTGGCAAGTGGCCAAAGCTTCTGGGCTCCATGTCTCTCCACACATCACCACACAACACCCCAGGGGCCATAAGCAGGAGCACTTTCGCTCTTCTGGACCTCCCTGTCACCCTTCCTTTCTCTATTTATTAGTTAATTAACAACATGTCACACTGGTACACATTCAACCTCCTACCACCTGCCCCAAACCTCCGTGGTCTGAGCTATCTGTATGTCAATCAAAGAAAAATGTGTGCAGGCATGCTTTGCTTCTTTTAAGCGACTTCTCTTTTCAACTTCCATGGTGTGATGTAGAACGGATGTACGATGAATGTTAAGAGTTGTACTAGTTGTTGCCTGGATGTAATTATAAAACAGAAACACTGAACACTGAGCTGAGCCCTAACAGTGAATGGATTAAAGACAGTTTAGCACAATGCTGTGTTTTATTCTGCCCCACTGTGTTATCGGCAGGAGCTGGAGGGCCACTGTGCCCATTGATGTGTAAAGCAGAGCATGCAGTGCAAAGGGTTGCTGAGTTCAGACCAAATTAGACACCATTAGAAAGTGTTTGAGTGGCATAGTGTAAGCCCCTTCTGCTTCAGACATTATTAGCAAACTCACTTTGATCCTATTATACAGCAGACAATTGTTATTCGAGAAATGAAGAAAAAATAATAATGTTATAAAGATTAATGCACCCCACCTACACCTCATCCTTCCATCCACCCACTTTTGCATAGACCCGGGTCTCATATAAATTTGAATTGGTTTTTCAATTATTAGAGTGCCTCAGCTCACTCTGGCTAAACAAAGAATTTCCATCGGCTCCATTGAGATGAAGTTAGATTATGCATTACCGCAATATCCAATTTAATAACTCAAATTTTCCTTTATTGTTTTTTCTGTTTGCATTGTATTCTTTTAAACGACTGAAGCAGGCGGGATGGCAGGCTGGAACAGACAGGAGTTCTGCAGCTTCGTCTGACAAAGACACACACTGGGTTCACATCAATGACTGAGAGCATGAATAAATACAGGCCCTCTTCAGTAGGGATGACTAAAAGTTGAATTAATGCTTCAACCAACTTAGTGGAGAAAAATAAATGTGATTGAATTAATTACAGAGTAAATCAATATCTGTCTCAACTCAAATAGCTTCAAAAAGAACATCAAACATTGTCTGTTTGTCAGTTTAACTTCTACTAATTATATTTTAATCACATTTTATCTTCGAGCTTGCACTTATTGTTCTGTCACCCTATTGCCATTATTGTACAGTTTGAAACATCAAATAGTTCAGCTACATAATATATAGCTATATATGTAAGTGTTTTGAAATATACACTGTGTGTATATGCTTTGTTTCTTAAATGACATGTGGCCAATCTTTGCACAAGATGATCTCGCAGCTCCACTTTTCTAAAAGCGAGTACCTCAATGGTGTCATTTCAAATTTGAGGAATTATAGTGATTGAGCTGCATAAACAACCTGCAGAGGAAGTCAGATTCACTGTCACATCCAGACGCTTTAGTTTGAAAACAAAGAGAGTGGAAAAAGGGATTGTGATCGCAGCTCTGTGGCATATTGGAACAAAAGCCCAACCTGAATGATTTATCTTTTTCCCCTCTTTGAAGCAGAGAAATGCTGTCTCCCAACTGCCTCTGTTTGAGCTGCGCTGGTGGAGTACCTGGGGAGGGCAGCACTATGCAAGACAGTAGGCTGTGAAGCTCTCGTCCCCGTATTTAGTCTATGCAGAGAGACAGTGCATACAAAAGGGAAAGGGAGTACATCGGTTCTGGCCTGAGGCTATCTGGTGTATGGTTCTCTGAGCTCGAACAAACTGCGTGAGACATTTTTCGAAACACAGATGCATTTTGTTACAGAAGAAAAGAATAGATGAGAGGTAATGGCAACTCATGAAAATTAAAAACAGGAAAGCTCTGATGCGTACCATGTTTCAGCAAGATCCCCCGGGTGATTACATCCTGTTGGAATATCCAACATGATGCTTGCTTTGGCTTGTCAGTATTAAAGCCGAGAGCTAGTGTTAAATAAGGCCATTTGATACAAATCTGTTACTTGACACCTCCTTTGGTACCTAACAATGCATGACGTAAGTAAAGAGATTGAACTCTTACGTGCCACCCCTATAAGTCTGGGTGTATACAGGTCTAAAAAAAAAATGTTTATGCATTTAAATAAATAAATCTGATTTCCCATATTTATACCAAAGATACCATATTCTGAAGACATCTGTTTTGTTATTAATTTGACATAAATCTTAAGCTCCTCTATGCTTGAATTGAGGCTTCATTCAAGCTGAATTAATGAAACATGATTGTAAATCCCTCACGTGGAAGATGCTGTCATACAATATTGAGTTGCTTATAAGCACTGTGTAATCTCACTGTCTGCCAGGGGAGGGCGGCGCGAAGGCCCAGCGTAAAACAATGTTTTGAGAAGATCAGAAGCCTTTGCCTGTATCTGGCAGGATAAAAAGGCAGGGAGTCTGCAGCGAGGGAGGATAAATGGCTCATCATTGGTCGTCAGCAGAGAGAAACTGCAGATTTATGCTGTGTACCCAACTGCTGTGATATGTGCTAATTGTCGAGATCAGAGTGTTGCATGTTTGCTTGAACTTAGATAATTGTGCGTGCAAGTGCCTGGCAGAGCACTGAGAGACACTTTGAGGCATCATACGTAAGACAGAGTTGAGGAAGCCCACTGTCATAACTGACAGCATCTCTAACTCTCGAGCTGGCAGGTGAAACACCCATGGGTGCAACAAGCCACAAACAGGACACACCATGAGAGAAAGCTGTGGTTATTCCTTGCGTGCGTGCGTGCGTGCGTGCGTTGGTAGTAATTTATTTTCAGCTCTAACAGTGTTCGTATGGCCTGTGCTAAGTTTTATTGGGCGTGCACACACTGCTGGAGCTGAATACCTTGAACTGAAGGTCTCAGGTGTTTTGATGTGTTTAATGTCAGCAGCATGAACAGCAACAACCACAGCGCTTTATCAGAGAGACAGCCCCTGTTGCCAGGGGTCACAAGTCACGGCACACAGGATGGCTTGGCTCACACTAGGCCATTCTTGTCATATTGTGTAGCACTTGTCACACCTCCACCACAATGTCATTGCATTACTTGGCAAAGCTTGTTTCACACCTGCCCTGCGACAGACGAGTCTCCAAAATAGAGTCGTTTTGTAAATCATTTGCAGTGCCAAAACGGCACATGGCATTCAATCCATTTAATACCCAGTGATGTTCAATGCACTTCATCATCTACATCAGTCAAGGGAACACCGGGCTTTATCTGCCATCTCCATCCACTACTGCTGCTCCAACCCAGCCTAATTATTTGTTATGCAAAGCAACACAACAGGAGCTAGTGACACAAAAACACAGTTGAAATTGGGATAGACCTCATCATTGTTTGGCTGCGCCCACGACTTAATTAAAATTCGCAAGGAGCCTGGCTCCTTTGTTCCTTCTGTATTGCAGCATTGTTCATCAGAAGTGAGCAGCAGTACAAATAATCGAGTGCAAACACTTCCTCCGGTGAAGCTAGCCCTTTCTCTAGAGGTTTACCCTACTTTACTTTTCAAACTGACAGAAATGGGTTGTCTCAAATCTGCCACGGCATCACTTCATTAAAGAAGTAGCCTGCTTTAAAACAAACAAACAATACACCCACCCACCCTAATCCCACAACCCCCTCCCAGGCAGGCACATGCACACTTGCCACCCAACCCATCCAAAATGTGTCACATCCCCAGCAATCTGTAATTTTGGACTCAAGGGGTTAATTGCCTGCCATGGCATCAAAGGAGAGTTTTGATGTGCTTTTTGAGGGCTGTCTTTAGCCAAGTTCGGGAGTAGAAGGGAGAGTGGAGTGAAAAGGGGGAGGGATGTGGTGAGAGCAGACGGAGAGGAGGGCACATGAGATTTCACTCGCGGCATAGCAGCGCAGGCGTCTCCTCAGGTAATCCTGCCTCTCAAAGGCATTATTGAATTTTCTTGTTTTTCTTCTTCTCTTTGTCAAGGCACGGAGGAGAGAGTGTGTGCAGAGGGAGAAATGTGTGGGGGGGGTTAAACAGAGTGAGCCAGACTTCTGAAGGGTCTGCAGCGGGTGCTTGATTCTCATTCACCTCTGCAGATCCACGTCAAAACACAGCCAGACCTTTTAAGGCGCCTAGCTTTGAAGTGAGAGAAGAGCCTCAAATCCAAGCTCTCCACCACATATGCCCAGTCTGAAAAATTAGCAGCCATGTGCGTATCCCTGCCCCTTTGAAGTTCCACAGACCGCTCTTTTCTCCATGTTCTAACAGAGAAATCATAAGGTATGCAGCCTGACTCCCAGATTAAGGATAGTGATCATGGTGCATTGGTAGCGCAGGCAAAGTGCCTCGTCTGTGGCTTTTGTTCAGTCAGACCATGAAAACCTCTACCTTGTTAACACTGTTTACCTAACTCTTCAGAAAAGCTCTGCCGAGTTGAAACAACCAGTAAAACTGTCGGTTGTGACAAAACCCCCTCTGTGATATGCCTGATGTGGATCTAAAGAGGTGCGTGTGAATCCAACCTGCAGCTCATCTAAGATATTAACTGATTTTCTTTTCTCTACCTTACAGCAAGATCTTTGCTGTTCATGAACAGCAAATAAGAATTAGTTATGACTAACCTGCCTGATATAAGTTTACTTCAAATGTGATCAAAAGTGCAAAGGGCAGCATTAAAGGACAGAGCATTTGCCCTGAGGCTCAGGAGTGGAAAAAAGAGCAAATGTGTAAAGAGACTTGAGAAGGTAAGTCTTTGAAAAAAGGGTGTGCACAAAACACATAGAAAAAAACCTTACAACCAATATTTTGAAGATATTGCTTCATCCCTTATGGCTAACCTACTTTGTTAAAAGCAATAATGAAAAATTATTTGCAATCTCTTGACATAATGCAGCCATCCTCTAGTTGCCGGGAAAGGGGATTTTTGGGAGACCCGTCAAGAGAGGAGTATTAACCACACAATGTGCTGAAGCTGCTTATCCCATTGTAATCTGACCTGATTGGAAGGGTTTGATTAAAAGCGAAGGGGGCCACACGCCTTCTAATCCCTGCTGAGCAACGCTCCATGACCCCAGCTAACCTCCTCAAATGCCAAACGGCCCCCTCCTGTCAAGACGGCTCAGTGAACAGTACCAGACGGTGGAGTGTGCTGTGCAGAAGTTTAGGGCCTCTAATCCCTGAGCATGTCTTGTCCCTTTCTCCTCTTATCCTCATCAATGAGACTTTCTCTCCTCACAAGAAGATTTGGGAGATGGCTGCTATTTTGGTGCTGGCAAGGGAAATAGCCCAGAGGGGCTGTGTGAACATTGTGGCTTAGCGCTAACCGTCATAAGAGAGGCTTCGAGACTAGACTCCATACTTCTAAGGCAAGCAAATCCGCATCTTGTTATGCAGGAATCGGCTGAGCTAAAGCCTTGCTTAGTGACACGTCTTGTTGTCAGAGGGTTTGTCTAAACAGGTATCACAGCTGTAAGCTGTCGTATCACTGCGCATCATCTGCATCCTCTGAATTTGCTGTCATCATCTCTACCCAGTTCATGAGGAAGCACCGGTATCAGGGGTTTCAGTGAGAAACATCATTTTAGTGTCAGTAACACCGGAATAACATCTGGGTGTGAGCACACCTGTGTGTTCAAAAATGCATTTAGGCAAACCCCCATCCTCAAGAGCGTCTTTAAGGTGCCTCGTTTGCAGTGAGTGTCGGAAGTCATCTCTAAACCCCTCAACTCCCTTCCATTTGGTGTCTGACTACAATGAGAGAAATTGTCAGGAAGTGTGAGCGTGACTGTGGGAGAGATGAGGGGGAAAGATCAGCTTGCTGCCAGTGTCAGTCTCAGATGGTTTCCTGTTAGTTAGCTGAGAAAAAGTGTATGTTTCTCTGTCAGTAAATATAGTATATTCTTTAACTGGTATGCATGTGTTTTCATACACGTGTCTGGAGGTAGTATAGTGCCGCCTGCCGCGTGGCTCTGATCAGATCCAGAGAGGAGGCTGTTGCGAAGACGCTGGCTGCTGGCTGGGTCTGGTTTACATGTCAGAAAGAGAAGGGAAGAAAGATTAATGGCCTCTCTGACATGAAGGCCTTCCGCCAGTTACCCCAGCCCTGCCTATCAAGGGAGGGGTCCACTAACTGACCGGGGATCGCCTGGGACAGGTAAGGTGATTTTTTAAAGGCCTCTCTGCTGATTGGTTTGGCGTGTCCTGTGGAGGGGTCACTGAGTGATGGAGTGGCAAGGAGACAGCAAACTGCCTTTGGTTGGCCTCTTTGAACAGCTCCCTCATTCATAGCCCTGTCTCTAGCAAGTCTCAGGAGGCAAGCTGCTGATGAAAAGGCCCTAATAGGTTGTCAGTGGATCTCACCACTCAGCAGCTCTCTTTATCTAATAAGGATATTAAAAGCACAGTTTGAATAGTACCAAACCCCAAGTTTGTGTTCTGCTGCTAACTTGTTGACACACAAGACATGGCAGCGCTAATGTCTTCACAACATTCAGTACAGGCTTGTATTGTTCAATCCAAGAATTGATTTCATATGTCTAATAATTTCTATAATTGTCTTTTAACTACTATACCATGTTAGGGCAGATCAAGGCCAATAGAGAAATATAATTTTTTTGCCTGTTTTAGCACTATAGTAATTATGCCAGCCCTGTCTCCTAAAAACCTACATTTCAAAATAACTAAACTGCGATTACATTTCATTTCATTACATTTGTTTTTGGCCTATCACAAATATGTTTCTAATTTAAGTCTGCACAGGGAGGAGGTTAGGGTGAATGAATGGATGAAATAAACAGGGCTTTCACCCCGTGCCTGTGGATCGTTCCTCTGGAAAAGCAACGTTGACTTATTTTTAATTTACGCCACATACTTTACTCACATCCATAACATCCATAACTTAAGTTGTGTAACAAATATACTTATTTCAACTAAAATCATTATCTTTTCCTAAACCTAACAAAGCAGTTTTAGTTCACTTCACACCGTGTGCATGTCACTGGAATGAAGGCATGTTAAAATAAATGTAATCAAAGACAATTCTGAAAGCATAATTGAGAATGCAATTTAGTTTTATGGAAACTTAATTTCTTATGAAGACAGGGTTGATTATGCAGGCTTTCGGCACCAAAGATTGTTTCAAAAATTACACAACAATTGGGAATTTATTATAGTATTAACTTCCAGTCAAAACACATAATGTTCAGTAATATTTTAGTTGTGTAGATGTGTTGGATTTGTTTCATTTTAATCTGCAATTGAGCAATCTGCAATATTAGTTTGCGAGATTGGAACATATTTTTCTGTACATCAGTCTTAATAGATAGATAGATAGCTCATTTGCAGGCAGGTAGAACATGCAAGTTTCTTAGATTTGGGAGTGCTTCCTAAGCAAATAAATTAGGTAATAAATAATGCAATTTAAGACTAAATTAATATGTTATTATGTGCCTGCCCATACCCCTAGGGTCTATAAGGAGGCTGAAAAACTGTGAGTGTAGCCAGATCAGTGAAACAATTCCTATGAATTGCATATGCAGTGTTTTTTTAGTTAAATTTAATTAGGGAAAGAAATTCAAAGAGTTTTGTTTTTATCACCAGTGAAGGCAGGCAGAGACAGGCCTTTGGCGCGAATATGTTAGAGTCTCCTGTATTGTATCTCCTGTGGTACACAGAAGCACCAGTCATCTCACCTTACACATTCACACTGGATCAACCACTGAGTCTTTTGTGCTCTTCAATCCAAGAACTATTAGCCAGTCCCCACCAAGGCTACTTCGTGTTAAGTCAGAATCGGCTATTTTCCTCTCCCTGATGGGCCCAGACACTTTTTTTGGGCTGTCTTCACTGCAGTTATAGACCTTTATTGCATAAACATGTTGACAAATGGCCCTTTGTAAACTTTGTTGCTGGCGACATTTATTCAGCAACAAAGCAGTTACTTGAGCTGGCTCCCTGGGCTTGCTTTCTATTCAGGCTAGTGATCAGTTGTCTGCACGCCAGTGGCCCCTGGGCTGCTAGCCCACCCATGACGGGGGAGCTCCATGAAGGAACTTATTTATAATTGCAACTGAGGAAAGGTTTCCTAAAAGCATTTTTCGCTTTATTGAAGTTTACTGGCACCGGTATACTGGTATGTAGCCAAAAGGTTTAAGTATTCTTTAGTAACATATTAATATGATTTGTCTTGGCAACAAGCAAAAAAGTGAAATTGGCACAGAGAGTAGCCATGAGCTGGAATCCCAATGCCAAATTTGTCAACCGTGTTTTTACTTTGAGGTGGGGTTGGAGGAAAAAAATGTAATTAAGGGCATTGTTGCAGTTCTCCGTGGGGGAGCATTTGCTTTGGCTAAGCCTTGTAATTATGAATGATAGCCTCTTTGGCCTGCTTTACTTTCTGTCCCAGCTGCAAAAATTGGATTTGTTCCACACAGCCCTGCAAGACGCAAGATAATCTTTGACCTGAATTGTCGTCACCTGCATTGGGTGTTTGGAGCAATGTTTTTCACATTCATTTAGCTCATTCACTTAAAAGCTTGCCATCTCATAAGCGACCGTGCTAACACGATGATCACAAAAAATGACCGCCCTGCCTGCAGAGAGGCTGAGTGATCCCATCAGCGTTGGGTTACCTGGCTGCCCCCCTGCTCACTGTACCTGTTGAGAAAGACATTTGTGCAGCGGTATGCTATGGCAGAAGGGTGGTATGACCCTTGAGGGTTTGGTTGACGGTGTGAAGGCTCCTCTAGGCCTGAGTGCTTTCTCTCACTGGGTGTCTCGCCTGACCTGGCCAGGAAGGCCCAGCACAGACCGGGCTTTCATTCCACCCAGCCTTACGGCTTCAGCTCCTAATAAAGCCACCATTTGATCCCCTTGAATTTCCAAATCGTTCTCCATTTGATTCCCTCTTAACTCTGCCTGCGTTTTTCCACTTTGTTCTGAATAGAGGGTCAGGTTTCCACTCTCAGTGATGGAGTGTTTGGTGAACAGTGCATAGCAGTGTGTATGTGTTTAGTAGCCTGTCAACAGGAATTATGGCTCATTGATGAGTTCATTTAAAGCAAGTTATTGCTGTTAAGAGATCAAATGATATACTTAGCCATGAATTATTTTAATATTTTATATAGTTCTTACAGGTTTGGATATGTATTACAGTTATTATTGTTATTAATATTATGATTAGTTTGTATGAAACAGAGTAAGAATAGATGGGTGACCTAAATTACATACATGTTTACAGCTACATATAGCAAAAAAAAAAGAAAAGAAAAAGCTTATACCAAACATGTACAGTGAGGTACATTAGCTTAAAATTTACAGTAAGGTGAGACCCCAAATGATTTGTATAGACCTTTGGACTTCTGAGACCCAGCAAATTATAGGTTTGTTTTGAAAGGCTGATTATTCTCTGGTGTAATGAGCAAAGTACACCCATACATTTGCTTGGCTGCCCCAAGGCAAGTGCCAGTGTGTCAGGACTGCATGGTGTTTTCTCTTTAACACCCCTCTTTAACGGCAGAGAGTGGTGTTTAAGGAAATTACAGCCCAGGTAGCAGACACTCCCAGGCTTTTGTTAATTGAATGCCCGTTTCATCGCTGTTGTCCAACGGGTTCCTGTGAGCTTTGTTTTCATGACTTTAAATACACAGATTAAAACAAAATTATTGCATGAGCTGAATTTAATCAGAAAGGCTAAAAGAAATTGTGTCTGACCCTAGTCTTAACCTCTGCTTTCAAATATGGCTTCTACTCTCAAGTGCAAGACGTAGGGTCCTTCAGTGTAAGTTACATTTTTGGAGGCCGTCATTCATACCTTTGGCAGTTAAATGACTCAGTGCTCCAGAAGTGGTGCAATATGTCTTTGTTGCAAATGGTGGTTATGTAAGTATCTATCATTAATGTGTGAATTATGAGTGAGGAGTGGTTTAGATGAGTAAACATCTAAGTCTGGGATGTTCAAATTTAGTAAAAGACTGACTTTTGTTAAATTTAATGTGTAGTTATGGTGGAACAGCTGTGCTGTGAATTTGCTTATGGGGACATTGACATATAATCTTATTGTGTTGTATCATGGTATATCATATCATATGATATTGTATGAAGTCGAGTCATGTTGTATATAGTCTTGCAGTGCCAGACCTTCCTCCACAGCGCTGCGCTGCGGAGGAGGGCCTGTCTAGATCACACAGTATTCCGAGATAGGAGAAATATGAGCTCCGGTTTATTGGCATTTCTTTCAACCAATCACAATTGTCTTGGGTGGTACTAAGCGCCGGCAACAAAGACAGTGCGTCTACAAAATAGCATCGGGAAGGAATTTGTTTTGGTGGAACATGTGTACGTTCTCACTCATTGGACAGTTTGTCTTGATAGCCATCTGAATTTACCCTGCAAAGATCTGAGGAGCAGTTATCCATAATCCTCATAAATCAACCGGAGTTCAGAACATGGATGTATGGCAAGGCAGTTTTATTTATATACGTAGCACATATCAGCAGTAGTGTAATTCAAAGT
Source organism: Etheostoma perlongum (assembly GCA_026937815.1). NCBI lineage: Eukaryota > Metazoa > Chordata > Actinopteri > Perciformes > Percidae > Etheostoma > Etheostoma perlongum. The sequence goes on along the minus strand of CM049371.1, from coordinate 5,187,292 downwards.
GCTTTACCCAAAACATTGAAACACAGTTAAAAATCAATACAAAATAAAAAAAAATTCCAGAAATAAAATTCACAATGCCGTATAATGAATTAAAAAAGAAGATGTCAAAAAGAAATGTCGTCAGCCTCGATGTAAAAGAGTATGTGCCGACGTACAGTTTTCCAGAAGTTTGTTCCAGATATGTGGAGTACAAAAATGGAATGCTGCTTCCCCCTTTTGTGGTTCTGATGGTGAGCACGATGGATGGCAAGCAAACCTGTCCCAGATGAGCTGAGAGGTCTGGGAGGTTCATAGTTCACAAGAATATCCGAAAAGCATTTTGGCCCAACCTGTTTAGTGATTTATTAACCAGCAGAAGTATTTTGAAATCCAGGAAGCCATTGTAATCAGCTGCAGCTGTCTGAGTGATTTTTTTAAGGGAGACCTGTAAAAACACTGTTTTAGTAGTCAAGTCTACTGAAGATAAAAGCGTTGACAAGTTTTTCCAAATCTTGTTGACACATAAGTCCTTTAACCCTTGATATATTTTTAAGGTGATAAAAGGCAGCTTTGTTATATTCTTAATGTGGCTATTAAAATTCTGGTCAAAGTCCACAATTACACCAAGATTTCTGGCTTTGTCTGCTGTTTTTAACAAGGTGATAGGGTTAAGTAGATTTTTGTAACGTCCGCATAACTATGATAACTTATGTTATTATTTTTCATAATCTGAGCCGGTGGAAACATATGGATATTAAAACAGGAGAGGCACTCCACACGTCATATCTGTGTACTCAGATCCATAATTATGTATGGACACATAGTTCTTTAAATAGGATTCAAAGCACTTTTTGAGCCAGAAAGGCACTCATTAGTATCCTCAACTCATTTAATAGCTCATTCAGCCTCTGCCTCATCAGAGTCCCTCATCAATGCCTGGCTTCCACTTGAAGCCTTCCTATGTGCTCAACCAGTGCTTCACATCCCTTCCATCTCAACCCACTCAACACTCACGGTAAAGACATAAATCCTGAGCCTCATCCTACCATCTCACAAGTGCAACAAAAAAGATCCCAAACAGGGAAATGTATTGATAGCTTTGGCATCCAACAGTACATGATCTCAGCTGGTATTTTAATATGTCATCTGAATCGTTTGAGAGTTGGAAACACAACAAATCACAGTCTTAGGTCAATCGTTTTTGACGCATTCTCAATAAGGGTAGTCATCATCAAGTTTTCATGTGAAAGCATCAATTGGTCATTTATCACTCAAAGTCATTATCTCAGCTGGTATTTTTAATAAGTCATCTGAATGGCTTGAGAGTTGGAAACACAACAAATCACAGTCAACGGCTTCAATGAGTAAGTCAACGATGTTTTTGGCATTTCTCAATAAGGGTAGTCATCATCAAGTTTCATGTGAAAGCATCAATTGGTCTTTATCACTCAAAGTCATGGCCATAAGTCTTCTACTCTATGTCCATAAGCCAGACAGAACATGTAAAAGCGCAATAAAAAACATATATCCATGATCAATGTGCTCTTGGTGAACGCATAGCAATACTATCTACACATTATTTAAGACATTTACGCTATTTGTTTTTGTTTTAAAGATTATTTTTTGGGGGCTTTTCTCCCTCTATTTCAGAATGACAGTGAATAGACAGGAAAGGTAGGAGAAAGATGGGGGATGACATGCAGCAAAGGGCCACAGATCGGATTTGAACCCGGGCTTCCGCAAAGACCTCAGCCTACACGGGGCACATGCTCTCACTGAGTGAGTTTGAGGTTGCCCCACATTTACGCAATTTTATCATTTTTGTGGGTGATCTGTGATAGATCTGTTAGGATATGACGAAGGAGTACATCAGCAAGACAGCCTCTATCGACCCTCTAAACCCAATGCATTGTGGGAGCCAAAATGGCCGGACTAACAGCAACTCGTTTGATTTTCAATATGGCAAAACATTGATAAATAACTGTTGAGTTTTGTATTTATTATTTTGAATTTTAGTTAAGTCTCAGAAAAGACACTGCAGTTCCAGGCTGGATTACAAAGCTTCTGGATAGCCTACCACCGCAAGGGAGACATTTTTGGAACGCAGCGGTGCTTAGCTATTGGACAAAAAAACACGAAGTCTTTACGCTGTCGGAATATGGATATATTGAATATGACATAAATGGTATATTTTGATGTTTTATATGACATCGCCGGCCTGAGTGGGCTAATTGCTACACTTTCATTGCTTTCTGCCAATGCTCACGCCTCACATTCATGGAATTCTGCTAATGACTATTCAGGGTAACCTGGTAAGTGTCATATTCTTTGTTATCTTGTAAGTGGTGTCATATTCATTGCATCCTGCATCTAACAGGTGCAACTTGGTCTAACATGGTCCCATGCACTGCACTTGTCCAACATGAACGCACTAATTGCACAGGGCAAATTTCCTGCTTAGAAATCAGGCTAGAGAGAATGGACAAGTGACATATTTTGTTATTTGATTTGGAGGACTTGTTACCACTAGGAAACATACATTTCAAAGTGTTAGTTGCATCGAGTACTTTTAGCACATAGAATCTTCATGCTTATAATGTATGCCATTTTTATTTGGTGTTTGAAATGTTAAGGAGTAAAATTAATGGCTTCCCTCTGGAATTGTTGTATGATCCTTTCCTTTTTTTGCACTCTGCAGCTTTCACATTGCAGTCCAAATGTCACAGGAGCATAAACTAGGGCCCCGCTCACTCAGATCACAGAGAAAGTATTTCCTGACATGTGTTGGTGCCCTGGCCTGTACCCGTGCCTGGCTCTGTGTGTGTGCCTGTGGCACTCAGCTGAACAGGGGGAAATGAAAGCGCTCTTATGCTGGTGCCAGTCACAGATGCCCAGCACCACCACCCGCCCACGTCACCGCCTGCTCTGTCTGCATTCCCCTCTGACACTGTCCGGACGGGGCCCTGAACAGACCTGCAGGTGGCCCGATTAGCTGGGAAAGTATGTCACTGGAGCTGCCCAGGGAGTGTGAATGGAGCAGGCTGTTCAGTTCCTGAAATTACGGCTCCTCGGAAACGAAATAGATAGGAAGTAGGGCTGTACAGGTAATTGCAAAAACATTTTCACATATGAGCTACATAGTATTTATGTGGTGTAGAACGTCAAAAATCTGTATTTTTTTGTATGTGTTTTGAGGCATACAAAAGGAAAACCAAGGCAAGCTTTATGCACAGATATCACAATTAATATAATTGCAGCTCTCAGTGAATACTGTATATTGCAATACAGGTTTTCGGTCAGTTTTTTGTCATACACAAGTGTTTGTGGTGTGAGGAAAGGGAGAGGAGGGCCTGTGGGAATGGGGCTACTGTGTGTGTGTGCCTTGTACACAGCAGTCTCCAAACTCCAGCCTAGCCAGATCTGGAGTTGGGCAAGTTAAGAAGTAATTAGTTACAGTTACTTCTTCCAAAAAGTAACCAAATTAGTTTCAGTTACAAATAATAAAAGTAACTAGTTACTTCAGAAATTATTGCCCCTCTTTTGGGCTTGCCATACCTGTCTCTCGTTGAGTGACTTGTTGTGTTGTTTCGTGTGTGTCCAACCATGTGTGCTTTCAAACACCCGACGTTCTCTACCTCAGATTGGTTTACCATGAAATTTTACTCCAATCGTCAGCATTTATGCACTTCTCTCATGCACTGCCCACTAACCAAGGAAGAACAGTAAAAAAGTCTTTGCCTCTCGGCTCAGAAATCTAGTTGGTCTGATGAAAAAAACAGCTTCAATTATAGTAACGTGCCACATTATTTGGCAGTAATGGTAACAGCGTTATTAAGATGGGAAAAGCAATCAATTCGATTACTTGTTACTGGAGAAAGTAATGCCGTTATTTATAATGTCGTTATTACCATCACTGGCCAGATCCAGGCCCAGCCTCACAGCTATCTGTTCCACAAGCTGAGATCAAAGTGGCGGTGTTGGCAAATCCGGCACATCCTTGCTCCAGCAGCTGCTGAGCAGGAACAGCCCCAGCATGCCTTGTTGAGGTTGGGAAAAGGAGCTGAAAGATTCTTGGGTGTATGTGTCATTAATTCACTGCATGATTGATGTCCCACATGACTGATGTAGCTCGGCGTAAATTCTTTCAGGAAGACTTAATTTTTAATTGATGCACAATTTAGCTGTTATCCAAATAAATGCACATGTTATCATGCTGTGTATAACTGTCGCATATTTGCAAATAGTCTCTCTTGATTGAAGGAAGACCTGACTCTTAATCAAAGCTCTACCTAATTCGAATCAGCTGTTGGAGCATTCACCTTCCTGCTAAACCAATCAGAATCATACACAAATTGCAAGGGCCAATCACAGAGTCACAACCCTGCTTTAAATAATAATTTCTCCCTTTTCTATTCAGCTGTCGTTGCAGGCAAAGAGTGTAACCCTCCACCTCCAGTCATCTACTCCAGCAGACCGGACCAGAGCCTCCTTCGGTTGGCTCTTCGGGCTCCTTCGTCCCCACCACCGGTGTCTAGAGTCCATCTGGGGGTCCGGTGGTTCTCTACCCCTATATAGGTACACAAAATATTTATATAGCGATGGAGTCTAATCGGCTAATTTGTACATTTTATTTAGCTTTACAATAAACCTTATTTGCATATCTGCAAACATGTCTCTCCTGATTGAAACAATGTCACAACTCAAAAGGAGACAAGAAAAAGGCAAATATTTTCAAAAACATCATTCCTTGTTCGGTTTCACACTGCCAAAGCTGGACTGGAAGAGCGCTTTCATCCTGTCTCTCTTTTGCAACTAGCCTTGTGAGCTCTCCATGACTTGTTTAGCACTTGGGAAGAGAGAGAAAAGGATGAAATCATTGATTAGATTTTTGGATCCCAGAGTGGCTCTCTGGGTGGCCTGGCAGCTACTGTTGCCACTCTCACATTTTCTTTTTAGTTTTATAATTATGCAAATATATGAAATTTGTTTTCTTAGCATTTCTTTATATACCAATCCAGCTTTCATAGCCATATTATATTTTGTATTGCAGGTGGACTGCAGCCTCTCTAAGCATGCAGAAAAAAGAGAGGCAAGAAAACACTGCAAAGTCTCTAGTCACACTAAGTCAAATAAACGGAGTCAAACATCACCTATAGGTGATGTAGATGTTTCTTTGGCATGGAGAAGAAAAGCAGTGTGAGAGTGCATGCAACGCCACACGGCAAGACTTTACTGTTCCACCATGATGGTTGTTGCTATAGTTTTTTGAATATGTTGCATCTTGAGAGGTATGAACCGGTAATACTTTTGAATAATTTAGTAAACTCACAAACCTTGCAACTTTCAAAAGGAAAATGGTTGCACAGTTTTTGTCTATTTTCCCAAAAAAAATCTGTAACTCTAAAAGTCTAAACACATCCAATCACCTTTCAAAAACCCATATTGGTCAAAAACTGTATGTGACATTTCATGTTGTTGGCTGGTACATTCTGTCCAGTTGATCTCATGTATTTCCCTTTTCAATAAAGGGCCTCCTGAGGCAACGTGGTGCAGAGACAGACATGTGAGCCTTTGGCCGTCTGTGAGTGTCTGCTCATTAATTAGGCCAGGGAATTCTACCGGCCGACGTTCTGAGGGGGAGCAAAGTTACCAGATGGACTCAGGGAGGGGTGTTAAGATAGGAAAAACACAAAAGACAGAAAAAGGGAGAGATAGACAGGTCCAAAGTAGAGAAAAAAACACACCACACACACCCACACACAAACAATTCCAACATTGTCAAAATTGCCATGAAAGATTAGCCAACCCCAACCTACCTACCCCCCCCCCCCACACACACACACACACACACACACACACACATCCCCCTGCCCTACACCAATCCTCTAGCATTCTGACTATATGACCTAATAAGAATCAGAATTAAATGCTGTAAAATGTTATCAATCCACTATCAAACAGAATTTCATGATCTCCTTTGGAAAAGGGGCATAATCTGCCAGCTAGGCTGTGTTTGACCCATAAATACCCTGTTTGCATTTTGTACAGTAAATCCTCCCTCTCCTAGTAAATGCCAAGTCAAAGAAGCTTAAGAAAAGATAGAGCAATGAATTTGTCGCTCATGAATATAGTTAATGTTGTTTTTTCACGTTTCATATGTTACTTGATTTGATTTTCTGTTATTGTTATTTCAGCTCTTAATCTTCTGGGATTGGAACTCTCTGGGGTGAGTGTATCTTAGTCAGGCTGAAAGACAATGAAATTACCACCAAGCAAACACGAAGATGTTTACTATTTCGCTATGTGAGATTTCAACCCAAATAGTTGTTTATGACAGCCTATCAATCTGCCACAAGCAACATAATTCACATTGTTAGGGAAATATTTTTTTGAAATAACAGCACCCTGTCAGTGATTGGATGAATCTTAATACTTGCCTATAGCTTATCCAGAATCTGGCAAGTCCTTCTGCATTTGTTTTGCTCACCCTAAATTTCTTCCCCATTTCCCATTTTAATATATAAGATAATAAAGGAAAGATTGATCATATGATAAATTATGAACAGGCGGGGAAATGTGCAGGTGCTGAAAAATTCAGATAAAAATTGAAGAAACTGAGGATGACAGAGTGAGAGTGAATGGGCCAAGAGATTGAGAGAGTCAGAGGAAAAAAACTGCAGATAGAAAAGAGTCAGTGAGAGCATGGAGGAGAGTTGTGATAGATAAAGAGGGAGAGTGAGCGAGGGAAAGAGCTTCTTGATTGCCGGTCTCAGGCAGTTTGACTGGTCGGTGACAGCATGCTCCTGCTCCGACCATACGGCCTGTCTCCTTAGCTAACAGCCCAGCTGCACGGGGAATGTCCCTGGGCCTGACATTTTGACACGGGCGCCACGTTGACAAATAGCTGGAGTTTTCACCTCCTGCTACACTGTCTGCTTCCTGCTAAACCAGCCCTCGCTGACTGTATGAAGGGGGGCTGACAGATCTGCTGTCAGGCCGGGGGCTGCTGATCGAGGTCTCTGTGGGTGGCAGACTCCTACAAAGAGGGAGGGGCGGGTTGGCGCTGGCCATTGAGAGAACACTTGAGCCAGTTTTTTGGGCTCCTTGCACACTGGCGACTGCAGTTATCTCACACCCTGCCCCACACACGCACACACACACACACACACACACACACACACACACCCACACCCACACACACACCTCCCTAACCCCCGTTCTCAGTACACTCCCAGCTGAGAGGGCTTGTCAGTTTGCTGTTGGCGAGGCGGAAGCGTAATCACAGCACAGCATGGCATCATAGAGTGTGTGCACAGTTCTCAGGTGTGAGAGGTGTGGTCATGAGATGGAGGTGTTTGTATGTGAAAGGGTTTTGTGCACCATTGAACAATCCTTTTTTACCGTAATTATTGAGTGTAACTTTCTTTGCTTGAAATTACCCCACCCTTAAAAACAAATTATTTTAATTGTCCATACATCATTCCATCCCTGTTATGACAACCACAGAGAGAGATGGCATCAAGGTTATACTTTATCAACAGCCAGTTAGGTTTACGTTTGTTTTTCATATACCAATCCCTTCTGGACAAAAGCCAGGAGATTAATGTATTAGTATTGAATGTGTTCCTTATTTTTGTCTGAGGTGTCGACATGCTCCTGAATGTACATTGTGCTCTACAGACAGCTCTGGACAATGAATTTCACACAGTCTTGGAAGGGAGACACACAGGTGTGTGTGCATGCTTTTTCATCCACACACAGCAAGTGTCTGTATGAGTTGGCCGGTGAGTGGGTGGTGCCTTGGTACCGGTGGGGCTTTAAGTGCTGGCGGTTGGCTGTTATTATGGGCCTGTATTGATTAATCCCCTCGCCTGTATAACCTCCAGCTCACTTTGAGGTGTCCCCAGTGTGCCTGAGCTCTCGGCAGAGCACACGCTGTGATTAATGCCCATCTCCCTAGTCAACCCGCTACACAGCACCCTGTCAGGCCAGATTTGTCAGCTCACAACTATAGATTTGTCCATGTCTCCTCCTCAACTTTGGAGCCACCAGTGCCCTGTAGTGTGAATCTGTCCCCTCTCTCCCCTCTCACTCGGCAGCCATCCCTTGGGTGAGAAGATGGCAGATGCATTAAACAATTCACTTAATAGATAAGCTACAATGTGCTTGACTTTCTTTTCTCATACTCCCCCTTTTTCCCCCACGTCCTTCCTCCCTCTCGTTCCTCGTATCTCCCGCTGCTGAAATGGAATTGGATCAAAGAAGGGGGTGGGGGTGGAGGGAGGGGTCCTCATTGGGTTTTGTTGAAATATTTATAGGTCAGGGTTGACTGGTTAAATTGAATATCTATGCTGATCTCACTTGCCTGTTTAACTTGCGCCTAGGCAAATATGTTTCCTAGGTGATAACCTTTTATGTACCAGTCTGACTTCATTGAAATGCATAGAGATAAAAATGTGTCACACTTCACAGCCAAGCCAGGCATCTACTGATGCTCGATTATTCAAATGATAATTGACCCCCACCTGTAGCTTGCTTTTATTCAGTAGTCAATCACTCCATCCGCTGTTAAGATATGGAGAAAATAGGTTCTGTCATTTACATTACAAACCACTGGTGAATGTCAAGTACCCCAGGCGACCCATTTGTGTGGAGAAGAATGGGAAAATATATGGCCAATTATGATTTCCAATCTTTTTAATAATTTAAATGCTGTTGATATGTGAATAACTGGCAGCATAGCTCTCAGTCCTGTGCCCTGTTTATTTCCTAGCAGTATTATTTTCTCCCTAACAAATGACTTGATGTTAATCTTCATATATAATTTTCCATTTGTCTGATATAATGGCTTCTAGTGGCTTGCTGTCAAAGGCTGATAAATTGACAAGCAGTATCATAGCACTAGAATCAACAATGCATAAATGTTTGTTGGCCAAGACAGGGTCTTTTTTCTACCATAGGGCACTCATGGTAATGAATGAATGCATATTCATGCATGCACAAACATATACACACATGTATGTGAACAGTGAACACATTCAATCATCTGATACTTTTGCAGGGAAAGCTTTGATCCTCATTGTACAGAATAGCATACCTGTTCAGGGCATTTTTTTCAAACCACCAATGGCTTCACCTCAACATTATGTTTGGCATTACTGTCTGATCTTCATGAACAAGAGCAATGTGTCCTAATGTTGTCAGTTTTATCTAAGAATACACCCGATACGGTTACAATTTGCATACATTTCCAAACGGAAGGCGTGAAAGCATGCTCGGCAACTGTGCCTGTTTGTTTAAAGTCAGCCAAAGCTCTATAATTAGCAGTGTTTAATTATGGAAATGGCTGCCGAGGAGAATTTTAAACACACTTCTTCCCTGGATCATTAGTCACAGGGGCAAAAAATGAAATGCTTTCAGCAATGAAGGGTTCATATTTCAAGCTTATAGCTGCTAAAAGGGTGTACTCAGAAAATCAATTTTATGAAAGTCCGTTCAGCACTAAAGGGAGTTCCATGCAACTAAGCAATTTTGAAATAATGTCGGTGGGGGACCTGATTCATGGACGGTAACAGGACTTTGCTCTCCTTGCCTGGGACATTATCCTCTAAGCCCAGGTCAGAGGTCAACCTCTGGTTTAAATCAACCTCTGTTTAGCATAACTCGATTCTTAAAGCACTGCTGGCAACCACACGCTGAATAGATAAGTAGTCTTCAGCAGGCAGAGAGCATACGGTGAACCAGATCAAAGCTCATGAAAGCCGTCTGAAGAGCAAAGTGGGAGGGGAGAAAGTTCAGGTAAACTATGGGAGGAAACCTAACCTTGACCTCATGAAGTACACTATACCACAACAATGTCTTAACCTTGGCCACAACCTCACACACTGACAGTAAACATACCATTTCTGCATGCTTCCCAGCACACAGGCGCCCTCCATGCTATAAATCCACTCTTTGATATACCCCTACATTAAGCCGGGTGTCATTCGCTGGTATGAAGGATATGGGCGACACATGTGCGGGGGACTGCCGGAGACGCATGGGAACGCCAGGTCTCCCAGTCTCCGCTTTAGAAACCACATTATCACCACACGCCGCCCACACACTTTGTGGGAGGCCCCTGTGCTAATAGCTTGTTGTGGGGCTTTGGTCTCTTTTGGTGTGTGTACTGTGCTCTCCGGTGGCGCTGGCTACAGCAGCAGTGGGGACATTTTGGTGGGTAAGCTGGGAGGTCACATATAAAAACAGCTACAGCTGCACAGGGACGGCTGGCCCACGCTTCTCACAGGGGATTCCCATTAGGCAGATTGATTGTTTCCTCTCCTCTCCTCCTTTGATTCATGTCTTCCATCTAAGCTCTAATGAGCCATCGGCCGTATGGCACCACTCTGGGCATCTGTGCATCAGCCTCTGTACTGTACATGGCTAATGGGAAGCACTGTAAATGCACACACATATGTACAGTACAGACAAACCTGGGATATGTATTGTTTATCCAATCTGCTTTCAGGTAGGGTAAGTTGCATTCACCTACCTTGTCCCTTCACGTAAAAAAAGTTTACACAACTTACAGAAATCAGTATATATACAGATACTGTAACCATCACAGTATCTACTGACCTCACAGAACAAAGCGATGAGTGTGGATGTGCACTGAGTATGTGCACATGTTATTTATTCTGCCACAGAAAAGAGGGGACAGCTTTACAGCCCTCCACCGCAACCATTATTTACAACCTCAGTCATCCATATATCCTCCATCATCCACTTTAATAGCACACACAGAATGATAATTATGATAACAATAATAACTACCCATATAAAATCCCTTTACTGCACTTGGGAGTATGAAAGAGCTCTATTCTTTACTAGATACTCTATGTTTCTCAGTGGAGAGTTAAAGTAAGCACCAGTTTCCCTGCATCTGATATTGATTCACGGCTACGTTTTGGAACGTTTTATTCAGGATAATTTTCTACCTTGGGAATTTGGGGGTGCAAAGGCTCCATAGCGAATCATTCAGCATGTTTCAAGATGTCGTATAATCTGTTTTTTTTTAAGCTAGAGTCCTTCTACTTTCATAGTGCAACTGAAGGTAATACGCTCTCTCTCTGGGTGGGGGTGTTGCACATCAAAATGAGCTGGAAATGTGTATATCTCCATCTGCTTCCTTATCAAAAAATTTTGTATTTGCTAAGAGGAACCATAAAATAATATTTGACCTCCCTCCTGCTGCAGTTGTGTGTCAAAGATTTTAACTCGCAGCTTTAAACAGACATATTTGTTCCGAAAATTTGACATAAAATAGTGTTTTTACTAGATTGTCTTTGATCCATATGCCTCCAGGCATCTTAGTATTGGTTTAAATGTTTCAATTATTAAGTTCAAAACAATGCTAATGCTGATAATTAAAGTGTGTGTGTGTGAGAGAGAGAGAGAGAGAGAGAGAAAGCGAGAAAGACAGACAGATAGAAAGAAGGTGATATAAAGAGAGAGTGACGGAGACATTTATCATTGACTGGTTGAGAAAAAGGGATAGGCTAGAGGGTAAACCAGTGTTTCAGCTTCAATGAACTGCAGGTGAACTGAGTGCGCAGAGGCAGAGTCATGAACACATGCTGCTCTGTGTTATTGATTGGGGAGAATAAATGAATGTTTGCTAAACATATTAGATCAGAGAAGATGCAGCTCCCACACTGATCAGGGTGATCTGCAGGGTGGCCCAGGTTCTCGTCTGTTTGTGTTTGTTTAGCTGTGTTTGAGCTCTGGTGTGCACTTTAAATGTGTGTGCATGTTAGAGTGTGTGCGGTTTTGCATGTGTGTGCGATTCTGTTCCAATGTTTGAGTCAGTTTGGGGATGTGCATTTAACGACGCATACAGGCTTGGCCCTGAAGCCATGCGCAGTCTCAACTTGCCTGTGATCACACACACACACGCACACACACGCGCGCACACACACACACACACACACACACACACACACACACACACACACACTTTCAACTCACCTGATTTTTGCCAGAACACCTCCAGTTGCCTCCACACTGTATGTGGGGAGAACTGTCTCTAGAGGTCACTGCAGTTCCATGGGTGACAGATGCAGCAGGGGCCAGCAACAACATCCTGTTTAACCCAGCCACTTAGACAATAAGCATGACCTGGAGGGAAGAGGCAAAAGCTGAAAGAAACCAGAGAAAGCTGAAAGAAACCAGAGAATACCACATTGAGTTTCACACTGTCAAATAGCCACACACAAATAGACATGTGCATATAAAACAAACCTTGCAACCTTGTCACCAGATGTTGCAGATCCATGAAGCTGTGTTGGGTGCTAATAGTAGTGATTTCACATTGATGCTGAAAGCTCCATGGCTGCAGCTCATTTGTCTGCTGCTGGACAAAGTAGGAACAAACATGCATCCAAGTCCTCATGCTTCTGGTATTCTTTCACCAGAAGCATGAGGAAAATGTGTACTGAGTATTTCCAGTTTATGCTACTTTATACTTCTACCCTACTACATTTGAAAGGCAAATATTCTACTTTTATTGGAATACATTTATTTTATAGCTTTAGTTACTTTGCAGTTTAGATTAATGATACAAAATATAATGGACAAATAAATGATGATATTACAATAGATTAGGCTGTTTAAAGTAGTTAGAATTAGCCCCACTTTTACCATTTTCAACATTGAAGTGATGCTGAACATTAAACTATCAATAGATATATTCCCATAATAAACATTATTCAGAAATGAGTCATGATTTTGCAAAATAAGTACTTTTACTGCTGGCACTTTAAGTATATTTTAATGCTAACACAATGGTACTTTTTAGCAGCTTGTCACTAACAGACTTAAATAAAATGACATTAATTGCTACAGAGTTGAGTGCACTTTGGTACTACTTGTACTTAAGTAAAATATATGAGTGCTTCTGATTTATTACTGTATTCAATGGCATCAACTAAAGTACCATGGAATGCACATAGCTCAGTAAGTTATTGAAATTAGATTTTCATTTTTTCATTTTAAAGTGCTCTTTTGGGACCGTTAGAAATACAAATAAATGAGTTGCTAAATGAAAAAGAGGCCCCAGGATTTCCCAGACACTGGCAGCTCAAGAAAATGATCTTAAAACACAAAAGCAGCCTCATCAATTTCTTAGTTTTGGTTATGCCTCTCAAACTATTATTCTAATCTGGTACAGGAGTCGAAAAAGAGGAAAACATGCTGCCAGGCGCCTCTCTCCCACTAATTCTATTACACTAGGTTATTTTTAAAAGTTCCTTTTCTAAACATTTACTGTCAGTAGTACACTGGGAGCTGCTGTTCCATGTGCTTTGTTTGTATTGTGGTTGTGGTTGCAGTGGGGCTGAACCCGCCTGCTTCCAGTGAGCTAGTGGCAGCTACGTGGTCCGCCATGCCAAGTTTAAAATTAGTAACAAATTTAATATGTACTCTGTTGGCATCCGGCGCCTTTTGTAGAGTGCAACATTTTTCAATAGTTTGTCGTGGGGTCTCTCTGGAAGACCACAACCGGGCCCAATATAGAAACTCCAATTGGAAGACGGAGAGGGAAAAAGAAAGGCAAAATCCAGAGCAGATGCGGATAACGTCTACAGTGATCAGGCTAAGAAAGCTGAAGCACTAACACAGGACCACCAAGACAAACTACAGCTCTCCCAAAGCCTCCCTCTCGCTGGCAAAGGGGAACATGCGCCGCTCCATGTTCCTTCCCCACGGCCACAACCTCAAGCCCAAACTATTAGCATGACCTAAACGACAAAACCATGCTCCTGTTAATGGTATAATCGTGAAGGGAAATGATGTATGGCTTTCATTTTTAAGGATCACTCTCCCCATAACTCCTAATATGGAGGAAAAATATCTGTTTTCACTAAGGGAGCCCTCCCATAATGCCTTATAGGCTGTTAAAGCATGGAAAAGAACATATTGGTGTCATAAATCTAGATTTCAAACTAGACAGCCTAAAACATAGTGCAGGATTACAGACGGGGACAACAGTGAAGAAGTTAAACCAAAGCAAAGGATTACAGTACAGCTTTACTGGTTTGGATATGAAGTCTGGAAGTTTGAGGTAATTTCTATTAATAATGCTTCATCAAGAGATCTCTACTTGGCTTACTTTGCCATCCATCACATCCTCAATTGCCCACAGTAATATACAACACATTTTTTAAAATGGATGGGACTGTTCTTTACTTTTGACTCCTGTAAGGTTATACAAGTTATCCATGAGTTTTAAAGGGATTTGGGTACACAGGATGCGGATAATTTGTCCTCTAAATGTAATATATCAGTTTGCATGATTGTTCTGTCATTTTTCATGCCTTGAATATCTTTAAAAGGACACATAAAACAAATGTAATATGTAAGTTATCCAAAAACATAGAATAAGAAAGCATATTTTATGTTGTTAAGAATATTTCCTTTGACAAACTCTGGCTCACCTTGTTGAATTTTTCTTCCCGGGTCATGAAAGCAGATGGAGTCAGAGGGGCTGGTTATTCACTCTACTGTAGTTTGGCCTCTGACCAGTAGAGGGAGGTCATTGATTTATTTCTGCCATGTTACAGTAGAGATCTGCATTTGCCTCCTTTGGGTTCTTGATTATGAGTGATTCTAAAGAAATGTGTCAGTTATTATTTTTAGACAACCGCATAATGCAAGCACAGTGGGACCTTTGAAGGCTCATTTATTACAGAAGAGATAAGCATGTTCCAGCAGCCAGATTCCTCAGTAACAGGTCACCAGCCCTGATTAAAAGTGACATCAACATCAAGCCATAAATATTTGTCAGCCCACCTTTGAAAGGAAGGCGAGCCATGGCTTCTCTGCTTGTTTGCCACATGAAAGTGCAAATGGAAACACTTAGGGTTGGGAGCAGCATCAGTCATATAGCTGGAATAAGATGGCCAATAAAAAGGGCATAATTATGATGCTCCATCATTTGACACAGCTCGGGGGTTTGGGCTGTTTGCCTGCATGCTATAAGAGAGCGAGAGGGACAGAGAGAAATCCCACCCGTGAATAATGGGACCTGTACTTTTATGAGTGTACTGTGTTTTAGAGTGAACTTTGAAAATGTGTGGTCTGTGTGTCACCTCCCTCTGCTGCTGCTCCCTCCTCCCTAGTGTTTCTCCACCACCTCCTCCCTCCCCCTCCTCCTCTCCCCTCAGCTGTTTACCTTGCTGCTGTAGAATATGGAGCGTGTTTCAACTGCCCCTCTTTGATGCCTCGTATTTGCGCCGCTGTATCAAACCACGACTGGCATGCCACCACAACAACAATGCCTTGTTGTGGGCCACTTTATGGCCCATGCACTGATGCCGCTTGATGAGAGCCTATTTGGTTTGTTTGTGATAAACAAAGCCATTTTTCATATTTCATGGCCTCTACACAATGTATTTAAAGGATGAAATTTGATTTATAGGCCATGAGGTTCTCCCCAGTGTCTTGAATTACTCTTGTTTTTGATCAAGAGCCTTTTGTAAGTATTTATCATGACATAATTGCTTCAAAGTGCTTTTCTGTCATTTTTAGTCACTTTGCATGCATGTGTTTTTGAAGCCACCATTGTCACAGTAATGATATGTTCGGTAATCATGAAAATACTGTTCTTGGAAATGCCTCTACATTCCTTGGTGTGTCTGCTTGATATTTGAGGACCATGAGTAACAGTAAGCAGAGCTGAAGTAGAAATCAGGCAGGTGTGGAGACTCCATTAGAGCTAGAAACCATTTGACTTGCACACCAGTGTCTAATCCTACACAGGAGCTTCACACAGAGAGGCAGGCCCCCAAGCAGAGCCCAATGGAGAAGAGTGCTGTCGACACCATACTGTTACACAGCCCTGCTGCGAGTTTTCCTCCTGCCCGCATGATGCCGACGGAACTAATGTAGTGGAAAACTCTGTGCTCAGGTGGAGGAGGCTGTTCATTACAGGTGCTACTGCTACAGCTACTCATTGTGCTGCATATCTGTGAAGAAAGTCAAAGGTGTCTCCAAGGGAGACATGCTGCTGGCTTCACATGCTGGACTTCATCTGTCAAATCTGCAGTGGTGTTGGCACAGGCTGAACTCGGGAAATTGGAGACATAAATTGAAGAAAATTGATAGTGCTGCTGCTGCTTTGCAGAATACTGTTGTTGAACATTGTTGCTGTCTGCAGTCCAAATGAACTGCTCCGGAGGCTGTCACCTATACAGCATAACAAAAGAAAAACTATTGTGACATGATTCTTCTCACCCTAAAACATCCTAAACCAGAAGTTCGTCCTTAAATGTGATTTGTGTCCATGGAATGTGAAGTTGTTAAATTGTGTGTGTGGGTCTGCACATGTTGAATACACCACATTTTCTTTTCTCTAAACCAATGAACTGCAAACAAACAAACATTTTACTGGTTCAGTACAACTGCAAAATTAAAATATTGTCATCTCTTCTATAAAACCTGAAACCATAGAAACACCATAGAAAGTGAAAGTTGATTTATCAGGTCCAATTATATACAGTATAGGGCTGGGCAAGTTAACGCGTTAACTCATTAATTAATTAATTAATTAAGGGAGACAATTATTTTATCACACATTAACGCAGTTTTTATTATTGTAAAAGTCTGTTGCTCACAGGCTTTTAATTTGTTAAAGTCTCCAGAACCGGAAAAGCAAATAATTGGCGGATAAACCAAACACCAAACGGAATTGGAGAAAGGTACGGAACGTTTACATGGCCATTTTCATTTTAAAGTGTAAAGTGACAACTTTACAATGTGCACCCGCTGTTGCTCTCACTGGGGACTACTGGACATCACTGGGTAACCATAATTACCTCGTTACAGTGGCCGCTGATTTCACATGCTCTGACTGTGATGAAAACAGAGGAGAGACATAATGCTGAAGCGTGCGCGTGACAAAATACTGATGTTAAGTGTTTGCAGAACAAATGTAATGGCACTTTTGTTCATATGGAACAACATTTAAAATAAAATTGCACTATACATTACTTTTGTATTCATTATTGGATTTTGCGTATAACAATGTGATTAATTGTGATTAATCAGGGAAATCATGCGTTTAATTGTGATTAAAACTTTCAATCGTTGCCCAGCCATAGTACTGTATTTTTGACTGGTCATCCAAACAAATGGCAAAAGGGCCTTCATGGATGCTGCTATGGTAGATAAAACATGATAAGGTCCCTCTAGGGTGCCCTAAATGGAGAAAACCGGAAAAAGGTGCCCTTAGGGTGCCCTTCCAGTGGAGAAATGTGATGAAGTGCACTCTAGGGTTGCTTTAAAACTAACAAAATGTGATGCAGTGCCATACAGGCTGCCCATAAATGCCAGAACTTCTGCACTTTTTCCACCCCTGCTCCAAAGACAGTCTGAGTCCGCCACTGTTCACATCTGGCAGACATGTAGCAACAATTATAATATTACTAGTACTATATTCCAAAATGACTTTTAGCTCTGTTTTGGTCTCCACCAGCAAGTGAGAATATCTGGGTATTTAGCTGCTAATTGATTTTTTGCCTCCTGGTTCTGGGCAGGTTATGAACAGTGGATGTACAGTATAAGGTTATGTAAAGTGGGTTAATGAGGATAGCAACGTTTATTAAAGTAGCTCAAACACAAACATTAAATATTGTAGGTATGGCAGCAGTGAGACCAAATAATGATTAAAATAAAAAGGTTAAAGATAAAACAGTTGGGTGATAGATCATTCTCTTGATTTAGTGTACACATAATGATTAAGTCAGTTATGATTAAATGACCCAATTATATTTGTTTCTGGTGAATCAAAGGGTGAAAGGTGAATTAACATGTCCATCCACCACATCAGCAAAACACCCCTATTTTCATGTTATTTTTAGTGTCAATACATTGACCCCTGTCAGTCACATAAGGTGTAATATTTTTCATAACTAAAATTTGTTTTGACTTCAGCAAAAGCAAATAACTTGTAGAGTCTGTAAAATTTGGTATGAATGTCTAATTTTTGGTCCGGCTATGACACGATACACCCCGTTTAAAAGTCAAATGTAAACTCAACAGCATGCATTAAAGGCCAACAGATGCCCCACATTAAGGAGAAGAAAAACAGAAGGAGACCGCAAGATTAAAAATGACATTGGGGGATTATTAAATGGCATTAAAATGACTCAGGAGATTATTCTGATGGTGGTGATGCCATCCTAAGGTCAGAAACAGAAAACTGCCAGTAAAGCAGACAAACATAAAAGGACAAACAGGATAACAGGAACAAAAGCGCACACAGTTAAGCACTCCATGGGCACAATGTAAGGATTCAGGCCTAACACGATAGCTCCTCTCATGCTGACATTCAGGAGGAACGTATTTTGTTGTGTCTCCTTGTGGGTGAGCCTTTTACTGTGTAATTGGGGCTTTTTTGACCTGATTTTTCTTGTGCATGTTCACAGTAAACATGACAATATTTGCTCAAACAATCCCCATTGTACCATTTGTACTCCTTCCAGTAGTAGAGTGAGATTGACCTTTGGTTGAGCAGTGGAATTGACACCAGGGGAGAATCATTGGGCAAGCCGCAGAAGCCATGAAAGTGAAGATAAATAGCTTTGTAACAGGGTGAATCTTACATTCATACTGTAGTTTCACTTGAGCTAGGGGCTAGCCACCCCATTCGCAATTACAGTGAACTCAGATGAGAGGCAGAAAGAGGCTCAGAATTTGGTAACAAGTCTTTATTCCCACACTTAACAGGCCAGAGGAGACTCCAAGAGCCTACTTACTCTAAAGGGAAATGATGGCTGCAAAAGAAACAAGGCCCTGGGAATGGCAGCACTATCATCTTTCTGTGCCATACTCCGGTCGGTTCACTGGGGTCCTGTTGGTAACACACTTGAGTGAGCAAATGTTCTGGAGCAGATCACTCTGCATCGAGTACAGCACTGATGATGGAACGGAGACCTGGATTTTTGCGGACACAAACAGCGCTGGTCAAACACGGGGTATAGAAAGAAGAAGAGGTCGCAATGCAACATCTATCCAAACCGCACAAAGCCAGCTTTTCATCCCCGCTCTGGCCATTCCACCAAGTCCATAATTGTCTTTGACAAAACTCATTAGCAGAGACCTTGTAGCAACATCGGCAATCAGAAATTCCATGGAGGAAGACATGCACAGAAACAATGTCCCACACACATTTCATTGCGCCTTTTGACAAAATGTAATGAAGTGTGTATAGTGTCCCCCTCATCTGAACTCTGAGCCACTGCTACAAAGACTTTGTTTTATGAGCCTTAGCTACCCAGCGTGGGACACATCAAACGGCACCTCCATGCTGCCTCTTTTGTGAGACTAGAGGGCAAATTATTGTTTGAGATGTTGTTGTTGTTGTTGTTGTTATGTCTTCCATTTATACAAAGAGGCCATTGCTATCATGTCAGAACAATTTATAATCTTTAACAACGTGGGCACATGCTCATTAAGTGGGGGCCTTAATGTGAAGTGCACATGTGATGGATGTCCCTTGTCAGAGGTTAACCCCTCATTGACCTATAGTACAACAAACCACAGTAACAGTCATTGTTAAACTGGGCTCAGCCCCTTTCAGGCCCTGTTTAAGAGAAATAGCAATACAAATAATAAAGGACATGTGATGCTTAAAATTTTCACTCCCATGCCTCTCGAGCCATACAGGCTTAACTTTCTCGGACTCATAATAGGGATGGGATTTCTTTATCTCACCATTGCTTTTTAAGAGTACAGTATATTTTCCATTTTAAGTTACATTTAGGCATAAAGCTGACACCTGTCTTAGAAGATGTGTAGTACCAGAAGAAAAAGGAATTCAATTCTCCGAGGCGTTTAAGATGTCAAAATTTATATTATATTCATGTGGATTATATAAAATAGTTGTCCTTGAATTCAGAATTGCTCAAATTCACATGTAGTTTTCTGCAGTCTAAACAAGTTGACCTACAAAAATCACAGTTTGTTAGACAATACACATTTTAAACTCATATCCTCATAAAGTGAAGAACACATGTTTTAATTCTTAAAATAAGATTTACAATTTTAAAAGGTCTGTGTTAAATTTCTACACTTTCAACGTTGTTATTTTGATCCCTTTGTGTGAACTATAGCAGACTATCATGGAGAAAAAAATGATCAGTAATATTATTCTCACTCTCTGTGTTGCATTTTAAACATTTACAGCGCACATCAAAACATGTAAATTTACGGTGAGTTACACAATTGAAAGTAAAGAAAAAGTGTGTCATGTCCCAAACACTGACTTAACCAGAACCCCCGTTGTTTATGACAGTCAGCTGGTCTATTGACTTGAAAAGAGCACATAGGGTGCAAGCAGTAAGTTGGCCCAGAAAAGATCAAAGATCCATGACAGGTGGGGGTTGACTGAATGTACACTTATGGAATTGCTTGATAATAACAGACATATGAGCATAAAGAGAGTCTCTGATATAATACAAAGGATGGTGATAGATTAACAATGTCAAACCTGTTCAAGTGTTCATGTTTACCATAGCTTGTTTTTCTCTTTTTTTTGCACATTTGTGCCTCATTCACAGATTATCTAAAATCTGTTTTGGATTATGCAAACATGCTCTCATAGGCACCCGCCATCTCCCCCTCCCTAATGAAAAATGTAATTTACCAAAAGGAAAGCGTGTATTAGGGAGATTCGGTTGTGCATATATAGGCTACCTAAGCAACTTATTATTATGTTTCATTGTAGTTTATCACAGAGTTCATGTCTCGCCTCAGATTAAAGATGTCAGACAAACAGAATGTCTTGTGTTTGTCCCCTCCCCCTGAGTCCACCACTGTCACCAATAACACCAAGATTACACTAAAACGTCTATTTATGTATCCTTCCTTTCATTTCAGGTCATTCTATTTCATTAATCTAAATGTTGGTTTTCCCACAATATTTAAGTGGTTTCTGTTCCATGGCATCCAGACCAGCTTCCACTTACAGCTGGCTGATGTGTCTCTTGATTGCTTCTGCTCGGCGCAGCTGCTTTAGCCATATGTAAAACACAAGCCTATAGGACAGACTAATTGACCTGTTAGCTGCTTCAGGCATACGCTGCTATATGAGCCCATCATGACCATTATCTATGCTTTCCCCCAGGTACATCACCATGGTGGTAATCCCATTGTGCATGCATCATTACCTTCAATACCATAAGGCAGCTTTTCTTTACAGTCTTTGATTTAATTAAAGTTGGTTGTAAATATTTGATACACACCTACCCTATATTTTAACATAAAGAGCATCGCATCAGGCGTCATGACTGATTAGTGTTGAGGAGGAGGAGGAGGACGAGGAGGAGGAGGAGGGACTCCCTGTTAGCAGCTTGTCATTAACAGACGGACTGTTACAGTATCAGCCTACTGACTGACTCCTGATGGGGAAGAGCTGTCACTCCTGACTCACATCAGGAGTGAACTGCTTCCTTTTTTCTTCCACACATTTCCCTGAACATTTTGCTCCCGCCTATCTATTTTTCTTCATTTTTTCAGTTGGCCTTCTTTTGAAAATATACAGTATGATCAACTGTAAACTTGAATCAGTAAATGAGAGATTCAGACCTTTGAAATAGGTCTAATGGGCTATAAAGGCTATGTTAAAATGTATTTGTTTTGGCCCTCAGCCTCACGCAGATCATGTTGTTAGGTCTCAGATTAACACAGGAGGAAAATTGAACTGGGAAACAAAATCTCAATAGGCCTAAGTTATTATTCCTGACCTTCCACATCCTCATCATGTAGATTTTCCTGGATTTAACAATAGACCGATTTGCCAGGCTCCGTGCATTACTGGCAGCTCGGCCATTGGCTAAGGACGCATAAAGATGACCACAGCGCCTCTGAATTGAGCCTGAATTGCCCTAAAATACTTTTATTACAAACATAATCCTGCAAATACGACCTCAAATGACGTTTTTGCGAGGCTGTGGGCTCTGTGCAGGTATTGCTTGTGGTCTGGAATCAAATGTAGTCATCAAATCTAAATCTTTGCCATGCTTATGACAGGAGCAAGACAGGAGATCAAAGTCAAAAAGGTAACATAGTAAAACAAGGAAATTATTAATTATTTCAACAATTTAAATTATATCACGCTATAACAGTTTTTTCCTTTGAGCTTTAGACAGACGAAATGAGGCGAGTATTTTACGTAATTTGCCCTTTAAAGTAAAACACGTTTCACATAGTCTAGTCAAAGGTTTTGTTTTTATTTTTTGTAGATTGTGCAGGATGGTGCGTCAAAATCCATATCCCAGCCGCATTTGGTTCACACAGCACTCGGTTGTCATTTGCTACGAAACTGTTGGATTTTAAAAGTTTTGAATGTGAGGATGAAAAAGTTGTTCACACCGTCAGCGCGCATCATAGACTACAGTGATCATCTTATTACAGAGCTGTGTGTAGGAAGAGTCTCAAAAGTCAGCCGATAACGAGATGGACTATAATAGTCAAAACAGCCAAATCAAACGGACTTTGATGGACCATGTGAATTTCTCTGCCGTGTTTGATCCTACAAATGACCTTTTAATTAACACAGGCTTAAGTTAGTGCAGCGGCTCGCTACACAGGGGACAAAGCAGCATTCATCCTATGTTCCTGCCTCGTTGCTCGGCCTGAACAGTAACAAAGTGTTCGATGCCACTTCTGATTAGATGCTGACAATAGAGGGATGATGTCCCCTTTCTTCCGCAACTTGTGGATTTCACTCACGTCCTCCTCTGAATTATGACCGATCCGTCAGCGCTGCGGCTTTATGCGTCGAGTCAAGATGATAAACTTTGATCAAATGCACATCCGCAAATGTTTTAATTGGCCGATAGGACGTTGAGCTCTAAAATCTATAAATAACCATGACACAGACAAGGAAAGCTCTTAGAAAAAAACCATTGTATTCTTAGAAAAAAAAAAAAGCCATGGTAGGCAAACACAGAACAAGCTCACATTTTTTAACACAATAACAAAAGTCCTCCAGGTCCACGCGCAACACAGGGGGATCCGGTCCTTTTATGGTCACCTTTATGTCCGACAAGCTTTTTTTTCTTTTACATCAGGCAAAATGACACGAAGCCACAGTAAAACGCAACATGTAACAAAATACCCAACCAATAAACACATCAGATAATAAACAAACAGACAGGATAACAAAATAATAAATACATAGAGAAATAAATAGGTTTGCTACACTACACGATTGCCACACACAAAACCGGCCGTTTTTATTTAGCCATTCTCATACTTTTGCATCTAGAATTTTTTTGCATATAGTCTTTTACACCATAAAAACAAAGTTGTGCAAAATGAAAGACACGTCCACAGTTTGACAGCTTCTCACTGGAGCAGCGCCAGGTAGCTCCCACGTGTCATGTTGAGGCCTATACTCAGTGTGTCCGTTAGTGCATAATAAATGTCCCCTTGCTTATTGTGGTACAGGTTACAGCAATCTAGCAGAGAAAAAAAAACAAAGCAGGAATTAAATATATTAAATAATCTCCCAAAATAAGAAGGAATAAACAGTCTTTATATGTTTTATATACTTTTAACTTGATTGCAACAGAAACATGAATATGCTGTCAAACGTTTGGATGGTTATTATCAATTACTTTTAAAATCATGCATCATGCATATTAATAACCTGTCACTTGCCATTTTGCAATAACTATATTGAGATAAAATTAAAAAATGAGATTGAGCAACATCTATTTAACAAAAAGTGAGTGATCGAGTGTCTATGAGTGTCCTTGTTCACCTGTGAGTATTTGAGGGTGTTGTTCTATGCCCTGTGTTTGTGTGTGTGTGTGTGTGTGTGTGTGTGTGTGTGTGTGTGTGTGTGTGTGTGTGTGTGTGTGTCTGTCTGTGTCGTGACTTCACTGGTTTCTTCCAGTTCAGTGCAGCCTCTCACCTGCTTCACCTCTTCATCACCGGTCTAAACGCAGTGACCTTGTCATCCTGCACGGTCCCGCAGACTTCACTCAGGTCAGTTGACTGTGTCTCTGCTTTGCCACCAGAGAATCCTACGCACCCAAATAAAAGCATAACTAAGAAACTTTCCTCAGGTAAAAGCATCTCCTCACTTCATAACCTTAGATAGGCTTTTCTACATCCAACAACACATGGAATATGTTTTAAAAGTAGTGGGCGATGCTGATGTTCCTTAAGAAACTAGACAATTGGAATTATAATCTTTATAACACATTGGCTGTTCTGTGGGTGGTGGCGCAAGGGTACCCCCCCCCCCAGCCACACTAACTGAAAATATTATCCCCAAAGAGGGGATAATATCCATGTGCAGTGATAAATTAAGTGTAGGTTAACACTGAGTGAGTATTGTTGAACACTTAAAATGCTTAAAATTTTGGTACGCCCAAAATCCCAGCCGGGCCCCTGGTCCCATCCCTCCATTTTAAATGACCTAGAACCGCCACTGCACAGAAAACCTTTACATATGATACCGACTTCTAGCCTTTGTAAAATGGTATTGCATGTATAAAATGACATACCTTCAATAGTGGAGTACTGACATGTGTCTGGGAGTGCAGCATAGGATGAACAGTGCAGTTGGATGTCCTTGTGACTGTAGCTGCCAGTGCCATAGACTTTTGAGTGCAAGGATGAGCCCTCAGAGAAGGGGCTCTCAGTATTGGTGGCACTGCCAGATTCATGGAGGCCTCTCATGGCCCCACAATGTCCAGTAAGAGCCCCCGAAAGCCTCGCGCTCTGGAGCTGGCAGTCCCCGGTTGTGTTGCCTGTCCTCTGTTCCGAGCCATGCTGCTGAGGGCTCAGTATGACCCCGGAAGCCGCCGTACGTGCCAGAGACCAAATCCGAGGCTTATCTGATGCTTCAAAGTGAGACAGGGACACTGTTCCTGCGGGGCCGGTCAAGGAGGGTGCCTTGGACAACACAGGATCCAGGAAGTCAGACGGGAGAGGAGGGAGGGTGGTGACACTTTTGATGGCGCAGGGGAATGCGTGGAAGTTGTTAGTTAAACTCAGGTGCAGCTCGGAGCTGCAGTCTCTCTTTTGAGGGGCTCCAGATACTGCCATGACCCTCTGGAGATCGTGCTCATCGGCAGCCACCTTTTCACAGTCACTGTCCAGCTTGTCACAGTCGTCATCATCCATGTCATCCAGATCACTCAAATGCAGATCCTTCTCCTCCTTGCAATCACTAGAATCTGCATGGAAGAGAGTTTTAGGTAACACTGTTTATAGTATTATGAACTCATAGAGACGTATGTTCAGAAAAAGTTTTTTTCACTCAAACTTACTTTGTTGTATTTTTGGTCCACATGATTGGCAACTGTGTTTTGCTATATTTAGTGTAAGTCATGGTATTTATAGTATAGTATTACCTTTGGTGACACAATCTTGCTCGCTCTTGTTAAAGTCATCCTTTCTGTCATCGGTGGCCTTATTCTTTGGTGACCAGGTCATCTTGTTCTCCTTCTTTAGCCTCCTCCTGGCGTTGGCGAACCAAGTGGACACCTGGGTGAGGGTCATTTTGGTGATGATAGCCAGCATGATCTTCTCTCCCTTGGTTGGGTAGGGGTTCTTGCGATGCTCATACAACCATGTTTTCAGAGTGCTGGTGGTTTCACGAGTTGCATTCTTTCTTCGGGCTGTGCCATTAAAGTCCACTGTCCCGTATCTGGAAATGGGACACACACAAACATACAGACAGAGGCTGTTAGTGTAGTGAATGAAGGATGTCATATACTTCTCACTCAGACATCCTAAAGCCCAAATCCCTGCTGTTTGAAAATATATACAGCTTTGCTCCATGTCAGTATATCAGTATGGACTTACACTCTGACCTGATCTAAATGTGGCAAATTCCTCCGCTGAATGGCTGCTTTTAATTATCAGTGGTAGAATACGTTTTGGCTGGTCGGCTTACACTCATAATTACACATAGTGGATAAAAATAAACACAGAATTTACCTGTCATATTGATACTGTCCAAGTGAATGGTCATATGGATAGTATGCAGCGGTTTGGGTGATGCCAGAGTGTAAAGTGCCTGTACTGTCCTTAATGTCATACTGTGGATTCTGTAAAAGACAATAAGTTTGTTATAAGTATACAGCATTCATTATTTCTCTGCATTTTGATGATATTTAAAAAAAAAATAATGAAGACATTTGTTATTTTTATGCTCTTAAATCAATAACAAATCCTGCTAACCAAGAGTGAAAATACATGAGATAATTATGTCTTTTTTAAAATGTATCTTTACAGGTTTAAGATACAATATGCTAAACATGATCTTAGAATGGTATTTATTATTATAATATGAAAAACAGAATGTGAACAATGTGCATTTTTTTCCATGGACACTACATTTTAGCTGACTCCAGGTGTTGAAAATAAGAGAAAAAGAAAGAAAAGTCACAGCTGCACTGCAAAGTATCCACTTAACAAGGCATTTCATCCTGTATCCATTCTAAAATTGTACTTTCTCAAAGTGAACAATTTTGACAGAGTAGTACATTTAAGTATATATTGAAGCATAAGTATAATAGAACTTTTTCTTCAAATGCTGGCTCAGCAACATACAAAAGATACAATATTTTTAAATAACGCAGAATAAGGACTATTAATTACAATAATAAAATTATATTTGACTCAAACAAGACAAGTTCGTCTGCATTGCTTCTACACTCCTTCCCCTGACCTGAGTGTCAGGATTTTTGACTTCTTTTTAAGGGGAAGGAGATAAGAATGGATGCTGGATTAAATGGCATGTCAAGACAGATACGCTTGCAGTGATAAATTGATGCACAAAACCCAGTTGATCGATCAGCCTGAGCCACCCTTCCCCCCCTTTGCGGATCGGATAAGGCTGATGCCCACCAGAGTGGAGTAGATAGCGGATGGGTCGGTGCTGTAGGGGAAGTAGTTGGCGTAGTTCTGGCTGGCGGCAGCCGCTGCGGCGTATGGTGAGCTGTACATCCCCAGTGCTGCGTTCAGCTCCGTCCGGCTGCTCGCCAGGAGCCGGTTCTCATAGGACGGGCAGCAGAAGGAGGCAGCGGCGGCGGCGGCAGCGGCGGTCTGGGTACCTCCTGTCCCGTCAGAGACCGACCTGGAAATCGAATCGCAGCAAGTCGTACTGGGGTTTGCCGACACGAAAAACTGCATGAAGAGAATCGTGGACAGACATGGTCATTGGCTGTTTCAGCTCTTGCTTTCAGGATGCCTGTGACAACTCTGAAGTGAATGTGGGTGATGCACTGCAAAAAGATATCTGAGTTAAGTTGCTCAGTCAGTTTTAGTGTTGAGCCTTGAAATTCCAAAACGAGTGAATATGTGAGCTTGCTTTTAGTTCACATCTGTTCACTTATCCTGAATCAGGCGTTATTATCTCTACTTGTGACCTGTCTTATTTCAAGGTAAGTCACTTTTCAGAGAATTCCTCGAATAAGAGAGGAAAAAATATCTTACATTGTGAACCCGTGTAATAAGTTTATCGTATATTTTCATCTTTTAATAAATAATAGATTTTTTTTTTTGTGGATATTAAGGTGGAAAGACGTGTGCGCAATCCATGCGTAAGAGTGACCTGCTCTAGTGTATCATTGGGTTCAAAATAAAATAAGACAAAACGTAGTATCACTGTACAAGTAAATCACCGCCTTATCAGATTTTTTTTAATAGATTGTATAGCCTATATTATGTATTGGACGTTAAAATATTTTCGAGGTAAAAGTTGTGTGACAACTTTTCCATGGGAGTAACTTTTGTCCCCGGATCGACTTGAACTTCTTTGAACTTGTCATTAGGCGCTAGGATGGTGTCTTACAATGTAAACAAACCACTTGAATTGAGTTATAAATAGCTTTCAGGATAATGCAAGGTGTCTAGCAATCCCACACGTTCCATTCAAATAGAAAGTGTACAGCATGCGTTACAGTCCAATTACACCTCGTAGTGAGCAATAAGTGACATTCATCTCTATTGTCATCCGAAAAACACGTGAGTTCATTCATAATTCAGTGTAATTGGACACGGGTGCGCGTATATCGATATTTGGTTCAACAACAAAAGCACCACGCAAAAAAAGCTGTCAATACTGTCAACGCAGTCACTCAGTCATAAATGTTTCTTATAGAGAAAGGTGCTCTGACTATACTGCAATAGAAGAAAATAAGCACAACAAAATGTCATTTGTGTGTGTGTGTGCGTGTGTGTGTGTGTGTTTGTGGGTGCGTGAGTGTGTGTATGTATGTACACAACACTTAGGAGAAATAAAAAGCAAAGAGGCTTACCTGGGAAGTTGCATTGTAGGGGTATCCAAATTGCGAGAAAGACATTGCTGCTTCTTTTGTTACCGTCAGCAATATTCTTCACCCTTGATCGATTGCAACCAATTCAACTTCAAATCCACCGTCTTACACACATTTCCACGCACGGCCTTTCGCTCAATAATAGATGACTTCACTCATAGGAGGGAGACTTTAGGATGGTACCAGCTGCAGATTGTTTTATATGAATGAATAATCCCCCCAAAGGACCCGATAAGAAATGAAATTAAGCGTCATTAAGTGCAAAAAAATTGTTGTTGTGTTCGCTGAAGGAGGCTTAAAGGATAACGTAAGACTTGCAAGATATGGACTCTGCTTGTGCTATTATTTGTGGCTCTATAGTTCTTTAGCATTCATCCATGCAAGGGTATCAGCGTGACGTCACTGTAATCCCGGAACGGCAGGGTACCAAGGATAGAATAATGTCTTTGCCAATCACGTTCAACGCAGGGTTTTCTTAAGGTGCACTGTACACAGTCATGTCCCACTTTTGTAATAGAATTCTTCACAGATTTGCTGATATAACATCTGGGAAAATGTATTATAGTTGATCATTATTGATTTGTAGCATGGCAACATATGGAAACCCTTTGTGAAATTAAATGAATTAGAAAAAAAGAAACACACACACATTCAGCAGAAGAGTACTTTTTCCACCCAGGCAAATAATCAAACATGTAAACTAGAATGTTTGCTGAATATTTTCTGTAAAAAAAAAAGAAAGAAAGAAAAATATGGTAGGTTAAAAGAGTTTCGTGTATTCACAATCTGTATAAAAACATCTAACGTCTTATTTGTTGTTGTTTTTTAACTCGACCCCTGTTCGCCTCTGGCTCTCTGGCCAGAGGTCCGTCCCGGAGTTAATGACGATGATGTTTCTATCTTTCTCTATTAGAGGGAGATGCAGTCCCAGCAGGACCGGTTGGAGGGGTTTTTGGCAGGTCAATAGACCAGTGATTGATGCGCGCCTGGAGACCTACGTGACCATTACGCGTAATGCGTAATTGTATCAATTAACAAATGGATACATGCCCTTGTTTAACCAACGAGTAACAGAGTGAAAATATGCCTTAGAGGTGAAATCCGAAGAGCTGTGCTTAAAGAAAAAAAAGACAGTGGAAGCCCCGATCTCCAGTCTAATTAAATATCCGTGGAAGGGGGCGACAAGAATTGCATTTTAATTGAATGATGCTCACTTGAAAGATGGGTAAGGGATGATGCTGCCTCACAGTGAATGAAACGAGAAATAATTTTAAGCCTTATTAGATCAGCAGCTCAACCATCACCAGTTCTCTCGCTCCCTCCCATAAACATAAACAAGTTGAGCCCCCTCCTCGTGTGATGGTGAGCTGGGATAGGGGGGGAGGGGGTGTCTATCATTCCCCCTATACACACTATATTTGTATTGACAGTGACAACGATGATCAGTCCTACTAAGTCATATGATCTGCCTGTTTCTGACTATCTAGGGCTATGTAAGGTTTCCGTTGTCACAAGTGATACCTTATGCCAAAATCCTCGCTGCCGTGCCTCTCCATAACTGATAGCTATCGCGTGTCCTCCCTTGGAGACGCTTCTGCGATTATGGGCTTCCTCTCCGAGGGGCGCTAAAGAGCCGCGTGTAGGAGATGAAGATCTCCCGTCAAGAGATTTTTCACAGAGATGGATGTGGACAGAGTGGTCATGGTCCAGGCTCTGGGAAGTGCCTGCAGTAAACACCCACAGGCAACAGCAAGTCTTACACACACCAAGTCCTTTTGTGTTCTTTCTGACAGGCAACTAAGTTACAGCAGGAAACGTGTTGGTCCTCAAAACTAAACATTATTTCCCATATTACCAAACATGACCTTTCATGTGGCTTTTAATAACCAAATAAATAAAATGTATTTAATATTTTTCCCTTTAACTTGTTGATTCTTTCAATGTTCAGTACCTGGCATCTCACTTACTGACATGTTATCTTAGAACCAGGCTCATTCTGCACCCAAACATTTTAAGTTGCAAACTTACTCAAAAATGGCCATAGTGCAAATAACTTAAATCAATTATATCTTAAAGTGAAAGGGACAAGCCAACTTGATTATAATAACTATTTATGAATATATATTTATACTTTATATGCAAATGTATTCTTGTGGCATGGAAGAAAACAGTCTGGGGACAAAAGGTGAAAAACAATGTATGTATGTTCAGTCCAGTGTTCTGGATCAGATATCTGAACGAGGAAAACAACGTATCTCCAAAACATCAATCAGCAATCAGACAATCCAATGGGTTTCTAAATCATTTATTGAGCTTCATTCCCTGAAGGAACACTTAATCCTCCAGTTTATCTTAAAAATTCACAATCACTAAATGTGGAGACATGCTTTTACGTGGACAGTGGCAAGAGTTTAAATGGGAATAACACAGATATCAACAATAACTGTAATTTAACTTTCCATTAACCATTAATGCTGGATATCTGAACTTATTATCTACGGGGAATGCACACTTTTATGCCTAAAGCGTTAATCCATAGGGGAATGTGCACACAGAGAAGATTGAAACAAGCTAAATGTAATTGCATGCCGGTGGTCGATGCTTTTCTGCAAGGGCATGCATGATGGCCCAAGTGCATATGGACAGACTCATGCATAATGCATGTCCAGCAGTCAGTGTAGATCCCACTGAATCCGGCCAAAATTAATACTAATTGTAATGGCAGACTGGCCACAGTGCCCTTCCCTCTAAAATGTGAGACAACCCCACAATGAGACAATGAGTGTTTTGTCTGGATTACTTAGTTATCACATTGTAACAAGTTTTTGTTTTTTAGCTAAATGGCTGAGAAGGGCAATTAGTGATTTCTTTTCCTCAGATGTTTTTCTGAATATAATTACTATTGGCAAAGTTTAGAGCAGGGGTCTTCAACATTTTGTGTTAAACCAGGGACTCCTAAACTGAGCTGAAGAAACCAAGTACGGACCCGACGGTATATATATCATACACAATTGAGTTGCATATTCAAATGTGCACAATGGATGAAAAGAAATCAATATTATTTATGCATCATGTTTTAATGTTAAACATACTGGAAGGCGCAGTGACTCCTTGAGCCTAACTGCATGGCTACCAGTGGCTAACTTATCTATAGCAAGCTTATCTACAATGTGTACATTCTTTTCTTACAAATAGGCCAATATATCTTCGCTATTAAAATTTTGCATTATATTTTAAACTTTCAAAGTGTCAAAGACCCTCTGTTGAGGATTTCTGTTTTTGAGTACTATAGAGTACTACTCTCCCAGCAGTGTTCATATATTATGAACAAGATCCTATCACAGAGAGCAGCTTTTTAAGCAGCAGGATCAGGTACCAGCCATCCCTAAGCTGTCAGTCCGTGCCCGAGTTCAAGCCTCTGTCCCAGTCCACACGCGCCACCCTGGGTTTAAATCATGTATCATTTATATCAAAAAGTAAAATAATACTGTAAAAAAAGTTGGAAAAATTCACATATTCCTCTTTGGAGTATCACATTAATGGTAACAGTCAAACGTGATAAAAAAGGATAGTTTGGAGCAATGGAAGTACATTTCCAGGATAATTGTCTGGCATCCAGCGCCAAGCGTCCCTTACTTTCCGCTCTCTGTGTGTTGCTTCGGCAAACTTCAAGCTACATGCAACATGCGGAAAAGTTTTGAGGAACATTTGCAACGTGCAAAAAGGCATGCCTGCTTAAAACAGGCTATAACAAACTCTATTTAGCAGTTAGAATTTGTAGACATCCCATTTGACCCAAAACTGTTCATGTAAAAGAACATTTAAATACTAGCTGACAAAGGCATTCACCCTCACAGTACACCCACTCATGTTATTTAAGAAAAAGCAAGTCCAAACCTCCATTATATCTTGTTCTAACAGAAACATGCGGTTACTAATGAGACTGAGTAATGCACGCATTCTACATTAGAAGCATCACTGGGTGGAAAAAGAAAGAGGAAAAAAAAAAACTGGAAAGGTTAAGTCAACACTCAATAGCTCCCAGCCCTATTCTCCTACTTAATACATTTCCTATGCTGACTTAATGAACCACACAAA
The DNA here is from genome assembly GCA_026937815.1 of Etheostoma perlongum. Taxonomy (NCBI): domain Eukaryota; kingdom Metazoa; phylum Chordata; class Actinopteri; order Perciformes; family Percidae; genus Etheostoma; species Etheostoma perlongum. Next base: position 5,154,875 of record CM049371.1, on the reverse strand, counting down.
GCCTTTCTGGTTTTTCATCAGATGGGAAGCAGCAGCGGTGGTGGTGGAGGTGAAGGTGGAGGGGGGTTGTTGAAATGGTAATAAGGGCAGACAGACTGAGAGACGGAGGGAGAAGCCCGAGCCGAGCAGGGGATGAAGCTGCACCTACCTGGAGGTGTGTGATCTCATTAAAGCCAAATTGGTATATGCCAATAAATCCAAGGCACTTGTGATCTGGAATTATTACACACACACACACACACACACTACATACACAGAAACGGCCCCCACGAAGAACATTTATTAGTACTGCAAAATTATCCAAAATGGATAGAAAAGTAATGAATATTATAAAGAGAAATAATAGAGCAACGGTGGATGTGGTCACAGCAGTGACCGGTTAACACCAAAACAAACATCCCCAGGGTTGCTGAATAATTACAGCACACAGAGGGAGTCATTAAAGCTTCATCAAACAGAGAAAAAAAAGAGAAAGGGTGAGTATGACATGACGACTGTCTCAATAAATCAATGTGGTGTGAAAAAAAGGATGATAACTAATGACAGTCCAAGATTGATATCTGTTTAAGTAGAGTCGCTGTGCTGTGGTATGCTTTGATTGGTGTCTTGCCTTTAAAAGACAATTTGTATGTTGAAAGGACATAATTACACATATATATTTTTGGTTTTTGGTTTTTCACAATTTAAACATGGATCTGTACATTAATGCACAGGCATAATTGGTGTTTCATTTGTACTTCTCGCCACTTTGATTGCTTGTAGTCAGATGTTTAACTCAAACAAACCCTAGGCATTTTGTGTTGGGAGCCACATATCCCAGAGGCCCCTGGGGCTCCTGGGAGAAGTAGAGGGAAAAAGAGAGAGAAAGAGGCATGTGTGTGTTGTTTGTGTGCGCCGGCTGGCAGAGTCCCCTTGAGGCTCTACTGTAAAGCTATCATCAGTGGTGGTGTCAGGGATTTGTAGCTTGTCACTGAGAGAGAGAGAGAGAAAGACTGCTGGCAGTGACTATGGGAAATAACTGCTTATGGAGAGAGTGTGCCAGGGCTTGCACAGCTTGTGTGAGTGTAGGTGTGTGTAAGAGAGATAGAGAGACCGCGAACAAGTGGGAGGAATGTGTCTATTTTCTCCCTAGGGTGTCAGGGGATGTGTGTGTGTCTGTGTGTGTTTGTGTGTGTGTGTGTTTGTGTGTGGACGGGTAGGTTGTGGGTCGATCACATGACGTGTATGTGCCGTCTTTCATCTCTGGGCCTTAGGCTCTTTGTTGATGTGTTCTCTTGACGGCAAGTGTGTACAGGTCTATTCTGGGTGTGTCAAAGCTTCTGCGGTGGCATTGCGTGGATCTGCGTCTCCTCATGAATTAACATTCACATTTGGACCCAAATTTGATCAAATATGTATTTTCAGTCACCAGAAATAAGGAAGTCTGTGTAGGCTACCTCCCTGCTACTATCCCTGTGTTTGTGTATGTGTGGTCTTCGCCAAGATGGATGCTGACTTCAAACCGAACTTTCCCTCAAGGCGGAGGGCCAGCAGCAGCAAAACGCTGCTGTCGGGTAAATACATGTATCTGCAAAAAACCAAGTTCCTCTGGAATGACGAATGGAGGGCTCATTTTCTCATTGACAACCATGTATTTCTGAAATCGCATGTTGGCGGTTGACCAGGTTTTCTAGGGCCCGAGGGTCATGAAATTCACTCAACTCATAAATGATCATGTCAGCGTTCAAACGGAGGAAGAAAAAGGAAGACGAGTAAAATTGCAGTTACATGGTTTCCATCTGACTGCAGCTGTTAAATCCTGAGCAGTATTGTGGCCCATCTCTAGGGCCCACAGAGGCAGAAAGACAGTTCCTATTACTGTCAGTCCAATTACCGGCCACAGCACAGCCACCGCTGTCAACACCAGACAGGTCACGGTATGTATCGGCATCTTTTCTCTCATGTTTAGCCATATTTTACAGGCAGAGGAACTTGTACATTGTGCAGCACAACTCTGAGCTAAAGGCAACTGGTTATCACTGTTTAACACAATATTAGTTAACCATTATGTGGAGTCAAGAGTTGAGTAGAGTAGAAAGTACTCGAAAGAGTTTGCACACTATGAGATGTTAAGTACATCTACAACCCAGTGGGTATTTATAATGGCCTGCTTTAAGGATACAATGAAAACAAGTAAAGGTTTATGAATAAAATGACAACACATTGCAGCAATGGTTGCAATATGTCCCTTGTGGTTTTATGTGCCCTTGTGGTAATCAACCACACATATACACATGTACACCCAAAAGTGGGGAATGTGATGAGAAGTGGTCTAAATATTGAAACACTCTCCATTACAGAAGACACTGCTCTGCGTTGAGCGTGTCTGCTGAGCTGCCTCTAGTGTTGCACCACACGGCGACAGAAAAGGCCCAGCCCCATCTGGTCTAGGTTCAGTCTGGTTTACTGCAAAGTGGTGCCAATACAAATAGTTGTGCTTGATGTTTGTTTGCATAAATTGTTTTGAAAGGCTTCACCAAGAGTTTTTTGGGTGGATTACAGTGGGGAAGTTGGGGAGCCAACCGTGGTGGAATAATCCTCACTGAGCTGACAGATAGATTTGCTCTTCTTTAAGAATAAAAAAAATAGATTGTTTTGGATTTTTTCTTCTTGGTTCCTGGCAGTGAGCTTGGACTGTGAACTTTTGAGTGGGTTGTGCATGTGTAAGTGTATGTGTGTGCGTGTGTGTGTGTGTGTGTGTGTGTGTGTGTGTGTACATAATGTGGGTCTATGATGATGGAGAATGCTGAGCAGCTCTTTCTTCTCTCGTAGCATAGCAGTGTCAATTTCGATCACATCAATGTAGCGTTTAACACATGCTAAAAGTTCAGTTGAAAGTTCAGAGGCCCAATGCAGTGTAGGGAAAATGTCTCTTTTTCCAAAGCCCTCCGCATATCCACTTTGATTTTTCTTCCATAGGTCAAGGCAAAGGAAGGAAAAGGCAAAGTTATGTACTGAGGTGAATTAGGCTTGTATTACACTCATGAAAAAAAAGTAAGTGAAAATCTATCTTCCATTAAAGTAGGCACATTTTCTTTGTTTTGATTGTACAACCTGGCAAGAAAAAGACGTAGCAACCAATTGGTAGTCATCATCACTTAGCTCTGGGTTTGCTGCAGCTATAAGAACATTGACCTGATTGATTTCATGTCCAGGTAAGTGTGCCAGCTCAGCGCTAACTATTACCAGACAGATTTGTGTGTAAGCTGGATAGATACCCAGGCCCCCCCGAGTCTCAGCCAGAGCCCCCGATAGGATGGAAATCGCAATTCTACCAATGGCAGTTCAATCGTTCGGGCCTCTGTTCCTCATTTTGCTGCTCAGCCAGTGGAGGTCCCTCCATGGTCGATTCCCAACTCGATCCAGATGCGGATAAAAGTACTTGTAAGTATATATATAGCTAATGATGGGATATTTTCTTGTCCATGTTCAAAAACCTGACACTTCTGCTTGCCCCCTAACCAATGATGCGTTTAGTCTTAACACACAAAGAGGTTTGACAAACTCAGAGTGACCCAATGTGACTCAACCTACTCTCTTTATCTCAAGACTCTTACCTAAACGGTGACTACAAATACAATAAGTTAATTCTCTTTTGACATTCTGCAGTCACTTTTATTGTAAATCTAATTCACAAAAAATGATTACATGCGTGATTTAATTTTCAGGTTGTGAGAAGAAAAAAAGAAGTTCCAAATTCAAGCTCTGTATCTGTAGGCCTGAGCAAAGTTTTTTTCCCCGTCTTTTTTTGTCGCCCAATATGGATCTACCCTAGGACAAAAAAAAGAAAAAAAAAAAAAACAGAATGGGGCTCCCTCAATCCATCCAACTTAAAAGCAGATGTTACATGGTTGCCAACATCAAAAGGTCCTGTTAACTATAGAGGGTGAAATCATATACCTTTGATTAGTCCTTTCTCTGGTTAATGTAAACGAGCGTAGTACATGGTAACTGAGCAAACCTTGACCTTGGCCTCATGGCCATCACCATCAGATTACAGAAAAAAACACACACTTTTGTTTCAACTTTGCCTTGTTAAGGCTAATTTCTGATTTGCGGATTGTCAAGCTTACTTTGGAGAAAGCAGGAGGACTGGATCAAATCTCCACGAGCCCCCCCCCGCTCTGGGGTCACACGGACGCCTCTAAATAAGGAGGCAGTATCCTTGAAATACAACTAGGCTCCTTTAAGGATCCTCTTTCCATGCTCAGTTCAAGATGTTTTCCATTTTGAGGTTGCAATATCTAGAATGAAGATGTGCCTTCTATTTGTCTCAAGGATATTTGTTCAGAGAACGATAAGGGGTAAAATATGGACAGAAAAGTGGTGCGGGGAGAGGGGGGGGGGGGACAACATTCCTTTTAAATATATGGTGAATGAGGGTCCTTCAGCAAGTGTTATGTTTACATTGCTTGTGGGAAAACAAATTGACACAGGCGATGTCTGAGGGGGCTGTAAAACAGCTCTTTAGCACGGTTAAATTCCAAGCGGCAAGCGCAGCAGCGTCACCCCAAGGTGTTGAGAGTAAATATATGGTGTTACCTTTAGGCTAAATAGGGGGGAAACACACACAGAGATTGAAGTGAGCGCCAGTGACAAAGTAACGCGAGTGTTTTACCTAGGAGCAGCAAAAACAAATAATAACACTTCTAATTTCTATTTGTTTGTGCACACATATGTAACTAAATGAAACACTTGCAAGTAAGTGTAATTGCACCTCAGTACAAGAAGTATCCAAAAAGATCAAATTAACTGTTCCATCCTAGGGAAATAAATAATTAATGTTAATATTCTGATAGATAAAGATAGGATATACCATCTAAATTGATCCTAAAGACAAGTCTTTCTCCCCTTTGGAAGCCAACGTGCTAATGCTAATGTTAGATAACGTTATCGGTTTAGAGATTAATAAAACAACCTGCTCCAGATTAAGAAGTATGTAACTGTAGGATTTCAACTATTGTGCTCAGTAGGCCTACTTAGCTGTGGCCGTGGTTACACTTGTCTTTTCAATGCGACTTTGATTTTGGCCGGCTGTGGCTCAGTCGTCCTTTAACCACCGTCCTTTAAGGTTTCCTCTAGTCCTCCTGTCCGCATGTCGAAGTGTCTTTAAACAACACACTGAAGACAAAGTTGCTCCCCGGACGCTTTACACTGGCCCACTGCTCCTCATGCTTGGGATGGGTTTAATCCAGATGTCAAATTTCACAGTGGTGTTGCATGTGATGAAAAAATTAATCTTTAAGTTTAAGTGATCGGGTGTGTGTATCCACACTTCAATGCAACCTGTATTTCCGTGCAGAGGAATAGGTGCATCCATTTTACTCTTTGGTAGAGTGGCAGACAACAGTTTTATTCAGTAGTTTGGCAGAACAAACACATGCTGATGCAATTTACAAAATCTAAAACTGAGAAACCGGCTTACAGCATTGATCCTGGTTATGATTTTATTGACAGGGAGGTTATGGTAACCGAACACGTTGTGTTATAAAGGGCTCAGTGCTGCAATAAAGCACCCCAGCTCAAACAACAAAAGAGGTCAGATTATGGTACCCTGACAATATTCCTGCAAAAAAAGAAGATAACGGGAAGAGATTTCACTTATTTATACCTACAGGGGCAACAAGCAGGAAAGGTGTCTACATGTCACCTTGTGTGTTCTATCAGATCAAACCATGAACATTTTCACCAGGCTGAAATTTATGTTGCTGTTACCTTCATTAACATTGTCTGTGTCTTGTAAGTCTGTACGTCTGGTGACTGAGTTTTTGAATCTGTGTGTGTGTGTGTGTGTGTGTGTGCGTGTCTGCACTGCAGGTCGTGTGGATGTAGCAGGTCGTGTGGATGTAGTACTTGCTTGACCTTTGCCTCTCTTTTAGGAGAGCAAATGCAGTGGAAGAGTGATACAACCATACGGCCATCTAATCTGCTCACTCAGCCCTGGTTCTGCAGCTCACTTCACTCCTCTTCATCTGAAGCTCCCTCATCACAAACTGCTGGCAGCATTTTTGCAGACTGGAGCCCGGCTGCGTTCATATACACTCCTCTGCATTTCTCTGCATTTGTTCCTCCGTGTTCTGCTCTTTTTGGCCCTCAGCATCACATGACCTATCAGTTCCTTAACCCTCATGTTGTCTTCCCGTTAACCCTAAACTTGTCCTTCCAGGTCCAAATTAAAAATGAATATGTTTTTGTGCTTTTCCAATGTTTATGTCGCTTTTTCTGATTTATTTGTCACTTTTTCCATGCCTAAAAACCTGAGCTTTAATAATAGATTTTACACTTATTCTTGGAATTCATGGTCAACAAACCTCATTTATATCAAATTATACATACGTTTTTAGTTAAAAAGGCAGAAATGATTAACTATTTTGACTAATAGTAAAGATCAGAGGATGTTGAGTGGATCACATATATGTATATGTCAAAGTTTAGTCTGGATACTGTTTTGAAACCATTAAAAAAAAAAATTAAAATGCTATAAGATTAAATAAAACACCCATTGTCCTGAGATGGACACCTTTCCTCCCATACAGGAGACATAGTATAGTTTCCCTCTCTCTCTCTCTCTCTCACTGTCTCTCTCTTCATGATCGACAAAAGTCTGACATACTACTGTGATTTCAAGCGAGCTATGGTTTAAATCCATACGCACTGTGTACAAGTTTCATTATGCAATTAAAATGATAATAGGATAAAAAGACAGGTACAATATTTATTTTATGCTTAACTGAACTGATTCTAATGTACTGGGCTATAATGTGTTTCATTTCTTAACACTCCTCCTCACAGCTAGCAATTCAACATTTGTGGATATAACAAGTAACATTTCCTCATTTTATAAGGTAATTAAAATGATGTACACGTTTCCTGATTATATTTTTTGCATTGTTAAGCAAGTCATTGTACTTTTACATATGTTTTGGGCCATTTAATCATTTGATTAGACTTGATTTCTATTTGTAAGGAACATTTTATTGCAAAAGATCTTCCTACAAGAACCCACATTATATAAATACAGAATGATTAATACATAAAGTAGCAATCAATATCACTTATTGTGCACACATTGTGTTTAAACAGATAACACAGTGACTGTACGTAATTACATTTTTTATTCAGTATATTTGGAATCACTTGATATCTATAAGTACGGCTCTAGAATTAAGAAGATTGTTTTTTTTGTTTAAATTGAATGACCTATCTTTTTCAAATGTTCCTAAATGCATTTTCAGATCAGTTATTTCACTTCTACTCGTCAAGTTGTATGCAAAATGTTTTGAAAAAACGGTAGCCTAACTACAGTACAGTACACTTTGTGTCAGATAGCAAGTGAATACATTCTTAGCAATAGGCCGGCTAGGCAGGGTCATCAGGGAAAGTCATAGGACTGAGCACTGAAGCTTAAGTCTTGTATCCCCCAGTCCACCCCCAGGGTGTTAGGGTCCTTGCCAGGGGCTTATCGCTTCACACGCATTGTCATTTCCTATAGACTCTCTTCCTTCCACCTCCTGCCAGTACTTCCTCCCCTCTCTCTCCGTTGCACCTCCTCAAGCTGTCGGCACGCCGGTTCGGAGGGTTTCCTTCAGGAAGGTGAGGTCCATGTTCCGACCACAGGCTGATAGAGTGAGCCTGATAACCCCTGAGCCAAGTGCCTCACTGCAAGCTGACATAAAGCAGATGTCCTTCTGACCCCATTCACAAATACATGGGGGGCAGCTTGAATGTCAACTCTGCTACTGAGAAGGTGTGACGGGATGCTTCAGATTTTATGAGCTTCAGAAATTGTTACAATAACATTTGAGCTTTGGTATGGCATAGTAATCATTCTATAGATATGATTAACCTCTACAGGCAATGTTTTTCTATTCTATTGGATACCTTTTTGGAATCTGGCAAGGGACACCAGATGAAAATATGCCTGTTATACTAACTCTACTAACTCCACTTCACAGTTTTTGTTTACAATTGATGAATCATCTGTGGGAAATATAATATAAATACTTAAAATACATCCAAAACTGAAAGACAAATACAACCACAATAAAACACAACACTGGATAGTGAAACGCAAACATTTTTCAACCTATATACATGTAGACACTCCATGTATCTTGTGCCTTCACATTTTTTTTAAAGAAATTGAATGATTCATTTTTCTTTTAAGGGTGGAGAGAATTATCCCACTTCCTAAGCTAAAACATCTTAAAAAACCCATTTGACTGAGAAATGTATTGTCACAAAGTGGATAACAGCTCTGTTTTTCTTAGCTCATAAAAAGCTTATGTTTTGGAGAAAGCTCAGACGAATCCAGCAGCCCTGAAGTTTAATGTCACATGCAGTTTTAGAATTATACAGAGACAATAGGAAATTATGTAACATTGGCCTTAGGCCTATAGGTTATCTCACAAACAAAGTGACACACACACACACACACACACACACACACACACACTGGTCAGCATCTTAGGGAGAAAGGTGGAGTTGAGCATGCACAGAGACTTTACAGCCCTGTGACCTCATTATTATTCAGAACCAGTGGTGAGAAGACGAGTGGGGCTGTGTTCCCAGTACAGTTCAGCCCCAGCACTAGTGGATGATGTGCACGAATGGGGGTGTTGTGGGGTGGGCAGCAGCTTCTCTTAAATCCCCCCCCCACACACACACACTTCCTCCTGGGAGATAGGCATACTCTGCTTTCTGTCAGGGTGTCCTCAGCCGTAGACCCCTGGGGCCTCTCGCTTGGTGGGAATCTGGTCTTCTCCAGATGCCCCCTCCCTACTGATGAGAAGGAAAACAAGACCTGAGGAAGACATCCTCTGCTATCGTCTTCCATATTTTCTTTGCTATCTCTCTCTTACCCCCCCTCCACTTCTCTTCTTCTCTTTCTTCTGCCTAGGCGGTCGATAGCGTTAATTGGCTCACTCAGTCACCGGTACATTGATTGCGGTCACTAATAAAAGGGCTATTGATTGGCACTTTTTTAACACTGGCCTATGCAGTAAGAGCCCTCTAATACTGTCCTGACAGCAACCTTTTCCTGTTTGCCAGTCCCTTAATGTCATAAATTATGTCAATCGATTAGGGAGATATTTCTTCCCTCATGTTTTTGCACCATCAGTGTAAGGACATTTTCAGGTTCTTGCTCTCGAAGAAAGAACACAAGTGGCCCCTGAGAGCTGGGAGCGACAACATAACATCTTATTAGGCTTGTTTGCTGTCAAACCCACAGTCAGATGAAAAGATTGATTATGAACTTTGTTTGTATGTGTCCAGTACACACCTGATTAAGTCACTACAGAGCTGGATTGATTGCATGTCATTTATTTAAAGTAACTCACTTTTTAATATCAGCAATACGACAGGAACTTTAAGACCAGAGTTTGTTGGTCAAGAAATATTGCTGCTCCTTTAGCTGCTTCTTAAACCACAATACACACTAGAAAATACAGGAGCACTGCATTTTTGTACAGAAAGTTCACTGTTATATGGCACAATTGACCATAATAGGACAATAATGGGCCCTCCCCAAACGTTAATGTTCTTACTATTGTGTCAAGTTACATGTTTTACACTTAAATGTTCAAGATTGTACTGTACTTTGGGGATTTTGCACCATTTCCTTTTGGTCACTTTGAGTGCATTCACATAAATGGTACATATTTTACTTGTATATGTTACTCCTACAGCAACAAGCTTATACAAATATTCAACCAGGTAAATCCAGCTCATTTAATTTTAATTAAGCTCGAATTTTTACGACTGATCTCATTTTATTTTTATCTGTTTTCATTTCATTAAAGTCTTCCTTTCTCACCCAGCCACCGAGGAATTCTAGCAAGACATAATTTGGATCCAAATTGTATGATTCTCAATACATTAATTTTGTGAAATGTTACATAAGGCAGGTACATTTTACGTTTGCTGATAATTGGCAGCCTCAATTAGAATGGTACAATGTTATTTTCACTTCACCTTTTTACCAGACATGTCTTTTCCTGTGTAAGGAACACGCAGGTTGACAGGAAACAGCCTGCTCAATATTCTCAGAATAAACTCGATATCTAGTTTTATTGCAGTTAGCTATTCTTCATCGAGCAGTCCTCAAGCTTCAGTGAGTCAAAGGCTGGTCTCCTGAGAAAGACTATGAAAACTGGAAATGGGGTGTAAGTACCTCCATGAGAGATTTAATTATCCCCATTAAATATTCAATGATCAATAGAATTTGTTTTAGCCGATCAATAGGTGGCCAGGCCTGGGAAGGACAATGTGCATAAATTGCTATTTGCATTTCAAAGCAGCTGTCACGTGGCCCCATTGGAAATCCATAGCATTTTGTTAGGCTATATTTCATATTTAGCTGCTTTATCACCTTATCACTGACTGCTATTGATTCCCTTACCTTTATTTACTGCCTACCAACTGCCTTAGGTTTAAAATGTCAAAATGTTTTCAAGGGATCCGATATACCTCCATCTTGCTTCCTCATCTCAAATAGCTCTTTTTCTCTCTCTTTAATACCCTTGTCTCTTCACTCCCTCTCTCTCTCTCTCCCTCCCTCCCTCACTCTCCCTACCCCTCACAATAGAGTTGGAAATTAAACCCTGTCATCTTCCCACCCACCGTACAGATCTCTGCTCACTCGGGTGTGAATCTGCACATTATTCAAATAAATATCTCCCAAGTGTCAGGGGAATACGCCGAGCCACTTCAAAGACACCCACCCACCCCCCAACCCTTCAGTGTTGCTTGTTCTTGCTGGAGTCCTATTTTGTTTACCTGAACCAGCTCTAATGGCTTGTTTTTCGCAGTACCTTCCTATCCCATGTTCAAGAGCAACATTTAGCCAAGTTCAAGTGCATGCATCTTCAGGTCTCACCTATGCTTCGATTGATCTCCAACACTGAATGTGATGTTGCTTAGTTTCATTCGATAAAACATTGTTTCTGCTCTGTTTTTTCACGCAGTCTTTTATCCGTCTCTTAACCCTATGTTTCATTCATCTCTCTAGCTTTGTGCCCTCTTTCTTATCCCTCACAGTTTTTCTGCTGCCTCCCGTCCCATCCCCTTCCTCCTTTACTATTTCACCCAGTTGGTTTCCCCACGTGGGATACTGTGTAAAGATGCCTAGCAGGCAGTGTGCACTGAGAGGATGAACCCTCAACAGAAGGAAACACTGCTGATCAAAGGCCATGCAAACACAACCCAAAACTACCTTATTTCAGTTATACACTTTTTTTGTTTGTCATGTAAGTGTATCAAGGTCAGATACTTAGAATCCTTATGATGGGTGCTGCTTTTGTGTACAGTATAATAAAGAAAAACATTTTTTTGAACATGCTACTATTCTTTATAATTATTCCTAATGGTAGACATATTGCATGCATACTCCGGTCAACCATGAAAATGTGTCAGAAGAAAAACATCATCAAAATCACACATACATAGAAACACCTTAAGTACACACAGACAAAATAGAACCGAATATTGTGCAGGTGTCACAAGCTATCAGCGGATATATTAAGAGCATAGACTGTAATATTAACGGTCTATGATTAAGAGGTAGCATGGTGCTAAAACAGCTAGGAGCTGCTAGTATAAAGACATAACTATTGAGATCCATCTAAAATGAAATGTAAAACAATACAAACTGGATTATCGTATTGTGCTCTCTCTGTTGAGTTATACACTATGATGGCCAATCTATCAGAGCAACCCTCAGCCAGGAGACCACAGATAGGTCAGGGAGTTAACCTTCAGAGGCCTGAGGTCTGCATGAAGCATCATCAGTGCCATCAGGATACATGGTCTCAGCGCTGCAGCGCAGCTGGGGGAAAGAAAGTCTGGATGGACCCAATGGGTGTGTATGTGTGCATGCACATCTGTAGGTGCCTGGGTGCATCTGTGCTGTAAATATGAGCGTCATGAATGATGGTTAACATGTTGGTATAACCTCAAATCCAGAAGGAGACACAAGCTGGCTAGAGAAGAATATGTGAGTACACCCTTTACCCATAATTAGTAGGCCCTATGTGCTGATACATGCTATGCAATTTATAGTCTCTAGGTATCACTTCTAAAAAATGAAAACGGTAAAATCTTAGTATAACGTAAATACATATTTTATTTAGGCTATAAAATATAATGAACTGACAACACATTTTTAAATTATGTTTGTCAATATCTTAAATAATCATAATTCTGGTGTTCTATGGTGCTAACAGAATACAAAATAAGAGCCTACAAACTAAAATGCCTGATCACCTGAGTATGTTGCAGTGTTTGCCAATAGACTTGATTTGATTTTTTTTTATTATTTCATAGATTTCACAAATTTCAGTAGGACAAGTTATGCTGGAAACAGTTTAAATCCGAGCATGCGCGACTCAAAGCTGCACTCGAGTCACATCGGGGAGTGACAAACGCGCGCGCAGTTTGCTATGCTTGACATTTCAACGATTACAGAAACTGTACGTCTGGCCTGTGTGACTAACATCAGTAAGATGCAATTTTTTTTACCATATAAAGCTGTTTTCTTTTAGCGGGGACATTATTTACTACGTTATTACAGTATTTAGCTAGCTAATAACCTCACCAACAAAGCTAGGCTAACTCATTAACGTTACTTGCGAAACCTTATTTTTTACACGAGTGTTTTGAGCTAGCTAGCTAGGCTTGCAAGGTTTAGCACATCAGTAAACACTAATGCTAACTATTGACCAGAAACCTCTATTCAAGGTCTAACGTTACTGTAGATTACTTCAACTAGTTATACTAGCTAGCTAATAATTTGCTTGTATTTGAAAAATGGGTCAACCATTTAGGCTAATAAATGTGAACAATGTTCATAAGTTAGCTAGCTGAGACAACATGTTTTCAAATTCAATTCGTAGATCTGATACAGAAAAAGAAAATGTTGCAAAGAAATGTTGAGAAAGAAAACGTTGCATCTGAGAGACTATCTATCTATATATCTATCCCTCCCTCCCTCCCTCCCTCCCTCCGAGGTTGTTCCAATCCTTAAAATTTCTATGATCCTGCTAGTCCAAAATGTACAGTGCTGGCGTGATTATACATGGTGAAAGACATCACTCACGACTGGGCCGAGACACTTCAGCTTGTATGTTTAAATTGCTCCCAGTAGTATCCTTAATCTGGGTGGAAATCAATATGGCTTTTACTGTCACATTGGAGGGGCGGGGACCGTGTATTGATGTTCAGACGTCATTTCAGGGGGATTTGATGTTTCTGTACCCTCTTCAGTGAGGAGATGCCACGATAGATCAACTGATGGTGTCTGCTTGCTTTCTCCAGGGTTTTACTGGAGCCTGGCGTTGTTTGGAGGGAAATCGCAGATGTAAAGTTGAGTCCTAACTTGATAAGCTTGCAAAAAAACAAAAAGAAAAGGTTTAGGGAAAGATGCTATTGATTACTCTTTTTTTATCAGGAAAGCTGTTGAATTAAAGCCTGATATCTTAATGGGGTTATCATAAGCTCCAAACCCAGGACGAGGGCTCCGAACAGACATTATCACACACAGATGACAGCACACACACTTATTTTGTCATTCCATCTGATCAGTACAGACCACGTTGCATCTCTCAGTACACTGTTTCTGCTCCTAGTAGCAAGACACATTTTTATTTTCTTATTCTGCTGTAGTACTGTAAAGATGATTTGCATCTTTTACACCGTTTAATTATTCTAAAGTAATGGGACAACACTGTAGAAGTGAAATAGAATAGGGGTGTAGTAGTACAGTAGCCCTTGATGGAGATAAATAGGTAAGGTTATAAATACGGGGGAGAGAGGGAAAGGTAATAATATTGATGGGAGTGAAAAATGAGTTTTAACCACCGTTCATAGGATGGAGTTGGGTTCATGTGGGTTTATGCATAAACCAGCAATAACTAGCAATGTAACAGGTAACAATAACGTTCTGAGAGGGTATAAGGGTATTTAGGATACATATTACGAGTCATATATAGTTCTTTATTGAGGCACTTCTTTATTTATATTTGTTTAGATACACCTGCATCTACACCAAATGTTTCAGATTTAGTAATCTATCTTAAATGTGAATAGAATTAGAATGTGACGCTTAATCATTTTAAAGACTCACTTTGTCCCACTGAATTGAGTTCATTAAGTTTGTGAAATTCTTTTATTTTTTTTATTTTGCCTTTGCAGGATTAAATGGTTAAAGAGGAAGGAGCCACAGTGAGCTGGTCATATGAAAAGATAACGGGTGCATACGTCAGTTTGGGGGAACTCAAACCTGCAACATGTCATACAGGTAAGCAACATATCTTACTGTGTCATGCTGTCATTCGTGATTCTATTGAATCCTGGAAGTTATTTAAATTGTCGATAATTAGTTTAGATTTTTTTAGTCGGCTTCCCATATTCTACCTGTTCCATTTACCTAGATACGGAGCTTGCTCTATGTTGCTGTGTTTATCTCGGTAAGCGCCCCACCTCTTTCTCTTACGTTCATATTTATAGATTAAGCTTTTCTCCTAACGGTCAGTCCCCATCCCTCTCTGTCCCTGTTCCACTGTTTCTCTCTAAGGAGTCTTGCCTCCTCATCGACAGCCCGTGAGCCCTAGAGTCACATTTCAGGCCTGGCTGCTACTTAAAGGCCCATAATCTGGTTGGCGAATGGCTACAGTGTGACGGCCTGAGCGGAAGCAAATTATTCGCTTTAAGGACTCCTGCTGCTGTGGGACCCGGGGCTAGTGGCTGGTGCCGTTAACGTTAACACACACACACACAGTGTGCAAGGCATCATTATTTATTTAACCCGTTAAGTGTTTAAAGTGGAAGGGGTCCACCGGGACACAGCTTGGTTGATGAAATTATTCCATATATATATATATATATATATATATATATATATATATATATATATATATATATATATATATATAGTTAAATCCTTCAGGGAGAGTAGCAAGGAAAGATGAAGCCTTCCCTACATTTCCAGATGCAAGGTCTGATCACATGACATATAAGAGACTGAGGGTGCAAGTGTGGCCGACATGGTGGTATTACAGACCTCACAACATGAGAGGATGTCACTGGGATGTATTCAATGTGAATATTTCCTGCGCTGTGTGTGAGAGATAGCAAAACAGTGTATGTGTGTGTCAGACAAGAATAATATGCATAAATGTTTGTGGTTGTGTCTGACAGTGTTACCACTTAGCAGTTCCACATAATGTCACTACAAATAACCTGAATTGTTTAGCAAGTCCTGGCTGAAGATAAATATGGATATCCTGTGGCATTCACAATGTCACTTGCAACACTGATTCACCTTGAAGCATGTGTCTGTGGACAGGCATAGTTATGTGCGTGTATGCAGCTGTGTTTCTGTGTCCAGGTGCATCTGTTTGATCACAGTAATAGATGGAGGGAATAGCATATTTGTTTTCTCGATGTGTGTGTGTGTGTGTGTGGGTGTGTGGAATAAGGAGTCCCAGCATTAATAAGTAATCACTGAATGTTGGCCCTCCTGTAACATGTTGGGCCAGCAGCACTTGCCCCCAGTAATGACACCATTACAGGACCGAAGTAGCCAGTTGGGAATCTCGTCTCTGTCTCAACTCTGCCTCACCTCCTTGTCACATGTACTGCAAGGTTGTCTGTTTCACAATTTGCAGTGTTGGCCCCTCAGTACACAAATGCAGTGTTTTTTTTGCTTACTGTGATTACTATAATAATCAGTGATGCACAAATACACAACTCACTAGATATTGTGGTCGTCAGATATGATGCATTAATACGTGTGGTTACAAAAAACAAAATACCGTATTTCAATACAAATCTAACCAGAGCTAAATCTAACCCATGTGTCAATAAAAGCCAGGATTTGAATGCACTTAACATTTTGGTGAATGTTGTGTGAATGAGTAATTTGTTACAATAAAGACAACACACAGAGAGAAACTGAGCTCCTATTTATTAGATAATACAAACTATGGTGATGGCAAGTAGAGACAGAGAGGGATGAAGAGGGAAAGAGGGGGACTGAACAGATTGAATGGCTAATGAAATGGGTACCTCCAGGCCTGAATAAATTCTCTGGTCTGGCGATCCCCCAGGATGCTGGCCTCCCAGGGAGATTAATGACCACTGGGCCATGGTATAATGAAGTAGTTTGCCTTGGCAATGGGCTTGTGAATTCATCACAGTGTCCACAAGTGGGCTGGCCAAGCACAACATCTTTATAAATCCCCCTCTATCTTCTCTCCCACTGCTGATTTATGGTTCCGCCACCCCCAAATGGTTTGGCCCCTCTCACCAGACCCTGCCCTGGCTGACCATCACTATCCTACCGAAATCCAGGTCACTGCACTGATGGGGAAGAAATGGGAGGCTAATCAGATAATGGGAGGTGAAAATGGGCAAGAGTGAGTCGGAATCTTCAATCCCTCAACTCCTGCTCTGCCTCTCTGCCTGTCTCTGTTCTTTATTCTCGCTCTCAAACACATAGTCCTATAAAAGGTGATTGATTTTGTTTTCCATTTGTAAACTCATTGTCTGCATTTATATAATTTTGTTCCTAACCTAAGAAGTGATCTAAGATACGATGATATATCCTTTATTGTCCCAATGGGAAATTTGCCTTGAACATCAGTCTGCAGCATGAAATCACAGCAAAACACAAAAGTAAACACACACATTTTTTAATCAATTGCAAAGGTCCATTTATCATGAAAGCACATGCATAATACAATACATAAACTTTTATCAACTTTAAGAAAAACAGCTACAGCAAACACATATGTTTGCCTTCTAAGGAAGTGCATGCTCTGGTCTCTAATGTAAACAATTCAATCAGTATTGAAATATTAATTTAGATCATTAATGATACATATTTTAAAAAGCATTTAATTGAAAAGTAAAAAAAAATGATTTTATTCCTTTTAACTTTAGGGTTTGATGGGGAAATGGGGGCAGTCTGGTACCAAAGATGGACAAATAAACATTACCACAGAGGGGAAAACCGACATTTTCTTCTGGACAAGGAGCAACAGCAGAGCAAGTGCATCATAAAATGTGTGACTTGTACATCTGCTATCCACACAGATATAGTGAACGGCCACAACTGACATACTCCCTTTGGTTTTAATAAGGAAAACAATGATCATAATCCAGAAATGAAAACGTTTTTCAAACAAACTAATTTTAGCATGTGATGGATGCTGTCTACACATAATTGTTAATAAATGTTGGGAAGCTCCAGTGAATAATTGAATATTGAATGCATTCCCACCAAAAGCCAGGCATTCGTTACAGGCCTGTGCCCCCTATTGCTGAGACATTGCCAGCCTGTTAATCGCAGAGGACGGATGAGCCCCGGTGTTGCACAACTCTGTCAGGCTCATAAAGCCTGTCTGCGTGATAACTGGAGCTCCATATGGAATAGTGGCACAATAAAGCATATTGAGGGATATTTAGATTAAAATGCATTTAATTGGGTTCTCGCCTAACGCAGTTGAGATGTGTTCTCACGTAGCTGTCCATTCTGCAAGTGCCCTTTGCTAAAGCTAAATGACGCTGCTGTCATGGTGTTTGTAGCCTAACCTGGTAAAGATTATTAATGAGTGCAATAAATCTAAATTGTATAATAGGAAGTTATGAAAAAAGTAATGTCAGAATTAAGTCTAATGAGTATTTAGTTTGTTTACCAAGAGCAATAGTCACCCTGTGCCATGTGTACTCAGTAATTGTCAAAGGCTTTACATCCCCATTCTTTCTCAAGACAGCTTATCTTAATCTACAGTGTCTTCTTGGAAAGCGATGGATGAGTCGAGTAATTGTACAGTTGACATCGGCTTAGACAACATCATCCCCTTAGTCCCCAGCTAATCCTACTGAGTGATAACAATAATGGGGAGAAAAAGAATGGATATATATATATATATATTTTTTTTTTATAATTTTTTTTACAATAGAAGATATGGAGTTTAATTTGTAATTAGCTGCAGAGGTCAAAGACTTGATCCACCATCTGAAGGTTATCCTCCCTTATTTTTTCTCTTCTTTTTCCATTTCCCTCTCAGTAGTCAACCTCTGATTCAGATTATGACCTTGTTGTGAAGAAGTGTTAATTGTGTGCATGCGTGTGTTTGTGTGTGTTCTAAGGAAGATCAGTGAATAGAAACGGGGATATTTCCCTCAGGATTGCTTGACAGTTTAAAAAAGATAGGTGTGCATTAGTTAGCGGTTGTGTTTGTGCGCACATGTTTACTGACGATTGGAAGTGTAATTTATTTTGGGGGGGGTTATGACCCTGGACCCTCATCCACCCCCCCACTCCATCTGCCCTGCATCAGACAGCTCAGTGTAGCCCCTCGGGGGCTCCGTAGTAGCAGAGTTGCCCTCTTTGCCAGTATGTGTTTGTGTTTGTCCATGTGTAAAAAATCAGTCATTTTTGCTTGTGTGTGTATGTGTTAATGTGGGCGCTGTGCGTCTGTGCTAGTATTGATCCCCCCCTCCCTCCTTTCTTATAATGAAGTGGAACTACAGCTCCATTACGAGCTGCTCCTCCATTGGCTGGAGGTAATATGAAATTAGCTAGCGTGCCGTGAGCCTGTCAGTATTGATTTCACTACCCAGATTACTTGTTACAAAAGAATGGAGCTGTCTGTGGCATAATTGAACAAGTTAACTCCTTGTCTCATAAAATGTAGGCCTGTATTGATTGTTACAGGGGAGGGCTGAGTGATATGCAGAGAGAAAGTAAGTTGTATGGGTGTTAACTGTGAAGAGGTGCTGATGCTTTCTTTTCCTCCCCGCCAGTGTCACCACGACACGTGGAGCAAGGCGTTTCTTGCTGAGTTGCATGACGGCGGCTAGCAAATGAGTTGTGTTCCATCAGCTTCACGTTACAACACATATTTCTTGTTTTTCCTCCATCTGTCATTTTTCATTTTATTTGCCTCAAGATTTGCCTCAATCCCGTTTTCAATTTATTACCATATGTAAAAGGTGTCAGAACTTGAGATTGTCAGAGCCGATTTACTTTGGTTTATCGTGGGTGACCTGTTTGTAAGTAGAGCAGCAATTGCTTGAGTTGTGACGAGTAATGACGATGGCTGCAAAAGCCTCTCTATCTCACTCTTTTGCTCCGCTGATGAACTAGAGCACGCTGTCTAATCACACTTGGCAGATTTGTGCCATAGAAAGTGAGGTGTTTAACAAGTGTCCCGGTCCATTAATTAAGGGCATCCTTAAGATAAAAGAGGAGAAAGTGTGTTCAATAATTTAGATGAGCTAAAAGCAACTAGAAGATCCTTTGCCAACAGAGAGAAGAGAAAGATACTTTGCTCTCTGGGATGTATAAATGGGTGAAGGCAAATAAATGGGTTCACAAACCCCTATATGCACAGACAGATACACATTCCTTCTCAGTTACAGTGTGATTTGCCTGTTCAACCTAGCCAGCTAATTCTAAAGCACGGTTCATCACAATGCCTCTGTTAAGGGCATATTCTACATACTTATCTTGGGTAATTAGAAAATTGGGCTCAGTCAACAATAAAAGTGGAGGGTTTATTGAGACAAATTCCCCAAGATTGTTCATTTAAGAGCTCAGGAAACTGAGGGCTTCTCTGGCCAGGTATGGGGCAAAGGAGGAGGTGATAAATTGTTTGATGTGCGAATGATGATGTTGTCCCTAAAACAGACATGGAAGGTACAGTGTACCCCCCTCAGACAGGGTGAGGGATTAATGAAATGCTCTTCCACGCGCCGATTTCCAGCACTCCACTGCTGAGTGATAAGTAGCTAACCAACGAAGCCTGTAATTACAATCTTACAGAAACTGGCCTGATCTGTATATAAATCTCACCATCCAATTACAAGATGTAATAATTCTGCACTCAGGCTGGTAATGAGGTCTAATACTGGCGCATGTGATAATCCCCTCTGGATGCGGGCTTGATCAGATGTTGGCTTTGTAATTAGACTGGCAGAAAATCATTATTTCATGTTCAAATAGAAAATGAGGTTGGTGGGAAGTTAATTTTCTCCCCATTCTCTGAAGCGTAGACAAGAATTTAATGATTTAATCATGATTGTTAGCTATTTTGCAATCAATTTGTAATGATTGTGTCGCAACAGAGGCTTTCAGGGAGAAGGGCCTGTAAAGATTGAAGGTGTCATCGATATGGCATGGCTATGTCAATAGATCTATACAGTGTAACTCTGATACTGTGAAGGAGTGGGTGTGTACATATATGAATGCATATCAGCGTGTATTTTGGCTTTTGTCTGTTTTTAATGCATGCTTGTGAGAGTCAACCATAGGCAATCTGATAACAGTTACCCTTAATTGTTTAACAAGCCTGAGCTGAAGATTAGTACCCTTATTTCTCAGTACTGTTTATCCATGGAAATAGAACATGTGATATTTAGATGTATGATTTCTTTGCAAACACCCTGGTGGACGGGCAGACCAGAGTTAACTTCCTGTCCATGTGACTTCAACAGTGATTTAGATTTTTTTTTGGATTAACAGCCGAAACAGGAACAGGAAATTATTGCGAGTGAGTGAACAATCAAATACAGCTGAGCTGAGAGAGGAGTTCAATCAATGGCTTAACAGAATGCAGAGGAGAGAGTAAATAGGAACTGCACTAGATAGATGAAACAAAACATTTGGGTTTTTGAGGAATGCACCGTATATTGGTGGTTGATATAATATTCTTCTTCTTCTTCTTATTGTCATTGTCATTATTAGTTAAAAAAAGTAATTCTTGAAATGTTCACGATAATGGAATTTCAGCCGTTAATTACGTCTGATAATACACAGCGTTGCTGCGTACTAGGGATGCCACTCCAAACCATTCAGTGGGGAATTAAGCCTCTCTGCCTTTCCCCTTTCTCTGCCTTTCCCCCCCCCCCACGCACACACACACACACAGAGCGGACAGCAGAGCAGAGAATTCTATGGAATTTAGGTTGTATATTTCTTACTTCTGTATTATTATTATCAGATGTTTCTGGCGGCGCGGCAAGTCTACCTGCTGAGCTCCATTATTCAGCACGATTGACAAGTGAATTATTTTTCTTAATTACAAAACAGTTTGTTGTCTCTTTTCTATGGATCTGACACCTGATGGGCTCTGCTTCTTTCATCGTGGCTGCTGCCAGGGGAGGGCTAACACGACCTACATGAGGTTGTCCCGCACTGACTACTGGGCGCAAAGTTATAGCAGCAATAGCTATAACAATAGCAGCAACGTTAAACGGTCGAGTTTCCCTGGTGCGCAGCCTCGCCTCAATACAGCAAACTCAATTTATTATGTGTACAATTATCACAACAGGAGGCAGAGGAATAGCTAAACATTTCACATGCCGATCAACAGAGAGTGTGAGAGGGAGAGGGAGAGAGAGAAGCCATCCTTAACTGCTAAGCTAAAGCAGCTTACAAAACTGAACAGCTAGTAAACATCTGTGCTGTTAGCGAGAAAGTCGCTAAACGATGGAGAGAGCTACCAGTGCTTGAGCAGAACTAGGATAGGTTTAAATGTAAAGCAAATAATTAGCCGCTGTAATGAGGAATATGACATTATGAACTGGGTTAGAGTGGAAGTGTAGAGTTACAGCAGCCGTGATTGGTATGCATGTGGTTGCAGAACTTTGTACTGAAAGCTTAGAATATGCTGTTTGGTTTTTCCGTGCACATCCCCGGACAAGTCTGTTATTTATACCCTAATTTATGATACCCTGATAGATGTTTTCTGATTTTGTTGAGTAGCCCAACTAACATTTTTTTTTCATTATTGATGTCAGGATAATTGTTTTTGGTTCTTTACGGTGTGCCTCATCAGTTTGACTATCCAAGTTTTGTGTAGTGTATTGTAGATTAGTTAGTTAGTTAGTTAGTCAGTGTTAGAATCATTTCATTGTCAAGAATAGACTGAGACCATTGAAGTTATATCAAAGTTCATTTTTACTTACTTACTTACTTTTATGTAGAACCCAAGGAGATAGTTTCCACACTACAGAATAGTACAGAAAATGCCTAACTGGAAGCTCTCTACAGCCACTTATTTATACAAAGTGGATTTTAAAACAAAGTCATAACAAAGTGGATGTTGTCAGTTTATCTCATTCGGCCTGGGAATCTCCTCTGCCTGCTCTGCCCCCAGAAACATCCTGTGCCTTTCACAAGGACAAACGATGACTCCATGGTTATCTTGTTTAGAGTGATAAGTTCAACATGGTATTATTATGCAACAGTTTTAATGATAACCTAAGAAAAAGTAATTATCATCTTTTTCCTAACATATAGTAACAATTTATACAGCGTGAATGGACTTTGTGACATTGTGAAACTATAGTGCCACATCTCCATTCACATTTTTCAGTCGAGGCTTGAAAGCAGTTCTCTAGAGGTTTACACTGTATTAACAGCTTCTGCTACTCC
This sequence comes from Etheostoma perlongum, assembly GCA_026937815.1. Taxonomy (NCBI): domain Eukaryota; kingdom Metazoa; phylum Chordata; class Actinopteri; order Perciformes; family Percidae; genus Etheostoma; species Etheostoma perlongum. The sequence goes on along the minus strand of CM049371.1, from coordinate 5,132,392 downwards.
AGCTCTATGCAGTGTTTGATTGGAATACCTCCTGTTTGATCATCTGAAGCTACTTAGTTTACTGGAGCATCCGCCATGCGGTAGATCTAGGCAGTCCTGTGGGTTTGCACTTAGCTCATCTCTCCCCTAATCTCCTGGCAATTGCAGCTGAATACCATATTGATTCAGTCCTCTGAGCCGATTTCTATAATTGATACTGTTTGAAGTTTAAAACTTAAGAAAAATCTGGATTGAGTCGAAACTTCCTTCCAGCCTACTTTAATTCAGCAGTGTTATGCAGGTCCAATAAAAACAGTGTCATAATGACTCAAATTAAGGATGCTCATTAACATAGCATGGGTTAATATACTGTGTTTTCTTTGGCCCAAGTGTTGCTACTTGTCTGAAACTTGCTTGATCATGGGAATTAATACAAAAGGGTTCTAATCCATGGTGTAAAGAAACTGGGAATGACTATGTCAAGTATTTTGCTGTTTTGGTAAAACGGCACCATCTAATAACTCTCCTTTTTGCAAGACTAGCTACTTTTTAGGCAGCTTTTTGGGTTTGCCTTCATCCTGGGTGCCTAGCCTTATGCCTCCAATTTCCACCTCTGCCCAGTTGAAGGCTCTTCAGAGACGCTTCGCTGGAGCTCTGGGCCGCTGGGCCTTTGGACCTCTGAGTCCTTCACTTGTGTACTTTGGATAGAAAAATAGGGAGCTGCTTTACTCAGTCCTGCCCATTCTTGGTCCCAGATCGCCACGCCGTACACTCCTACCTGCTCGATACCTCAGAACAGCTTTCAAGTGTTCTTTGAAAGGGAAAAAAGGCAGAAAGGGAAGAAATCAGAGACTGCTCTTCCAGGCGCTCAATAGCATGGCACTAGCCTCTCTCAACTCCCATGACACCACTCTCCCTCCCTCTTCTCTGTTCTTGGGTGTTTCAATTTATTTTTCTGTTTTTTTTTTTCTCTCTCCTCCTTCTGTCTGTTACAACCTTGTCTTCTCCCTGACTGCCGTCTTGTCTCAGTCATTTGTGTTATTTATGGCATTTTCTTAGTGTTAGAGCTGAATTCGTCATAATCCAGGCCTCTTTTTTTAGGGCTGTCCCGAATATCACTTTTGTGACTTTCTTTTGAAGTTTTGTGTCAAACTTCCTCCCTATTTTACCACGATGTACGGTATTACTGTGGCAAATTAAAAATTATGACGTAAGGCTCAGATGGCGTCACCAAACTGTTGGCTTGTGCCTACACCATTCAGAAACAGAATATCAAACACTAATACTGAAACACCTCTCCCTTTTCATTAGATCGGAACCTGAAATGCTGCCAAACTGAAGAAGTCGTGTTCTTCTTTGAGACCAGGTCACTCGGTGCGCAACTAACAAGCTACCAGCTACCGGCAGGATCGAGACAGGGACCAGGGTAGGTGAATTCAAACAATGTTTGAGTTGAAAAAGCATCTTGTTGTCACATGTTACGTTGCACAGGCATTTTAATTGCATTTTATGTCTGTTATGACTTAAAATTGCCGTCTTAGGTTGTATATTATTGTATATTATACAGTGGAAGCTCATACACGTTGCTGCAGCTACTCCTTGTTGCCGGCACTGATTTGGGTCGGGGTTTTTTCAATTGAAATTACACACATATTTATGACAATCAAGATTAATGTAAAAAATGGCCGGAATTCTCCTTAATACCAGAGGAACTGTTCAGTTCAGTTTCAATAGGAACTATTGAACTATCAGTTTCAATAGGAACTACTGAAACTGATACCGTTGCTATTTTTAAGACCCCACGGTTTACCGTATTACCGCCCAACCCTACTACACACACACCCCTACGCCCCTACACACACAACAATCCATTTTTGGCGATATGCATATATAATAATAATAATAATACAAAAAAAGGAAGCATTCAAATACTGATTTTGAGATTGATTACCATGGCAGCAATCGAAGCGTGAAAGCCTTCGGGTGATGTGGATTTTTAGTACAGTTGCCTTTTGTATTTGGCCCACGAGAATGAAATGAATGAATACATCACATCTGTATATTACAGTTTGGCAGGGTATGGGGGATCATAGCCGTCACAAAAACCTGCTCCGCTGCACCCCAAGGAGTAAATCTTGTTATGTCCACTGCCCACACTGGCCAACATAGCAAAGGCGCCAGTGCTGAAGTTAAATAAAATATTGCTGTCAGGCCATAAGGATAATTAGTCTTGTCTCATCTCCTCTCTCCCTTGCAATTTAATGTGACCCCTTTATGTTTTATGGATGCTAGCATAAACCCCTCCACTTCTAAAATGCCTTCTAGATATGAGAAGGGAAGTGTATTGTAAACTAATTGCTCTATATGCACAGTAGCCACTAGAGATATTGTAAGTTAGTGTTATTGATGATAATATTGTGCGTGTGTAATGAACACACACATGCACAGAGACTATAAGAGCATCTTTGAATGTACACTGTCAAAACTAATTCCCGTCCGTCTAACATCTTAACTGTTACAAAGCAGAGACAGTGCTTGGGAAAGCTGTGATTTGAAGACATAAGCCCCAGGCTTCTCAATCCACTCTGCTTCTGAACTCCCCTCATGCTCCCTGATACCAAGACACATTATAAAGTCCCTCCCTGTAGCTTTCCTCTTATCTTTGCCTGCTATAAACCTATCTCCAAGAAATAGGACAGGGTTAAGGTTTGAAGTAATCAGTTTCTTTTCATTCTTCCATGAAACATATGCCTACTTTGTAACAAGGGAATCACTAATTATAGACTTGTACAGGAAAGATAATACATTTGTAGTGACTGCTTTGTAGCCAGTGCTGGGGTTGTGTCTCGACAATGTATGTGTACTGTAATGACGACTTTATCTTGCCCCAATACTCCTATACAAATCCCTGTATTTATTAGTGCTGTCAGTTAAATGCGTTATTAACGCCGTTAACGCAAACCCATTTTAACGGCGTACATTGTTTTATCATGAGTTTAACGTTCTTTTTTGCCTAGCAAATGTTGTAGTTCTTTTCACATGCTGTCGCAACAACTAGTAACGTTAGAAAAACTACAACATCACACCGGATCTAGCTAGACCGATACAACAGGCACGCCCCACACTAGTCCTTTCATTACTTACTTAACCATAATCTCCGCCGAAATAACCGGCAGCTCACGGTGCTCTGTCCCCGGCTAAGAGTCACCTACAGTATTCTCGGATAGTTGAACCACCAGCTACCACTGACCTGAAGGAGCACCATGCGGGGCATCAGAGGCGATGTTGAGGAACTCTTTTGCGTCTCAACACATCTACTAAATGCCGCTGATACGACCGAGCTGTGACGGAGGTCTGTAGCGGCTTAAACAACTAGCAATCGCCACTCTGTAGCACAGAGCTCCTCTTTGATGTTTGAATGGCAGACAAACACTGGGGACACTGGCCATTGCCAAGAAAAGTAGTATTTTGCTCTATGATTGGGTTTCGGTAAATAGGTTACTGCGTGGGCAATGACATGCTTGACTGGCAGCAGGCATGCATATAGTATAAATAAAGTCAACACAAATAAATACATAGACAGGTCTTTCCAAGGCTCATAGGTCAGATCCTCAGTGTAGCCGTTTCCACTCAGCAATCTTTGCAGACTGTTTAGTCATAAACTGGTGGATGACTTAGAAGCCATATAAGTCATTATGTGTAAAGATTGAGTTTATATTTTGAACAATGGAAATACACCACCGGTAATTATAGCTCGTGATCATAACACTGGCGCCAGAGTTTGCTGTACTTCTTTTGATTTTTAACATTGTACAGTTGTCCATGTAGTGTCACTGTATCTGTCAAACCTCAATCCTTTTCTCAGCAAGGTAAACAAAGTTGTTTTACAGCTCCTTCTAAAGCAGTGTCCCAGCATTGTGATTTCAATTTTTTGCGTATATACGTATTTGTTTGAGTATCTACTGTATTTGCATTTGTTTGGTTGTATATATAAATGTATGCACACCTTGGCTTGTGCAAAGGTGCTATTTGCATGCACATCCAATGAACAGTTCATGCTTGCGTTGTGCTCTGGATTCACAGAGCAAATCTTTTGCTTTGAACTCAGAGGTCAAGGAGAGATACGAAGGTCTCTGTCTCCCTCACGCTCACCCATTTTTTCTTTTTCTCTGTCTGTCTGTTTTGCACATGTAGCGAGTCAGGCAATGCAATGTCATCCAGCCGTGAAGCCATTTGGCGGTGGGGAGGAGTGGGCCATCTGAAGGTCAGTCTGAGGTACAGACAGACAGACATAGTCACATACATACATACAGAAAATCATGCCTCCATTAGCAGTGGGTCTGTTTTCCATGGGGGAGACGCCGGGGATTTGGTGGCATATGCTGAAGCCCCTGGCAGCCTTGTATCATAGCACTTACTGTAGAGACGGCAGGCCAAGGCTTGGTTAGTGTCCTGAGGCAATGCTACTGGGCTGAGATGGACAGTGGGTTTGCTTGGCTCTCGAGTTAATCTATTATTCCTAAACTAACCTAAAACCATTTCTAATTTTTTGTGATAACTGTAGAATGGGCTTTCAAACAGCATCAGGGAAAATTTTCATAAACTCTTTAAAGGACCATTTCTTTCTATCTTCACACAAGGGCTTAGTTATACGGCCATTATATTCTTTCTCAACATAGGTGATTTTATATCTTGTGATTTCATATCTTGATATCGTATCATGACAAATGGCATGGTTCCTTGTAGTTCCATAAATAAAATCTATTACAAATAACCAAGTTAAGCCCACTTTTTTAAATACTCCTTGTGAATTAAATACTGATAAATGAAAAGTACTAGTGTTTATCTTATTGTATCATGATCTTTAGTGTAGAATAAACATAACTACAAGGATCCCAGTAACCCAGTGTTGTTTTTGACAATGCGATAGAAACAATATATAAAAATATAGACGATAAACATTTTTTATATCGTTTTGATGATGCATGTCATAACGTCACGCCCTACTTCAAACCACTAATCTTTGACCTGTTGGTGGTTTGTCTGCATTGACTTTAGGGAAACTTGACATTAGTACCATATTGTTTTGCGAAGGAGAGTTTTCAACTCAAATACTCAATTTCCCAGGTGGGCATTAAAAGTTGTCTGAAAAAAGAGTTTCCATTGTAGTTGGACTGTAGTAGATTAGTATAATTTTGCTTGAGTTATCTCCAGTTTTGTATTTCAATTATCTGTAAAAATTTGCCCTTGGCCCACTGTAGTGTTCTGTTTTTCTAGGTGCATTCAGTCGGGAATGTTTTATAAATCTGTGAAAACTAAATCCCAATGTGCATATGCATATTTAATGACTCAGTTAAGCAATGTCATGGTTGTGTATTATTAATAAGATTGTTGAAACATTTGCAAACTGCAGTACTTGATATGTAATGTCTTCCTATAACTTGGAGCAGCCCACCATATCAAACAAAAGCAGTATAGAAAAATCTTTACAAAACAACAAATTATTATTCTTAAATTAGGAGTGTCATATAGGAATTTATAGAAACAATAATTTCATCCATGTATATTGGATTGGCCAAGAGACATTCCATGAGTGCTGATGTACAGTATAACAAGACTGGAACTGTATATGTGTATTATTCTATGAACTGTATGAATCAGCACAGATGTAATTATCTTCAGCATTTGGCCAGCAGCATTTTGTCTACAACTCAGTTACAGCTGTACAGTGCAGCAGTTCTCCCTCTCCTCTGCTGTTTGGGACTGTGCAACATTCCAAATAGAAGGAGCAAAATCTGTTGTTAGCTGCTTTGGTCTTAAAGTTGGATCTTGCTTTGTTCTTGTTGACTTTGAGTGGGTAATATTCCACAGTATAGAAGATAGATAATAAGTGTGTCTGCTTTTTAACTGGGCAGTTCCAAGACAACTCAGTGTGAAGCTGTCTTCATTAGGACCCCGTTAGACCTTGTTTCACCTGACTGACTGACAGACTGGCCGTGATGAGGCTCCATTAGACTGCTGCACAACTCTCTGTGGACTGCCCATTTACTGAAGGGCCCTCTTTCTCTCTTCCTCTCTTTCTGTCTCTCTCTTGCTCTCTCTTGTTCTGTCTGACCAGGCTAACCCCAGGAGCCCCCTTAACCCACAGTGGTTGAAAGCCCAGTCAATCAGACGCAATGATGTTAAACTCCTCTCCAATGAATAGCCTTCACCAGTCATCAGAGAGATTGTCTGTGTCTGGAGGCTGATTAGGAGTTCATCTCAAGTAGGTTCATCTCAATTTACTGTCCATCTGAAGAGAGGAGCTGGCTGTTCTATAGCTCTGTCCTCAACATGATTCCTTTACCGTGGTGCAGACACACCTGTAATGAGATAATAGCATGGCTCACCATCTTTTATACTGCCCCTTTTCTTATGGAGTTGTTCAGCCCACAGAGCAAGCCCGGTGTATACACAAATGTGAAAGTGACATTTGAATGTCATTGCAAATGTTTCCTGAATGATATTTGATTAGGCTGACCTCAGAGGCTGTTGTATTCTTTGGACAGCATTGTTTACTTAATATCAACATTAGTTTGGGCAAAATAGAACACAATTTTCTCTGTGAAGAACACACAATTATATTTTCTCCAGTATTTGCACCACATTTTGCTGTCAAACCACAAACAAGGTTAGTTTTTGAAAATATTTAAGGCAAAAACAAACTTTTTTTTATTTACTAAGCCCTTGTATAACAATGATGAACAGTACATTCCTGCTCACATAGACACTCACAAAGTGAGGTCCTTGTCAAGGTTGTGCCAGGACAGATAGACAGGCTTTGAATTACTGTTTTTGGAATCCCTCCTGTGACACACTTTCAAGGAGAGATGAAAATTGCGTATATGGCATCGATCTCCATAATGCATTGCTCCCCCGTAGCCAGAGGGAGGTGAATGGGGAAGGCAGGCTGGACGGTAAACTCAGGAGTATCTTGGTGTAAAGAGGTTAGCGGGCAAAGGATTTGATCATGCTCGGCCATTTGGTTTAGCGTTGATGGATGTAGCAGTGTCAGCCACTGAGTGCACATCAAGCCAGACAAGTCAATAAGCCCCCATCACCTCTCATTGGTTACCCAGAGTGATGCACTATTGGAGAGACCCAAACCAAGTTCACTCCCTCCCCCTCGCCCTGTCTTCACCTGTCAAGTGATATATAGGCAGCAGGGAATCAGCCTTTCCTTACAGCACTTATAGCTACAGTTCAACCAGCAGCACTCGCATTGACAGCCTTCAAAACTCTTCCACTCTAAAGTGTATTATCACTCACTCTGATGTGATTGTGGGCTTCTCCCAAGCGGTTTGTTGTGGAGTCTCTGCCAGCTGCTACAACAGGTCATCCTGTAGTCCAACAGCTGTGATTTGCCAACAGGATGAGGGTATCTTGCGATTTAAAACAATCAGAAACAGCTATAGCTTTGTGTTGTCTGTGTTTACTGGCATCAATAGCTTGCTATGCAAAAGAAGTTGGCAAGTTATAGACATATAGTGTAATGATCTCCTTACAAATAATGATTATATGTGTGTAATGCACCAAGAGAGTGGTGGATTTACAAAGGATGTATTGGTGGGTAGTTCAGAGAACTGGCTGTACTTTTGAAGCTCAAAGTCAGTAAAGTAGAAATTGAAAGCTGTATCCATGTTCTATGCATCTCTCTGGAATTACTTAAGATTTCCTCCTCAGATCAGAGAACATGAAATATATGCTGAAGAAAAGAAATATAACCCCACTCTTTTTATTCTCCTCAGTTGCTCCATTTCTTTCTCTGTATCTTTCCCTCTGCTCTCATCTCTAATTTTCCCTACCACTTTATTGCTCTTTTCCTTTCCTACACACCCATTGCCAAATACTTTATGTGAGATGAAAAGTAAAATCTAGAAAACCCTTTCTCCTGCTCTTGGGCTGCTCCCCTTTTTATACTCCTCTTGTTGCTTGGAGTTTGGAATAGGTAGGGAAGAAGAGAGACACAGAGAGAAGAATAAACAGCCGGCTGTGATAGTAAAGGCAGACGGTCAGGCTCTGGCACCTGTACAGGCTTTGTGCTTTGTTGTGTAGTTTGGGCGCTTTGGGACCACGCTTGCAAGATATCATTGGATTCTCTCTTAACAAGCTTATACAAGACTCTTTTTATGTGGGAATAAAAGCAGTGACTGTAAAATCCCATTTTCAGGACATTGCAACATAAACAGTGAATTATAGGGCCGATGAACGGTCAGAAAAACAACTGCTCTCTATCTCTCTTTTTTTTCCTCTAGCCTATCTACAATATCTATTATATATATTGTCAGCATACCAGATATAATTTTCCCTTAATGTAATTTACTAGAAATAAAATAAAACAGGGCTAATATGGAGAGGAAAGTGATTATATGATTATATGATATATATATCTGTGTTATCATTAATTTTAAGACGCGGTGGTCTTTATAATGCATCCATGAGTAGTACCTATGTCCCTTTCTACTTTGTTAAAGTTTGGTTGACATACTGTATTTAAAGACTAATAATCTCCATTATATTGTAAACGCACAAATGTATTACTTTAGCCTCCGACCTTCTCTGAGTAACAGCACTGTGCTGGTGCTGAGACTTAGAATCTCAGTGCAGCCGATAAATATAGCAGTGGAAGCAACTTTTTCTCATTACTGTAACAAACTGTTTTTGCGTAGTTTTTGTTAGTGTTTTTAAAAATGGTTAATTTTTACTTAATTCAATTTTCTTGATTTCTTTTATTGTTTTTGGGGCTTTTATGGCCTTTAAATGACAGGATAGCGGGAAGACAGGAAAGGGGAAAGAGAGGGTGACGACATGCATCAAAAGGGCTGCGGGTTGGATTCAAACCCAAGGCCACTGCCGAGGACTCGGCCTACTGGGGATGCACACTCTACTGGGTGAGCTAGAGGTCACCCATTATCTATCACAAGTATCGTACTTTGCTACATTTCAAGTCACATCCGTTACAGAGTAAAAAAAAAAAGTCACATTTAGTTGTGAGAATAGAACAGAAGAAACCGATAAATCAGCAGCTGCAGCAGAAAAGAAGCTGCTGGTGTGTCTGCGGCTGCAGAAGGGCAGAGCGAGCAAAGTACTCTTTCCACCTCTGTTGATAATATTTCCTTCACTTACACATGGTAACAATATGCTCCCTGGATTTGTAGATACTTTCTTGCTTCCACCTGGGACAATATGTGACGTCTAAACATGCTCCTTACTGTGTCCTCAATGGAGATACCTAGGTGGGTAGAGCACATGCACATTACATGATGATTGTCAAAACTATTATAAATGTATCTTTTTTTAATTTCTCTTTTAGATCATTTTGTGTAGTTTTCCAGGGATATTGATGGGGTGTTGTAACTTACTCTTACAAACGTAGAGTACTAGTAGTTATCTTCTTTGCAATGTTGATATTTCCGCATACTTCTGCATCAGCTAAAACCATATGCTGGACTGAGCTCAACACTGCCTGGCTGGATGCTGCACACATGGTTAGGGTTTACTTGGCTTCACTCCCAGTGACTGAAAGGCTCGGTCTGGTACATCTTTCTATGTGGAAACCATGCAGGGGTTAGGGCATTAAAGCCATCTGATCAGGTGTGATGTGTTAGGATGTTACAGCTTAGATCTGGTGTGATCTGGGACCATGAAATATCTTCCCTGCCATGAGCTTTTCATCTCCTTACTATAACAAACAGAGTTTGATGTATATAAATTTAATGCTGCCTCTTAAAACTCAGTTCATCTGAACAGTACTTTGTTTGGCAACAGTTTTCCAGATGTTTTTCCATTACAACTGGCCTTTCTAGCATTGCTAGGTAAGACTATGTTTTGTGTCAGTCCTACAAAAGGTCAGAGTCCAGGGCTCATGAAATCAACTATTTTTATAGTCTCCAGACTTCTTCTTGTAATTAATTAAATGGAATTTACTGATGTACTAACAAGGAAAGTAACAGACAGTGATACAGTATACCCTAACTGTATGAATGCTTAACATGCTGAATGCACATCCATTAAATTGGAAAGCAGGTTACAATCAAAAGCATGGATTCATCTGTTTTTAACAGTTGTAAGCCTGTAACCTGTAAGGTTGATAACCATTGTCCCAAAATGGTGTGAATATGTAACTAGACCAGTTTAGTTTCGTGTAAGGGTGGGTTTATATAAGAAGGGTGATGTGAGCATCAGAGGCACATTGTGTGTCTATGTAATTCTGGTTTGTGACAGTCCCAGGGCACACTGCCCCAGATCCACAGCAGCATGTGCAGTGAGAAAAAAGACCTCTTAGACAGACCCCATCTTGTGGTGAAAGGCTCAATAACATTTACCTTCACACACTCAAACCTCCTATCTCTCAAAAACTGCACCCACAAGCTGCATCAGTTCACTGTTTTAATAAAATCAAATTAGATCGGTGTATAAATAGTATAGTAGACACCACCATTCATACTTTATGTTTTCTTTCTGTCTTCCTGTCTGAGACATTTAACTGTACATCCACCTTACAAAGTCAAGACTCAACAGTGTTCAGGTACATGGCAAAAGATATCCAAAGTGACTCGAATATCAAAAATGTTTTTTAATCAGATCATGTAGTGTTGGTAAGCATTCTGCGTAATTGCAGTATTTTGTCACTACATGTCATACTAAAAACACACGAAGATGGGACATTTCCATACCTATATTCACAAAATGTTACATTTAATCTAACCCTCCCACTAATAACCACCTAAATTAGATTATTTTTACACCACAAGTAGATTGGTGAAAAAGGTGTGTGTGTGTGTGTGTGTGTGTGTGTGTGTTTGTCTGTCCGTCCACACTGTCCTCTGACTCTAAAGTACCTTTAAATGAAATCCTTGCTCTGGTGTCAAGATTCTGCTCTGTAGCAAAGTTCATGCCGCCTTCACGTAAAGACACTCGCTTGATTTGTGGCTTATTATCAGGGTTGTAGTTTTAGTTGTAGTAGATAGTCTTACAAATATTACAATTGTGGTTGAACCACCAACTAAGTGTTTCTCTCAAATTTCATTAAAGGTAAAGTTGTGGTTGAGGTAAGAGGCAGTCATCCCCCCTGGTAGCAGCATAAGGATGGTGGTGTTGATCCCTGGGTCCGTCCATCAGTTTGTAAAAACTACTGCCAGATTGCTAAACTTTTGTTCTGAATATTTATGGTGAAACCTGTTAAACTTATGGCTGTAACCACCAGGTCGTAAACTGGGAAACCTCTTGCAGGTAGGCTGTTGTCAGTTTGGTTGCTGCGCGGCGGTATGAAACCAGCTTTAGATCAATGGTCATGGGAAGTCATGGCTAGATTGCCATGACATGCGTGTGTTATTATTAAGTGTCCACAGATGATGAATTCTAATATTTTTTATGTTCCCATGGCTTTTCATCATCATCAGTCCAACATTTTTACTTGTACATGAGACATGTAACAATCTACATTTTCTGATTGTCATGACCCTTACTGAGCACATTCATGGTCCACATAGTAGGATTGCTTTACAATTTGTCACTCCATGAGCTTTACCTCAGGCCAACATCTTTACTTTGCATGCAAGATATTGCTTAATTAAATAGCTAGATTGCTATGAAATTTGCAAAGTACATTTATGCTCCCAAGGAGATAAACTCATCGTTTTTTAAACCATCTCAACTATATTTTTTAGCCCTTCCTGGGATAAGCTTTATCAAAATAGGTAAATTGTCATTAAAGAGTATGTTATTGTAACACTTTTAATGAAGTTTGTTCAGTAGTAGTTGTTTGAACTAGTGCATTATTGTTCAAATTAGGCTCCTCTCTATATACCAGTGTGATGCTTTGCTTCAGCAGATCATATAGTGAAACTCAGCGTCCAGTTAGATGTCTGAGCACTGATGGTCACAGTCTGTGTTGTGATCCTCCATGTCAGAGGTTAAAAGGCACAATCAGGTACTCGCAGTGTGAGATCCAAGCAAGCTTCCTGGCGGCCTTTTGGTACCTGTGCCTCCTCTGGGATCTCTCTCCACATCAGTATTCAGGTCCGCTGCCTCAGCCCCTTCTCATTTCATCCACCCCTGGATATATTTTCATACTATGGGGGTATGATAGCCACTTAATAATTCATATTTAGAGTGTGTACCCATGCACTGAGGAATTCTGATTCATCCTCCTGAGTAGCTGCCCACCCTCTTGCATCATTTAAGCCTCCAAGTTCGAGCTGTGGCTTATTCGCTCAGTCTGCGCAATGCTCTTTGGAGTAGAGCTGTCAACATTTTTAGCGCAAGAGAGAAGTTTGTGTTGGTGGACCGGATTGTCTGTTTTCTTTTAGTCAGCATGCTTCTTTAAAGAGCTACAAGTTATAAGTTAACCTCATACTGGGTTTGCTCTAACTGAACCAGTAGGGTAGCACAGTGTGACACATACTCCCCTTTGAAATCTGATCGAGTCTCTACATCGTCTGCAATCACATTACAGCACAGATGTGAAGAAAACAGATTTGGCCAGTCAGCCGAAAACCAACATTGATATTATCTATAAAAACAAACAAACAAACAATGGAAACACATCTACAACTGTTTATTTGTTTTTAGACAAAGGTTAGAAGAACTGTATGTATCATTAGCATGATACAGTGAAACATTTCATGTAGAGCATTAAATTACAAAGTACATATTACTACCCTGTCTATTTTCTGGCTAGAGATGTAAATATTATTATGAAAACACATGATGCAATTTAAGAAAAATCAGCCTTTCCGTTACTTACTTAAAATGACAAGAACTTTGTAGAATCAAAGCTGTGATGCTGTTCAATTTGTTTTAGTATCATTCCCTCTTTGAGTGAATAAACTTATCTGAAACTGGTTCATTACATTCATAATTTAAATGCTTACTTACCAAACCAGTATCTGTACATGTTGATGCCTGCGGCCATTTGTAATTTCTTAATAGATACATCTCAGAAGTGGCACAGTAAAGGTATAATTTCTTTCCAATTGAGCGGTGGCAAGCTCAGTAGGGAGTTAAGTTTGGGAACTATTGTGTTTCTGGTTTAACTCCCCATAAGGACCAAAATATGGTGGTGGACAGGTAGCTGGAGAGGTGCCAGTTCACCTCCTGGGCACTGCCAAGGTGCTCTTGAGCAAGGCACCGAACCCCCAACTGCTCGGGGTGCCTGTCCATCGACAGCTGCAGCCCCCTCACTCTGACATCTCTCCATTAGTGCATGTATAAGTAATGAGCATGTGTGTGTATTTCAGGCCTGTGTTTAATGTGTATTCTTATAACAGAGTAAAAAAAAAAAGATAATTTCCCTTGTGGGATTAATAAAGTTTAAATTATTATTAATAATAATACTAATAAAGGGATAATTGAAAGAAAATATACAACATTTTAATTTTAAAATTATAAAACACAACATAGAAGCTATCAATGACATAAATATCAAAGAGAGCTATGGCTGAGTTGACACTCAGCCTTTGATCTATTGTTCTGATATTGAGTGGAACAAAATGGGAGAACAAAGTGTAATGTTTATAGTTATGTGACGGACGCCAATGGTACCTGCCTCTTATGGTGTTACATGTGGTGTCCAGATCGAAACACCATGATGGTTTCAGTTATGTGTGAACACATAGAAGCTTCACATCATTTATTCACAGACAGTTTTGAAAAACAGTGTGTGCTCTCATACTTGGCTTTATCTTGGTTTCCCAATGTTTTTTTGGGGCATTTGTGCTTTGTTCGACTTTAGTTGTATTTAGTCAATGTTCTTGTCAAGAAGTTGACCAGATAGCCCTTTTACATGTTACAATTATATGCCTGTTATGATCATTGCATGAATAATCAAAACGTTGGCTTACAGAACGGTAGCACTGTATATTCTGTAGGCTTACAGTAATTCTTTGGACTCTGAGAGAGAGCCAGAAAGGGAGAGCTGTTGGGGCCTTGCTCTTTACACTTTGTTCTTTTTCAAGTCCCACTTGTCAGAGAGAAAAAGATAAATATAGTTTATGACAAACCAAAATAAATGGGTGGGTTCAGAAATGCGCAAAACAACATGCCACAGAGGAAGATGTGGCCTACACAGGCCACATACAGACAGCCTGCCTCTGCCATGGAAATAGATGCTTACATTGGGAAAGAAAATAGTTGTGACACTGTCACAATAATTAGAGCTAGAAATGTTAAGGGTGGTGTTATCCTATCATACAAACCTACCTGGAATGTAGTCTTTACTGTGACTTTCTTTGGCGTTCTGAATGTGGGAAAAGTTTAATTCTATCATTTAGCTTTATAGATCAACTGGTCAGAGCTTAATGCGTTTATGAGTTAAATATAGTTAGCAACGACACAGGAGGGACACATTTACTTCACAAGTACTTCATTGCCGAGCTACTTGACCTTTGCTGCAACTTTTCAAAACTATAAGTTAAATTCTGTGGATGGAAGTGTCACTCTGCCATTTAGATATTTTTGTATGTTTTTAGAAAGTTAGAAAGAAAGATGATACGTTGGAAAAGTAAATATATTAAACACATATAACATGTCTCTGTATTTGCCTTAACTATTTTATATTTCAAATCTGATATATACACTTATTTATTAAGACAATATTCATTAAACATTAACATGGTCTACTTACCAGGTACCCAACTCCTATCTATACAGTCATTTTACCTTAAAGAACATGGGGGTTGCTGGTCTATCGCTGCCTTGATCAGTTTGTTAGTATTGTTTAACTTTGATGAATCCAATACTAGCTTTTTAGCATTATGCGAAAGACACATAATATTATTACATTTTAATTGTGGTTACGATTTCAGCTCCCAACGATCAGAAAAAACAGAGTAATCGAGAAAAAAATGATTATTTGGGATATTATTTATGTTGTGCAACTCTTATTTTGTCTTGTGTTCTGATTGAAAAAAAAAAGTTCAGAGAAAAGTATTAGAGGGAAGTTTCAGAGTTCAAGATGTTTTCACTGTTGATTTAACTGTTTTTCTTTTAATTCAATACAGCGGCCACTTGTAAAGTTACACCTCTGTTAGCATTACTGGTGCTCATACCACTCGTTTTTAGCCGTCTTTACAGTAAACTGAATTTCCCAGACAAAAAGGGGATAAGCCACAAAAAAGACTAATACTAATAGGAATTTAAAGATGTGATAGCACTGGATCTGATGGGAAGGATAACTCTGGGAGTTGGAAGGCGTCTGTCGTGATTCTGCCTTCTCACTCCATCACACAGGTTTGTGGTTTCGGTTTCATAATGCATATTGTTACAGCTCTAATCATTTGTCATGATGGCATGACAAAAATACCCAGAGGCTTAGCATGTAGTATGTAGTAAACTTAGAAACACACAGTTTTCTGCAGAACAATAAATAATGGACACTTTCACTGCACAAACCTCACACTTTACAAGCTTCCTCCTTCCACAGTTATGTGACTATTCAGTATAACAACACAGCGTCTGCTGAAAGAGAGGCAGCAGGAAGAGGATACGATGGGAGTTCTCCCAGGAGAGCGCTGCCCGGAGGAGGCGCGATTAGGAGGTGAAGCAGTCAAACGCTCACACCAAATGTGCTGGCACGTCATGATAACCCCAGGCTGTTCTAGGGTAAGAGGACTGACAGGCAGACTCTCCTTATGGCTGACGTCAGCTGGATTGTTTATCATCTCCTATAGCCAGGCTTGTGACAAGCCTTCCACCCTCCTTCTGCTCATTTGGAGCCGGCACACATGCACAAGCCTGTTCACTGACACACAACCATGTGGTAAAACGCTCAATTGTAGCCACCAAACAACACACTGTTTAACGGCATGTTTGCTGAGTTACTGCTCATTGGCTCTATGCCTAATAATGAAAAGTTGGAACTATCTAGTTAGGGTCAGTAGTTATTTATTGTTACAGTATAATTGATATAGGCCTACCAATGAAGAAAAACTTTGGTTCATCCTGGATTTACAGTATGAATAAAAGTGTTCTTCCAAAAGCTCTTCTACCAATATGCAATATTTATACCAGTATGCATGTTACCTTAGCCTTACCTTTAAACACAGTTTTTTCTATCTGTGGTGTCAAATAGAAAATACTTCAACACAGTTTCGCTTTGTTGGGGCTGCAAAGCGCAAAGTATGGACTGTTGTACTCAAACACTGTTAATGAATTCTGGCAAATACTGTAATTGCCGGTTGCATATTTAATTTTTTCCACATTTAAAAGGCAGTTTTTGAATTTTTAACAAGTGGCTGCCTTAGTGAGCATATGTATAAGCAGGTATGAAAAATACTACTCATGTATAATCAAAACAAACCAACATGTTCATCCTGTTAACCCACTATCTAATAAACTGCTCTGTACCACACCATCAGATGTATATTTAAGATGGAGCCATCTCACTTTGTTCATTTGTCTTTGTTTCAAATTAGCACATGCTTGCACACACATGCATACAGAACCATTCTCAGTGGGCTGTAGACTACTGGGATATTGAAGAAGCACCTGGTTGCCTGCGGTGGTTATCTTTCATTTTATTCAGCAGCTTCTGTCAGATGACAAGATGGCCGTCACTATGAAAACACCTTGGGTGTTACTGGTGCTGAATGGCTCTTTTGTTTTTGCATTCTTCTGTTGTGTGAACACTGTTATGGTTTCCTCAACTGATAATTACTGAAGCTACGTGGGCTTTTTTTTTATGCAAGCTCACACAAATGCCTGCTGGGCCTGTAACCTCCGTCTGTGAGTCTGTGTGTGTGAGTGCATGTTTGTGTAGACCTTGACTGTAATAGTACCTGACACATACTTTAGTACCTTTCAAGCACAAAGAAGCTATAATCTGCCAAAGTTTTTGACTCAGGAGAGAGAGAACAATCGTCTTGGCACAAATGGAAAGGAGTAGGGTTTTGTTTACCCAGAGATAATTTGAAACAGGTCAAAAATGAGAGCATCATAACATGATTGCCAGGTGAATTGAATGAGGCCCATGGGCCGAGGGCCCTCTTTGTTTTTCCAGCAGCGGTGGCTGGGAGCATTTGATGGATCCTAATTGAACACATATTTATTGTGCTAGGTTCAGCTGGAGTGTGACGGGTATGATGATGCCTCAATTAGAACCATTAACAGGATGATTGTGCTTGCCTTTCTGGAAAGTTTTTTAGTGAATGGGGAGTGCCCCCCTCCACCCACCACCACCACTGTGATCCGGCTTTCAAAGCACAAGTGCCCGCCGGCCATCTGGGAAAATCGCCTCATGCTTTGACGAAAAGGATGATGGAGGCTTGGTTCATCAGTTGTCGTGGAGACACAATGCAATAACAATCCTTTTAGCCTGTGAAAGAAAAATGCCAAGATGTGTGAAACAGCCAGTTGGGCGAGGAAACTGCCCTTTGAGATGTCTGTCCAGGAGCTAGTGACTGAACACAAAGTTATCTTCACTCCTTCAGGGCAAAATGTGAGCAGTCATGGGGGGCATGCTAGAGTGTCAGAGCCAGTAAAGAACTTATAGCTTGTTTAAGGCTTAGGAGAGTGTTGTGACCGTAGAGGCCTGTGTAGCAGCTGATAGGTTTGAGTGTGTCTAACCCTGTGATCTGTGTGCTAACATTGGCCTACTGGGGTAAGATCAGTTCCTCAACTCTCTTTCTTTGTCCCCTGTGAAGGGAGGCTTACCCAAGGACCCCCTGTTTACTCTGGCCTGCACAATGGCAAAGTCTAAACTCCCTTTGTATAGTGGATTTAGGCTAGATTTACTTCAATTTGATCTGGGAGGGCCCCTTTTCATCAGCCTGGAGGTCTAATGCCCTTAACTGGCTTAACCTGGCTCCCCTTGTGAGCCTAGGACCCTCATGCCCACAATCTCTCGCCTCTTTGCCACTCCTACTTATCCCCTGCTCTCCGCCTCGCCCTCAAGTCCCCTGAGAATCCCCAGCATCACTGCGGTTTGACTGTGGCAAAGCATGCTGGGGCATGCTTGGTGACACCTAAAACTCCTGTTTAACATGTCATAAGCATGCTATGAATCAGCATAAAACATCAGCATGACTGATGGCAGTTGTGTGAAAAACTGCCGTTCTGGGAATGAACAGGTAGATTGTATGGAGTTGTCCTTTTAGCACTTACTAAAAATATAGAAATGCAAGAATGCAACCTCACATAATAGATGCTCTTTTCTTTGGTATTCTTGACACTATTTATAGTTTAATATCCACTGTAATGGCTTTGCTCATAAATAAAGATGATATGTCAGTATGCTCTTTTTACCCCAGGATTTAGAGGTATCCTAGACAAGAGGGTGCTCTCTCTTCAAGTGGACACTACTCTTTCAGAAAACATGTTTTTAAGATACAGTTAGAAAGTGATAAAAGTGTGTATTTTAGCATGCCTTTTATCACAACTGTCAAGGATCACCAGACACTATATGGGACTAAATCCCATCTGTGGTGTTTGTCCCTCTAACACTGATGTTCTTTTTCCTCACAACCTTATAATCTCAGTTAGTAGTAATCCGGCTGAGCTGTCCTTTTGGACACATGTAGAACTTCCTGAAAGCTTGAACTGGGCTTCCTGTTTGACAATGCAAACGGTGGACATGAAGAGAAGCACAGCAACGTGATATTGTCATTTCCCAGATATGCCGCCAGTCTTTAGTCCTCATCTTTTGACATAGCCAAGGTTAGGCTAACCACAAAATGGTTTCTCGTTGTTGCTATGTGCAATATAAACCCTGCCCCCGAATTCTGTATTCATGAGACGAAAAAATATTCTTTTTAAAAAGTTGTTTTGAATTGCAAATTTTCCCAAATCAGCACCTAACAGTTCACAGTGGAGGAGAGTAAATGCGGGGACAGTATAGCGCTTATCCCTACCCCTGTAAGCTTCCCCACACTGACATGCTGGCTGCCAGACTGTGCTCTGACATATGTGCCCAAATTGTCATGGCATAATTATGTAACCTAGACCATTCAGATTATTCAAATGCCGCCTGAAAGTGTCATCTTCAGTGCCGGTGAGGCTCTTGAGACCTGTCACCTTCTGAATTTGAAATGGTTAAATTTTGAGGATGGGTATCTCGCTCTCGTTCCAGCCACTCTCTTCTCTCTCTCCCCTCAAGCTTGGCCTAATCCAGAGGCACGGCGTCACTGCAGCATCAGTGTTACCTTTGATGGGCCCGGATTAAAGCAAATCTACATTCCTTTGGTGGATTTCAAACGCTGCCTGAACAATGATGCCAGCCAAAGGCGAGTTAATGAGGCCTGCAGTGGACTGGCAACGAGTGACTTTAAAATCAACCTGATTAGGGTCAGAGATATTATCTCTGCACCTCCCTCCTCCCTTTGCTCCTTCACTCTCACTCTGTCTCTCTCTTGCATCTCACCACTACAGTTTTGCCTGTTTCCTCCTTTCAATTTTCTCCTCAAGTCACCTCATTTTTCACTCTCTCTTCCCCAACTCTACTCCTCTCTCCCTCTCTCTCCTTTACCCTAGTGAGTGAGGCCTGACTTAATTAGTGGGCTGGAGTGTGAATGTGCCTTTCACAGGGTGTTAATGAAAAGCTTTGCGCTTTCCCTTTCACTGTATTAGTGACTGAGTGCAACCCCCCCCCCACACACACACACCCTCTTTGCCTACCTCCTCCCCTCCCTCCATTTCTCCTCAGCCCATCTGACCGTAGGGAGGTGTTATTACAGGGGCTGTTGACTCTGCGGCTTTAGGTTTTGGGTCTCTGTTGTACTGAGCTGATAGCTTAATTAAACATGCAAATCGGATCTATCGAACATGTCTTAACAACCATTCTCTGTGTAGCTGTTATGTCATGTCAGATGGTCTTTCTTTGTGTTTGAGCCTTTTAAAAAAAAAATCTAATTATACAATACTAGCTCATGTGAACACGCTCTTCCAGCTCAAGGTAAATTACATTTATAACAAACCTGATTGATTTTGATGAAACAGTATGTGTACAGTAGTGCTGGTCATTGGTTGGAGGGCACACTTCACAATCTATCATTTTACTTTGTATAAAAAATTCCACTGTTCTCAATTCTGCTTTTGGGGTGGGTTTTTCACTTCATCCATAGAATAATTCATGAAAAGCAGTATATTTTCCTTTGTGACAGATATCTACATTTTTGATTTTGATAAAGGTCCAGACAACACTGTATTTAGACTTGCAGGAAATATTGTTTGAAATATTTAAAGTCCTACTCTATGCCACCAACATTCCAAGAAACTAAATTATCAGTGCCTAACATCTATTACCCCACAGTGCCACCATAGTAAAATAAGCTAACATATTCATCAGCCACCAGTAATATTCATGTATAAGCACCTAACAGTATGTCAGTGCTACTGTCTCCGCAAGCTTGTGTGATGGCTGCTATGCAGATATGGTGAGAAGTATTTCACCAGGGGTTAAGCAACCACTTGAGATTGATTGATGCTTTTTGACTACCGATATGGTTGCACCGCAAGTAATAATGAATAAGGGACAACTTCTACCCCATCTTGTCTACACTCCCCAGACAAACCATGGCTCAGTAATAGAGAATGTGTAATCTTACATATAATAAAATTGGTAGCTTCACTTTTCAATCTGTTGCTAAACCAATGTTTTGTTAAACTAGGTATTAGCAGTCTATCTTGGATTACACTAACATTTCTGTGTAGAGTATGTACTGTTTTTAAGACCGCTGTTTGCTGACACTTGTGTGGGGCTGCACCTTTTACATATTTCACCACAATGCTATTACTATCTTATCACTATCCATATCTTATTATGGAAACTCGATACAGGGTTAGTGATTATAACAGGGAAATTAAACAAGTGTCACAAGGTCAGCAAGCAACATTTTAAATAAGCATGGTTGCTTTTGAGATTTTATTTATGTGATGGAATATATTTCACTCATGTTTTATAGGTAAACTCACATACCCTATGTCAGACATTAATCTGAAATATTTAACCTCATCATTTAAGATTGTATAAAAATACAATTTAGTCCTTTTATATAATTTAATAAGCAGAAGTCAATAGAGAAACAGTCAATAGAGAAACACAGAAAATACCAAATATCTTAAAATAGTTTGTTTATGGTGTTAATGTGTGTTTCATTACTTAGTGTATAATTGTTTACTTGTATATTAAATTTAAATTATACTGTACATTTATTTTTATTTCATGTAGCTAACATATAGGATACAAACATATTAAAACTGTGTAAGCAGGTTCTCTGTCCCTGTGGGTTTCAAACATCATCAACTAGAAATCCCTATTTAACCAACATTCTCTACTGCATCATTGGTTGAATTGAGATAATAATTTGAATATGCATACCGTTTCTGTTGGATTGGTGGCACATTTACAGTAGAGCTTTACATTTAGCTGTTTCTGCTGTCATCTGCCAGTCATTGATGTTTGATGAAGCTGTCTCTCCCATATACTGTCTTGTGGCAGCTCCTAGCCAGGGAACAAGCTAATCCTGTGTTGCAGAGATGTATAATGATATCCCTGGGCACTATAGGATGTTTCTCTCTGTATGGTGCCAGCTTCCTGGGCCTCTGGCGCCAGTCTTTATGGGCCCCGTCCCAGCCCCTGCACCCCAATGCCAGCCATAGCCTTTAGGCGAGGGGCAGGCTTTGTAAGGCCTTGCCTTGTCACTTCCCACTAAGGAAATTACAAAGCATTGACAAAAAAAGCAATTTCTTGGCCATTGCTTGTCATCGAGCTAATTGAGAAAGGAGGGTATGTTTGGAGTCTGGGGAAGGCAGACAAGTACATGTGACAACGGGGGGGACTTCTTGATTGGCAGTGGCCATGTGGGAGAGTACTATGTGTTTGTGTGCGTGCGTGTGTGTCTGGGTCTGTGTGCAGGATAATCCTGGAGAATCTCTCTCTTTGAAGGGGAACAGATGTAGATTTGCATATGTGGAGGGTCCCCAGCCTGTGATGAGATTAGCTGGTTGGGATCTTTCTTCACAGCAACTCGAAGGTGCATATTTAATAAATGCCTGGAGCTAGGCTGGGGCGTGCAGGCCTTGGCCCTCAGAGAGCCACAGGACAAAGGCAAACGAGGCCTATGGCAGGCTGGTCCATATGGGAACAGGGTTGCTTACAGATTGCACTAGCCTTTCATTGGTTGTGGGACTAGACTTTAAGGGTTTATATACAGAGAGAGGGGAGCACTTGGCGGGCCACTTCTGCATTCTCTCAACAACGAGAGGTAATAAAGGGATTTTGAGCTCATCGTGGCTCATCTGTGTGCTTGTTTGCTTGCTAGGGTGCTTGTATGTGTGTGAGAGAGAGCACTTTGCATGTGTGAGAAGGTAAATGTGTGTGTAGTGTGCGCATGTGTTTGCATGCAAGTCTGTGTGCATTTGTCATAATACAACCAATTGTGTGCATTTAAACATAGTATATAGCATAAAACATAATATGATATAGCAAAAACCTAACAACATGACGATTATGTAATATTAACCTATATAACATATAATATTAACCTAACATAACAGTGGCTGTAAGGAGGATGTCAAACATAATTTAATTTGTTCAGCTCATAACTATTTATTTCGATAAAGCATCTCAGTTGTTGGGTTGCTGTTGTACAATGCATTATGCCTCTCTTGCATCAGGTAACATTGTCAAGTCTTGTTTACACAAATAACAAGTGTCCCCATATTCCCCCAACTTCCCACTGGACTACTACAAGCCATTTGAACAAGAAAAGAGCTGTCTTCCAACAAACCATAATACATGCATTGCGTAGGAAACCACAACAGACATAACAGCTCATGTTCATCTGTTATGAATTCCGACCTATTAATGGAGAATTCGTCATGCACTGATTTCAGTGTAATGTTTTGGCAAGTCACTGTTGTTCAAGAGTTTTCATACACAGAAACCCAAGTTAACATTTTTTAATCCTGGAATGAAGTCACAAGTGTAGTACTTTTTTTAACAAGTATCAAGACATCTGTGAAAACTTTACTTTATCTAGCCTTATTGTTATCTTTCCTTTTTTTTCCTTGTGTTGCTCTATTGATTTTTTTTTTCCCAATGAGAGCATACAAAAGATAAAACGTATCCCAGAAATCCTCAATCTTGTTCTTAGACGATCCCAATGAGTTGTTCCCTATTCATTGGGGAAGTAGCTCATCCTTTTTTAAGAGATTGTGGAAGGAAAGAGTTTTGGAGGAGTATAATTTCCATCTCTCTTTCTGTTGCTCTCTCTAGGTTTTCCCTTTCCAGTTTGTGGAGGGACTGTGTCCACTCAATTTTCACTCAATAGTTTGATCATCTTTGTCTCACAAGGAAAGGGGGAAGTGAGCTAGAGTAAAAGATGAGAGAAAGGGGAGATAGAGAAAGGAGCTGGACTCTCCCTGTGGTGCAGTCTTTCCCGGCGCAGCCCGGCATAATTCAAACATGTGTGAATACGTAGCACTTTACCTCTCAAAGGCAGTCACTAAGGGTAAAGTGTAGCATCAGATCATAGCTCTTAGGTCTTTGGCTTGTTTACCCCAAGATCTAGTGTCAAGTAGATCTGGGAGACACGGTTTTCTTTATATTTTTTTTTTAAATTTCTTTTCACTAGCGCATCTGGAGATGCATTAGTAAGAACAAACAACATGTTTACAATGAGGTAGGGTTGAGGGGGAGGTAAATGGAACCTTATCACTATAGAGGAGGAGGAGGAGAGGAGGAGAGTTTAATATGAGAAGAATTCACAAGACAGTAAAGCAATGTTTTGAGAGATTTGAGGTTATAGAATTGCAGAGAGAATACACAGGTGGGAGATAATGATGTATAGAAAGAAGGCAGAGGAGGAGAGAGACAGAGAGAGTGCATGGGAGGGCTTGATTGGATGGGGCTATGCTGGTTAGGGGTGGGGAGGTGGGGGTGGGGTGGCCTACCCAGCATTCTCAGTGGATGTGGCAGTCCTCTGTGGACCTCCTCACACAGACACCCCAGCTAATGAATCAGACCTGGTTTCTACCAGTCAGAAAAACTCTGTCTCTGTACTTGCCAGAACAAAGCACACCTCCATTAATATTTTAGCATTTTTTTTATCTCAATGCTAACACCGCTCAACACTATTTTTGTTAGGGAGACCGTGATAGAAAATATTGGGAAAGATGGAGAGGGGGAAAGGGAAAGATGGAGATCCAGACAAAAAACAGTAAGAAAGACCTTGTGTTCTCAGGATTTTAACTTGTTGGGTGTAATTGTCCCATTGGTAGAAGAGTTGCTTCCTCTGTGCCGTCCAGCAGGACATCAAAGACAGAGCCTGATATGCCAACTATCGGGGACACAGAAGAAACATTTGAATGAGGCCAACACAGACAAACCTGTCAGTATGATTGCATTCTAGCCAGATACAATAGTTGAACTTAAACTACAATGCTTGTTGGTGCTGATATTTACTTTGTTTTTTACATAATATATGGCTTCCACTGTTAATATTTGTCATTCTCAGGCAGGGATTTCAACAGTCTGAAAGGTTGCTTTCCTGTCACTCACTCCCATCTCTTATCTTATGCTTGACTCCTGTCTTTTCCCAGTGTAAGTGTACCTTAGAGGGAAGAACTGATACTATTGGTATTGGGAAATTATCTCTCTCCTACTTTGTCTGTCTCTCTCTTCAGTCTTTCTCAATTTCTTTGCTTGTGGCAAGTAGCTGCAAGATTACCATCTGACATCTCTTAGATTGTAACCACAGGAATGACTTGCTATTTTTCCTTAATTGAATTATCACACTGTGCTCCTTTGGGATGGCACTCTGCCCTAATAAAATGGACTGAGGTAATCCATAAGAAACTATTGGGAAGGGCATAGGACGCTTAGCCATGCCTATTACAGACTCAGACATTTTACACACTTAATCTACTATTAAATGAAATCTCTCATTTTTTAACATATCCCATGAGAACCTTCTAGCCAACCCCATTTATAATCATCCCATTTGTAACATTAGCAAAAAAAAATAAAAAAACAAAAAATAAAGAACAAAGTCATTGCAATTCACCATGTAGTCTACACATTACAGTAATTACTGGGCAACAATGGACCCTGGATCTCTGAGTTTGCTCGACAGAGAGAGATTCACAAACACAAAAGGAAGGCTTTCTAGACATCCTGTCTCAGACACGTAGATTAATTGCTTCTTTGTACCCAGAAATGGAGGAGCAGCGCCTTTACCTGCATGCTGCTGCCAGGGGCGGTCGGCCCAGGGGATATGTGTAGGGAAGGAGGAGGACCATGGCCATGTGCAGGGGGGGAGGCCTGTATTTGGGTGTCGCATAGAGCCTGAGGTGGAATAGGTGGTGGGGTGATGGTGAGGGAGGGGTGAAGGGTGCCGTCAGGAGATCCCGGGGCAAGCGACCGTGGGCATTCGGCTGTGAAAAGTCATTCAGAGGGAAAACGCTGGGCATCCTTTATTTATTTGTGTCTGAAATATTTATCTGTCACGCAGGCCGTTTTATAATGGGGCTGTCAGTCTCCTCTGCCCACTCAAGGGTGCGGACATGTTGCCCTGAGCACCCGCTGTGGATCTCCCGTGAATAATTGCTGGAATTTCACTTTTGGGAACGTTGCTCTGTGACCCTGAAGCTTGTTGTTTTTCTGCATCAAGAGAAAGGTAGAATGTTTTAAAGTATTTACCTTTGGCTTGGCTTTTTCATCCACACACACACACACACACACACACACACACACACACACACAAGTTTGGAAAATAAATAATGCATCCCTTTACTCCAAGATGAAAACCCAATCAGGCTGAAAATCCCTGTCTTGCTGCACCTCTGAGCTGCCAAAGCTGCTGGTTAATGTGATGCTCACTGTTCTAATGCGTCGTTGTGTCGACACTCAAAGCGGAGGCCTCTTCTGAAGGAACGTGCACTCCCCAACATTAGTGGAAATTTTAATCTGGTGTAATCGCCTAAATGAAAGCCTACTTGTGTGTTTCCAGTAAGCTGTAACGTTGAGTGAACGACAGATCTGCCATCTTTTGAATTGTTTCATCACCACCGTCTTCAGGGAGGGACGTGCAAGTTTAAAATCATGTCAAGCGGATAAAGAGACTAAGCACACAACAACAATACAAATATGTTTTGTAAAGTGTGGAAGATGGCTCTGATGAGGGGCGGGTCAGGTGGGAGCCCTTTATGACGCACCACATCTCATCTGTTCACACTAAATCAGCTAAGCTCACGTAGGCTGTTTTTTTTTTGCACACAAACTATATGGTCACACTATTGAATAGAATGCTTGGAAGTTATTGTGACTTCTTTTACAGATAATATGGGCTTTCTAAACAGGCTCTCTCACAGATGGATGTCTGCACTTGTGGACCTGCAAGAACATGAATGAAGATATTGTATTCACTATGTGCAGGTGTACACAGAGAAGTGCCAACTATCTACATTCAGACATACAGTACATATGGAGACATGCAGAGGTATACTGAAGATGCACATGTCCCACATATACCGACTCACAATTAGGCTAGTGAGCACAAAACAGTAGTACATAGACTCATACACATGCACACCAAAATGCAATGCCTGTAGTCTGAGCATGCATAATTAAGGTGTACCTTGTTTGGAGAGAGTGCATGTCGCCTCTCGATGTGCACACCACATCCCAGAAAGAAGCTTTGAATAATGAAAAGTGTCACCTATGCAAAATGCAGGAGATGAGTATGCCTGCCACTGAATGTGCTTTGTGCATGTTTTGTGTGTGTGTGTGTGTGTGTGTGTGTGTGTGTGTGTGTGTGTGTGTGTGTGTAGTGCATATCTGAAAATATGGGCACAGGTCTGTGTGTGCGTGTGTGTACGTATGTGTACACATAGATATGTGTGCAGATCTACAGACAGACAGAGGTGTCTGTAAAGGTGTGTCTGCCTATGATGATGGAGAGGGAGGGCTCTTTGTCATTTCACATAGTACTTCTAGGACACTGAACCATATGTGAGTGTAAGGAGCTGACAGCTGAGGCCCAGTCTTCCTTCGTCCAACCTCTCACATCCTAACCCCCTAGCATCCCTCCCTCTCGCCGCCTGTGCTTTCTGAGTGACAGCTCTTGTTGTCCTGTGAAGCAAAGGCACAAGCACAGACATGGTCCAGGATGTCTGTCAGGAGCCATGTCTTCATCACAGTCCTTATGCTGATGATGAGCTCTGAACAGTATAGGGTGTAGGGTACTGGCAGCCTTTGCACATCACATTCAATGCTACTGAATGTGTTATGTGTTGAAACACTCAAAATGCTTGTCCTTGAATGACCCTGACTTAAATTAAATGTAACTCTTTCCACAGATGATTTCTTTGTAACTGAAGCATATACTACAAGACACAATAAGCATGATTCAATTTTGATACATGAATTAGCGTTCCATCAGAACCAAGAGATACCGTCACCATGTAATCTAGCTCATGAGTCGGCCAGTTACAAATATATCATATTGTTTGGAACTGTTGTCATTACATTCTGCGATGCCATGTTACATCCTGCCACGATCTGCGGTGCCCAGCTACGTCCTGCTGGGCCTTGTAACGCCGCACAGTGCCCTGCTATGCCATGAACTACTACAAAGAACTACTACAAACTACTATTTTTTTTGGGACTGTTATTGCCACTCTTCATTCTAACCCCAACCGGTCGTCAGACACCGCCTACCAAGAGCCTGGGTCTGTCCCAGGTTTCTTCCCAAAGGGAAGTTTTTCCTTGCCACTGTCACACTGTTGCTTGCTCTGGAGGAAACTACTAGAACTGTTGGGTCCTTGTAAATTCTGGAGTATGGTCTAGACCTGCTCTATCTGTAAAGTGTCTTGAGATAACTCTTGTTATGAATTAACACTATAAATAAAATTGAATTGAATTACCTAATCAGTGTTACGTTTCAAATACTTTGTCGAACCCAGTCATTGATTAGATCTGCCAGTGAAAAAGTCAGTAAAAGCCCAGTTGTGTTAAATACAACCACGGCATAATTTCTTGTTTACATAAGAAAAATGAAATGTAAACCAGAATGATGGCAGCTATATATTCATGATTAATATAAGCATCTGAGAAGGGCCTTATAAATCCACTGCAAATCCCTCAAACAATGATGTTGTTATGATTTGTTTATATCTCACAAGTCTCAATAGCATGATACATACTGTCATATGTCTTATTGTTTGAAGTTTTTTAAAAATGTGTTCCTCTTGCAAAAAAAGGAAAATGCTATTTTAGACAAGCCAAGTAGGTCAGATGGTCTCCAGATACAGCATTGCAGTGGGATTTATTGTTATGGATGGAAGAGTGAACTCTATGGTGATGGGTTACCAAATCTGTTGGAGCAGAAGCAGTACAAGGAATCAGGACAATCAAATGGGGTGGATCTGTACTTCACAGGGACAAAAGCAGTGCAGATAGACTAGGGAATGATAAAGTAAGCTAAGGAGATGGATTGTGCCCTTAGTTTTCAGAGGCTTTAGTTGGCCCATGAATTAGTAAAGTGGAAAAGTAGCTAGTCATGTTCAAGAGCGGGTTTCAACATGGGGGTAAGCTGAGTGGTGAGCAGAGACTCAGGTAGTGGCCAGTAAGAGCTCCACTTGGGTCAGGCTGTAGGGAACGCCCTTTTAATCTACTGACATCACAGTCTTATATCATTATGCAGGGTCTGAGACTAAACATGGGGTGTTGCACCCCCTGTTTTGGAGTCTAGCTTTCAAAATAAAGTTCACAATATTTGAAAATAGAATTTTTTTTAATTTCATTTAATCATCACAGTCACAATGTGAGTGGTGGTTGGTGTCATAATATCAACTGTGAAACCATACTATGTAACATTTTGCTGTACATTGTACTTAATAGCATACTTAAAAAACAAAATTAAAACAAACCAAAGAAAAGGACATTGGAATGAAATACAAGGTCATGCTACGCCAATATATTTACAACCAGATCATTCCACACCTGTTCTGTTTTGCATGTGCCTTTTATTGATTAGTGAAATGCTAGAAAATGAAAAAAACTAATTCCAACTGAACAATAACCCTGGGGTATCTTCTAATTTGTGTGTCTCTTTACACCACTCTGATGTGAGCAACTTACTATTGGGTAAAGGATGGAGAGACAGAGAAAGTGTGTGAGAGTGAGTCAGAGAGAGAGAGGCCTCTCACTGCTAATTAGTGGCTTTTTGATGAAAATGGAGGATAAATGTTTATTTTCCTTAACTGTGCCACAAGGGAGGGTAATTGTAATTTTTCCTTAGAGCAAATAAAGAAGTTGAAGGAAGCTAATGATAGAGTGCTCTCACTTCCTTGCCATTTAATAATGATTGCAACCTGGACCATCATACATAAAGTCTAAAACCATCTGTGTCTTCAAAATCCAACTGCAGTCAATATTGAGGGATTTGTTTAAGAACGAACATATTCTTAAAATGGAAGGGCTAGATTTGGTATTTCCTCACCTCTTTATGTTTCCTGATTTAACTACGTACAATTGCCCTCCACCCACTTATAACTAGCTACCTTAAAACCTCACCCGTTGGCATAGACGAGACATAATATCTAATTAAGTTTCAGAGCTGCATTTTCATTTGTTAATCACTTAAGTGCTTCGAGGATAACCTGATATCCAAAGGTCTGGTCCCAGTAGCCCAAAATGTCAAAATGCAATTATATGCATGATTAGCCTGACCTGTTTCTATAGCACCCTCCCTCCCTGCCTCTCGCTGCTGGAGAAGCTGACAACTGCTGGCATGTTTATTTTGATGAGATTAGGTGTGGAGGAGGCCCCCACTGTGTGCAGCGGTCATGGCACCCCCATCTGGTCACTGGCGGAACTAACAAACAAACCACCTCTAGTCAGCGGTGGGGAGAAATGAAAAGATAGGGGGGTGGAGGAGAGAGCACTTGCTCTTCAATCTCTATTTAGCCTTAGGAACTGTGTGGAAAAATAGTAACAAATGGAAAATAAATAAATAAATAAATAAAAACAATTTATGCTTCTTAAAGGATAATATGATCACAAATTATTAATCAAATCATCTTGATCCTGTGTGTGTGGGGGGGGGGGGTACATCGTGGTGCTTAGCAGAGCAGCAATCCTTTCTAATCTGATTGTGTAGAGATAAGGCGGCTTTAGCCTTACCATTGTGTGACTCTGATTAAAGGGGGCAGGAAGCACACTGCTCTCCGTGGTGGTCATAGAGACAGGTGAAGCGCACATACAGAGACTCACATGCAAATGCTGATACGGATATAAATATGCACAATCACTCAAATACACTTTCAGACATGTACGTAGACAAATGCACACAAAGAACATGTACAGACTTAACACAAAGTAATTATTGTAAGTCCAACATGGATGTCATTTTCGATTGTGTGCACACAGAGACGTGTAATGGAGGAAAGATATTGGCACATCCACACTATCTTGCATACTGTTAATCCAACCTTATCAAATAATTTATAAACAAATTAAAGACTCTTGTTCAAAGTTCTGTTTAAACAATAATAAATTATGTGTTTCTTAATTTGTTAATTATTTCTCTAGATAAAACCTCTATGGTATAATCCTGATGAGCAGTTGTGTAAATCTGAACAGAAGTAGGCACGTAGTTTGTCTGAGGGAACAACTCTGATTTCATTACACTGTCACACACTTACACCGCATAATCATAAGCAAACATAAACTCGCCCATTCATGCTCCACATCAGAACGTTCATATGCCATGTTCCTATGAAGTTAGCCTGCTTAGCCTAATTGGGTGTGGATTTGAGTTTGGAGTTAATAGATTTGAAAAGGAATATCTGAGGAAGTGTGCATTTTGACAAAGGCTGCAGGCTGGGATGTATGGAGCCCATGTGTCCCTGGAGAGTGGCCCTGGGTCCCTGGGTAGCCCATTAGAGAGTGTAACCCCCCCCCCCTCCAGCTACATGGCTACCCATACCGAGGGAGACCACAGCAGCCAGACGCAAAGCAGAATATTCATGTTACACTACCGTGTGCGAGTGATCCTTAAGACGGCTTACGCACACACTGCTGTACACAAAGACAAACATAACACTCACACAGCCAATGATAATTCTGCTCGCACGCAAACATGAAAAAGCCCGAGCACCCCTGATGAATGTTTGAAATGAGGGAAAAAAGGAACAGGCTTAGTCATTTTAAACATCAAAAATAACTGCATCAATTTAACTTTTCAATTATATTGCATCATCTGTTTGAAATAGTATACAGAATGTTGAAACACAGAGGAAATCACCAGTTGGTTAAATCTCAGTTTGTCTGTGGGATACTTCATGCAGTCAGGGTTTGGGAATCTGAGGCCAAAACCAACATGGGAAGACCCCAAATGCAAAGGGGTCTCTCAAACAGGAAAGGCCTTGAGAGCTTTTTGAACACCAGAAGTCATTATACAGTGCCACATCTGAGAGACAAAATAAAGACTAGACTGACCTATGACCGTAACCATTTTCACCTCTGCACAGACCACCTGGGAAAGCAATGAGTTAATGTTAACTACCCTTTATGCAGCCTTCTCTCGTCCATTAACTTAGAAACAATTCTGCTGTCACTCAACCCTCAAACAAACCTAAGTGTTTGTAGAGATTTACAGTGGACATGTAAGATGTCAAGTCCATTGTGTCATCATAGCTTTTTAGTACTCCACATACAGTATGTTGTTGGCCTGAATTTGAAAGGGTTTGGGAACTTTGAATGTTTGTTTTTTATTAGCTAAACATAATACTGCTAATCAAAAAGTACTGATAGTCACAGTTGTGTTTAGTCTTTTATTCAGCTTCAAAATACTATGCTTGCAAGATACCAACCTACTGTGTAAAGTCACTCATTAACAATATACTGTATTGTAGAAGTCAGCTGTATAAGGCATACTTATTTTTTTTTTTAAATCTCCTGTCTACAAATAAGTTGATTAGAAATGTATTTTGCTTTATAATACATTACTTTGGTTTTGCTCAATGGCATTCAAGAAAAAAGACGTGGTTCCATATTTTAACAACCTTCTGTTATCTTTCCTTACGTTGGTGATGTTCCAGCATCTACTTTGAACCCCTTAGTCCTGGTTTATTGAAAGCCAGGAGTACAGTATACATGTAAGGATGCAACCCACTACCCGAATATAATTAAATTCAGATTAGTCCTCATCTAGCCCGCCATCCTGACTTGTGTTGACTTTAAGTTTGCTCACAGGCTGTTGGCAGGGCCAGCCGTTTGAGGTGCTGTGGGCTGCGAGGCTTTGAGTGTGACCTCATGTTCCATTCTGTTTCTATGCCGCTGTGCCTCAGCTCTCCGTCCTCCTGGGCTGACACTTCACTGTAGCTCCAACAACTGCTGTGGGACACTAAACATCTGTAAGCCACCGCTCCTACTCAGCCGCCTCTGCACTGGGCAAATGCGCTCTGTGCTGCTGCTGCTGCTGCTGTGTATTTCCAGCACAGTTTGTGAGGCTGTGTGCAGCACACTTTGATGCTGCTCATATTTGGTACGAGTTGTAAGCCAATGTGTCCACATGTGTACAGCCACAGTGGCTGGTAGATGCCCAATTTTACCAGCCACTTTTTCTGGAATTAAGATTTATAAAAAGTGCATTAGCATATTTTGAATTGCTTAAATGCTTTATTTATAGATATTTTCATGGTGAACAATCGGACTGCAATCACATAATTCAATGTGCACATAATTCAAATTTTACAAATATGTTGCACTTTCGCCGCATAAATTGCTGATTTCCACGCAAAATAATACGGGGCTTGCATGATTTCATAATCCCCGCATTTTCATTGCAAAAAAGTCACATATATCTTACCAGAAAGTTGAAAAATGTTGCGTTTATTTCACACAAGAGCAGCCATTTCCCCCTGTTGCCATGGGAACGTTATGAAGTGACGCAGTAATTACGCAACAAGACAAACACTTTTTCATCAAACCGCAGTTTTTGCAAGTTCCCGCAATTTCATCGCGTACAACTTGCATAAAAATCCTACATATTCAATCGCATTTTTTTTAAAAACATGCCGTATGATCAAGGTTTTTTTTACCCTTTCCCAAAAAAATTCAGCATTTTTCTGGAAGGACTGTAAAACCGGCAAAAGTCTCTAATCAAAAATATAAGTAAACAAGATTATAAATTTGATCAGACAATTAAACTTTCGAGACCATGGTACAATTGTGTTTGGTCATTCTACCGAAATTTTATGTTTAATGAACATAAAAAAAAAACATGTTGATTTATCTCTTAGTAACATAGCATTAAAGTGCCACTTTAGTCTTCTTCAGACTCATCATCTTCCTCCTCAGATGTCTTTGTCTCATCTTTAAGTTGGGTCTTTCTCTTCTTGGCTCCTCTTTCCATGAAATCTGGCCTCCTTGCTCGATGCTGGCCTGATACCACAGCTGTATGGCTGAGTTGGGATCAAAGTCTTCAATGTCAGGGCTGGACAGCTGCACTGTGAGCAGGTCAGATAGTGTGTCCGACCTCAGACCTGACCTCCAGTCACTCTTCACTTGTTTCATCAAATTGAAACCCTGTTCACAGTCTGCTGTGGAGCCTAGGGCTGCACAATTATGGCCAAAATGATAATCACGATTATTTTGATCAATATTGAGATCACGATTAATTATCACGATTATTTGTTGATTTTAACCAAAACTAATTTTATAGTCACATCGGCTATTTATAACTGCTTTCATATCCATATTGTGCTACATTTCACTTATGTTGAAGTTGTATGTTGTACATACATACAGCTGCTACACAAATATCATATACACAAATTATCTGAAATAAATAGCCTAGGATATGTTTAAAAAAATGTATCTCTGAGAAAGTTCCTTTACTTGTTTTCAACAACAATAACAAACTGATTAAAAGAGAGAGGGGGAGTGCGATGGACGTATGCTGAGTGACGGCTGACTCATTATGAATGGGTCCAGCCCGGGTCGAATGGCGGGTCAGCAGAGTTACACGCATCGTTTGTATGAAATGTCTGTATTGTCACTGCGCTGCATTTTTATGAACTATGATATTCTGGCCATGGGTCACATCTCTCGCCCAGGTCCAGCAGGCTCCGTCTCACACGCTATTATTCTACAAACTGAAGTTAGTTGCATTCAATAACTTCTTCTGTGTCTTCAGTCTCTTGATTTATCTCTGGCCAGATCAGCTGGTCCATGTTCGGAAGCTGCTGGTACAAACTGCTCTAGAGGAATGTCCACTGGTCTGGAATCAGATCCAAATCCAATTTGGATCTGATTCCAGATCCAAATTTTATATTAATTATATTTCAAAATATTCTGCTGCACGCACACACACCCACACACCCACACCCACAAGACAAGAGGTCTTCCAACTTTGTGCACTGGGGGTAACTATTTACTGCGTCCTTAAATGTCAGCTCCAGCCTATGGGCTATGCAATGGACACCCAGGATATAGGACTTGTCGCCACATAGTCTGCTGACCACTCCACTTCTGGACCCTGTCATCACTACTGCTCCGTCTGTTGCACAAGCAATCAGTTTCTCCTGCCAACTCTCATCATCCTCACACACCTCTCTCATCATTCTTATGATGGCTGCTGTGGTGTTTTCTGCATTTGGCTTATCAACAGCCTGGATTCCAACAAAGTGCACCTCGACTTTCCCTGCTTGGCTCACTCTGGTGTACTGAAGACCTTCCTCCAACACCGCACTGTCAGTTGATCCATCTGACATAATTGCCAGATACTTTGAATGATCAATCTTATTTTTAAGCTGCATCCTTGACACCTCAGCAATGAAGTGCATAATAACCCTGGCCTGCTTTCTGATAAGTTTTCCTTATCACCAGTCCTTTCTGCTCATCCACTCTGAAAGGAGTTAGAATGAGAACTGTAGCTTTGATAACATTGACCTCCATTACAACTATGTAATTTGTTTTATCCTTTTAACAATATGAGTTATGTTGCACAACTTCAAGGTAGTAATTCACTTACTTGCACATCCAAACGTAGTCCCAAAAAGGTCTGCCCTTTTTTCAAATAGCATGGACGTCTCTGAATAAAATTCTCATTCGGTCCAACTGTGCCGATTGCATGGAGCACATAGCCTTTATTGCTACACTCTGCTCCTTGGGTCCTGTCTTCGCCAGCTGTATGGCAGTGCACTTAATATGAGACTTGGATGACTCGTGTTCTTTTATTGCCTCTAACTTAAGGTAAGTAGTTCCTCTAACGAGCAAATTGCATTTTCTTACAATGCTTAGGTTCAACAGTAAGTACAGTGCATGGGCTGCTGGTCGGGAAGGTAGGCTAACCATTCCTTTGTTTTCCATTGGTTGTCAATGCGCCAGAAAAATACCTTCTCTTTTTCTGTAATTCACCGCCCTCAACAGCTACTGCTGACTACACGGCGTGCTTCTTCACACCGGAGAAATTTTGCCACATTTGTTTTTACCGTTAATTTAACTTTTGGTTTACCTCAGCTTAGATGGCTATATGGTGTCAAGGACTAGCTAGCGCTGAAAAGTAGCTACTCGACAAAAGTCTGGTGTTGACGGAAATATGCGTGGTCAAAGCCCGGCTGTGAATGGTTTTATTTCCTAAAAGATCTTCACAATAAAAGACCACCGTTGTTTTGGTATTTGAACGTTTTTATTTTCAAGCAGCAAAATCCGGAAATGTTGGGGATTCATTAGCAGTAATGTAACGCAACTCTGTTGTGCATTATTGTTACGTAGCAACAGCATTCTTTGACAAAAGCCGTCCAAACCGTTGCAAGGAATGTTTTACAATCCACCCGCCACTGTGGCTGGTATACAAAGCAAAGTCAAGTGAAAAGTACCCGCCATTGGCTGGTGGCAGGTGCTAATTTCCCACCCTGACTCTGAGAGCAAAAGTAGCAAACTAGTGTGTCAACTACAGTGGAAGAGAGAGATTTCAGTTTACCGTGAGTGTGATTTGTGTTACCCTCAAAACTCACGCACTGAATGTATATTGTATGTTGCCTTCAGTTTCCCTCACATTTCCATAAACTAACCAGGGGAGGCCCATCCTCACTGAAAATTAATGGATAGACTTCAACAACGACTGCCCAGTTTTGGAACAGCTCCAGTTCCAGAAGTGAGTTTCATTGTCATTTCAGAAAATGCTTATATAACAAGTTTTAAGCCTGGAACCAACCAACCTGGTGCTGTAAACATTTCCATGGTAACGGCAATGTCCATCAATCAGATACGTCGCTACACTTGGGATTAGGGTACTACTTCTCAATGACATTGTACGTGTCAATGTCATTGATTGATTGATTCTCGATTATGGAAAAATAATTATCACGATTATTTCAGTCAATATTGAAATCACGATTATTTAACACAATTACTCATTAACCTTTTGGATATAATGGATATTGTCCAGGGTATAATGTAAGTGTCCTTTATCTCACAGAAAGTCTTTGGATCGGAATAAAATCTGTTTTACTACTGTGAGTCGGTTCAGCTTTAAAGCATAACATAACGTTTCATAGCCAATGAACAATTTCAGATACATAATACATATTTTCACATCACATTTTCACTGACTATGAACACAACTATTGTCATTTCTAAACAATGTGCCAAAATATTAACAATAATTTTGCCGTCAGTGGGATTATTTGCTAGTTAAGGGAAAATCCAGCACATAGTCAGTACCTTACAATAACGTTACGTGAAACAGGTGATTTGACGTCTCTGCAACAAAACAAAATGCTGAGGGAACATTGCTATGTTTTTTCATGTTAGTTCTGAGCGGTAGGCGTATGCACCCCCACTAAGTTGGAAAAAGTTTAAACAGTAAGTGAATACAGTGTGTCAGGGGAATACGTCTACTACAGCGGGAAGGCAGAAGGACCGCAGGGTTGGCTAACGTTAACTGTTCCAAAGCAACTGAGTTGGTTTTGGTTTTTTTTGCTCACCAAACGCTGCTTTGGCTGGCCTCCTCCTGCCATTTTTACGGGTGCTGAGTTTTTAAATTCCAGTGGCTGATATGCACACGTGTTGCCTCCCTGACTGTACAGGCTGAGAGAGTTGGCTTCGGGAGTGGCGGGTGTGCGTGTGCGGCTGTCATTCAGAACACAAGACAAAATGAGAGTGTTCTTGCGAAACAGAACATGGCAAAATAATATTTCTTTTTTCTCAATTGTTCTATTTTGGTTAGCGTTTGGAGCTGAAATCAAAGTTCAATTAATTGCACACCCCTAAAATAAGGTTGATTTTATATGGATTGGTGACTTCTACAGGGTTGAAACCTTTGTTTCAATCTCACAGCTCATGGTAAAGCTAATTTAGACATCCTCGGCTAATCAGAATCCTGATAGTAAAAATAGAATGGGATTTGATCACTTCCGGAAGTGAAAATCTCTTCTCAGTCAATCATGTGACTCAACCATTACTGCTTTTTCATTTTGTGTTGTGTGAGAGTAAAAACAGTGAAAACCTTTGTAGTGACTTCAGCAGAAAAAAAAATGTTTTATTAAACGCCTCATGTTTATTGACTTCTCTTTCATGTCAGTTCTTTTGTTTTGCCTTTGTAGTGGCAAAAGATCTCTGTGCATCATCATTTGTGAGCAATCTGAGATGTCAGAGGTGTCCTTTTGAAGTGGAGTGCAGACCTCATACAAGGCACCACCTGTGCAGCTCTCGGAGTACGCCTGTGTATGCTTTAGTGTGATTGCCTATGTGTGAATGGCTGCATGTGGGTGTAGAGCTTTGTGTGTGTTTGCGTGAGAGCCTGCCTGCATGTGTAATTACGAGCGTGCGAGCAATCAGCCACCTCCAGCTCCTGTTCCAGAGGGAGCAGAATGGGCGTTAAAATGTCACCGTTCTTCTTCTCTTATACCTTACCTAATGACTCTAGTAACTGAGGCTCATTGGCAGTGGGTGTCGCTACCTTTGATTCCAGTGATCTACCACACACAAGTTCAGCAAACACACAGCTTGTGACACATTAACATAATTTCAGAAAATGTTTTTTTTGGAGTCCCTGCAACTCTGTGCAGTTGCCTTCAACTTCTTCAATGAAGAAATAAGACAGGAAAAATAGTCCTTTATTCAATCAAAAGTCACAAAATGAAAACCAAGCACTGAAAGGTTTTACCATGAACTCAAATGTAAATGGACTGGACTTATATATACCTCTGGACCTCAGTGGTTGTCGATAATGTAAATAATCCTTTCATACAAAGAATTATTTACATTTTTACTACCTTAAAATTTTTAAATGTAAAACTAAGCACATTTACTCCAGTGCTGTACTTACGTCCAAATGTTTGAGGTACTTTACTGCTGCTAACGTGAGTTGCTCAAAACCTTTCTTTTTAGTAAACTCTGTGAACACAAACAATGTTCTTAATGCTCGAGTTCATGTGTAAAGCCCCTGGTGAAGCAAAGTGGAGGGTTAAGTCAAGGGAGAAGCCCATAGAGAGTCTATGAAAAGCATTTGAACAAAATATTTCAGCAATATTTTGATGGATTTGAAATACTTTGGTATGTGGCAAGTGAATTCATATGAAATAACATTTATCCACAAACAGATTTCTCTTAACACAGCTACCAGAAGACTTCCAACTTTCAGACAGATTGCTCCCGTAACATCTACGTCGTCAAGCTCAGTTTGCAGCTGCGCAGCAAACGCTCAGCCATAACCAGAAAAATGCTTCTAATAAACTTCACTGGTCTCCGTCGAAGTCCATTCATTTTACTGTCTATGGAAAATCCTTAGAATTGTATGCATTGTACAGCATCTTGATAATGCAAATGGTTGATTTTTGTATACAACTTTTGAAGTTTGACAGGTTCTATATAAGTTTTTAATCCACTTAGTTGTTTTTTTGGCTTAACTTTTTTTTTACAAAATGGCGGCATGTTTTACCGAGATGCATTCATTGACGGTCAGAAATTTGAAAATCAACACATTTTGAACACAGAACTTTTTTTTTTCAGCGTCTTTCTAGTCTTTCTAGTGTTTTTTCTTTGCCAATCTTTAAAAATAAATAAAACTTACTTTTTCAAACTCGCCGGTGGGTTTTGGGGTTAGGAGGGTTTTAATTGTTTAACCAGCAGGATACATTATTATTGTTCGGTTAATGGTTTAAACGGTTAATTATTAACATCCCTAATTAGAATTGGAAGCTTACTTAAGTGAACTAAAGTATGCACAATCACTATTACATTAAAGTACTGTGCAACTTATGGAAAACAAAAATCTTGGATCTTGGAACTCTTGAAGTGAATAATTGAACAGCCTTGACACATTAAAATCTCAATAGTACGTAAGATCAGAAGAAGAGGAGTCTATACATTTTTGAGATTCTCTTTCCAACCCTATTATCTGTTAATCATGGTCTAAATGCAAAGGTACGGTTAAACGGTTGTGCTGTTGCTGATAAAATATAACTCAAGAGAGATGCCATCCATCTCTCAGTAACATTTGACAAGTTTGTTTCTCTTTTTCTTTTTTTAAAATGTATATTTTTTTTATAGGTCAGCTTTTTACTCCCACTTCAGTGTCATCTGCAAAGAGGCAAGGCGACAGCTTTTTCCTTACATATTAATGCTTGTTAACTAATTACTTTTTAATATCTTAGAAAATCCCAGATTAATAAGAATACTCATATATTTATAACATGTTTACGCCACCATGTTTACTCAAATGCAAACAAGCCACACAAATTAACTATGCCATAACATTTTAAATGAGGCTGGTTTGTTTGTGTTGAATATCTACAAATGATCTTTTAAACATGCCATTGGTTGAACTTCTCTAAAGTAACTCCAAAAAGCAACCAGAAAGAGGCTACCTGGGGACAATTCCTCGAGTGCCTCTAATGAACAGAGAAAGGGAGACAACAAACATGTTTTCTTCTGTAAATCTCCTGGCCTTGGCTGTTTGATATAAGATGTATGCCAAGACCTCTTGTGGTTTGGTGCAGTGCAACAGGGAGACTATAAAAAGAGCAGCTATTAGACAGGGCTTTTCTTTAGTATGCATGCTAAAGTAATACTAACTCTATACCACTCTTAGCTAGAATGGGGACATATCTAGGTAACAAGCCTCACCCTCACTTGTTAAAGATATAAAAACATTTGGCTTTTTGTGTTGTTCTCAATCAATACATGTGTTTATTGAGGTTGATTCATCTTTTTGACTTTTTGTTGTCAGAACATTTTCTTGTCACTTGTCAGATTTAGCCTCTATGACATTTTAATTATCTCATCGTCTCTCTCGATATATTGTCTAGTACATTTTCTGGATAATTGCCTGACATACTGCGCGAGCAAGGTACTCGCTGAAAATGGCAAGTTTTGAAGAAAATTTGGGTCATGCATACTAGGCAGGCCTGATTGTAAAGATTTACAAGTAATATGTTTATGGCATTTACCATCTAACTGGGACGTTTTGGGACTGATATGAGAGTTTTGCTATGGAAGTATACACAGCGATACACTGGTAAGAGCAAATTATGTGTAACCATGTATACAGGTAATTTAAATAGTTCATGTTACTTTATTGTGTGAACAGTTAATTTAATATTATTTGTGGCGTTTTCTTTTGCGGAGTGCGAATATTTTTTCCATCCTGAGACAATTTTCAAGAGCCACCGTCGCTGCGTCTGGAGCTTGTTGCCGCTCAAGACGATTAGAATTGGTTTAAAGAAATGCAAACAACCCAGACCGTTTCTTTTCTCTTATCCCACAATGTGTGTTGTAGCCAGACCTTACGCCACAGCGCTGTGGAGACAGGTCTGGCAATGCAAGACTTTTTCCCCCATCTGCTGTTCCTGGACTTCTGTTTGACACATGTGTTATAGACTCGGAAATACAAGGGACTTCCCAAATATACAACTGCACACTCCTCGGCCGTCAATCAGCCTTCCCCATCCTCTCTACTGCCACCTCTTCTGCCACAGGGAAAAGGTCCTTCTGATTAGAACAGGCCTCTCACTGAGTGCCATCCATCATCATCTAACCTACCGGTCCTCCCTTCTGATTACTTCGTCTTTTACACACACTCACACACGCACGCATATACAAGTAGCATAAACACGCACACAGAGAGACACACACAATATATGAATAGTTCACATTGATTGAATCAGGATTAATTAGCTATGAGGTAATCATTGGCTGCAAACAAGGCTGTATGTCAGGAGAGTTGACATTTAGTCGACACAAGAGGGAAAGGGAGGGGTGTGTTGCCTGTGTTGGTATTGGGGGGCAGTATTGCTGCTGTTTGAAGCATTACTCAGTGTCTGCTCCTTCTCCACTGTCGGAGAGAGGGTCTGACTGAGGCCTGTTTGGTTGTAAAAACAAGCTGACAGCTTTGTTAACAAGTCCGAGCAGATGAGAGGGATTATTTTATTCCATGGCATGAGGATGGTATTGAGCAGACAGCCCTCAGTTAGCTCTGGATTTGTCGGCTTCCAGTAATTCACTTGTGTTTTTTTATTACTTTGCCTGTTACACAGTACTAGGCAGTCCTAGCTGTCATAATTAGAATAGGTATGTTATCTTTCAGGTGAGGAAAAGTTGCAGTCATCTGTAAAGTTGCATCTTGAAACATCAGTATCAATATACATTAAGATGTAATAGTTTAATATATACAGTATATGTTTTTGAATAAGGAGGTGTCATGATAAGACACAGTGTCCAAGTAGCTTTGTTTGCCCAGCATGCGTTTCTCTAGAAGGAGTCGGGAGGCACTGGTACATCTTCTTCTGGGAATCTCATCATCTTTGCAGCCTGGTGACTGAATATTCATGTTTGATTCTAGATATATGTATGCCAACATGTTAGCTTGAAATGTACAAGAATGCGTTATAAGTGTAATATAATACACTTGGCAACACCAGTGGTTGTGGATAACATGTACACTGAATCTATCTATCAGCAAGTAAAAAAAATAAAAAAAGGAAGCAGCTAAATCTGTAAAAAACACTTCTGTGTACAGTGTTGGACACGTTTTGCATTCATACTGAACACAACAAATTTAAACAGCCAACTTTTTGGTTTCTCACTGCAAAACAAGAAGTAGGCCTTACACTAGCGGGGACGAGAGCTGCCTGAGTAGTGAATGAGTAACACACATTTACCTCCCTTTCAACCTACAAGAAACCAATCTTGCCCAACATGACAAAACTGACATTTTGGTGTTTGTTAAAAACTAAATATGTGTATGTATTGAATTTAGGCATTTTTAACTCAGAAGAAATAATGCTTTTAAATTGGTTGTAAGGCAGCTGAGCTAGGACTGTCTGGTGAGGATTATTCAAACCCTCACAACACTTGAAAAACAATGCGTGTGTGTGTGTGTCTGCTGCAACCTTAGAATTGCTCACATTACATCATCTTCATTACTTACAATAATACTTATTCATTTAGTATACTTGGACGTATTCGTAAAGCAAGTCGGTGTGTTTTACCCTTCAGTGGTTACTGTGAGTCACAGCAGTGTATGAAGATAAAGCAATGTCTTTTCAGTGAGCCTAGATGAAGGAGCTGAAACATCAGGGTCACTCACTTCTACAGATGGTTCTTCCTGCTGTGCTTAAGCATTGGGATAAAAAACAACTTTACTCAAATTTTATCATAATTATTTTATCATACTTAACTGAACATGCAACACAAGGTCAAAAAAGCATTTTTCTAATACATATCAATTATACATCTTCAGAGATCTCTCTGTGCCCGTGTTTGACATTTTTCTTCATAGCAGAACATGCTTTGAGGATGTGTGGGAAACGTGCTAACACAATAGAGCACCAAGCTAATTATGTTGCTGTCAATTATTTATTGGGGACTCAGGTTCGCAAGCTCTCAGACACATACAGTTTCCTCTATACCCAGTGTGTCTTAAAGGCTTGCTCACAAGGACCACAGAAGAAGTTATAGGCATCAATATTTCATAGTTAATTACCACGCCAAAGCCGCTGACTTTAATATATCTGGAGAGGTTTCTGCAGCCCAATGTTGTTAGTGACACACCAGGCTGCAGGAGTGTTGGATGAATTAATAAATATAGAAGGATATGGATAGTCAAACCACTCCTGCCCAATCACACATATGCATGCCAGTGAGCACACACACAAAATACACACACTCTGCGGGAAATTAGTTTATATAATGTAGTCCCTCACATTAGGCCTTGATCTTAAGGTACAGAAACATAACTGTATTTATTTTATTTTATTTTCCATATTCTGTGGCTAATGTGCTATGTACAGCACTTTGGTCAGTGTGAGCTGTGTTTAAATAAAAAAAAAGTCAACTTTACTTACTTACTTCATAACACTATTTGTCCGAAAAGTATTCCCAAATGTAGCTATTTGAACACAGCAAAAGGCAATAAAGTGTATTATTTTTATAATTCTCTCTAGAATGATACTATTCAGTGTGCATTGTCTTGTCCTG
The DNA here is from genome assembly GCA_026937815.1 of Etheostoma perlongum. NCBI lineage: Eukaryota > Metazoa > Chordata > Actinopteri > Perciformes > Percidae > Etheostoma > Etheostoma perlongum. The sequence goes on along the minus strand of CM049371.1, from coordinate 5,088,948 downwards.
TGGGCTAAAGTGAAAATAAATCAAGGCAGTAATAGACAGCTGTCCTTAATTCATGCATGTTGTCTGTTTGCATGTATTGTACCCCCACCTGACTCAACTATTACCCCCAGGGGCAAAGCTGGGTATTTGGAAGTGAGCAATGTTAGTTTAGGCCTGCCTCTAGGATTAATCACCTAATGAGGGCATTAGAGAAGTGTTAGGGTCACAGTGTTTTGTATTAGCTTGTGTGTGCGTGTCTGTGTGGGTTTGGTGCAGGTGGTGTCCCTTGACATAGAGGGACCCCAGGGAGATATGCATGGGACCAGAACAGGCTTGAGGGCCTGAGCTGTGCCCAGTCAAAAACTACTTGGACGGTGATGGATACCTTGCCCCAGGGAGAATAGCCACAAGAGCACTTAACCGTAAACGTGCACAGGCAAACGCAGACACATACACACAAATGCTGCACAGACAGAGCAAGATCCAAGTCCCAGACACAGCTCACAGCGAGGTGGAAATGAGATGTTTAGCTTGATGATGCGTGACATCTGTAATGCATTCTAATTCTCCCCATCGGAGCACTAGTCTTTAAGAATGATTGATGATGTTGTTTCATCGTCTCAGTAAACACAGCTTAATAAATGAAGACCATGTCTGATCATCCTTGAATGGAAACACCACTTCAATGATTCAAACTGAATTTAGCATTGTTCTAAAACTATGAAAGCATCATGTAATTTTATCTCATTTTTCATTTCTGGCAATACTGAATCCCCCCTTTTCTCAATGTAAATTTTTTGTGTAACATAATTTTTTACTAATTTTTTCTTCCATACAAAGGAACATTGAAATTCATTTCCTCATGACTATGTATGTACTGTATATCTGTGAGTGATTTGTCAATGTGTGTGTCTCCGTCTTTCTGATGTCATTCTGTATTCCTTTGTGACCCGGTTGCTTGCCAGTCAAACTGCTTATTTGACTGTTCAGTAAACGGTGCAGAGAGTAGCAATTTCACAATCATCACATCACGCTTTGCAGACAACATTATTACAGATGTGGTTTGCTCAAGTCTGCTATTATCATTACTTAACCCCAGCGCAGTTGCCCTGAACATAAGCCTACCATTAACATCAAATGTTAATCACCCATGCAACCAGCCAGCTTGCTGTCTGGGCTGGCTATAATATTGTATTCCAATGTATTCTGCATATATTGGACAGCTACCGTGTAATTGGCTTATACATTTCAAGTCAGGTAGATACTGATGGTGTTTAGATAAGGGAAAGCATACTGCCTGCATGGAGCCGACACACTGCATGTTTGTGTTTGCGAGTGAGTGTGTCTCTGTATGAGTCCTTTGTTGAAAACATTTGCATTTTAGGTTGTCGAAGGAGCTTGTGGATACACAGCAGGCACACTTCTTAGCACAACTTCAGCTGCACTTTTGTATGCTAAATTCATAACATACTCACCTGTGTGAATTTCATCTATGGTATTGAACTGCTGTGTTGCATTATGTTTCACCCATAAAATATATTCTCAAAGTATTGATGGATGCAGTAGGCACTGTGCACTGCAGTGCAGCAGCTACAGTATGTGTCAATAACCCAAGAAATGAGTTACACATACACATCAGTGAGCTACTGTAATCATCTGCAGAGGAGGGCATTGAATACATAACACCACAGACATAGGAGCATTAGAGGGTCTTGTTAGGTTTCTCCACATGGGACCATCACCTCATGAGACTCCAGAGGAAAGGAGTAAGCGTGAATCAGCTAGGGTAGAACTGTATTTTCTCCATGTGTTGCAAGGAGTGGTTTTGGCCAACAGATTATTTTCATGTCAACTTGACACAGAAAAACCGTACCGGCCTATATGAGGATCTGCTCTGGCTTTAATTTATGTAAAATGATAATGTGCTGGTAAATATGTAAATATGTTTGCATTAGCATAATGGGAAAAACACTTTGTTTTTTCTCAGCACCTTTCAAAACATGTATTATGGATTATGGACATTTATTAAGCAAGAAGTGATTGTTACTTGGCACCTGACAGCAGTAGTTTTTATTTCTTTGTGATTGATACTGATCCATCATCCATTTCATCTACTGTGGTTTCAATAAGACTTCCCTAACACAGCGTTGATAAAGGCATGGTCTGCTTTTGTTATTGTAAGCTTAAAGAAGGAAACTATTAAGTATGATGCTGACAGCTTTTAAACCCAGATAAAATAACCATAAATAAACCTGGTCTACCTAGCCATGATTCTGTCATCACCTAAATAGTTTGCTCCCTTGCAAATTACTGTGATGAAAATAACGCCTCTTATATAATAGCAAATTATTATGGATGTTATTGTAGGTAAAGTTTTGTGGTCCTTAGCCATTGGTATTCTAATTAGCTGAGTTACAAACGCTACTTTCTGTAACAATGTCATGTAGACTAAAGATGTGCCTTTCCACGTCTTTTCTACACCTGCAAACACTATTCTCAGTAACCATTAGAATGACTGATGTGCCTTGAAAGGAGGATTTACAACCACCAACTGGGGGTTCAGATTTAGCTGGTGTCTGTTTACACAGGTCACCTTCCTGTTATGGGATTGTTGACTTGACACATCTCTGGATCAGCTGATATCTATCTTTCTGTGTCTTCATCTGTGAACCTACAATTTACTATTCACAGAGACCTAAAATGAGCATCTGTTTTCAGCTTGTTCACAAAAATGCATGGATTTAGATGCATATCATATAATAACTTCTCTTGTAAGACTATTTGTGCATGGTTTTATAGTTACAGTCCATGATTTATTACAATGCAATCTTATAATTAGGCTAATGCAGCCTGGGTATAAATAGGTTAATGTAGTAGCTAGAAACACCCATCCATTCCCATTGTGGGATTTAATATTGTGTAACTCCAGCATCAAGTAACTTATGCTGGACTATTTATTTAGTGACAAAAAAAATACCTGCTTGCTAGGGCTGCTGGTAAATGACATGAAGACACGGTTAATACCCTTGGCTAAAAGCAATGGAAACATGTACCGGAAGAGTGATAGTTGATGTGGTGTACAAAATTGACACGGTTTAAAAATTCAGCACTTGCCAGCCACTGGGACATTCTCCACTACACGGTTTACAGACTAACAAATTAAAGGAATAGAGAATGACAATGTGACTACACATGCCTTTAGTGTCAGTTTCTTGGCCCAAAGCACAAAATGAAGAAACCAAGTAAAATGCATGACATGAAAGTTCAGGTTTGGTAGAACAGTGGGTAGCTTATTAAATCCTCTTTGATCCTGCTGTCTTTGATATCTGTGCTCACATAAAGAATTCACTTTCAGTAGTAAATATAGGTAGTTCAGAGAGACATCATGACACACACCCCTCATTCCCTTACAGTCTCTTTAAATTATACAAAACAACCTGGGAAAATGTGCAGGTCATAAAGAAAATCACCAAAAAGGAGTGGGAATTTACAGTTCCTTGACTTAGTTACATTTGGGATTTGGGGGGGGATTTGCATGTTGTGAGGGCACTAATATTTTGTGAAATGTTCAGAACAAATTCACATGAGCGTTTGGGAGCACCTTAGTCCTACTCTGCACATAATTCAAATAAATCAATCTTACTAATTACCTTACTAATGTTTTACTTAAAACTTTTAATCTATTCTGAACATTTGTGTAGGTCAGATAAAAAGGCAAATGCTATTCCTGTCTGTCTTTACTTCTGTCTATGAAAAAGGCCTACCATACCTACCAAAAAGTCTTTATCTAAAGATCTCAATCATTATTATTATTCTTGTGTGTCCGAGTCTAACCTATTAGATGTTTCTTTTTCTTATCACGCAAGAGGTTGAACAAATATACTGTGACCATTGTGATACTGCCTCCATAAAATTTCTTCGGTCAGTTACATGTTAGAAACTTTACGGGTGTACTTGCATATTTGTGTCCATGTGTGTGCTCTTGTGTGGATGAGTTGACAAATGTGGCTTGGTTACCATGGATGAAAAGCCCTCTGCCTGTGACCCCATACCCCAGTTACCATGGCATCTCTCTGTTTGTAATTGTCCTAGTTTTCTGGGGTGAAAATAATGAACTGCATCTATCAGGGGCCTGCCATCCCATCCTGTCCTGTCCCAGGCTATACTCTGACCTGCCAATGCCACCCTGCTGAGCCCACCTTGCCCGGGGGCTAGGCCTGTTTGTTTGCCTTGCCCAAAGGATGACACTGTGCCGCGGAGATGGAAAGGTCGTGGCTGCCCCTGACCTGACCTCTCACCTCTCCTTCTGCTTAATGCCAGGGCACTGGGGGTGTGATGACTGGATAAACACACATTTACCCACAGTAAAATAAGTGAGCAGGCACACACACGTATTTCAGCACATGCACACACAAAAAGAAACCACTTTAACCCACACAGTCGAGCAAACTTTAAGATCCTTCTGTTTCTCAGTTTCTCGCTCTGCTACAATTCTTTTTGATGAATATATATTGTCAGTCAACATTTGTGTTGGTTTTCGTCTGGAAAACAAACAAACAAGGTTTTCACCACAAATAGGTAAGTAGTTGATGTCTAAGTGAAAGTTTACTCAATTGGAGCAGTAATCTGCCATGTGAGTGGAGCCAGAAAGATACAGCCCCTACATCCTCATTAAACATGTACAAACCTACTTTTGAACTGTAAATTGGAGAATTGATTAGGAAGCTAACGCCTTTTGTTATAACCATTTCTTTCATTGTTCTCGGTTGGCTCAATAAGGCAGGCATTTTCACTGTGCATTCCAATTACCTTGGTGCAGATCAAGAAAGGTGCCAGATTAACTAGAGAAACCTTGCTAATACAAAGAGAATTCCTAACTTAACAAGATGTCATTTCTCATTGATAAGCCCTGTCAGAATTGCAGAGGCTTCCCTTTTTGAATAATTAGGAGGTTTGGAGTTGAATACATATACAGATACTTCAGGAATCGTTAGATTCAGGGTGCAATGCTCTGTTTAATATTTCACAAATTTCCTTCTTCAGTCAAGCCTATGAATATTTGTAATGGTTTCTTTCAACTTTCTTTTTCAAGCTCTTGCTCAAGAACGTGAAGTAGAAAAAGTTGAAGTTAATGCAGATTTGATGTAATGTACAGTGTTGCAACTGGTAGAACTCTTCTTGACATGCAAGTTAATAATGAAGCTTTGTTCATGTGTTGCTGTGGAGTTACTTAAATGGTGTTTTGAGCCTTTTCTTTTCATGGGAGTTTTTAATGATAACATTCCACTACAAGGTTGAGATGATTTGCTCAAAATTGAAGTTTCAATACGCATCAGTTTCTACACACTGCACTTTCTCTCTGATCCAGGTTAATGGTTCTCCCTGCTTTGGTCACCATTAATACTGTATTTATTGTCCTTTGTGGCCACTAGTCTTTATTAGCTGAGTTAAGACCTCTAATGGGCATCAGGGGCCTACAGAGGCACATTTACCAATAGTATTTACAATGTCTAAAGGAAAGTTTACAACACGTCTTAAAAACACAAAATAAATACTTAAAAGATGAACACGTTACAGTGCCCTTAGTGGGATCAAGCTGGACATTGTTAGATCCTGCTGCCGTTTCATGCTGAGACACTTTCTTACATGTGGTTCACCATAGAGTTGTCTGCTTGGAAGATTTGGCCTCACACAGTGCCTCACAAGTGTACAACTGCTGCAAGTGTCTAATTTTTGTGGAGCTCCGGAGGCATTTTAAGTGTCATCATTTAGGCTTCAGCAGTCAAAATGAGGAGGGCCGTTATGGTAATGACCATCATCCTTCCCTTTATGCTAAATGACATTACATCTTTTCCCCTCAATTTGAGATTTAAAATAGATTAGTTTCACCGAATAATGTCTTTAGTAATGGAAACTCTTCAGAGGCTGGGCTGAAAATACACATTCACACATAGGCCCACACACTCACAAATACATCATGCTATTATCACACTCCAGGGGAAGTCTTATTAATCTTAGGGTTTTTTGCCCTTCTTCCTCATTTGGAGGCAGCTCATGAACAATTCAGCTTCTGCCTGCTAATGGTGTTTCACAAAGCTCTGTGGGATATCTTTTATACATCAATAAGGGCAATTATCAGCTTAACTGAGAAAGCAGTGTCGCCAGCTCAGTCATGCCCTTCTGTTCTGTGCTCTACACCAGTGTACTGTCTTGACATGCTTTAGTAAAGTAATGCACCAGAACTTCAAGAATTAACGCTTTTGCTTACCGCTGGGCCTACCCATTAAAAGCAAAGTAGAATAACAATCTTACATAGGCACTTACTCACAGTTTAAAGGTATAGATATATAAATAGCAGTACATTTGATTTAACAACTTTAATGACATTTTTGGCATAACATCATTTAGAAAATGTAAGCTTTGAGCATATTGTTTATTTGATAATAGACATAACTGCAAAGTTCCTTTGAAGCTGCTAACTGATTATTCCGTTGTTAATTTAACCAGATCAATATTCAATTGAAAATGTATTATAATGTATTAATTTACTTAATGTATTTATTATTTTAACGTTTCAAATATTTTCTGTTGCCACTCTCTTGGACGACAAGTCAAAGCACTTGGCACAAGAGGGCACTACAGCCACGCATACCCCCTGGGGATACCACGCCAATCTAGCCCAACTGTTCTGCCCGCATGCCCCTCCATTGTTCAGAAGGGATTGATGTGGAGGGGGCAGCCGTGCACAGCTGGCAGCATTAGCGGCTTAACCCTGGATGCTAATGCTAATACAGGATTGGGCAAGGAGCAGACATTGTGAGCCATATGACCACTGGCGGGCAGGAGTTAAGAGGGGCGAGGGGTTGCTGGTGGTGAGCTGATCCATGCATGGATTAGTGGGCAACATGGCAGAGTTAGTCCACTTGAGAATGCCACCACTTAGGTTCAGCTCCTAATACGCTAATTAGATCAAGTCTGGGAGATGTCGTGTGTTTGGGATTCAGGACTGTTATTACAGTCAAACTCGACTCTGTTGGGTTGGTTAGTGATTGATGTTCAACGTTATTGATATTGACTTTACCTTTCGAAAGGACACATCCACTTCGCTTCACTCTCCAAACTAAATCTGTGCTAAATAATCTTCCAGCCTAATGGATTTTAAACAGTGCAGCAGAATCTCTGTCAATTTCTAGCAGTGCCCTGTGGCCTCTCTCCGCTCCCATGATCCAACTCTCATATCGCTGCCATCATGTCTCTCTGTGCCAACCGTTGCTTCATCCCACTGTTCTGTTGTTCAGTCCCCTTATTGGCTGCCCAACTGTCCTCATCTGGTGTGACACCAGCAGCTGGCCAGACAAACCTGAGGTAGTATTGTGGCTGCGGAGCTCAGTTGCCCTCAGAGGCCCACAAGCCTTTGTGCTCAGTTCCCACATCAGCTCTAAACCTCTGTTTGTGAACAAGAGGGATCAGACCAGGGCTTATATTTATAACCACACCACCATGACCGCTGCTGCACCATCGCAGTAATCACCACTGTGCATTGAGTCTGAGTGGAGCAGACACTTGGCCCGCTCCAGATGGGCACCGGCCAGCTTGGCCCCTCAGCCCGGCAGCTCTGAACTGAAATCATAGATGGGCTTTGCCCCTGCCAGCCATGAACTGGCAAACCAGTTGTTGTGATCTAGGGGAGAAAAAAATAGGGAACATGATGATAATGTTTCAGCTTAATCATTTGAAAGGTCATTTTTGCTTTGTTCGCTGTTGTGCTTTGTACGGTGATTTGTGAGTGCAAGGTTTCAAACGGCTGGGCTAATGTTCTCATGGAGAGTGTCTGTGTCATACATTTTGGCAGACTGTATGATTTTGTTTTAGGCTGATGAATTTAAACGACTGCCAGACATGCTATTTATATTTCCAAACCAGAAAGATTAAAAGGCTTAGTGCTAGTCAGCTGTTTTTATTTTTACCTCCTTCTATGCAGAACTACTGATCTCTTCCTTTGTCAGCTAATTCTGGTTTTCTTTCTGTTTCCAAAATCTCTTTATCCAAGCCTTATTTGAGTCAAACAATTTGTCCCCAGACATGGGTGTATTTTTTTACAAGGTTTTGGAAGAACTTATTTTTTTTTTCCCATCTTTCATTTAAACATATTTCTTTTCCTGTCACGACCCCTGTCAAGATGCAGTTGCGGTGGCTAGAAGTGTGGAAAAAGTCAGGATGAGTCTCACCACACAGCCCACCACAACAACCTGACAATGCTACATTTCCTCACTGTTAGTGATCTAGTAGACACATCTATCCAAGGCACATCGGCATACACATCGCTTAAACCATCTCTTTGCATGTCGAGGTCTGGTTCAGTGGTCCCGAGGTGCAGGAAAGTACACCCCACTGTGCCAGTTTAAACTTAGCCTACACTGACGTGCCCATTTGAGGTTTTAGGTTGCATTTCAAAGGTTTTCTTTAGATGCCTTTAGAAACACTCATGGGGTGAATTAGTGGGAGCTTTGGCAGTACAGCGGAGCCACAAGTAGGTGAAAGGCAAATAGATCTTGTGGATTGGCCGTGTCAAGTCGAATGGCTGTAGAACACTAGCCATTAGCTCATTAGCTGACCCCAGCTCCACAGTAGGCTACATGCTGGGTTTGGCTAGTGTGCATAAATGGTTAAGAGATGATAGCTATTGGCTGTCAAGACCATGGGAATGAGAAATACTGGGACTCTTCTTCTAGACTAGCAGAGTTCATAATGATGTAATTTTATGGGCTCATTGTTTCAATTATACATGGGTTTTAAAGTTTACAGTGTTCTCATCAATATTACCATTACTTAAGTCTAACATATACTCACAATTGGCATTTGTTCTCTTTAACCACAGTGTAAAAACATACTAAAATGCAGACACAAGGCCTGTAAACCAAACCGGTTAAGGATTAGAGTGAAGGCCTCAGCATAAATAGTAAATCCCTTTGGATTGACTGACATCAACCAGATTGTATTGCTGACTTTTGGGATCTTTGTGGATACAGTTCACATTGACCATTGTCCATTTGACAGGTGGTGGGTATGTACCTCAGCTCTTTTTGAGGAGAAGTCTGACTGAGAATACAATTAGCATATTGTGACTTTTTTCTGAAAAGCAGGACTTTTGATCTGAAGTTAGATTAGTTTTGTTTAGATTGGTAAAAGGTGCACATATCTTGACAACAATATGAGCTTTTTAATTATAAGTTCATTTGACCCTTATAAGTATAAATTGATTAGTAAAAGCAAGGGGTAAAATGTGTAATTCAAGTATTATCAAAGCAAAGGTCCTGACAGTGAGCAGACAGCAGACCAGTTTTTGGAGAGCCAATCTCCATCATACTATGTCAAAATAAACAAAACCCTAAACTACAAAATCACCTTCCAGTTGGCTCTTACCTGTTTTGTTTGTCTTAATGTCTTGTTTTAGTATCACTGTTCCACTGCCCACTCATCATTCCATAGTTGTCATTCATAGAAATATTAGCTCAGTATATTAGCTCCACTAAAAAAAGAGAAGCATATAACATTTAGAGAATGCCATTTGATTACAGGGAGGCTAGAAGGTCAGTAGCAGGCGGCAAGAGGTGGCAGAGCTAATGTGTGTGTGTGTATATATGCAAGCATGTGATTGCAATCCTCTGTGCCTACAGATTTGAATGTGCCTCATCATTGTCTGTCTGGGAATAAGAAAGGCATGAACACAACCCAAGGCCCAGTTGTCTTGTCATCTGTCTAGTGTGTGTCTGTACAGGATTGCAAAGCTTGTAGTGTCAGCTCCTGTGTGTGTGTGTGTGTGTGTGTGTGTGTGTGTGTGTGCGTGTGTGTGTGTGTGCGCGTGTGTGCACGTGTGTGTGTGTGTGGGGAGGAGAATGAGATCAGGTTACGCTAGAGATAATCCTCCCAAAGCCGTTTTGTTCAGGCCTAAATCACTGGATATTACCCTACCCATAAGTGATTTTAATTGGTTGTCTCATATAACACACACTCCCGCCTAACACTAATGCCGCCCTGTAATTGGCTGAAGGCACCCTCTGCCTGTTTAGTTCATAGGACAATTATGGTTTAGGTGACAAAGTTACTGGATATTGGAAGTGATCAAAGGATCAGACTTTTAACCCTCTCACATTCATTGTCTGGCTTTAGTGCTGTTTTGGGCCTATGAGTCTGAGCATGTGTACATTATTTATTTGCGTGTGTGCGTGCGTGTGCAGATTTTTACAGGGCGTGCATGTGTGAATGCAAGCACATTTGTGAAGAGCTTTGGTCCATTGTCTATTTCCCTGCCGTCCCAAGATAGTGCATATTGTGCTATTGCCTCCTGTCTCCCCTAATTGGAGACTTGGCTCTCCAGATGATTCCAGATCTCTGTTACCATAGTGATCGCGGTGGCTTTGATAACCATGGATGGCTGTAATGCTGCCTCCTGCAGACTCAATTGACCACAGTTTGGCCAACCATCTGGGGTTCTAGCTGGCTGGCTGGCAGGACTTTGGTGCATGCTGGTTGGCCGCTGGCATGTTCAACCTGCCACTTGGCTTGTCCATTATCATCTTTCAGCAGGGGGATTCCAACACAGTCTCATATAATTTTGTAATACTGAGCACAAACTCAGAAACATATGTTGCGGGCACAAATAATGTGAAGATTACATGTCCTTACCATGAAATGATTCTGCGACAATAAACCCAAATTCCACCTCTTTCTTGTCTAAAGTTAGTTATGTTTAAGTTAATGTAGTGAAACATGTTTGATATAGCTTAGGACTCATTTTAGGCAATGAAGAGATAATTAAAAAGAAAAAAATGGGACACATGTCTGTACTTTTTGTGTCATTCTATTTCATAGTTTGGGTCATTTTACCATAACCCCTTCCAAACCCTTAAGGAGCAGTTTTGGGACCGAGGAGTCTTTCAATCCCAATCAGCTTGTTGTGCTATATGGGGTGCAAATGAAATAATCATTTTGTGGTGGCATTATTTGTCTTCCCCGCTGTGCTCATATTTTCTTCATACGATGTACTGTGTATTGGAATGGTACGATGAAGTTGATGGAGTTGGACATGCAACATGCTATACAAAAGATATTCTTAACCTCTTGAACATTTGAAACATTTACAGTATGCTGCTGAGACTCATGTTACTCAGGGCAAACAATGCCACCCACAATGTATCCCTTCCTCTCTTGCCAATTCTCTACATCTAGCCCTCACACCAACCCCTAGTTCTATTGTCATCTGTTGCAGACACAGCTAAAAGCATCCATTTCTCTCTAATCCCCTTTAAAAGTGGTGCACAATTTATTTTTACAAAGCCATTTGTCCCAGACAATATGCATTACCAGGCTAGACTGTGTTGCTCAATTGTTCTCCCAACCACCCACCCACAAAACCTTCAGTATTATTGCACAGGTGCATGTGTGCATGCCCTGACCTTGGGAGCAATGCAGTGCTTGTCTTTATGAGGCCTTGAGACATGGCATTTGTGGCATTTAACCCCCTCATCACTCCTTGACCCCCCTCTCCCCCTCCCTTTTTGCTTTTTACTGTCATTCTCTTTCCACCCTCCTTCCTCTCTGCCCCTCTCCTTCACATTCTACTCTTCTTGCATATTCATCCTCTTCCACTTTCTTTACTTCCTTGTTAAATCTCCTTCTGTCTCTGACTTTGGCCCTTTAACCTGGCAGGTAAACAGCCATGGTCCAGGTGTGTGTGTGTGTGTGTGTGTGTGTGTGTGTGTGTGTGTGTGTCTCTGTTTATGTGTGTGTTGGGGCTAACCAGACAGCCACAGAAAGTACCCCCTCCTCCCATACATTGGGCTAGCTAGGGTAGAGAGATCTTGACAAGGTCAGTGAGCTTTGTAGCTCATAATTACCCAGCTTGGGTCTACAGTAGATATGTCAAAGCAACTGGACCATGCAGGGTTCACACACTATAGGAGGACCTGTAGGCCGAACATGGTTAAAATGGACTGATGTAAATGGATCTTCGGCTGTACCCTGTGGGAACCTCTCTTTACAGTGCTGGTTTTGTTTCACCGTTGGTTTACAGTATAACGAGTCGCTTTGTGAACCATTGAAGCCCACAGTACTTCAGGTCAAATCAGATTGTAAGTGGTCTGCAATGCAATAAGTGTGCAATGCAGCCATTTAGATGACAAAATATTCCGTTGGTCATAGCTCCGCCGAGTGGAAGAAATTTGCAATTTAAAAAAATGATTTAAATCCGAAATTAATTTTTTTTTCTATTTACTTTTTTAATAATTCACCAACACTGCGAAACATTTCATCACCAGAGAAACAAATCTTTGAGTAAAAGAGTAACAGTAATTCCTCTTGCTGAAATTTGATGGTTAAGATGAGAGACTGCAGAGACTGATTCTACAGTTGCGAGATGGACACACTCCCATCAGGAGTTATTACATTGTGTTAAAGCAATGTTCTGTCCCGTCACTGTTCCCGGGTCAGAACCAGAGACGGTAGGGACATCTCTGTCACAACAGGTAACAGCACGTCAGACGTATTAACGTTTAGGCTTGCTACAGGTAAATATTAGCATTACATTTTATCAGTGGTGGAAAGTAACTATACCCTACTTACAGTACAATACAATTGTAAGGTACGTTTAATTAAGTATTTCCATTTTTTCCTTTTTTATAGGCCTACTTCTACTCCTCTCCAACTCAGAGGGAAGTAGGCCTATTGTACGTTTTACTTCAGTATTTATTTTAAAACTATAGTTACTTTGCAGATTCAGATTAATTATAAAAAAATATTATGAATATATACATTACGATGTTTTAAATTGGATAAAGATGAGACTGAGATCCTGTGGTAAAATTCACAAACTACCTGCTAAGACATATCCTACTTCCGTGGTTATTTCGGTGATAGTAATGCAATTTAGTGCAAAGCATTAGAATTCAGGGACAGTAATATTGTAGTCTTGCTTAGCCAGACCCTCCTCCACAGTGCTGCAAAGGAGGGTCTGGTAAGTCCACACAGCATTCTGGGATGGGAGAAAAACGTACTCTGGTTGATTGGCATTTCTTTAAACCAATCACAATCGTCACGAGCCGCTGCATAATAGCCTATATAGACTAGTAGTATTGTGATATAATTACTCTCAAAGGACAGTAACTAGTAATTTATAGTGTATTACATTTTGGAAGTAATTTGCCCAACACTGGCCTTCCAAAATGTTAACATGTACTGTTATAAAAAGATTTATAACAGCAATGATTGGTTAGATTTTGCATTAAAACGACTTGGTTAACGAAAGACCTCGGTTTGGGTTAAACTAGCTAAGCTTTGGGTAGCTTTGTTGTCACGGTTAAAATAATAGCTACAGCACAAGTTGAATGTTAGGAAGAAATTGTGGTCATAGTTAAAAGCAACCTATATTGACTGTCAGTTGGAAACAGGAAGTGCTGTCCCAGTGACTGCTGTCCCACACCACAACCTCCTACTTCTTCAGACTTGTTGGCTATTGCTACAACAACCTCATGCTATTTCCTCCTTTGCTCTCAAAGAACAAGAGTGAAGAAGTTTTTGTCACTTGAATTAAAACATATCTCATTTTGGTTATTTGCTGAAATGGCTGATGCTGTCATTTTTCTTGGTAAGACGGTCTCTTGGGCATTTCAGGGTCCTCAAAGATCGGAGAACAGATACAAATAAATGCTAGAAAAGGATTCATATGCTTCAGATTAATTTTCAATAGCAAATACATAATGCAGTCTAGATAGTGTAGTGTATACATGCTGTGATGGAATGTCAGTCTTCTCTTTACAATATTGCTACCATTACAAAACCAGTACTACTACTACAGTACCAGTACTAATCTCAATATATGTGTATATATATATATATATATATATATATATATATATATATATATATATATATATATATATATATATATATATATCTCTCTTTTATAATTGTATATATTTGTTTCTGCTTAGTCTCTCTCTCTCCAGATGTAGTACTTCATTCTCCCAAGATTAAGACAATATGTTGTGGATTCAATAATTTCATTGTCCACTGTTGTCATTATTCTAAATCAGTCCAGTCAAAAGTATATTCACATTTAAAAAAGAAAAAAAAAAACTTGTAAAAAATGACTTTGTCAATTATTCAAAATGTCCTCCATTTTCCACTGCTAGTGAACAACACTCCTTTGTAACGGTGTCTTTGAAACAGGTGTTTCTTCTGGTAAAGGTTAATGTCTCCACATCTGTGCTGCTACTAGAGAACTGTATCTGATTGTTGCACACACCTTCACTCACTGCTATCCTTTGTGGATTCCCAGTAAAACAACCCTTACTCACCTGATGGTTAACAAGATTTAAGATGGAGGAAGCCACATGGGGCCTCATTACCATCATAAATACTTATCCCAGTGTTTCATTTTTTCCCAGTTTTCCATTTGTCTGTGGTATTGTGAGAAGAGGAGACGGTAGAGAGTTATCTCTGTGTGCACAAGATGATGTAAGAGGAGGGGAGTTTATGGTGTTTTGGGAATGCAGACCCACCCTTCTCCTCCTCTCTCCTCTAAGATTGATTCCCAAGATGTGGTCTTCCCTCCTCTACAGGTTCCTCTGTGGGCCCCTACAATGGCCCCATGGCCCACTTATTCCCAGCTCTCTCTCCCTGGGCTCACACTTTGGTTTTTAACAGCAAATGCAATTACAATCATCATTTACAGACACAACCACTAATGAGGAACAATGGAGGCGTAGTAGAGACAGTACAGACAGAGAGGAATAGACTGATTGAGAGACCCTGAGCTAATCATAAAACCTATTTGAATCAGAAGCAGTTGATGAAGTATAATGTAGTAGTTTACAAGTATTTGTAATTAAAGTAAAGTATTAACAGTTTTACACTATATTTTATTTGAGTTAAACTTTGCCAAGCGACAGCAACAAAAAAAGTTATTTCTTAACGCAACTTTTTAAAACTATCTTGGTGTCATACATTGTTTGAATGAGGACAGAAAACCCTGCTTTTCCCTGTAGTTTTGCAGACTTCTGATTTTATGTCACAGTCCTGTAACTGTAACAGCACAAAAGGGAACAGCTTGAACAAGCTGACATGAAAAAGTCTATGAACAGATGGGAGACACAATAGAACTTTAACGACATGTGATACATAGTCTCCTGACTTCTACTGTGATTTCACAAGATGCCAGTTCTCCATTTTTCAAAGGGAATACTCAAAATACTTATATCAGGATGAATCAAGACAAAGGTACGACATGACTCCTGTATCCAGTATGCCACTGTATAGACATACTTGGTGTTTTGATCTCCACTTGTATCTATGTCTAAAAAAAAAAGATGAGAAAAAATGGATATGTTTCATTTTAGTGTTACTGATAGAGTCAACAGACAACCCTCATTAGACCAATCCTTTCAGTTACAGTCAAAATACATTAGCTGGATGTTTATTGTTCTTTTTTGGTCATCTCTCCGAAATCTTTTTTTTTTCTTTTTTCTAGACATTTTTTTATACATACTTTCCCATGTTATAGGTCAACTCATGATAGTCCTCCCAGAAATAATATATGGTGACAGTACAAAACATTATTTTTCTTTTTCTTTTCATTTTCTTAATGATACTCTCCTAGGCTACAGCTCAGGCTTGTGTGTGTGGATTTGTGTGACACACCAACACAGCCATCACTACAAGCTTCAAAGGACCTACATCCATGTCATGTCAGTTAAGTGAGCAGTAAAGATATACTTGCATACCACATTTAAAATAATGTTCTACCTTCTTATTGATGTTTATTATACACAGGCATTACAAATACACTTTATTGTCACATTTTGATAAAACAACCTGCCTCGTACACAAAAATGTCGAATCTTTTTGTCACCATATTTACCCCAATGCACTTTCACCGATACCAGTACAATACAAACATTTATTCTCTGTGGTAGATAGAAAGCCTACGGCTGCATTCTGTTTTGGCAGCTGTAAAGATAGAAGGGGCCTATTCTCCGTTTTTCTGGCACTTTCCCTTCTGGGGGAAGAAGCTCGGGGACAGGTGGGGACCGACTGGCCCGTGCCAGCTGACCTGTCAGCTTTAGACCCTGTGTGTTTGAATAAAAAGAGGGTGGAGGAAGATAGGCCCTGGTAGTGTATGCGTGCAGCGTCTGTTGTCTGTGTGTATGAGAGAGAGGAAAAGAAATGGAGTAACGGAGGATGACAAGAGAGGGAGACAGAACAGGATGGTACTGCTGATGGAGATGGGATGTGACAGTTCTCCCTGGGATTGTGTGATTAATTGGGATCAGGTCACCTCTTCAATGTCTGGACAGTAATGCTATGCAGTCTCATATGGCTATTTACATACAGTGGGTTCCCTTGGCTACACACACACACACACACACACACACACACACACACACACACACTGGGAAAACAAAACACACTCCTATGTGGAATACTGTCATTATTTTTAGCTCAGATACTAGTCCAAGTTGTTGTAGTAGCAGCAGTGGAGCTTGTTTGGTTTCCATGTTGTATTCAGATACAACTTTTTTTCTTGTTTTTCCTTTTCATATTTTCCTTGTGCTGGAACAAATATATGTACTTGACAAGAGCTCCTACTAAGAAAGTGGTTGTCGGCGCTGAGGTTCCTGTGTTACCTTTTGCAAACTCTGTCTCAAAGCACCAGCCCCTCTTGCAGAAGAGGGGATAAGATAGCATCCCAATGGAAGTCACAGATACAAAAAGACACATCGCACTGAATAATTTATGGCCCAGCAAAATAGAGACAGCCACTTGAAGTCCTGAGTAAGTAGGAAATAAAGACAGTGGTGACATATCAAGCCACAATAAAGACACAAAGAACAGTGGAGAAGGCAGGGGGAAAACGTTCTGTGAATTTCCTGAGTTAAGAGTTTGTTTTGGTTTCCCTGCACTAGCTGCCTCTCTGCTTGAAAGTTGCATTGCTGTGCCTTGTTTACCAAGTCCTCTTGCTGCTCGCTCTGTCACACCGGGGATAGTACCCAGGTGAGCGCTGCTGCACACACGGAAGAGAGAAGCCAGTGGCCCTTTGATTCTGGGCCGCTGGTTCCCTCAGATTAGCTATTCTCTCTATACCCTGACGAATCCACTGGCAGAGCAGCCAGTGTAACGGAGGAAGACACTTCCATCCCAATCGGGTGGCAGAGGCATGGTGGCTTGCTGACGGGCTGCCTGGTTGGGCGCTGGCTGCTTGCAGGCGAGCTGGGTGCAACATTTAAGACTTGGCCCCTGCTGGGCACCACGACAGACACCTCAGGCGGCTGTTGGAGCTTCCAGGCCCCTCCAGTCTCTCCCCATTACACCTCAGCAGCACTGATGATGGCAGGTCGCCGTGGTGAGGCTGTCCTCATGCCGCCCGTCACATCCCGCCACTTTCATCCCCTTGCTAACTTCAAAAGTGACATCTGTCATCACTAAGAATCTTGGAAGCGCCGTGTTCCTGCGATGTGCTGCTTTGATGGTGATTTGGCCCCAGGCGTTTGTCATACATAACTTAGGTGGAGAACAATGTGAAATCAGACTTGAAATTTAAAAGGAGAAAAAGAATCTAAGCACACTACAGGCGGTTAAAATCGAAATCGCACTGGAGGGAGTGAATCAAAAGCAGCGTGATCTGGTAGAAGTATTGTTCGTTGCTCGTATCACAGTCTTGTCAGTTTCCTTCTTGTTCGCCTCGTTACTGTGTCCCCATCTGTGGAATGAAGCAGCTGCCAATGGCAACCGATCAGCCTGGTGGTATAACTATGTGCCATTTGGAGAGCTCTCTGATTGTATGCTTTTGCTCTGCAACCACAGCATACTTGTAGCGCAGGACTGCAACTGACAACAATATTATGAACAACAACACAGCCTGTCAACAGGGTTCATGAGGCACAGGCTGCAGTCAGACAAACCACACGTTTAGTATGAAGTGTATTCGTCTGGGTTAAGTGATTGTTGGATGCTTGTTGAGTGTGGATTGTACTGTGTCAGTTTGTGAGACAGAAAGAAGATGGCTGTGTAGCTCTGTGCACAGTTCTGTGTTTCGTTGATGTTTGCGAATAGCTCTGCAAACGTGTGTGTGTGGTTAGCTGCGTGTGTAGGTGTGCAGCACAAATAGCGTGTGTGCACGTGTGGCTATTTGTAAAACTGAGATATGATGACCCTGACGATGCTTTTCAACCATGCTGTCAAAAACAAGCCTCTCTTACTGGCCTTGTTTTGGCGTCAGTGATACTTGACACCCCCCCCCCCACACCCCCATCTTAAGCATTGTCCAAATCAACTTCTGTAGTCTTCATATCTGTCAGTGTAACCTTTAGACCCAACTTCTCTCACTGTCAATTGCAACCTCGATCTTCTCCTTGTTTTTTTTTTGTCTCTGTTTCTCTCTCTCCGTGTATTGCTGTTTTTCTCTCCCTCCTTCGTTCATTCTCTTTCTGGGGTTAACCCAGAGGTCAGCCATCCCTCTTTCTCACCTCTCTGTGACTGACCGGCCTATCTTCCAGATGGCTGCCAGAAGGCCAAGCTCCTTGTCAGTTTATATTAAGCTTTGTTTGATTATTGCATAATTTAAGGTCCCGTTAAGTTCTCCTCAACAAATATATGTGTATCCAATTAGCGCTATGTGAGATCATCACCTTACTATTTATTGTTGTTTTTTATTTTTTCTTTGCAATTTTTTTCTACTTATAGTATTAGCTTAGGCAAAAACCCTGGAGCTCCACCTTTCTCATCTTATCCCAGTCTGTTAACATAAACTGTCAGTGGAACCAACGTGGAACAGGATAATTCTCACTTTTGGATACACACATACATATTTGAAGTGGACTAAACATTTTGTGCATGTGTGTTTGTTTGTATGTATGTACTGTATGTATGTATGCCTTGCTGCGTGTGAGTGTGCTCCAAGTTACAAGAAATTTGAGGAAAACAACATTCCGACCTAGAGCTTTCCAACAGGGGTCTGTTTGGGGAAAAAGGGAAATCCAAGGCATGCTTCTTCAAAAATTATTTAAAAATGCCTTTATTTTACTGGCTATTTTATAATAGAACGTTTAAAAGACAAAGGGAGACGTAACCCATGTGTAGTGGCACAGACAGCTTTCTACGGGTCTGTTTGGTTTTGTTCAACTGAATTAGCCTTTTAGGCTTGGCTATTGTAAATACAGCTCAACAAACAGACAGGACGTTGATTAAAAACTGTGTCATTTATTCTGCCAACCAAAATTCAGCTAGTATTTTGTCTGCAAAAGGTGGATGTGTTTTTATATATTACCCTAGCAAGAACCCAAAGAACCTCAATCAGCCTGGATGCCCCAGTGTGCCCTGCACACACAACCCACTCAGACGGTCATAAGACCATTTCTGCACTGTCATAGGACAATTTACGAGACAAGGAATAACATATACAACTTTTAATATGTATGATGAATACCTCATTTGGTGGGGTTGTTTTTTTAGGGGGGGTTTCTTTGCTGCTAAGCTTTTTAAAAATGACTTTTCAGTAGTAAAACAGCTAGATACATTATTTGACATCATAGTTAATCTCTGTATGCATTTGTCTTAATCAAGGTGACTTGTTCATATAATAATGGGCTGGATGGCTTGGATTGGTCACAGTGTCTTGTATTTTTTCATAGCTGTACACAGTGTGTTGAAATGCATTTGCCCTCTAAAAAGATCACAGCTGTTTTTAAATAACCTTTAATTTCTCATTATTCTCTATTGTCTATTACTATGTAGCCTTTATAGAAAACACCAGTAGCCCATGGTTCAACAAACACTGTTACCTGAGTAGCCTGTTCACAGTGAGGACCGATTGGAGTGTATGTAAACTGCTGCAACTTTACAGTGCAAAATTTCTCAGTGCTTTTTTGACTGTCAGCATGCTCCTATCTCTGCTTGTGTGCATTGGGTTTCCTATGTGCCTTTGTGTATCCCTTAGGCAATTCTGTGTTGGAGTTTTGGAGTCTTGTGCTATAGGCCTGCTTTGTATGATTGATGCTCTTCTGACTCACACCTACTATTATGTTTATTATGTATCTGTTCCAATGCAGTAACTCTAGGGGAAACAGAATCTGGAGACACTGGGCTGACACCATTAGTATGGTATACATAGAACACCCACACAACAGAGAGACCGAGAAATACTTCTGTCCATTTTTTCTTTTTTCTTTTCTATTGGCCCATCTCTTTGTTGCGCTGTCAATCCATGTCCCAAAATGTTGGGGGTTACTAGCTGAACAATGTTGTCCTCTACTCCTACAATTACAGTTGTGTGATCCTAAACCTGACTGCAAATTAGCCAATAGTGAAGGACTGTAGTAGAACTGTGTTGCCTCTATGGGTCAGAATGAGCAGAAACAGCCAAGGATGAAAAAAGGCAAATTGAAAGAAATGAATAAAAAAGAAGGGCTCAATTGGTACATTGATAGAAAGTTGGTTGGTGGAGGTCTTTTAGATTTCAACCAACAGTAGAAAAGTGAGGGGACCAAAGCTAGGCCAACCTAGACACAATGCCCCTGGGCTGACAACACAACGGTATCTGGACAGCCTGCAGGTACTACATGGGAAACAAAACTCTACCTGAACCACTCACACACACACACACACACACACACACACACACACACACACACACACACACACACATTCTTATCCAAAAAACTATGCTTAAAGTGCTCATATTGTGCATTTTGGCTTTTATCCTTTGCTTTATTGTGTTATATATATTTTTTGTGCATGTTATAGGTTTACAAAGGGAAAAGATCCACCCCAAATGGGTCTTCCAGAGAAAACACTGTTCATAAACTGCTCTAAACAGCTCTATTGTAGTTATTTCTTCTGTGACAAACTTGTGTCACTTTGTAACACATGTTATAATGCTCGCCTAGCTGCTAGCGTGCATGCTCTGCAACTGACAAGCTAGCAATGCTTACTGCGCATGTGCAACTCCCAACAAAGATGGTACAGAAATGAGACCTCACTCGGTAGCTAAAACAAAGAGCTCAACACACAGGGTGAAAATAGGCACTGCAGCAGTGTGCAGGACAACAAATATATGATGTTTTCTGAAAATTAAACCATGTAAACCTATTCTGATACAACCTCTAAATACAGTTATGAAACTGAAAATGAGCATAATATGGGCACTTTAAGTTATTTGCCCATCTCACATACATGGTTGTTTATGTAAGTTGGATCATCCATGGTTTTTCTATTTGAACTGAATACAGTTACAACTGGATACACAGGACAATGTCTGTGAAGTGATGGCTATATCAGGGCATCTGTAGTGTTAATCACACATTTTTATAAGAAAAAAGATCTCTGCAATCAGCAATACAGATGTTGGAGTATCTGCTTAATGGAGGTGTAACATAAAAACATTATTATTATTATTATTATTATTATTATTATTATTCTAACAGAAATATTAAATATTTCTTGACAAAATACATTTTTGTAATACAACTGTACATGCACATGCCACATGAAATGGCCTTTTATTCACTAAGGGGTTTGCAAAAGACTAAGGTCATTTTGGTGGTGTTTTTACAAAGAAGCTGAAATATTAACTGGCATAGCAGAGTATAGTGACATAGCCAATTCTAAATTCACGATGCTCTGGTAAAAATTACACTCCATATATAAAACATATCCTATTCAAGTGGGACTTCAGTTGTACTGTCATTTGATGACAGCATTTTACTGTTATATTTTCTTTTCTTTTACTTCGTTAGAGGTGAAGGACTCAAATGTAACCAATGCAATTTTGTGTTATATAATCATATGACAGACCAATAATACCACATCAATTTTCTGTAGCTGAAAAATAAACACGGGTATGTTACATGTGGTATCTGAATGTAAATGTCACATTCCGAAGTACTAGCTCATGAAGTTCAGTGCCGGTGCGCGAGGGAGGCGGAGGGCCACTTCAAACGGAGCCTGCCAAGTGCTGATGAAAGCGTCGCCTCGTTGGCACAAGCTGCAACTTTCATTTGTTTAGCAAGAGCACCGACAGATCTATCAGTCATAAATATCCTGGAGAGAGTGATGGAGGAAGGAGGAGAGGAGAAAAATGAGGGAACAACAGAAGGGTGGGGTGATACCTTGTGTGTGTGTTTTTCTCTCTATTAAAACAGGATTCAGGCACCGTCGCTTGTCAGTCAATGTATCTCCGGTAGCTGTCATTGAGATGTGGCCTTAAGAATTTATACATCCACCGTCGCTCATTTCAATTTTCATATAAGATTCATTTGCACAAACACATTTACACTATATGTGAGAAAACCTCCTATACACACACACACACACACACACACACACACACACACACACACATACACATGCCCTGCCTTTTTTTCCACCAGCCACACAGCCGTGCCAGCTACACAGAACAGAGCGCTGCAGTTTCAGTCGTACACTGCATGCATAAATCATCACTTGTCTTGGGAGCAACATATTAATCAATGATGGAAACACAAAAACATTCTTTCGCGCGCTAATCATCAACACTGTGTTTGATCTATCCAGAGCTTTAATCTTGTATTATGTGGACAGAGCCGGGCCTGTTGAGCACAGGGAGCATTGTTGTGTGTGCATCACAGCCCTCTTAGCTGTGGACAAGTTTACACTGATTGTTTTATGTATCTAGGCCTGGGCTCCTGATGCCTGCAATGCTTTTGAACTTGGCCTTTTGTGTTCTCCAACAGAGCTTTTGTTCTAGATAAAACAGACTATGTATGGTCAGCACTGAGCTCCTGTACAACCAAGTGTCAGCTCAACTACATGTACATATACAGTATATACACACACACACACACACACTGTAGACACATATACTTGTGTACAACAACATGTAAACCCATGCACACACACATTTGTGAGTGTGTGTGTGGGGGTGGACAGGGGCATCTGTTTTTTTCTCAGCACTACAACATCCTACAAGAGCAAATTACAAGAGAGACTTCAGAATTAAAGTTTCATCTTACTGTAACACCATGGCCTCTTCCAGGCTCTCGTCAGAGCACGGCTGTTTTTTTTTTAACAACACCACCATGTTTGCCCTCTCAGAAGGATTAAGTTTACTTTTATTTAAAAAGAAATTTAAAGTAGGGAGGAACTTGCAGAATATATACGGTAGTCCACACAAACAATCATGCTTATATATAAAGTCGGTACTCAAATACTCTCTTTGCACTGATTTTTGGGTGTTTTTTTACTGAGTCTCTCATCCAGAGGGACTTAAAATGAATGCAACGAGTTTTAATTTACAAAAGCAAACAATAGTGTGTTAGGGTCAAAGCCACAACACCCAGTCATCAGATTTGCAAGACAATAAAGTAAAACTCAGAGAGAGAAAGGGGGAGTTTTTCTTCAGAGGAAAACAAGATATAAAGTATGTCGTATAAAATATAACATATGATTATAGTCCTGTCAAAGTACTTTAAGAGAATCCCGAGAGTGTTCTTGTTTAACTGACATGCCATTTTTAAGAGAAAAACACACACTCACAGACATGAACACACTCATGAATGCACGTTATTTCTGAATAAATGTATGCTCACTTAATTCTGGTGAGCTTATTCTGTCTAAAATGTTGTCAAATATCACTTTAAAGAACAATGTGACTACCTATTCACAAGAAAATTGAACTGCAATGTTTCTGCAACATTTAGTTCACCTGTCTGAATATACTGAATCGGGAATAGATGGAAACAGGCTCACAAGTGAAACATTAGACGCAGTTACCAAATAAACGTATGCGTTGCCCTAAAAATCTGTTTCCTAAAAGCTGCTTGTGCGACAGCCACTATGCAGGCCTTTGGTTGTTTTCTTTTTTGATGTGGCAGAGTCTTGGTGTCACTTGTTCTGGTGGTAATGTAACAAAAGCTAATACCAGAAGTCTTTGTGCTCGGATGTGTTTGAAAAATAGGGGGACAGCAACATTTTCTCTTCAAACACTAGGGGTGGTGCATGAAAAAGTAAATGAGCATCCTAATATCGGGGCCTCTTAATTTTTCAGCAGATGTGATGAAGTGAGTTTCGACTGACGTTTCCTGAAAGTGGCAACACGTGTCCCTCTTACCCGGCTGGTGCAGTCCTCTCGTCTGCAGATGTGTCGCTTGATGTACCCATCGAATGGCACAGTGCCACTTAATAAAATATCACTCTTGCTTTGACAGCGAGCCTTAATTGAGTCCCTCGTCAGTTTTATCAAACTGTGTGTTATCGCCGTTTGAAACTTTTTTTCCTCTCTTTCCCCCCCACAGTCTCTTGCTCTTATGGAATATGCTATCAGTTGAATCCTCTGTAACCAAAAGAGAAGGGCGGCGGTGTTGAGAAAAAGAAAAAAGGGAAAGCGAAAAAAAGAACAAGAGAAAAAGTGAGAGAGAGGGAGAAATAGCCAAGAGAGACGGATGCGGATTCGGATTTCATTGGATTCATAATTCAGGTTCATGATTTTAATTTCCCTCTGTTCTTATCAAAGGCCGGTGGAGCAGGAGGGGGAAGGCTGGTAGTTAGCTGGATAACAGCATATGAGATGAGCTGCAGCGCCTCTTCACAATGCCTGGATGACACAATAGGGATAGAAATGTGCCGAGAAGAACAGAGTATCCAGTCTCTCACAGCGACTTCCTCTTTCAACCAACAAAAACCCACAATCATGCGTTGTTTACAAAACCCCTTTTTTTTGACATCATCTCCATTTTTCCTCAGAAGGCATAAGCAATCTCTCTTCCCCCAAAGTATATTCAATCACACGCCGAGAAAGACGATATGCTTGTGTAAGCCCCCAAAAAATACAGCAGATGTATGAGTTTTGACTGATTGGATAATATTTGATAATAGTCTTGTGTATGTTTATAATAAAAATGCTGTTCAACTAAAGTGTATGGGTTTACTACAATGTAGGAACCCTCCCTTTCTCCCTTTTCCTCTATCTCTATTTATTTGGCTTTTTGTGCTTACAAGACTCAGTAGTGCCACTGTACGTCTCAGTCAGCCATTTGATCTTTAATTTATCACAGTTCCAGTTTGTTTGACAGGTCCAGGTGCTTTTATCTGACTAGTGCTAGGCATTGTTGAATGAACAAGGTAATCCAGACCTATGTGTTGAGTAAGTAGTTGAGCTTGGAGCTGAATGAACCAATAGGTTTCTCTGCAGAATGAGCAATTGCAACATGGGCCTTCTGGCTAACTAGACATGTGAGCTGGCCCGTAAACCAAATCAGTCATCAAGTCATTTATTCAGGCCGGCCGTGTAGCATGTTGAACCTAACAGCAGAGAGGGGAGTCCAATAAGTGCTGGTGTACCCAATCTAACTCCACACCAGACTCCTTTAGATCCCAAATGTCTGTAGTCCAGGTGCAGGTAGGATGTAGAGAGCTACTTCAACTGCTGTACCATCTGCACTTCCAGGAAATGCTCTACTTTACACAGGGCCTTAGACATAGGAGTTCTAAAGGATGGGGTATTCAGTGACCAACACCTATAGAAAGTTTTGCTTGTGATTAATCATTCATAAAACCTCCCTTTACCCCTCATATGACAGTCTTGTAGTCAGATTCCACTGGATGTTCTCCACTTACCTGTTAATGATGCTGGAGCATTCTCCTCACTCCTCTCCCACTGAAATGTGTGTTGTAGTATACTCTAAAATGTGTATTTATTTATATGAGTGCTGATTTGCACACATTTCAAATTATGACATGTATTGCCTCATTGTTGAATAGTGGGAAAAAGCCTCATGTAGTTAGCAATAAAGTTGGTGCATGAAGAAGTAAACTTGCCATTTGTGAGCAAAGATACCGAACTGCACATTTCTCTATAGACCTGGATTTTGACAGTGTCTATCTGTCTCTTTCTTTCTCTCTCTCTCTGAATTTTCTCTCTCTCTTTCTTCCGCTGCAGATCATTAAAAGCAGACCATCTCCTCTCCGATATTCAATATTACTTGTGCTTTCTAAGCTCACCGCCAATTCTATTATTAAAGCATTCTTTTCATTCAGATGCTATGAATAACATTGTTTTTGTATTATTTATGTAAGTACGGTGCGTACTGGATGCTCCGAAAGACCTGGAAGCCAAGGTTCTCAGAGGAGACAAGTGTTGGCTCTCCCATATGGGCCGTTAGTACCTTTCTTCTTCATCCTGTCCTCTAGTGCCAAATCTGTCAGAATTATCTTTTTTTATGCAAATCATTTCTTTTTGCTGGTCATGATTGAATCCTATTGCTTGAGCGGTTTAAGTACACTACAGTATTGAACAATCAAATCGCATAAAACCCATCAATACTCTAGTTCTCCTGTGTTGTCTCCCTTTCCAGGTTCTTTCTTTCTTTTCCCTCCCTTTATCCCCGGAATCAAGGTCTGCTGGGGCATTTTTTCAGACAGAGGCTTCCTGGACTATTTCGGTATCAAAGCTTTGAGGCAGCAAGAGGCATGCTCTCTGAAGTTGACATGTAAGGAGAGGAGGGCCTTCCTCTTTCACTGGTTTGTAGGGTGCAATGGGAGGGGGTGCACTCAGTAGCCCTGCCAGGAGTGGTCTCTACTGGGTATATGAGCCTCAAACGCTCCCCTTCAAGCCCACACCCTCTCAATAGTTGGAAGGCTTGCGTTTCACATGTGCCCAGACTGTATGTGGATGTTTGGTGTCATGATGGGTGTGTATGCATGAATACAGGTATGCGTTTGTGTGTTTACGTTAGTGCAAAGAACAGTTGTGGCGGTGCTTGTGAGTGTTGTAACAGGATGCAGTTGATTTTGACACATTTTTGAAACATTTTTGACTGAAACAATACATTCATATATTTGCAGCCCCAAATGGCAGAAAAATGTCCACATCCACATACACAGTCTAAACTAAATTTGTTTAACTAGTGGATGCAATGTGGTCTGAGCCAGTTAAGTTTTCTTAAGATTTGTACTTGCAACTAACACTCCTAATCACAAAACAGTTTTGTATTTGAGTTCAGTTCAGCACTTTTATTTGTAAACAATATTTTATTGGTTATCCAACCTGATATTAGAAATCAGTTTGTGAAAATAGGGTGAATTTCAGTCTCTCAGACAGCTCCAATTAAAGAAGGATTAGATTGTATTTTAATTTTATTTTTGTATAAACATCTTGCCCGCAGCTATAATGTGAATTTAACCAGCTCCAGCCCTATGTGGTAGACTGTAGTCCAGATGACCTCCTCTTTCTTTTCTCTCCATGAGGATCTGACTGTGACTCGGTCTGACCTGGCTAGTCTCTCTACCAACACACTGCTCCCTGATTCATCTGCTGCCAACCCCTTCAAGTTATTCATCTGGAAGAAATATGCATTCATCATTGTATTTTTAATCACACCAAATAGATAGACAAAGAGAATGCCGTAGGGAGAGGGGGAGCAATCTACAATTCCCAGAGCTCAGATGGTATTCCTGCCCCGCATCGCCAAACATTCCCTAAATTGACTCTGAATGAATTTATTTTTAATGTGTGGAAGATGCTCTACCACAGAGAATAGAGATGGTGTGTAAATAAGTTTGTGTTTGTATCTGTCTGCAGTGTAATAGCATGTTTCTGTGTGTGCCTGCCTTTTTTGTATGCTGTGTATCGGTAATGTAGTTGCACATTGTGTACACATTTACCTGAGTTCATGTGTGGTTTTGTCTCTGTGTGCACTTGTTTTTTTTTGAGATTACACTGGAAGCATGAACAAGAAAGCAAGATTAAATAGTGACAGCCTGAATGTAGTTTTTTTGCCTAATGTTATAGATTATAAAACTATGCTGTTTTAAAAGTTATCTTTCTCACAAACCCACCACAAGCCTTTGCATCAATCCCTGTTTGACCCATCTCCGTCCCAATGAAAGCCCGGTATTGTAGTGGAGCCGTTTGGCCTAGCCAACCCTGAACAAATAAGCAAGCTCATCCCTCCATTCTCCATTCCATTGTATTCAATAATACATTAATTTATCAGCTCGTCTTGGTTCCAGCCTAATTGAGTCCCATTGCAGCCTTCTAAGTAGGACACGTATGGATTCAACAAATGGAATGGTATCCGGCCCTCAGTCCTTTGGGCAATGCCTTGGCCCTGTACCCTGGAACACACTGCTTTGTTAGCTGCACCGCGTGTGTGTGTCTTTGTCTGTGTGTGTGTGTGTGTGAGTGCAGATGGATCTGATAACTCTTTCATCTGCTTTGAGCTATCTGTTGATTATCTCAGTGCAGTGTCGTCGTATTCGGTGTTAGCTGGGATGGATTGGAAGGTGGGGGTCGCTTTGGGAAGATAGAAAGAAAGCGAGAAGAGCAGAGGAAGAAAGGGGGTTTCCTGTTTCCCCATCAGAGATGAGCCCCTACAGTGTTGTGCCTTTGCATATACACATACACAAATGCACAAATGTGTGCACACACTGCAAACAGATGTGGGCTCACAGAAAAGGGAGGGTCTTCTATAGCTTAATGCCATTACATTAAATTTTAAATAATGTTATGCAAATCAGAAATGACAGGAGATTATCTCCTTGGGACCTTGAAAGGGATTCGTCAGTTCTTATTCCAATAGCCCTGGAAAATAGCCCAGACGTCCTGAGTGGAGAAATATGGCAGGGCGTGACGGAGCCTGCCGCTGCTGAAAGAGGAGACCGTGAGAAAAGGCCCCAAGTGTTGGCTATTAAAATCAATTTACCCAGGAAGTCAATGAAGAGAAATCTCTTAGTAAAGGCACCTCCCAGGACAGCTCAGGGGTCTTGGAAGATGAGCGCACAAGGGAGGATACAGGATGCGATTGCCACATGCCAAGGTGAAAGTAACACACGCCAGAGGAGAAGATGGGGGGGGGCAGCAAGGCTGAGGACTGTGTTTCATGTTTCCCCCCAGTGCCTGTTTTATCTCGACAACCCTACCGTACGTGCAAGATAGTTTTAAATGAGCTTGGCCTGTGTGGATGCTCCCTTCCAGCAATGCTTCAATCAATCAATTTTATTTGTCACATCAAATTGTGCAAGGTAAAATTCCAGTGAAATCACATTGTGATGGAGAAGTTCTTTGTGAGAGTTGGATGTGGAGGAGAAACAATGGGTTTACAGTGTTGTTAGTTAGCGATGGAGGACCTGTGGCAGATCTACTGTGCGCACATCATGTTGAGAGATGGCTCTCCATTTTCCTCCACTACTGTCAAAATCCCTCTCCCACCTCTTTTCTACTCTCACTGCAGGTCAGGAGTGCGGCAGCCGTGCTTGCACAACAGCCAGTCTCAATATTGTGTTAGAGACTGAGACATCCATTACTGAGAAAACAAAGTTGTGTCTGTCTCCAGTGCTTTGGGCCAACAATTAAAGACATCATGCCAGCACAGGGGCACTGGAGGGGGAGAGCAGACCTTATCAGAGCCCTTCCATTAAATATTGATCAACCTAATTGAAGTTTTTAGGCACTACAAAGCTTCCTGAAGAGTGTATCTGTTTTTATGGCAAAGTACGGTCTGGTCTCCTGGAGCAGACAGCGAGAGGAGTGCAGTCGTGTGTGTAAATTGCATGCTATGTAGACTAACTGCAGGCAATTGCATGTTATTGAGATGGAAGATGAGGCAGAAACTTGTACCAACGATTTCTTCTCCACACAGATGGCTCTTTATTATGATATATCTTAAAGAGAAATGTATGATGGACATTTTAAATTATGATCATGTTATGATATTTTTGTTCTCTTTTTAAATATTTTCCCTATTCTTTAAGAAAACAGAAATAGCATCTGGGCTCCCTTTTGGTGTGTATGTTATTCTCGTCTCTCTCTCCCTGTCTTTCAGTCATTGTGAGATTAGCAGGATTGTGTTTCAAGCTTTTTTTGCTTGAAATATATAATATTATATTTAAAAATATAAAACTTTACTGCTGCAGTTGTTATCCCTTTCTTCCTCTCCGTGCTGGTCCCTGGTGACGCCAGCCTGAGAATGGCAGCTTTAATTTGCAGGAAAACAAGTTGAGAATATTGATTTTTAAAAAAGTGCTCTCTTCTCCCCTTGGAAAAAAAGAAGAAAAAACTGTCTGCTATGTGAAAACCTGTAGCCTTCAATTAAGTGGGGCTTGTAGGTGTGTGTGTTTTCATTTGGGCACGGTGTTCACTTGAAATGACACATTAAAGACTGTGTTTTACTTCAGTCAGACTGTGAAAATATAGACACAGACCTAAGTGTGTCTTGAAGGACTCTGACGTTGGCACACACCCCACCACCATACAGCATCAGACAGATGGGCGGTATTTATCTTAGAATAAGAACCATGTTCTTCTGCTCCAAGAAGGGAAATATTGCCTTTCCTACTTCTGAAGACGACACATGTCCTGGTTTTCATGTCAATTGATGTTCACAGGTCTCAAGTCTCACTACTACTTCCTTTCTCAGACTTTTTGTAAAGCACAATAATCTTAAACAGCCTTTTTTTTATCCATACACAAAACAGAAATGAGAGCTGTGCTCCTTGGCTCCATCCCTATGCTGGACTGTTGAACCACTGCATTTCTATTTATTTCGACTGACAATAAACCTGCAGCGATTCATTTGATCTTGTTTGGTGAATAGTCAGTCCCTGTGGTAAGGCTTATCCCCTTTAATGCAAGGCCTATTTGTGGTTCTGATCTGGTGCTTAGGGCCAGGCGGAGTTTGGTATCAACACAGGGACTGACTGGAGCTAGTGGTTGTAACACGCCATCCCAAAGGCTTTGGAAGTCATCCCGCTAATACAGACATGACTAAAGCTCCCTATCATGCCCCACAGAATGACACTGCATGGCTCCAAGACTTAACTCTTACAAAGAGCTTAAATATCTTAGATGTGTAATGCATAATGGAGGTGGGTTCTGTACTTTGGGGCACAGTATTCCCATCGCTATACTAGGCTGTACTACAATAGCATACTGGCTTGTTCTCCGTGTCACGCAGCAGTATGAACATTGACAAGTGTTTTTGGATGGCTGAATTATGAATTATGATAATAAAAAGATAAACTTCAATACCAGATGCCCTTTTTTGTGAAAAGAGCTATTTATGTTGATCGCCTCAAAACATTTGTTCTCCCTCTCTCTTTGTTTCTTATTTTGTGTTGATTCTTGTGTGTGTGTCATGTGTGTTTGCATACAATGTGTGCTCAAGTTTGCTGAAAAGGGGGGTGGAAGCTCCCCTAGTGGCTCCTCCGGAGAATTACCTTAGAGAGTACTGCTCTGCTCAGCAGCAAGTTAATGGCACAAAACATAGCAAACACATTACTTTTTTGTTTCCATATCAGCAGTCCAACTGTGTACATTCTATTTTTGTTTGTTTACATATATATGTAGAGGGAAAGGCTTGTTTGTGAAACAGTGTAAGCTCAAAAATAGTGTAGGTATTTAGTGTTTGCAATTCAAGTACAATGTTCTCATCACCCACTACTAAATAAAATAAATGTGTTAAGGGAGAGAGTTGTTTATTTTCATATACATGATTTTCAACTTACAAGATGGTAATTTTCTTTTGCTTTCCCAACCACTATGATTCAGCTTAATACATTCTGTTTAGTACTGAGAAATTTTGTCCGCAGGATAGAGCCTTGGAGAGTATAACAATAATATGATTTGTAACTCAGATATCACTGTTTTACTGTTCAGACACTCGGTTTAATCCATGTAGTATTATTGGGACATACTTGCAAGCAAACCCAAGGAACACACACCTACAAACACACTGTACTTGTCAATTCAGTCTTAATTTGGGCTGTAAACGGAGTTCCAAATGGATTTCCACACAGACCTGCATGTGTGTGTGTGTGTGTGTGATGGAAGTAGATAGCCTCCCATTGAGGCTTTAAGCAATTCTGTCCTCTGATTAATGCAATCGAGAAATTATATATGGAAACATGCAGCAGGTTATATGTGTGTCAGCGTGTGTTTGCATACATACATGTGTGTAGAAACATTTTCCTATGGGTGTGTGCATGATAATTGAGCCTTTGGCTAAACACAAAGTGGTCCATCATCTCCAGCATATACCTCATGCTATTATGAGCTCAAAGAAGTGAAGCATCTTACTTGGCAGGAAACTAATGATAAGGCTGTTATGTTACTTGTTATCTACACTTCACCTTTTATTTGTTTTGATCTTTGAGTGGTGTAATGAAATATATAGATATGTGTGAGAAAAGGGTAGCAGTGAGGGAGGTGCCGTCCTATTGTGTTTGTTATAAATCAATTACCTGCTTTCTATTTTTTCATCATCTTGTTCTTCCTTTTTGCTTGTGTTGTGCTGCTGGTCGGCTGATTGTATCAGGAAGCGGTCAGCAGCCCCAGATATTTCAATTTCATTGGATTTAAAGAGGACTGGGAGGAGGTGTGCACATTAGCGCCTCAATACAATCACATTTGTCAGCATGATCCTTTTTAAGTGCATTTCAATTAAGCCGTGATTCTTTGATTTTATTATGCCCCGGCCTTGCCTGCAAAATGCTCACTGCTGGTTAAACAAGGCTCCTTCTAATGTACACAATTTAATTTTCTTAATTGAGCTAACGTGCTTTTCGTATCCTAATTCCTTGAATAATCTTTGATTCCTATATCTGCTGCGGGAGGCTTTTAATGAAAGAGGGCAGCCTAAAAACATCTGTTAGACCCGTGATTAAATCATCCGCATAACATCTGCATTTATGAGGGTGTTAGCATGCTGCATGACCCTTTATCTATTTTGGGCAATTATCTTGCGTGGTGGTAGTAATACAAGATATAAATATGGATGTGTTTGTGTGGTTACCCCCTCTCCTTTGCACTGATGACTGTCATCTTTGTTTCCACAGACAACGCTGGCTATTGATACAATGTACCACAAGTCTCCTTTAAACAAAAGGATGGGGGTATGCTTTGTTCTTTGTTAGAGCAGTGTGCAAAAGGTATTTGTGTAGACTCCTCTACTGAGAGGTGGTAGGCATGTTAAGCAAATCCTGTTTTCATTCTGGCAAGTGCTTAGGTAATTGATTAAGCTGTTAAATACACACACACTGCTGCTCACACTCGCACACACACCATGCTCATATGCATCCTCGATCGCACTAACACATGGATGTGTTACACAGGGTTTCCATACCTGCTGACTTCACACAGTGTTGCTGGAGTACCAGCAGAGAGCCTTCTAGAGTCAAACAGAGTACCTTCATTCCCTCCATCGCCACCATCTTTTATCAAGAATCATAAGCAGTGGGGTATCAAATGAAAGCCATCGCTCCACCTCCTTATCCCCATCTACCTGCCCCTTCTCTTTTTCCTCCCTTCTTTCCCCTGTCCTTCCTCCTTCTCATTCCACGTCTTCCTGGTGGTGTGGTCATCTGTCCATTAAGAGGGGGTGAGTCAGTCACCTGCCGCTTGGCCCCCTCATCGTATGACACACGGTGGCACAGCAGGGCTGTCATCGCCTCCAACGAGCCTGGATCAGGTGACCAGATTATCTCTCTGTTGGCTTCCATTTCCCACATACTCATGTGCTACACTGAAAACAGATCACACACAATCAGGATGAAACCAGCCAAATGACCAACCAGTCCACAGCCTGCAATTTCAACGATGTGCCAGAGAAATGCATAGGTCAGACCTTGTTTACGCAAAGGGATGAGCATTAGGTTTAGGGTTTGATGGGCGAGGTTCCAAAGTGAGTGATGCTACTTGTCAAGCATACACCTCTCTGAGCCGAAAAACCATGTTGTTTGGGTTGCTGGCGTTGCTGGAGATTGTTGGGTATTTAGAAGAACACAGGTTCAATTTCAGGCTGCAGCGACCACTGTGACCATCCTGTCCAGTCATCAAGGCATGTCAAGCTACTGACAGTTCTGCTGTCTGCAGGGATCTCTTGGACAGATAGATAGATAGATGGATAGATAGATAGATAGATAGATAGATCAATACTTTATTCATCCCAAAGGAAATTATTGCCATCCAGTAGCAAGACAACCATAACACAACAAACACAAACCATTGTAGTTACTATATATGTGACAAAGTAAATTTTTCAAGCTTAACTTCTCTACCTTTTGGTGTAATGTGTTGCAATAGGTAATTCAATTCAAATTTGCTGAGCATCCAGAGTTGTACTTTGCAACATGTCCTTTCAATGTTGTTGTGTGTACTATGAAGAGCTTTCTGAAAAAACGTCCTTGCCTGACCACGTAATGCATCACATAATCAATTAGCTAAAGTCTTGAAAGTATACATGAAGACTGCATACATGAATAATGGAGTTTTTGACTTTTTGACATCACTTGCTTGGACCGACTTTGTCAGCCAGAAAGCCACTACCCTGAGCAATGACTCTTAAAATCCAACTAAGGTAAAAATTGTATGTTTCAGCTTTGATTGCAGTTGCTGTTGAGTAAAGCCCTCTTTATGACCTATGAAAGGTGAAAGGGTCAACATAGACGAAGGGAGTTGTCTAAGTTCAGCCAGATGTTGTTTGTTTTATTGTGTCAAAGCAATGCCATGTCATTCATTACACGCCTCTGCGGTCGTGGACAGATGAGTGTCCTCAGAGCGTAGCCACACCCAGGGATAAGGCTAATTGCTGCTGTACTGCCATTGTCTTTAAAGCCACATTTTGTGGCTGCCGTGATAAGTGGTGCAACAACAAGGGACACATGGATGCACACTGGCAGTGCCCTTCATGTGGTGGCCATAGTTTTGTTTCTGATTATGGAACATGATTTAGTTTTTTCCTTCTCTCATCTTGTGTTTTTCTTGCTGTCTCTCTTTGTGCCTGGTCTCTTTTAACTGCTTGGGTTTGGCTCTCCATGGGCGGTGCTGTGTCCCTAGTGCCGGCATGGAGGTTGTCTCTGCCTCAGTGGTGCCCACATTAGGGAAAAACTTCCCGTAACCGCTGAACCCACCCAGAACCTTTCTGCCTCAGGCTCGTTTTCTTCTCAGTGACTGACTTTTATACAAAAAAACTCGCTGCCAAATAATAATTGAAGAGGGTAGCTTGAAATTCAATCGTAAGAATAGTCCAGCAATATCACCTCAAGGTAGTATGATTGACATTTTTAAACAACAATATATCATTCAAAAGAATTCTCATTAAATGCATTTGGCTCTGTGTGGGTAGCATTGCAAAAGAGGAATTATCTACTCCGTCTGGCTGTGTTTGACGGTGCATATTCTCCCAGGACCAAGCCTGTGAGAACTTCTTGTCAAGCTACTACTCACTTTAATGTGTAAAATGTTTTTGGCAGATGCTCCAGTAAAATTCCAGTGCCATCAACTCATTCTGCCTCTTGTGCTGTCCCTATAGA
Organism: Etheostoma perlongum; assembly: GCA_026937815.1. Lineage (NCBI taxonomy): Eukaryota > Metazoa > Chordata > Actinopteri > Perciformes > Percidae > Etheostoma > Etheostoma perlongum. The sequence continues at coordinate 5,053,635 of CM049371.1, read as the reverse complement.
CAAATCTCAGCGCCAGTGTAGAGAGAATAAGCTCAAATCCTTGACCTGCCCCCTTCCCTGGACCTCTCCTGGAGTGCAGTAATCTGACCAGTGCACTCCTTGCAGACACAGTTGAGTCCCCTCTGTTGTGCTATTATCAGCTGAGTGTTATTACCCCTCTTTGCACAGGAAAATATGCCTTGATTTCCATCGACCCATCCTTGAATCAATGCTTTTAAAAAGCTGAGACACCTTTTACTTAAGAGCAAAAGCATGCATTTTATGTTTTGACATGGTCATATTGATTGGGCTGGTGGGGAGACGGGTGGAGTGGGATGGGTAAGGAGTGTGGTGGGGGTGGGGGGGGGGTTGACCTCTAGTCTCTAGTTCTTTCTCTCTCCCCTCCAATCTTCACGCTTCTCTCTTTTGCGCTCTCGGTCACTGCCAGTGTTTGGTAACACTGCCATCCTTAATGGCTTTCCTGTGCTCCATCCACGTCCCGCACCCCCTCCCCGCTCAGCCATCTTTCTTGTGTATCCCCTCCACCTCCGCGCTCCTCCTCCCCCCCATCTTGTCTTTGAATGCCCCCTTGCACTGTGCATTTCTCTCCCCCCCCACCCCCCCACTAATCAATACTCAGTACTCCCCCCTCTCCACACCCCACGTCACTCACATTTGCCCCGCTGATAAATTATGGATGGGGGCCTCTCACATCACATCTAAAATCTTTCTATTGTGTTTGTCAATGGATGATCGATACTTCCCTTCGCCTCATCCTCAAAGCAGCCCGTGCCTCTGCTCTCATTCCACTTTCATCCCCTGTCTCTTCTACCTTTTTTTGTTTGTTTATGATTTTGGTTAGCTGGAAGTGCTTCTGGTGCTGGGGTCTCTAGGGCTTTTATTTTTTTTATCCCACTCTTTCTCATTCCAAAATGTCGCAAACATATGTCGACACTGGCTTCAGACAAAACAGCAGAGTTTGAAATCTGTGGCTTGATGCTAGTTTGTGGATGAGCACTGGCGTTTGACAAAACCACATAGGCCTCCATCTTCCATTCTCCTCAGCAAGTTTTTACCACCCCCACACCCTTGAAGTTGTGAATGCAAATCAACATTGGATGTTTGAAGTGCAAGGGCATTTGACAAATGACAGACTATAAACAGCCAAACATGCCCTTAGCTTCATTCCTGACTGAACTTTATTTAGCTGTCAGTGTTTTCCTTTTAATGTATATAGTTAGTAGACACTTACATAACCTTCACCATTAACAGAGAAGGAGAACCCACGTACCCACACACTTTCCCACACACTTGCATACATCCACAAGTGTCCGCTTTGGTTTCTCACACGTATACCCTCAACTCTCTCACTTTCTCTCTTGCACATATACAAGCCATGCAGGGTCAGAACAGTGTTGGGGGTGTAATTTAAGTGGCATTGGGCTTATCACAGCGTAAAGTTCAGCTGTGATCTCTGGCCCTGAGCAGCACCTGCTCATCACACCACATCTCACCTCCCACCTGCTGATGGAAGAAACTATGCTGCCTAATAATTTCAGCAGCAGCTCCCAGCCTCCTTTTCCATGACCACTTAACCCCTGACATGGCCTTTTAAGTGAAGGTCTGGTATGTGTCTGCCAGCCTTAGCTTGGCAGCCGAGCCTTTGTGCCATTACCTTAAGTAGCATGCACTCTCATGTCAGCAGCGAGGCAAGACACTACTACTACTACTCTCGAGAAGACTAGATGGACATTTTCCACATTTTTGTCACTATGGATGCTTCAACATAATTTGATGATCTGGCAAGGGAGTGGCCAATTGTATTTTCTGGCCTTGTCTTTACGTATTTGGGCAGCAGGGAAGTTACAGCAGCAACAATAATTCAATTTAATTTTTATTTATAGTATCAAATCTTAGTTATCTCAAGACACATTACAGATAGAGTAGGTCTAGACCACACTCTAAAATTTAGAAAGATCCAAAAATGTTAGTAATTCCCCCAAGAACAAGCATTTAGTGTGACATGGCAAGGAATAAGAGAGGAGAATGCAGTGGAACACCCAGCAGACAAATTCCATTCAGAAAAAAAACTAGCCAAACTTTTCTCTTCCTTTCTGTAGTTTGTTTGTATCTTCTACTCCGCTTTGAAGTAAAAAAAAAAAAAATGAAGTTGCATATTCAAATTTCAAATTACGCTTTGATGGTTTATCTTTACTTAATAGAACCACAAAACAGGGGCATAGTAACTCAATGCTCTCAGGGAGGGTCAAAAAGAGTCGAGACTGGCTGTGTTCGGTCTGTCAGAGTGTGATCTGCTTCTTGTCTGTCTGCACCTCCGCACCCTCTTCATCAGTGGCAGGTCAACAACCCAACATCCCACGCACCCAGTTGTCTATTCCCACAGCCCTGCCATGCCCCGCCCTCCCTTTCCAAACCAGGCAAGGTGAAAATCTTTAAGACCAATCTCCATCTCCAGACTGCCTCAGACACGCCTTACTGGCTTATACGAGGAGCCCAAGTTGACCCTTGTTACATAGATAGACACACACACAAACATGCACAAATTATCTTATATAGACTTGTGTACACACACACACCGACACACACTCAGCCCCACTGACAGACAAGCCACAGAGCAGCATGGCATGCTAGGCAGGAACCAAATCTCTCCCTAAGCAAAGGTCAATGGCTTTTATCTTAAGTATGTCTGACCTTAGCGCTGGTCTCATCCATCTGAAGGTCTAGCATGCATAAGAGTAGCTGCTAGTAGATGTTGAATGTTGAATACTGTATTTCTGACTGTGAAAATCAGTGTAGCAGATATTATGTGTAACATAGCAGGCAAGAGGCTGAGTTGAAATTAAAAAGATCACCGTGTACCGACAATAATTGGTTCTTTGGATCCCCAAAAGCCATAAGGTCAGTTATCAACCTCATGTGCATGCCCAAGTGTTCTTGAGTGTGAGTCTAAATCCCTGCTTATCACTGACTGTGTTGTAAGGCGCTCTGGATAACAACATCAGTTATTTTAAAAATGTAGAAAATGTTTGTTGAGAGATTATCTCTCCGCAAATATATATATATATATATATATATTATATAGTATTTATGAATTTCAGTTTATGAATTTTCAGTTTAAAAAAAATAATCTATTCACACAATGAGAGGAAGGGATTGGTATGTATATTGTACTCAGTGGTGTATCTCATCTACAGTAATCAGCCATGATTGGACCATTTACTGGGCACACATTTCAGTTGTTTTTGACCCCTCTCAGAAAGGCTGACATTGCTCCATTTCACTATTTCTATCTCTCTCTCTTCCATTCTGTTTCCCATCAAGCATACACACACACGCACACACACATTTCCTCTATCACTTTCTCGTCAACTGCTTCCTTCACATGGCCGAGTTCTGTGGAAAAGGTGGTGTCATCCTCCGCTTTTAGCCGTCGGTTCATATTTGCCTCCAAGCGCAGCGAGACTTCCTGATTTGTGTGACAAACACAAATGCCTTTAAATTCCCACTGCCCCGGCTCCTTGCCAGCTTCATACCTTGTAATGCATTATTCACATCCTCTCTTGCAACCCACTCCCCACCCACCCAACTCTCTCGCATCAGGAGAGGGACAGCCACACTACTTCCCTGGCAGAAAATCTATACGGCCTTGACGTCTTTGCTTCAAGTGGGCAATTAATAGAACCGCAAGCCGGATCTATTTTTACTCTAATAATTGTCTGTTAAAGGTGTAGATATAATGATGCAATTAAATGACAATGGACATTATTTTGGCAAGGAGACTATGATTGTGAATGCACATTATTGGGGATTGTGCTGAGTAAGTTACGGCCTCTCCAGGATGCTAGTTGTAAGTTCCCTAAACTAAGAAAGAACACATATGGATACATGTGGAGATACAATATATATATATATATATATATATATATATATAAAACCTTAGGATTCCCAATGCTCTAGTGATTTATACTGGATGAGACATACTACATATCAAGGCAATGGTAGCTGTAATGCCCAAATTACTCTGCTGAATGCTTGAAATTGACTTACTATTTCTCATAAATGTCTGCTAGGGTTACAAGTACTTATATTGCGTCTACTTTTACTCTGACTCTTTCTAAAAGCAGAGAAAAAAGTTACACTGGCCTTGTTTTTGTGATTTTTGACTGGTCAAATTGCTGTTCTTGTTTACCAAGCAATGTGTCAGACATTTGCGTGCGGTTTTGTTGAAATGGTATATCTTAACGTCACCCCAGTGTCGTGCCAACACATAAGCAGGCTAAGCACCCCATGTTGTGGCCGCGGGGCCCTCACAGTATAACCTGTCTTCCTGCCGGCTCACTCCCATGTGCTGACACCCTGCTGCAGCTGAGCAGAGGCCCGCCGGCTTCTTAATGGTGAAAAACGAGAGCTGTCATGTCGTAATCGTGTAATAACCGTGGCTGGTGTCACTTTCAGCAATTAATGGAGACGCTGTGACTGGGCTGCGTAAATCCTGGCTAAGTCGGCTGCAGGAGGGTACAGCAGTGGAGGAGAGTTGGAGAAGCTTACGTTTGGGTGTGTCCATTTATTTGTCCCTGCATGTGTGCCTAATACGGAGAGAGGTAACAGTTTGCATGTGTCTGAGAGCTTCTACATGTGATTGTCAGAAATATAGAGATTGAAAGTGTGTGTCAGTGAATATTAGGTGATTAGTAGCATCTGTCTGTTTGCTTACACATTCATGCGGGAGTAAAGAAATGTGTCAGTGATAGTGACATTGTTGGAAGTTTGGGCCTTAGTGATGACTTGACAGACTTGTTTTGTTGCCCTCACTGCCCTAGATGTCTTGTCACTCTCCACTGTGTACTGTGTTATACCGTAAATCAAAAAAGCCATAAACAATGGTCTTTAGTGGAAGGTTACAGTGGAGAAACATATTACAGGGTGGATAGGTTAGGCATTATTGCTCTTATATGATTATCCCAGGGATTGAGGAATATGTTTTAGTTCTACTCTCTCGGGATTGTGATTTTTAGTTCTTTATTGGTTGCTTGCATTTTTGTTTAGTTTGTGATTTTAACTTACTCTGCTGCTGCTGTTATTAAAATGGCGGAGTAAACAAAGAGATATGAGATAATCAGGCCTGCACTAGTACAAACTATAATGTCCCAATATGTTAAAAGGGGTAGATGCCCTAACATACTTCTTACAGAAGGATTTTTGTATTTTTCAAACTGGACCCTTTTTTATGTATGTGTGTCTAAGTAACCAATGTGAACAAAAATGTGTAAACGTGAAAGTGGTCCAGTATTGAGTGAGAACACTGTAACCGGTGTCAACACTTATAATAACAGGGCCTGTCAGTGATAAAAATAAGCACTTTTAGTGGATGTACATAAATGGTGCCCATTGCCCTATAGGGTTACATTGCAGAATGATTTGCAAATGCTGGTTACAGTATTCTCGCTCAATACTTGACCAATTACAAAGATTTTGTTTACGTAAGTCAATAGACACAATGCATAGGAAAATAGGGTCCAGGTTGAAAAATGAATTGAAAAATTCCCCTAAAATATATAAAATGTCAATAAGATTATTTTGTCAGGTGTGAGATATATAAACTCTTTTTGTAACACGTGTGTTGAAAGTCTTACTAAAAAGTCCTTGTTGAAAGTTGTGTGTCCATCCCCAGATATACTGCCGTGCAAAGGAAAAAGACCGTAACTCAATTTTGGTTGAAAAAGAGTTATTGTCATTTTTGGAACATTAAAAATCTGCTTTATCATGTGGACAAATATCTTGAGTCAAATGTATTGTTTTGGGGAGAAAATTGTGTTGTCTTTGCTGTAACTTCAAAAGCCGTAGAGAAGCCAAGGCAGATTATCTAACATCAGTTTAGTTTTTTTTTAACTTTGTTTCATGGCATTTCAGAATGCTCAAAATTGAGTTAAGGTACTCTGCCTTTGTTTTGCTGCCCATCCAAACAAAGTTACTCTTTGCCTCGGTGGAGTTACGATGGTACAGGCTAGCTAATGCATAGATATACTGACAGTATAGTTATGACTGTAGTTATGACCGAAGACAGCGTTGTGGAGAGTGAAAGGAAGACTAGAAAAAGGCGTTCAGGTAGTGTGTTGTTAGGATGGCTACAGTAAATCACAGGCTCCTGTTATCTTTATTCACATGTTGATATGTTTTGGTATTGCGGATCTAACGTTAAGTCACACTGGACAACAGCCAGGTAAACCAGACAAAATGCTATGCAGCTTCAAGCACAACTCGTTTCAATACAAGCTTTACATTTTGGAAGATAGACTGGATTCAGAACAGCAATGCTCGCCATTCCTGCGCTATGCTGCGACACACACACACACACACACACACACACACGACTGGAAAAGATACCACTACGTTTGTTACTGTAAGTAGGCTACAATAAAACCTAAAAGTTAAGGGCACCTGGATAGCTCAGTTGGTAGAGCGGGCGCCCATAAATAGGAGTTTACTCCTTGGCACAGCGGGCCCGGTTTCGACTCCGACCAGCGGCCTTTTGCTGCATGTCAACCCCCCCTTTTCTCTCTCCCCTTTCATGTATTCATCTGTCCTGTCAAAATAAAGGCCGAAAAATGCCCAAATGATAATCTAAAATAAATAAATAAAAGTAAATATGTTGCCTATCAAGACCCACTCACCTGTCTACATGTGTACACATCTAGGACGCAATATATTTTAATCTGATCTGTCTGACAAACAAGCTAAAACAAAAGGCTTGCTGTTTATTTCAGTTTGCAACAAATATTGAATTATGGACAAATTCTTGTAAACTTAACGGCTGGCTAAACTAACCACCCTCTCTGCTGGAGCATTTATGGATGTATAAGACCAAAACAAACCAACGTGGCTACTTAATATGCACATGAATGATGCCATCGTTATGTTCACGTCTTCATTCTTGATGATGATGCTGGTTGTATCTGACCCTCTGCAAAATGTAATTGATGACCCCTGACCTAGGACTAGTTATAATTTATGTAAAGGATGCACAATTATGTTGTATTAGGCCTAGGCCAAATTTGTTAGGATTGACAGTGATGAAAATATTATGGTATATACACTCACTGACCCCAATATTAGGAATGCCAGTTGCACCATAAAATAGTATGAGAAAAAGTATTGTTTTATTACAATTATATACAACAATATTGAATAGGGTAATACAATACAGTAGGTGATATGGGAGTTGAAAAGCCACTTTGTGACCGTCATATACAAATGAGTTGCTTTTCATTTACATTATTTTATATTTATGTTCATATTATATTTAGCGATATTGTGCCATGATGATTTTATGAAGATGTCATCATTTTTATCATGGCCTGATTTGATTTAGTGATCAGAAACCAAGTGAGTGAAACCAAGTGAGTGATAAAATGGAAGTTAATGCCTTTTGCCTTTTCCCTTATAATCTTGTAGATAATTCAAAGGCAGAGTACCGTTTTTATGTAGATAAATAACTTCATTAAAAAAGCAAAGTATTGCCAAATGTATTGCCAAAAAGTTATTTTTTTCAGTTGTACACTCTGGTGTGTTAAGGTCTTTTGGCTTTGTTAAACTGTAGAGTGGTTGGGAATAAAACTAACCACACCATCCCTAAATTGTCAGAAGAGGGTCTAGGGGCCAGTGTCTGACGAAGGGTGTAAGAAGGGGTCGGGGGTGCCCTGAGCCTGCCCATAAGGCCGGTCTTTATAGAGGGCAGACAGATGAGGTGAGCAGGGCAAGCTGTCAGTGAGACCAGAGTTATGACTAGTCCAGTCTGCTCCTACCAAACCCTGCTCTGATTGTTTTAAATCTGTTTGGGGCGTGGGCGGTCTCTGGCTTTATGAGGTGTTGGGATAGCATTGCGTGTGTGTGTGTGTGTCTTTCTCTAGGTAAACTGATTGTTTTTCAATACATGAGTTCCTTACAAAAACACACAATGTTTACCCAGTCTCTATAAAAGGGGCGGACACACACACACACACACACTGGTCAGAACTTTCTGTGGTGGAAAAGGTTTAAAAAAGTAAAGTAAAAATGTACTTTCACTGCTCTTGACACTTCAGGATCTCCTTAAATCTTTCTCTCCTCCTGTCTTTGCAACACGAACACACACCCACACACATATGCCAAATCTCTCCATGTCCCACATTCTACCCTTCTTGAGACTTATCACAATTTCTCTTTCTTCCTTTGGCTCATCAGTTTACTTACAAAATAGATTTTGTCAGAGTTATTGATGTATAATGCATTCGAACCAGTGAGCTTATTTTCATTTTAATAATACTGAAATCATTTTTAATATTATGTGATCTTGCATAGATCTTTGTGACAGAATGAAAGCGGTATGGAGATGATCAAACAGACGCTTGTTTCAGGTCACGTCTCTTCCGTCTATCTGTCAAAGCCACTCCTGAGAGGGCTAAGGAATGAGAGAGAGCACTATGACTGGAGGGAATTTCTCCAAAACAACGCCAAATCACTCACTTTTCCTGCTCATCCTCATCCACCATGGAGATGTGTCAGAATCCAACGTCTGTCACAGTATCCCAAGGCAGCCTCTAGATCCAACAACGATCTGGCGCCGCTTGTCTTGTCACCTGTTATCTTTACCATGTCTTGGAGTTCTGCGTCGGATCATTCACAGCTTTCTTTAATAATGCAGGGTGGGAGTTAAACAACATGGAACGTGCCATGGCATCTATTCAGGTCTGTTATAGCTGATGACCCATAATGGCTGGAAATGAGTTAAATAGCAACAAGTCCCACTTACACAGTTACATTGTGTGTCTTAAGTTAACAACTGGGCCTAAACCAAATACTAATATTGGATGACATACTGTACGACACACAATTTCTCATTAGCAAAACAACAATGTAGTCTACAAAACATGTTAATGTGCAACAAATTTAAAATAGCGATTTCCATTCAACATTTGCCAACACCTTTGAATATCCCATCTTCTAATTCATGTCAGCATTGAGTTTTCCGTGTTGAACAAAGACCACAACACATTTCATTCTGTCACAAGCAAATATAATCATTTTGTTTATTTTTCGGTAATGTGTCATTATCTGTCCCTTAGAATATATTTTGACAATGCAAAATAGTTGTATATTAGCATAATAATGATAAAAGAAAATTATTATTCCTCTTTTACAACCTCTGATTCTTAAGATTTGTTTGAAACATGTTTTCACAAAGTGTTCATTTGTTTCAGATTTGTTTTGACAACTTAAAAATGAATGTTTAGGACCTGTATTAAATGTTCGAATCGAGAGCAGAAACATGTGCACTCACTGACAACTGCTCTCTGCCTCTAAACACTTAGACCATGTTTTTACAGCCACATTTAACATGGAGGGAGACAGATGTTCCACAATTAACATAGTTATTACCTCATCACATTAGCATGTCACATGGATGGTGGACAGACTGTCAGCGCTTTTAGAAAGACACAAAATATCCACTTGAGAAGTAGCGGCTTGTTTTCTCACTGCTACACACACACACACACACACACATGCTTCAAGACTACAGGTTCTACTTACAGTTGAACTGTCCCTAAATAGCAGTTGACAACAGGCACTTTAAAGCCACATTAATCAATAGCCAGGAGGACACAAACAACAACCTAGCAAATACACATCCACCACTTCCTATGAAGATAACAGGTTAGCAAACAACTGCCTAATTTTACATCCAGCAAACACAGAGCAACATAAGCAATGCAAATACAAGTGAAAAATGCATGTTTTTGTGCTGGGCAGGTAGCATGCACTGGGTTTATCGGTTAGTCTTTATTTTTGTTGGAGAGGCTTACAGGGTTGATCAGAGCAACTGAGACCTAACCATACTGTAAATGTGTGTTTTATGAAACCAAAGCAGTAAAAAGCTCAATGAAGTTGTAGAGTTTAGTGAGAAGTCTTCCTGATTTTGACACTATGAAAATCATTTCATTCAATGCTAATGTCAAATTTTATAACTACACCTATTAGCAAAGTTCACAGAAGTGGTTGCCCCTGCTCATACTGTATGTTCTGGAGGTAAATTGCAAGGGTGCTGTCAGACTTTCCTGCAGGGAAGCAGACATCTTTGTCTGAGGAGCTTGTCGACGACTCCCCCATGCGGCTTCCTCTTTTGGCATCCCCTCTGACAGGCAGATTACATTCGCTGTACAAAATCGTTGTAGGTACAAGCATACAGTATGTACTTTGGATTAATAGACAGTGATATATGTGTAAAGAGTAGTGTACTTTATAAACCCTGAGAAGTCCTGTGGTGACTGTGTGGTGCTCAAGGTAGGGATTAACAGAACGCTTGTGGCAACATATATCTCTTGCAAGTGTTCTCTAGCTAAATTTGTGTGTGTGTGGGACACCTAAGTATTATGAATTACTCTAAATAGCAATAATCACAAAATAATATGCTATTTAAATTATTATGCTTCAAAATGTGTTTAAAGTTGTTGTCCGTCTGTGTGTATGTGTATGTTTTTTTGCATGCAGCTAGGGCTCTGTGTCAGACTGTCAGCATTTGTTTAACACACTGTCACATTCCTAAAATTGTCATATTGAGTCCACTGAGGTACACAGTAAAAAACCCACAGGCATACCGGTGAGCTTGACACACCACAAATATCCACCGTGAGATATGACACAGACCAAAAGTCAGGAAATAAAATGTCTACTGAGTGATATGATTTTGTTTCTTTGTTTGCTTCTTTGTCTCCTTTGTTCCTCTTTCTTTCTGTCATGCTTGCTTGTTTTCTTTTTCCCCACTTCCCTCTTTCAGTGTTCCTGCAGATTCCCCTGCTGTCGGCTCTCGTCACATTCCCCAATCTGTTAGCCTTCTGATACCGGGGCCAGACTTGAAAGGAAGTCTTAAGGACGAGAGCTTATACACTGTGCCAGATTTTGTTAAATAACTACGAGATGTTGGTGCCAATTCATCAGTAATTGTCCCTTCTGGCACAGTCTGTTGAAAGTGCTGGAGAAGCCTAAGCTCAAGATCACTGCAAGTGTTAATCTTCTTATACTTAAGGTATCAGGTTTTCTTTTGATGTCGCTAAACATGTTGACTCCTATCTCAGCGCAGAACGCAATCCAGACATAGCTATGAGCGAGATGGGGGTTTGTCTGCGTTCGTCTTCCAAGAATCTCATGGTTTATGTGTTCCTCTCCTAGCCTTCATTACGGTGCTAAAATAAAGCAACAACAAAACAAGAGAAGAAACAAAGGAAACAGGAAGAGAGGAATTGATTCTGCGCTAATTGTCCTTTCCTTAGCACAATTTGGCCTGCACGTGTACGGTGTAAAATGGCCTAATTTATTTTTAATGAGGCAAAATCCTATTCCTCAGACTAGTCAGTATAATAGCCCAAGGTTATTTCCAAAACCTGCATTGTCAGTGGGCTGCTTTCAAGATCAACAGAAGAGACACTTGTCTCAATGTATAAATGATTTAGTGTCTAATTAATTTTCCTGTCCCCAGGGTGTACTGTATATATTTTAGGTTGCTATGATGACACAGTCAGTGGTTGATTGTGTACATACACGTAGTGGTGGTGATGACCATGCAGATCCATGTGCTGGGGAATCTGCCCCAGGTGGACAAGCCTAGGAAAGCTCTGCACCCTCTTGGGGCCTGCAGTCCTTGGCACGCTGGGCCCCCTCAGGTGCTCAGGTGAGCCTCTGTGATCAATCAGTGATGCTTTTTGTCAGGTGAGATTCTCCCATCACTCAGTCAGTCAGGTGGGGCCTCAGGTGATAGGTGATAGTGCATAGGCTGTGGGATCAGGGCGAGCTCCCACATGTACAACAACACTGATCCCACACACAGGTGGAGATTTGTCATGGGCTGGTAGGAGCTCATCTGTGATTGAATACTAAGAGCTCTGAAGTTTGAATGTGACACACACACGTACACACAGACACAGTCTGTGCATTTTTTAAGAACTTTTTGCATTTCTTTTTGCACGTCAACACAAATATATATATTTTTTATGTATATATATATATATATATATATACACACACACACACACACACACACAAAAACAAAAGGAGTAGAAACGTGCACATGTGTGTGTGTCTGTGTGCATCTTTTAAGAACTTTTTGCATTTCTTTATGCACGTCAACACACACACTCACACACACACACACACACACACATATATATATATATATATATATATATATATATATATATATATATATATATATATATATAACATTTTTAAATAAAAAACCCAGGCGTAAAGTTCTTTCTTGCTTCCTTGCTTCATGCTGCAATCAAAAGCAAATGTCTGCCTGCCTGGAGGGACTCTTTAAACATTCGTCCTGGAAGATTTATGGCAAGAGTTTAGAACTTAATTGTGCAGGGTTGTTATTGGAAAAAGACAGGTGGGGACAGGGCCGAGACACGTTTTATCAATTTGGCTGTGTCTTTCTATGTATCTTAAATTATTGGCGTAATACAACCTGTGTTTTACTGTAATTCCACTATTGATTTAGAGGTGTCTGTCTCTGGCAGGCAGTGCAGTGGATGTTCCTATAATGGCTGACTATGGAGCAAGTTGCTGGAGGTGATTGGGTGATTACTGCATTCTGGAGACATGTCTCACCAAACACGGTCAACAAGTAGGGTTAGTAAAATAAAAAGTGTGTCCCAGTGTGTGACAGTCATGAGCTTTCACATTCTCTGGAGCAGCATCTCATAATGTATTGTGTCCACTGGCTGTTAAAAATACTCAAGGATCATCCATTTTTTCTTTGTTTTATATAGCTTGTTGATAATTAGTTACCTATTTTTTTATAACTTTGAAAACTTTCAGATAAAAAAAATTATACTTTCAGAAACGTTTTGTCAGTTTGAAGGAGAAGCAGCATTTACAGTAGTCCACACAAACACGTGAAATTCCTAATACCCTAAGCCGATCTAGACCATAGTGAATTGGACAAAACCCATTATAGAGCTCAAATGACGCTTGGTGGGTAGACTGGCATCAGGCAAACCCACAGGCTGCCCCGGGGTCACACCAAAACTGGCACTTAGAGTTTTAACACACAGACAGCACACACATTATCCAGCTAATGACGGAATTACAGCACTGACTCACCATGTAGCTACATGTAAGCGATGGGGGGACGGCAATAGATTATCGTCTGAGAAAAGAGGCACTTTCCCAGGAAAAGCAGCTGTCAGTAAGAAAGGGAAAGAGAGAGAAAGACAGTCAGACAGAAAGGTGGAGATGGACATAAACTCTCAGAAAATGAAGGTTTAGATGATTGTAATTATGACTCCATAAAACACTCAATACTGTCATTATCATTGAGTCATATGTCCATGCAATAGAAAGGGATGTTTAAAAGGATGTGTCATCAGTGTCTGAGGTTGAAATGGGGAGGAGAGGTTTACACTAGAAAGGAATAAGATATACGAACTGTCCTTTAAAACTGGCACGGTTAATAAACATTTGTACCATATCCAAGAGGACGTAATGGATTATGGAAACTGTATATGTGTGTGTACGTTTGCGTGTGTGTGTGTATGGTTAAATGTTTATATGCTTGTATAAATGTGTACACACACTGTTGGTGGATATGTATGTATGTGTGTGGAGAGCCTACAGTGTCTGTGCCATAATACCAAGACGCTGTAAGTGTGAGTGCAGTGACTATAGGCCTCTATGTTGCGGTGACTGTATAAACGCTGTGGTTGCTCTGTTTTCTTACTTTGGTTTCAGAGTGAATGTCTGAATAGTTCATATTTTGAATGGCAACTCTAAAGGAACCATAAATTCACAGGGTGCTGTATTTTTATCCTCTTGACATAATGAAAGTTCCAGAGGACAAAACAGTCCCAGTGAGGGTGGGGTGGGTTGTGAGAAAGCAGTGTGGGGGTTGGAGGGCGTGGGGCTGGTTGTGGTTTTGGAGACATAAGAGAAGGGTGCAACATTACTGGACATGTAGCCATTTGGGAAAAGTGACTGAGAAGTGCATGTGCTCCCTTCTAAAAAACACAAAAAAAACATGGTTTTGAGCAAACGGTTTGCTGGATGTCTGTCGCCTTTTCCAAGTGAAATCCAATCGAGCTGGGTCTGAATATTCTCAAACAAAATGGCTCCAAGTTCAATTACACATTACAAGCCGCATGACAGTTTCCATTGTGCAATACTCAATCTAACAAGACTGCGCTAAATCGGCCAGGCAGCCCTGTTCACACTGGAGTCAGTGTGCCGAGACAGGAGGGAAGGGCCCTCGACAAGAGGCCCTCTTAACTACTCTATTATGGTAACACATACCTGGAGAGAAGCAGACACCTGAGCCCCAGAGCCGAGCAGCTAGAGGCAACTAGCTAACACCGCTTCCCTCTGGTTGCACCCTCTTGTACTTCACTGTTGTCAAACGGTTATGCTTCTAACGCTTTTGTGTTGATTGTGGGAGTCTGAGTCTTAAGGAGATTATCTGGTGACCTTATAGCCTTGGGCTGAGTTCTTGTAATGAATCCAAAAAAAACCTTTTGTATTAATCTCTGCTTAGAGAACAAAGCTTCACTATACTGTACGCAGATGATTCAGTGCTCATCTTGATAAATATTAATTTAATAATCAGTGGCACTTTACAGGTCCTTGACATCCAAGCTGGTTTGCTTAGACAGTGCCAGGGTGTAATTCACAGCTCATTTATGTAACCTCCGTTCCCTTTGGTGGCGAAGAGAGAAGAAAATAGAAGCCCCTCTTCATAGTTAGATCACTGTGGCGGTGGTGGTGGGAATGCTGGAACCAACCCTGTTAAAACTTGAAAACATTCCCTCTTCAAACCACCATGACTGAGTAGATTAGGCCCCCATCCGCTGGAAAACAATCTTATTTCCTGAAGATATTTGCGCCGTTTAATTCAGAAACAATGCTCGCTGGCGCGCTGAGCCTCTTTTATTGCATGCTTTTTATTACTATTCTAGGAGTTATTCAAATAAAGTAAATGAGCGGTTCAGTAAAACGTGTTAAGATGCACACCAAATACGTTTGTGTCAGGCTTAATTATTCCCCCCGATGAGTCTTTTCTTGTGTCTACACCAATTAAAGTCAAGGGAATAGAATCAGAGAAACATGCCTTCCTGTGTACTCGGTATAGCCTTTGTAGAAGCCATGTCATTGATGACACACGGCTATATACATATTTCATTGGGACATGCATATTTTACAGTGTAATCCTTGGCACACCACTGCTTTGTTCACTGTATGTGGAGGGGCCTGACGAGTAGGAGGTTTTCTTTGTGGGTCGTGTTATATTTTTGAGAGAAAAATCTTAATGTGTTCTGACAGTCAGAATCATGTCAGTGTTACTGTGAAGTCCTTAATAACCACACAGGAGTCTGCAGGTAAAAAAGTGATAGTGTGCTTATCCTAACATTGGTATTCAGATTACTGTTAGATACTGACTTTTCTTTATACATTACAATGGTAAATTGTAATCAATTTACCATTGTATTCTTTACTTTACATTATGGCATAGCGTTCTAATAGTTTCCCACCGTTAACATTACTAAAATAAGACATTTCTATAATTCAATTTGACGTGACTTGGCTGAACTGAAATGGCAAATACAGAACCACTTACTCGCAAACCCAACACAAACTTAGAGGCAGATTATGCAGGAGCCGGGCAAAGCTAAATATTCTTGTGCAGCAAACATGATTGCATGTGGTAATGTCATGTGCTCTGTCTTCTGTCTGCATGGGGTTTTGGTTGGAGGAGTGATTATACTGTGCTAGAGAAATGCTAATGTATGTGTTCACAAAAGACATAACATCCAGACACAATTAAAAGCACAAACAAGTGTCAGCCGGTGTTTGTGTTAATAATCGGGTTTGGTGGAAAGGGAGTGAGAGGGTGAAAGACCGAGGGAGAGAAAGAGAGAGTGTGGTCACAAACATGTGTTGCCTGCGCTCAATGGGGGAAAGAATAGCACCACTTAAGTGGAATCCAACTGGAAACAAGGAGGGGAGTTATGTGGCTGCTGGGATAAATATGACTTTTAGGCCACACACCCCTCACAACCCCTAACTCAAGTGGATTCCCCTAAGAACACTCCCCCCTCCCCCCAAAAAAAAAGAAAAAGAAAAAACTGCCAAGCGTCTAGTCACGGCAAAGTTCACAGGAGTAACTTCAACCGTATCACTCACATCTAATAGCCCTGTGTACTCTGGCTACTCATGCTACTAGCACTTGATCATTGTGTTGTTTGGTGCCTCTGGTCCTGCTTCCCTTAGACTCAGCCTCATTCACTCATACAGACTGTGAAGACGGAATTTAGGAAAACTTTGCCTCAGCAGCTGGTCAAGAAATGCCTGCAGTCAGAGTTGGCTGCAGTGGAAACACAAGACTCTGGACAAGTTGACACAAGAATTATGCTGTACTGGATAACATGGATGACTGGCAGGGAGATCAGAGAGGTTTAAATGATTTCTGTATCTTAATCAACACATATGAGTAAAGTCTTTGATGCTAACGTATATCCCCAGAGTGTTTCAAAGTGTCCATATTCATTTGCGAACACGTGTATTGTTGAAAAATACACATGCACACAGGAGATCTTTATCAACAACTGATTGACCAGTGTATAATGAGGCTGGGAGTTCTTCCCTCTCTGATGTTTTCTTTATTGATCGCAGGCAAGTACATCTTAACTGGTCTAGGTCCCCCAGAATTGAGATGACTGATCAGTAATTAATGTATAATTAACACACGGCTATATATATATATATATATATATATATATATATATATATATATATATATATATATATATATATATATATATATATATATATATATATATATATATATATATATATATGTATATATATATATATATACAGTGAGGAAAATAAGTATTTGAACACCCTGCTATTTTGCAAGTTCTCCCACTTAGAAATTATCATCGTAGGTGCATGTCCACTGTGAGAGACATAATCTAAAAAAAAATAATATCCAGAAATCACAATGTATGATTTTGTAACTATTTATTTGTATGATACAGCTGCAAATAAGTATTTGAACACCTGTCTATCAGCTACAATTCTGACCCTCAAAAACCTGTTAGTCTGCCTTCAAAATGTCCACCTCCACTCCATTTATTATCCTAAATTAGATGTACCTGTTTGAGGTCGTCCTGTCCACCCCATACAATCAGTAAGAATCCAACTACTGACATGGCCAAGACCAAAGAGTTGTCCAAAGACACTAGAGACAAAATTGTACACCTCCACAAGGCTGGAAAGGGCTACGGAGAAATGGGGCTCCATGCAAGATCTCACCTCGTGGGGTCTCAATGATCCGAAGAAAGGTGAAAAATCAGCCCAGAACTACATAATAATAATCCAGAGGAGTCATGGGAGAAAGTCTTGTGGTCAGATTAGACCAAAATAGCACTTTTTGGTCATAATTCCACTAACCGTGTTTGGAGGAAGAAGAATGAGGAGTACTATCCCAAGAACACCATCCCTACTGTGAAGCATGGGGGTGGTAGCATCATGCTTTGGGGGTGTTTTTCTGCACATGGGACAGGGCGACTGCACTGTATTGAGGATGATCGGGGCCATGTATTGCAAGATTTTGGGGAACAACCTCCTTCCCTCAGTTAGAGCATTGAAGATGGGTCGAGGCTGGGTCTTCCAACATGACAATGACCCGAAGCACACAGCCAGGAGAACCAAGGAGTGGCTCTGTAAGAAGCATATCAAGGTTCTGGCGTGGCCTAGCCAGTCTCCAGACCTAAACCCAATAGAGAATCTTTGGAGGGAGCTCGAACTCTGTGTTTCTCAGCGACAGCCCAGAAACCTGACTGATCTAGAGAAGATCTGTGTGGAGGAGTGGGCCAAAATCCCTTCTGCAGTGTGTGCAAACCTGGTGAAAAACTACAGGAAACGTTTGACCTCTGGAATTGCAAACAAAGGCTACTGTACCAAATATTAACATTGATTTTCTCAGGTGTTCAAATACTTATTTGCAGCTGTATCATACAAATAAATGTAGTTAAAAGATTAGATTATTATTAGGTTTTTAGATTATGTCTCTCACAGTGGACATGCACCTACGATGACAATTTCAGACAATTTCAGACAATTTCAGACCCCTCCATGATTTCTAAGGGGGAGAACCTTAGAAATCAGCAAAATAGCAGGGTGTTCAAATACTTATTTTCCTCACTGTATATATATGTATGTGTGTGTGTGTGTGTGTGTGTATATATATATATATATATATACATATATATATATATAGTGAGTGGCTCCAGCAGATTCCAGGTAAAACATCAGAGGTCTCTGTCCAGAAGAGTGCAGTCCTAGGAACAGCTAAGATACTGCGCAGAACCCTCAAACTCCCAGGCCTCTGGTAGAGGACCCGAGCTTGAGGATGACACATACAGTACCACCCCACAAGGGGTGAGAGAGGGATTTTTTTTTTTTTTTTTAACTGTGACAAGATATATCCTAGTAAGACAAAGGAAAGATGCCATACAGAAATACTGACGTTTCTGACTTTTACTGTCTTGTATTATCTTACAGTGACATTTTTGTCTGATTTGGGGGGGATCGTGCCAGATGTTGGTGTCTGATCGCCTACGGTAAAAACATGACACAACACGAATCAAAAACAGATCCCTCTCTCTTAAAACACTATTGCTCATTCATTCAGGGGGAGATCACATGTCGTGTTCGGCTGTTGCCAAAACACAAAGTGTCTCAAACTATTCCAAGATTACAGCCTGAGATAGCTCTGCTTATCCATCTGTCACCATACAAAGAGTTATCTTTTCTTGTTTAAGTCACTCAGGCTCAATGTCTAATCTCAAACGTGTGTGTGTTTGTGTGTGTGTGTGTCATACACAATGAGGCAATCTAAACAGGCCTTGGTTTATTATGTTGGCATATTAAACCTGGCCATACAAAGCCCTTTTTTTAATTTTTCAAGAGACGCGTTTGATACATGCTTACTGCTGTGAATGTGTGAGGAAAATGGGTGGTCATAGTGTGTGTATCCGTCCGTCCTGCGTGTCTGCAGCATGTACCTGTATTTGCGGCCTTCGTATTTGTCCTCCAGCATCCATGTGCCCTTTCATAGTCTCAAGAACAAGGAATGAGCACTTCCTCGCAAGGTGAAACGCTGAACTATCACACCATGCCATCGATGGCTGGTGACTTACAAATCATAAGTATTGATCATGGCAGCGATCATACTGAATGTAGGGCAGACAGTAAAATTATATCCACTTAGGCTTAATAGCCCACATTAAAGCAATTATGCACACAAACTAGATTTGTCGAGCTGTACCCATATTATGTCGGTCCATATATCTTTTTTTCTTCTTTTTTTTAACTTTGCATTTTTATCCATGCACTTTTGATAATGAATCAAGGTTTTACTTGCTATTGACTGCGTCAGGTGGGACACTTGTAATTGGTTGGATGACCCCTCATCAACTCTTTAGCCTTTGTAGGTAACACTGCTCTAGTCGATGACATAATGTGCTTAAGGTTTTTACTGTATGCATGTGTCAATACTTGCGTATTTACTAATGACAGTAAGAGCGCCGACTGGTGACCTGCTAATGAAGTTGATGCATTTGTGAGTCAGTCAAAAGGTCAAGGACTAAAGGAGATATTGCAGCCGTCCTCTGATAGCGCCCTGGCACATTTGAACCATTTTCAGTTTATTTCAGGCAAACACCTGAAATTATAGCTGCAGTGTGTGTGGTTTCAAACTGGGTTTATTCAGGAAGAGTCGGCTGAGCACTTAAAGTCATTTTCACTGCTCTACTGGAGCAGATGAAGGCTAAATTCAATTCAATTTTGCTTCCAATAAGTACTACTACTACTACTCCAATAAGTACTACAACTAAGGCACATTTATTGGGCCTGGTGACTGAACATGTTATACATTTTCCCAGAATGTATTGTTAGCCATTATGGGGTTTTGACTGATTACATTTTGTTCACAAGCCTATTTTAATTTACTACAAATCCACACTTGTATTTGGTCTGGCTATATAGGCATAATACACATACTCAAATTGGATACAATTGACTTGAAATCATATGTGTTCTCTGACATGTAGAGTTTACTGCATCAATTAAATCCAGGCTGTCAGATGAGTTGTGGGTCAAAAAAACAAAACAGAAAACACCCACATATAATGGACTTCTTTTTTTCTTGCGATTAAGTAAGCATCCTCACATACCTCTTATTATCCTATGTGGCAAACGCCACCCATCTAGCACCTGTTAGACTTAAATAAACCATTGAAAGTATTTGCACATGCTGTTAGAACGAGGTCAGCTCCACACACATTCACCCCATCCAGAGAGACTAAAGCTCGTATGTATAGAGGCCGAAGCATCATTCATTAAAATTCCAGGATTCCCACAGGCGACCCACAGTGTGATTATAACATATTGGTGATATATGCAAGTGAACCTGTTGACCGTTGGTTCAAAATGTTTCCAATAAAACAGAAAAAAAATAAAAAATCTTATTTTATCTTGTGGCACTGAAAACATAAATTCTAGAAATACTACCAAACTGCATACTAGGAGGTTTTAACTGTTCCCATTTAGCATACTGTAAGCATTAAAATAAATCGTGCTATGTGCACACTTGTCAGAGAATTGAAACAGCTTGTGAAGCAAAAAAGCCTTTTAGAAACTTCATTTTCTACTCCATTTTTCACTCTGTTGATTCCATCTTTTGTTTAATAACCACTTTCCCCTTCTCCCTCTTTATCGCCTTTAAGATGAAACATGCTCATGAAAAATGTATCACCGTGATCTGCATATGCCGATTCCCCTGATTGGGTTGCTGTCTCTTGTTTTGAGAAAAAGGGAATGAAAGCAATATCAGGCAGCACAGAGTGAATCTCAATTTCTCGTTTTGATGAATGCATTTCATCTCCGCAATGCCAGCTGAAGAGGTTATCAGAACGGCCTCCACCTAAACCTCTCTATTCACTCCATCAAACAGAAGGAGGGAGAGAGCAAGGGAGGGCAATGAATATTTAAAGAACTTTTAACTGGTTACATTTAATGTTAAACGCATGAGAGCCACAGCACCAATACTTTTGCTTGGGCTACTCACTATATTTACAAAGACTTTATATGGCTTCTAATTTTAACTACAACTTCTGGGGTTATGATATATGGGCAAATTACATGCATGCTATTTGAGGGGGAAACTGTGGCAAGTGCTATTTCGCACTGCACACTTAGAAATGCACGAGCATCAGTGGAAGATATGCACACTAGAAAGAGATAGAAAGTGGGCTTTCTCTGAAAACTTATGTCATCAAGCGCTTTCATTATCTAACGTTAACACCCAAGAGATCAACATTGCCTTGAAGATATGGGGTTATAATTGCTTTTATTGGTTTATTGTGTGAGAGAACGAGCTCTTTGATGTATTTAAGGGACCAACCTAATGAATCTGTGAATGCAGAAACTATCCAAGGAGCTGATCTCAAAGAGTGTGTGTGTGTGTGTGTGTGTGTGTGTGTGTGTGTGTGTGTGTGTGTGTGTGTGTGTGTGTGTGTGTGTGTGTGTGTGTGTGTGTGCGCTTTTGTTTGGAGGGAGTTGCAACAATGGGTTCTTTAGTTGCCACCATTGGTGAACAAGCAGGGACTTAATCAAGCACAATTGGAAAAAGAGCAGGGGATAGGAAGGCATGGGGTGTAAACATCCTATACAATGTTGAACGGAGAGATGCGTGACCTCAGAGTTATGGGAGCAGGCTGGATTGCGGAGGGGGGGGGCGCGTATTTAGCAAATACGTAGAAGTGCTTCTGACCCCATAGTGACCGCTTTGCAAGCACACTACCGCCGCCACACACAAACCCGCCAGTCATTAATCATCATTTGTGTTGAGAGCAGGCCTTGTTTGAACTGAATAATACTATATATGTGAAGACCGCGCCTCCTGCGTAGATTGTGTACTTGCTGATTTGTGTTGACTCACTTTGTATCAGCTTTTTTTTTCTTTCTCTTGCTCTCTTTGAGACCGGTGCACGGGGGGCTGTGAGAGGTTGTCATGGCGGTGGCGAGGGGCAGAAGAAGCCGTGTGGATCTGGTTACCGCCGGCTTTTCCCACAAAAGTGATCAGAGACTGAAAGTTGAGAGCATGTGTACCTTGCAGCAGGTTTACTCCCATTTCCAGTTTAACCTTTTATTAAACTGTCCATTGTGCTCCCACTCTGCCCACAGACTCTCTGCATTCTCATGCCCGTCAGGTCAGTCAGGTTAACAGCCAAAGGGAGGTAGCAGGGAGGAGGGCAACACTATCTTCTCTCTGCCCGCTGTCGCTCTGGAGCTTGCGCGACACATTGGAAGAAAGGGAGAGAAGTATATACTACAACCGTTTGATGAGCAGCAGGGCAATAAATTCATTAATCATCATTATATGCCTCATCAAACTCTTTGCCAGCCTCTCCATGGGAGTTACACAAATTAGCCAGTGAAAAAAGCAGTAATTTTAGAGGAGCTAGGTAAGTGCTTTTTGATTGCTTTCTTGAACAATGCTTCCCCTGACAAGCTAATAAATCAGATCTTTCTATACTTAAAGTGCAGCTACTGTGAACCCAATCTGAGCTCCCCAAACAAAAAAGGGAGGCTGTGTGGGACAAGGGGTTTTACTACAGCCAAAGCTCTTTCACAGATTTGTTTTGGATTCCTCCTCTTTATTCAGCAACAAAGACGCTTGGGTACAAAGCTTTTGATAACTGAATGAACTGCTGTTATGTCTCCAGATGCAAACAGGGATTTTCTCATATTGAATCAAAATAACCTCATGTTTGACTTGAGATGAAAAAAACTAAAACTGAGCCAATAGTGACCATATGGTGCGAAATGCAATTAGATCTTCTTTTTTCTCCTTTCTTTTTTTAAGCTAGTCTGGGTTTAAACATATTAGCTCAAGTGCAATGCATTGTCAGACACATAGCTACAGCTTGCATGCTTTAGTCCATACAGAAAATCCTAGCTGGCAGGTGATGCATACCTACTACAGCGATCATATCCTTCTATCCAGATGGCCATTCCATGCAAGACCACTTAATCATCCATCAGACTGGAAACAGCTCCTTTATTGAAAATGAGGTCAATAGAAGATTTTAGCCTGGTTTGTGGCAAGCCATGTTAGCCTCCTCCAGATATTAGCAGTACTCAGTTAGTGTGTTAGATTGGAGGTCTCATGTGGGAAGAACTGCAGTTGGAAGGGTTAGTAGGGTTGGGGGGGGGGGGGGGCAGTTTGGGGTGGTCTTTATCTGTTTAAAGCCCATCTCTGATGAGATTACCTATTGGATTTGGCTGTAAACCACACTGTTAATCAGGGTGCAGCAGCCAACACACTCCCACTGGCATGGAGCCACCTCTTGATTTTTTATTTATTTTTTGGATGGGTGCTGGTAGTCTTTAGGAAAAGAAAACTACCAAATATTTTTCATCAGTAATCATCTGCTGTGTCTGGAGCATTTAGGTGCAACATGAGCAAGCATAAACATGACCTATAAACGACTTTGGGTTCTTGAAAAACGCTATACAAATTCATTGTATTATTAATATTATAAGCAAAATAGTTTCCTCCATGTTTTTCTTTAGATTGGACTGACATCTAGTTTGTCTGTTAAATGACAAAACCCTACAGCTTTCTGCATGTACCAAAACTAGAGCAGCCAGTGTGGTGCTTCTTGATTGGGCAGTTTACAAGTTGCATCACTAGCAGGCACTTTACTAAATTAGCACTGAGACACATTGGCACACGGGGCCGGAGCAGCTTCCTTCGCTCATCGTGTGGGAGTTGAGGGGTAGTCTGGAGCAGAGAGTTTTGAATGAGTCCAGCAGTGGTGGCGTCTCATCACCCCTCCTCATTAACGTTCTCGCCACACAACGCTGAACTGAGCTCGGCTCAAAATAACTTGGGGAGGAGGGAAAAAAAGGCAGGGCCCCCGTTTATCTCCATCTTGGGAACTGATCCAATTAAGTAAGTGCCCATTTGCATCCATCAGACTACACCAAACTGGGAGGAAAAGTGGAGAGCTCTGAGCAAACAAAAGAGCCAGCAGTGAGAGAAGGTCCATTTGTTGTGCAAGGTGGTTTGGAGAGGGTAAAGTGTCCCAGATGAACGGTGGGTAATGGTAATGTTACAGGCAGTGTATGTGCAAGTGTTTATGTCGGAGCAAGTGTGTGTGAGCATGGGCATTATAGCGGTCATTAGGACAGATATCTGTGTGGTAATGTGGAGCAGATGTTGAGAAGAAAGGGATCATTTAAAAAGGGCAAATGTAAATAAACAGTCGGGCAGCTTGGTACCCCTCCTCCCTCCTGGACCTTTTGAAGTCACTGAAAGAAAACAGTTCATCAATCTTCATCACAGCCATTACTATTATAACATTGGGACATTATCACACATACATTCATGTCCTTTTTAATGTTTCCTCACAAACCGCATCTTCTATATTTTTACCATTTAACAAATGTACAAGTTACTTTTACAGAGATCCTGACTCCCTGAGTAGAAGGAAGAGATCAATACGACATGGCTGTTATGTTATTTTATCTTTAATTCATCTTTAATAAACCCGCTGAGGGGGATGCTGCATTGTGTAAAGTAGCAGGTTTGTGTCACAAAACACAGGCATTAGTCAGTGTTTCGGGAGTGGGTGTGCTGAACTTGCTCACCTTATGACCAGAGTGCGGGAGGGGGGGGCCCAGGCGAGGATGCAGCCAGGACGTGTACAGAGTCACAGGAAGACGAACCTGCCGGTGTCTCCACCTCCAGACTGGAAGCACACACTTACTGCTCTGTTGGCCGTGCATACCTGAGGTGCCTTTGGCGTGGAGTTTGAGTCTCTCCTGCGCATGTATTTGTGTCTGTGTGTGCACGTCACCTTCTCTATGGCAGGGCAGACCCCCCTATCCCATCCCCCCCCCACCCCCTCCGTATGAGCGCCATTGAGCCCTTACATGGCCACTGAACACAGACCCTTTGCAGTCACAGGGTCAGAAGCTCACGCCACACTGCTGTCAGAGCAGATTGGTCAATGAGCAGCCCCTTTCAAGGAGTCAAGGTGATTGGAGCGTCGGGCTCTGTGGGTATTTGTGCGTGTGTGTGTTATGTCATTTATGTTTTGAAAATAGACTACTTGTTTACATAGTTGAAACATTTCTGATATTTTACTAGTATATAATTATCCATTGTTGAATTTAAATTGTCACTTTTTTTTAAAATTGTGTAATTTAGACATCTTAATAGTCCAACCATACGTAAATAGATGTATTCTTTGCGACTGGAACTGAATCCCTCAATTCTCCCAACCTCAAACCCTGGCCTCCTAGGACCTCATAGTTCATCACTCTTCGTTAATGTTTTTTCCCCCTTTTTTCCCCCCTTCTTCATTGAAATGTTTTATTTATGTTGGGGGGGAGGACACTTAAACCATCTCACAGCTGAAAATTACACGTGTAATCTCTCCCAGAGGAACTCCACAGAGAAATAGAAAAACAGTCAGTGAAGTGCAAAAAAACAGTGGTAAATCACTCTCTGCCACCTTATCCGGGCTGCTTTACAGTGTGTTCAAGACCGTTTTATAACGCCACTTAACAGGACGCTGGAGGTGCCAAAGGCCTGAGACCTACTGTATGTTACCTTGACATGATTTCTTTAGGATTCCAAAAGAAAAATGGCTTGATACAGTCATTTCAGTAGTTGATTTGTTTGATTCAAAGTACAATTTATTTTGCAAGTTGTTATGACCAACCACCAAGTCTTGTGTGCAGCTTGGTCTGAAGACTAAAGCAGAACTATTGTGTCCTTTATTAGCCTTCTTGTTAAGGAAATGGTGATGACTGAATGACCACCAACTAAAGAAGAGTTGCTCACGTATATTTTGAACTTAATGAACAAAAATAACTGAATGCCCATCTTCTTGTGGCACGTTATGCAAGGATTGCAAACAATCTGAGCAAAATAAACATTATGTTATTGGGGTATAATATATATTAGAAATAAATGTCTGCCTCAGATGCACAGCTGGTCCCTGCAAAACATTAAATGTTTTAGTTTTAAGGTTGAAGGCTATTTTTGAAAAGGAAAAGTCAAAATTCAAAGGAAACAAATATCCCAACAGCCGTCTGCATTTCAGTTACGGATCTGAACGACCCCCTTTTCTGGAAATAAAAAAGACGCCCTCCTTTTATTTCAACCCACTTTTATACCGCATTAGGCAACACTCGTGTTGCTGATCACACCCCCCCTGCGAATAATGTGTCAGGTCAAGTACAGCGGGTGTCTTATTTCCACATTTGAGCTGAATTTGACCCCAACTCGTATGTGTTGTATCGCTGTTTATACGGAGTACCGTTTGGTCCGCTGAGTAATCCCTCAATGATATTGGGAGTGTGTTTATCAGTAGGTTTTAGTTTCACCTTGTGGTCTGACATAGGCCTACAGTAGCATTTGAGAGGCGTTCACGGAGCTGTCCAGTGGCAGGTGTCTAATCAGTTTGATCCACAGCCCCACGTTTCTTTACAAGTCTGCCCCTGCAGCAAAGCTCCTGCCAAACTACCGATATTTTCTCCTCGCACTTTATGTAAACTGATATCCAGTACACTATCAGGCAAGTAGTATTTCATATACATTTTATAACTAAGAATTTAATAACACATTTTAAAACGTCTTCAGTTATTCTCTAAAAGCTCTAGTTCGGCCAGTGCTCGTAAATATGTGTAGGCCTGTGCGTAAACGTCTTAGGTTATATTTTAATGGTTAATCCTGCGCTATTAATTAATATTGCATCGTTTGCTTTCTAAATATCCCTCCACTTACATACTGCAAAATAAAATAGTACTGTTGAGTTACGTGCCTTTACCTGTGATAAACCCAGGTTGCTCACATATAATTACAATAATAAAGGGATTATACGGGCCACAGATGCCAGATTTAACTTTCAATTCATTAGATCCTACCGTTCCCCAAAGTGTCGAAAACAAACAAGAAATCACGGTTTACTCTTGTTATTCATTAGTCTTATATTAGGACTATTTTCAGTATCCACTGAAAGTCTCCCTTAAGGCACCAGCTTTCCGAGGTACACACAGAAATGTCGCATTCTACTTTTAGAGTATGCATAAGTCGGCAGAGAAGCCGTTGCTGCAGGTCTGCTGTAGATGACAGCATGTTTTATTATAAGCTTCTATTGATAGAGCAATACACACATAGTCTACTAATTATGCCTGAATTCGATTTTAGACGGTTGGGCGAAAATGTACTCGACTTGTTCAGGTCTAAGCAGGGTCATTTAATAGTTAATTCAGTACATTGAAATTAACCGTGAGTCGCGGCCCTCAGAGTTCATATATGGAAGGGGGAAAAAAGTTTAATTGATATGACGACAGAAATAAGAAGCATTGTTCCAAACATCCCGGATTTTGCTTCTGAACGCTCAACAGTAACAAAGTCGGAGTGAAGGGTACAGACCTTATTCTCCTCTGTTCTATTATGCTTCTTCTCCTGTCGGATTATTTCCCCCATTTTCACACGTGGGAACGGTTTCACCCCTACTTAGTATTCTCACATTGTAGCAATCCCAACAATGAACCGACACGCCATTCAAGCGGAGTGGAAGGCAGGGACCAAGTTGTATAAAGTTGCAGAGAACATCTCCGCTGTAGGCTACCATCCTCTGAGGAAGGGTTGCGCATTCTCTCGCTCCGCTTCTTCAAGTAATGGGGTTAATCGACTGGCTTTCATCGCGCCCAGAAATAGAACAAGGATAATCAACGATCATATGTAGTTTTTTCTTCTTCTTCTTTTTCACACGCAGTAGTGACCGTGTGAGCTGAGTGGCATCAAAAAAGCTGTCTATAAATGCTATAATATCTGCTTTAAATACTTACATTAAACCATTATCTTTCCCACATGGACATATTGAGAATGAATATATAATAATAATAATAATAATAATAATAATAATAATAATAATAAATAGGCTAGATACAGTGCAAATAATTGATGCAGAATATACAGTAGTTTCAAATCCCCCCCCACCCACACACACACACACACACTCACACACACTAGGTGATTTGATAAACAAAAGTTGAGAGGAGAGAGAGCTGGGTGATACATTTGAGCATGCTTAAAAAATACGATACATATGCTAATGATATACAAATAATATCTCCTGCAAAACAGCATTGTTTATAGGCTAAAAACTGTCAAATATTTGAAGGTGTTTCAATAGTAAAAGAAAGAAGACAACCATGTCTAATTTGGCAGTTTAGTTGATGATAACCCTCCTAGCATTCCCCTTGTATTTTTAAATTAAGAAAGTTAATCAGAATAACATTATCACCCAGCTCTCTCTCTCTCTCACACACACACACACACACACACACGTTACATGAAAACCCCATTCGACGTCAAAGTCACAGTATTTACCTAGTCCCACCGCATAAAAAAGTGTTTATATTGTCCCTGTGAAACATTACTTCTTCAATCAATTCGGAGAAAACAATGCGATCTGTAATAAAACTGTAATATTCTCTGAGGGGACATTGCATCGAACAGTTCAATCCCCAGGGGATCAGCAACGAAAAAACATAATTATGCTATTTAGCCGGCTGATGTGTCGCAATCACTGCTCCAGCACACTCTGTCAGATTAAAATAGAGGGCCCGAGTAGAGGACATTAAGGCTAAGGGAATTATAGAAACCTCCGGGGAGATTTCAAATTGGAGAAGGGGAAAGTAAACTATAGAGATTAATGGCAGCCATAAACAAGAGCATGCTGTCCCACTTCACTGGAGGTCAACAATAACGACATTAATACAAATAATAATGATAAGAATACGACTGCTACTAATAATAACAATAATAATGATGTGTACTTTAAATGCACTTTAATAACTAATATAAAAAACAACCTATGTCATATCCAAAAAAATGTAGGCCTATGCATAAGGCTTAGTGGCATATAACTGTTCCAATAGAGAGAAAGCTTCAACATATTATTAATAATAATAATAATAATTAAAAGCTATTTTTCAAAGATGTGTTTCTTTCTTTGGACGTAAAGCTCCAGCTTTAATAAACCATCAGCAAAAGAATAAAACAAGCCTCTCTTCAGTGTGCCTGGGAAATATCCTCTTAATTTTTTTTTCTTACTTTTTTTTTCTGCATGTTGGTCAAATATGTAATTACTGCCTTTTTTCTATTTTGTATCCACTTCTCAAAGTTGCTATAATCTTCAAAATAACTGTGTTTATTTTGCGTGCCCCATTGGCTCCACTTCTCTTTAAGCAGGCCATTTGATGAGGATGGCTTTCTGTGACGGATTAACAAAGAGTCCCCTGAAATTAGGAGCAAGTGTGACACCTACCTGCAGAACTTGGAAGAGTTAGAGGACAGTGCCTGGCTACCGGCTGCACAGTTCAACCGAATATGTCTGCCACTGCTGTGCATGACAGCGTTCTCCCTGTTCTCCAAACACTAGTGTTTCACATCTAACGCGCCATTAAAGAGACTCTGTATTAATGATATATAATAGGGCAGTATGTTCTAAATGCATGGTCGCGTCCCTTTTAACAGCTTTGCCACGCCTTGGAAAATAGTAATGAGTTCTAAATTTGGCATAAAATCGAGCTCATTACCGGAGTTCACCACCTGATTGCTCTGTATAAAACACGATAGTTAATTGGGTTAAATGACTGCGCCTCGGTGTTGTTATTATATCAATATCCACTTTTAGAAACGTGCTCAAGTAAAAAGAGGCCCTCGTTGTATTCAAAGAGAGAGAAAAAAAACTCGTGATAAACCATGGACCAAAATATACTTCCGTGTTGTTTCCAACATTTTCCATTCACAAACCCCTATGAATATTTGCACCATTCCAAACTGAAACTGAACCCTTTTATTGTTTAGATATTCCAACATCCTTTTTGCTGAATGAAGGCCTTTTCTTTCGAGTTTGCCTGAGCTCTCACTGCCATAATATTTTGAAAAGAGAATTACCATAGAGACATCTGTCACGGTGCAAAATGAAATTAATATTTCGTATAGATTAATTGGCCTTGAAGCTCTTTAGACACATATCAGGAAATTCCAACTGCTCCCCAAAAATAATCGTTGCACAAGAATATATATTTTTTCTCCATAATTTACTTCAAAGATAGTGTGTTGTCCATTTTAAATACAAAAATGCTACATTAAATATACATGTTAGTCTTTCATACAAATAGACTCAGGCGGCTGCAGCGATTAAGACCATTCTTGTTACATTGTAGAATTAACCATTCAGAAACTAAAACTTTTAAGATAAGCATTTACTCAGAAAATAACTGTTCTCAGAATTTGCTTCATCGTGTTCTTTTTTTTCTTTTTTTTTAATGCAACCACAAAAAAATAAATACAAGTCCGCGGTGAGTGTAAAATAATCAGGTATTAAATGTTTGACATACCTTTCTTTAGTTCATAAGGGGAGTCTTTACAAAGATCTACCTGCGTTTGGCCTCTGACTCTCTGGCTCTCTCTTACCAAAGCCTCTGCCCTATTTAACACAGTCTGGTTTAATCCATTGAAATGTGCCGTGGAGCCCGTGGTTACCGAGCCGTGGTTACTGTGAAGATGTCCAAAACTGCCACCATAGTTCGTGTACCCGGGGTAGAAAGGGGAGGTGTAGTACAGGGGCCTGGATAGCACCGTGCTGTTGGGGAGCGGGCACTGAGGGGAGGACCGTGATGGAGACGCGTTGGTGCTCATTACTGCGCTCTGACCCAAACCAGGGCAGGCCTGTGGCGTCTCGCCGCTGCTTTTACACCTGTCTGAGGACGTGGCGATCTCCGCAAGGGACCAGAGTTTGGGTTTAGGGGCCGAAGGGGGCGAGTGGATAACAGAGGTCACGTTGCTGGTCACCGTACCCGGTGCATGGCTCAAATCTGACGGCTTGTCTTGTTCCGCTAAGGTCTGGTTCCCCCGGGGCACCGCCGAGGGAGACGAAGTGGTTGGTTTTGCGGAATCCGGCAGCAACTCAGTAGTCCGCTCCTCCTGGTCTTTTAACTCCGAGTCGCTCAGAAGGGGATCCGTGTCTTTGCCATGGCTCTCCTCTTTAAATCTGTCACAGCCTATATCCCCTGGGTTCAGCAGTTTATGATCTAAAACACAAATAAAGAATAGAGTTACTGCCAAATAAGCGTGACATTAAAACGTTGATAAAACTGGAACATATGTTTTAGGTGATCGCGTGGCCAGTGAACACCAATGTAAACCGAAATCGGATGTGTAAAAATAATTAGTCTATTTTTGCACGTTTCCTTTCAAATTGTCCTCATAAAGATATGTGCCAACCTAAAAAAAAGGTGAATGAAGTCCTCTCCATAATTATGAAAAAGCACCAACAGTGTTGCACAAACATAAACAATGTGGTACAAATTAAAATCAGAGCATACAGCGTGTTGACACATTTCATTTCCAAATATATTTTCGGTATTAAATGTATCATGTCACCAGTTGTGATAATAAGCCTTCAACAACCGTTCCAAACTGGGATATAATGATTATACAAAGGCAATATTTTTTAAGCCGAATACCCGGCGCAATACACCAGCTGTATCCTTATTATGCAGTTAAAGATAAATTGACTGCTAAACACTTTGCGTCACCAGCAATTTCAGCCCCTGAGAAGTCAAACGAGGGGAGTTCAAGGTGATTATTATTTAAAGCAATTGTCCCATTATAAATAATATACCACCATTAAGCAGCAATCAATTTTGCACCCTGAGTGGAAACGACTGCGATGAAAAATTGATGATTTTTTTTGTGCCTTTTTTTCCCCCTGCACCACCGACCTGCTTCTGTGTCTGTGGAGTCTCCCTTGTCGGTGGGTTTGTTTGGCTCGTCATCGTCGTTTTTCTCCAAATCAATATTCTCGTCCTCCTCCTCGTCCTCGCTCCGGTTCCGGGGGGTCCAGGTCATCTTGTTCTCCTTCTTTAGCCTCCTCCTGGCGTTGGCGAACCAGGTGGACACCTGGGTGAGGGTCATTTTGGTGATGATGGCCAGCATGATCTTCTCTCCCTTGGTTGGATAAGGGTTTTTGCGGTGCTCACCGAGCCAGGCCTTCAGGGTGGCAGTGGCGTCCCGGGTTGCGTTTTTACGGTATGCCGGGTCACCATAAGGGTAGGTGCCCAAGGGTGCTGCGTAAGGGTGGTATCCTATTGAGCCGGCCATGCCCGTAGTGTGGTCATAGGGAGAACTCTGTGATACAAAATAAAAAAACAAAGTTCTGTCACGGTCATTTTCTAAATTGCTTCAACACAGTAGGACTTACGGCACAGAGGCATGAAAACACACGCGCGCACACACTCGCGCGCGCACGCACACGCACGCACACACACACGCACGCACACTCACTCATATGTACACGAATACACTGACATTAATCCAGTAGCTCAAGTTTAAAGTTAATGTCTATGGTATTTGAAATATGATTGTTGCTTTGTATTGTATTATTATTTAGCCTGCATGATGTCAGCATACAGTAGCTTTCACTCTCGTCATCAAAACTGTACAATTTGCAATTATGATAACGTATTGACATTATTGCATGATGGGCCTTTTTGCCTATTCTACTGGATCGGTCTTTGCCGTATGGGCCTTTATAGCCAGTTATGTACGACTTACTCATATCGCCATGGTAGCATTCACTTTGAATACAACAGTTTCCCTCTTTTTTTTGGGGATCAAAAGTTGCAATATTAAAGTTGTACAATTTGCACAACTAATGATGTTAAGCAGTGACCTAAATTGCCATTACACGGCGCGTTGCAGTAAGTTATACTCGTAGAAGCTTCGGCAGGGCATTGCATTCTTTCTCATAAAACATTATAATTTACTTAAAAAGCATGTAATAGCACACCCCTCAGTTAAATTCGTTCTGTTAACTCAACAACATGTTTTCTGGACCTGACATTTTGTAATATTATATCCATGCACTCTTCAGTGACGCACAATACCGCTTGGCTCCGAATGGACAGCGGATATTTACGGCTTCTAAACGAGTTAATATCCTCGCTTTGACTTCCTATTAGATTGAATAATCACCTTTAGTTTACTCACCACGTACGAGGTGAATGTGGCAGCTGCTGCCGCGTCTGCAGCACTGTAGGGTAAGTGGGAGTTGTAGCCTGGCGAGGCGCTGGTGAACGCGGTAGATCCGGCATATGGTGCAAAAGCAGATCCCGAAGAGGATCTCCCAAGTTCCTCGGTTCTGGGTCCCGATATCACACTGGTGCTGTACGCAGGACATGAATACAGGGCTAGAGAAGCGGACGGCTGGTACAAGTAGCCTTGAGGATACGCCATGCTGGAGCCCGGAGAATATGAGCCACTTAACTTGCGCACTTTCCTCCCTTTATTTTCTCATGCGCTGCTGTCGGAGCGCATAGAGCCGTGTGTCTGCAGACCGGCTGTCTGTCACCCCTTCTGAATGACAATGGCGAAGGCAAAAAGTAAAAGTGATTAAATAAAAGAGAGGCTTATGATGGATGGATTTTTTTGGTCGCTGCCAGCCAGCCAGCCAGCCAGCCAACTGCTCGTCGGATGTTTTGGTCTGGTCTTGTTTGGTTTTTCTGTTGCTCCCTTATCTGAGTTGCACCGTCGGTCTCACGCCCGTGCAGAAGTTTTTTTTACCCGTCGGACGGGGGGCTTTGCTTGGGAAAATGTCCTGCCAAGATGCTAAGTTGAAAAATTGAGGATCCTGACGCCTACTACGCTCCTCCTCTCGGGGTGTAGTCACCGAAGGAAAAGGCAAGCTTTTGCTGGGTAACCACAGCCCTGCCCAAATCCATGCTCTCTCTCTCTCTCTCTCTCTCTCTCCCTCTCTCCCCCCCCGTTCCTCTCCCTCGCTCACCCCCTCCCTCTCTCGCGTTAACTAACAATCCGTTTCATTCTCTATTTCTCTGTGTTTTCCCCTCTTTAACAAGGCTCGTTGCAGTAAGTCTCAAGTGCGCCTGGCAGCCCCCCCTTCGGATGGCGACATCATGCGAGTCTGTCAACTCCCAACTTTCTTCTTTTTTAAATACGAAGCTTTCACACTTGATCAATAACAAATCGTCTGTTGTTGCCAGGATATGGGCTTGCAAGATACCGTCAGGGATTAAAAAACTCGCTCCACTGCTGCGCTCTCTTTCTGTTATTCTTTCTTTGTGCGTAAAACAAAAGTCGTCATTTTAAGCAAGTACGTTAAATCAGCAGACTGATGCTCCGTGATGTCCGTGCGCCTTGTATTAAAATCCGCAATGGGAGTTTCAAGTGGATTATTGTGCACGTCGACTTTAACGCCAGACGAATATTGCATCGGTAAGATATGTGACAACTAAGAAGTGAAAGTAAGAGGGCGCAAACAGTAGCTGGCCGGACAACTATGAGAGTAGTACGTAAACAAACGTTGCCTTATCGACATTTATAGCATGTTGGGGTTTTTGACGTGTGTTTTTTTTTCCAGCGCCGTGTTTGAATGATTTACTGTTGCGACGGAGAAACAGTTTTTGCAATAGATCCTAGAATAAACCAGTCGGATACACACTCCCAGAAAGTCATAAACCCTCAAGCCAGGGTAGATTAGTGCCAACTACACCAAATCCGCCTGGTCCAGTGGATGTAATCTCATTTCATCAGTGCAGATATGTTTCACTGCTGAAATACTGAAAAGCCTAGATGTACTGTATTTAATATGCCACTGTTATCGGTAATTATTTATAATGTTTAAATTTAATAAACATTAGTCACCTTCCGACTATGTCTGTTATGTGATGACTCTAAACAAAATATTAGCCTATTATTGGTATTATTATGCTTGTATTAATATTATTATTGTATTTGTTTTCTAAAAAAAATCGAATGAGAATTTAGAGAGCTTTGATAATTAAAATGACCTGGTTTGCAACTTTGAAGTTGACTAACGTGGCTTAAAAAAATAAATAGATCAAATAAAAAATAGTAAGCAGTTATAAAATACTATTCGCTATCAGACATCTACAAGCTCATTCTGGTGATTGGCTTTCCAGTTCAAGTCTCCGATAAGCCGAAAGGGATCGCTGTAGGCGCTGCTAAAGAGTGTGTGCACACACTGTCACGTGTTCTTTTCTGCTCTGAAAACCTCTAGAGAGCAAAGAATGATGACGCTGGTACAGTGGGAGCAGACGCACACTTTAAAAGAGAGAGAGAGAGAGGGAGAAATAAAGAAAGAAGGATGGATACACAAAGCTACCCAACAGTATAGCCTAATCAGATGATAGTGATACGAAGAGACCTATTTCACAGCCTCCTGCAGTGTTTAGAAAATCGGCTAATTACTGGAACTTTTTCTCACAACAACAGCTACAAGAAGAACCAACTGAATCCACTGCTGCTGACAATTATCCTTACTTATGTTGAGGATAAATAGCATACTTTAATTGACACGGTTAATTTATCTGATAGTGAAATGATTGTCAGACGTGTATATCCCGAGATATAAAAACAAAAAATCCACATTTTAGAATGTGCCATGTGAGCTGCTACAACATTGCATGCAGAATTAGTGACATTAATAGTATTATTATTATTGTAAGAGCATAAAAGATGCAACCAAGTTTATAGAGAAGAGAGCCTGGCATGCAGCGTCGGTCTCATGTGTGTTTCTTAATGCGTTTTGGTTCAGAGTTGCTCTCTGAAGTAGGAGGAGGACCCATAATTTGAGATCACGGAGCCTATAATAGGAGTAGGTTATGGCAACTGCTTCCACCTCTCAGCACTGCACTGGTAAAGCAGGAGGTGTAGGTGAGTATAGTTTTGCTTTTATGTGGAAAGGTGCATCTGTGTTTTATAAGCGTAAAAGTGGGCTGTTCTCACGCAAAAAAAGCTGATCCGAAATCTATTTCCGTTGTTTTGAGTGTCTAACTTTGACGCCTTCGTTATCATTTGTTCTTTTCTTCTTTTTTTCTCTCTAAGAGAACAACCTCGGTTTCGACCCATGAAAACGGCTTTATACGTGGCAAAGAAGAAGCGAATGAAAGATGATGCATGCCACTTAAAATGCCTGAGGGAGCAAGTGTAATCTAAATTGGATATAGAGGGTATTATTACACAACATGATGCGTTGTGGCGGACTAATTGCGCGGCTGGGTGAGTTAAACAGTCACTAAATTTCGAGTGGCGGACAGGTTTCTGGAGCGCACAAGGTCAGCTGCACTGCTCCCAAGCCTTTAGTGGTTGGTATACAGGGGAAAAAATGCTTGAAGTATTCATGGGATTTTTAACCATTCTAAATCTGTGTCCTAAACCGATTAGTTGACACCAATTTTTCTTTGATGTATTAGCTGAGGGCTTTTGCCACTTGGAAGCCAATTGAAATTCAAAACAGTTTTCGCTCCAAATGCTTTGGGGAGAACTGCTGCAAATAAT
Source organism: Etheostoma perlongum (assembly GCA_026937815.1). NCBI lineage: Eukaryota > Metazoa > Chordata > Actinopteri > Perciformes > Percidae > Etheostoma > Etheostoma perlongum. Next base: position 5,017,130 of record CM049371.1, on the reverse strand, counting down.
GGATGTAATTTATTTTTGACCTTGCATTTTTTTTTTTTTTTTTTTGAAGAGTGGGTTATTAAATGATTAAATATATGTACACTATGCCACTTGACTAAACAATTGGCATCATATACAGCTTTATTAGCAATTGTCATTATTAGGGTACAGCAGTAATTTTACCTCTTTTATTTAGGCATTTTAAAATGTGAATGGTATGACATCGGTTGTGATTACACATGTAGTGTTTTTTAGTACTAATAACACTGTTACAACGTTGTTTTTTTAAATGTATTAAAAAATAATCATTTACTGTTTTTTGTCTTTGTTTTGAATTTGTTCAGATCCATGTTGAGGAAGTCTTCTCATGTCACCAAGCAGTCAGTGAAATGCAGCCCATCCAAACACACACACACACACACACACACACACACACACACACACACACACACACACACACTCTCTCTCTCTCTTTTATTGTGGCAATTAAATTCACTTTATTTACTTTTTAAGTGATAATCACTGGACACGCGCACATATATATGATACTTGGTTCTGCATTTCCAACTGTCATATTTTGCCTGTTTCAAATAATTTAATTAGCTCTCCCTGTTTTTTTAGGAATGCTGTTGTTGCTACATTTTTGTGATTGCTTATACAGAATGGTTTGATTTTTTACTTGATACATATCTCATCTTGCTCACGAATCACAAGTACACAAATCACATTTGATGATTTTATTTGGCTTTGAAAAATCACCCAGTTTACATGAAGCACTATGAGCCAATATTGCTTTTAGGAGATAAAATCTATTTTCTGATCTCTTCTGTTCATATGATCTCTTCTTCTTTTATTGACCTTAATGAAGATCTTTGGAGAGAGAGCGTGTATGTGTGTGTGTCTGTCTGTCTGTCTGTGTGTCTGTGTATGTGTGTGTTCGATTTAATCCTGATAGGGCCTGTCTGCTCCCCCCCTACTCCCCATGATCCCCGCAAGGCTGAGTGGCAGGGCTCTGGATTGGCTAAGTGATGAAATGATGACCCTATTATGAGAAGCGGTTCCAAAATGAGAGGTATCAGACAAAGATTGCACCCTTCTCTCACTGCCATGCCATCTTCCTGCAGCACACTGCCAGCTGCACAGATGATGATTGATTCTCTCGAGATGGATCACAGGAAGCACCCATTGATTTTTCAGTGTTCTATCGAGAATATACAGTTGTATCCATAGGGCATATCCAGACTCGCCCTTTACCCCTTTTTCCAAATGGAGGATGGTATAAAAAGGATAATTCTCCCTCCTCCGTGACAAGACAAATGACCTGTAATATTGTTTTAGATATGAGTCAATAGGTTCAGTGACTAAATGAATATTGATTGGCTATAGTGAAGCCTGAGTGTGACAATGAGCTCTTTCAGCGCCACTGCTGCAGACTCCACTGTCAGCATATATACAGTACATTGATGCTAGACCTCTCCTCTCCAACTCACTGTTATACACACAGTACAGACCTGCTACTGCAGCTGGGACAAAATAAACCTCATGTTACCGAATATCACAGATGGTGAATCCACATAGTCCACATCCCCCTATTCCTCTCACTGGTGTGTACCTGTATATTTTGATTCATGATCTGAGAGCTTCCGTGCCTGACTGTCGTCTAACCAGACCTACGGCTAAATAGCATGTTTGTTTTGAAGGTGCTATAGGTGCCATATGGTAATCATCTAAATCCCATACTACTCAAAGTTCTAGAGGCATGTAGGAGGTACTCCTGCAGTGCCTTCATGAAGGTAAAGTGATACAACGTACAAATCAAATGACTACCAGAATGCTAAAACCACAGTGTGGGAGCTGTGCCCCAGATATTTGCACTGACTTAATCCAATTGAAATAGTATGAGTGAGTTGCAGGGGCTCCCAGGTCTGTTGCTTGCTTATGTATGTGATGCATAATGGAAGTTGACGAGGTTGGTGATAGATCACAGCCCAGGTAATGTAAACACATTAATCCCTCAGGGTTCATGTGCGTGTTCTTTCTCTTTTTTTCCTCTCTTTCTGTCAACCTCTCTCTCTCTCTCTTTCTCTCCCCCCCCAATGTTCATCATCTTCCCTAAATGCGTTAGTGGAGCACAAACCAGAAGCAGCCTTAATCTGTCAACATGCCCTTTAATTGGAGGGAGAAAACAACACATGCTTCTGGTTGTGCCATTCCTAAGTGCACATGCCAAAGAAACACAGAGTTCACGGAAGAAGTGATCCCGGGGAGAGTGGGGCATAATTAAAAGTATCTTTTAATAGGCTTGTAATGCTGAGCCTGACTCTTGTTGCATTAAGTAGAGGGCAAACTCTGTGGCTGGAGACGGACCTGCGAGGGGATTCTGCTGAGGGGAGCCTGTAAACGATATGTTGCCCGGCCGTCATCATTAGACATGCAGTCTCTGCCTCAGTCACCACACTCAGGACAACAACCACTCTCCACCTTCTGCCGCGGACACCTCCACTCACCCATTCCCATGTTCTTTTGTTCCCCAAATGAGGAATTCTCTTCCACAACATCACCGATTCTCCCAGGCCACTTTGGCAAGTTGTGTTCTACCTCCTACTCGCAGCACCAGTGGGGAGTGAGAAATGAGACTAAGGGGTTGATTTGGGGCCTTCTACGCTGTAATCAAATGAGACTGCTTAGGGGAGAAGAGGAGGAGGAGGTGGAGTATTATGTTCTGTTGTGCATTCCACTGCAGCATTGTTGCTTTTTTTGTTTTTGTCAGGGCAGACTTTGATGCTGTATCCCCTTACCTTTGTAGTCCCGGCAGCCATGTTTCATAAACACAGAATGGGAAACATCCTCAGCATTAGAAATTTAGATTGCCGCTTTCCTCCTGCCACTCTGCATTCCACACATGCCCAGTCACATTCTACTTCTCCCTGTGCTGAGGCATCAAGTTTCCTCTCCCATGCCTCTGATACATTTAAACACCTTACAGTCAGCCACCTTTATTCAATGTGTCATGTATAATCTGTGGCAACAACAATGGCAACATGGTCATATGTTTCCCTCTCCTGGTACTGAAGTATTCCGCTGCCACTGTTTTGTTTCAGGACAATTGCACTTACTTGATTGAAATTTAGAAGGTGCCAGGTGTTCAATTTAGACCTTGTCTTTATGGTTGAGAGTGTCATGTTAATATAAAGCTAAGCATTCTACAGCATACTCCCGGCTTTGTGTTATCACACAGGCAATAGGCAGTGCTCACTTGTCTTTGTAGTTAACTGAAAATCTCAATGGGATACAGTGTAATGTTATTCTGAATCTTAATTCATTAAAACCCAAAGTGTTCAGCTCTGCTTCCCATATATTATTGTCTTACTGCAGTCTTCACAATGTACTGTATTCTCGGCAGACTAATTTCACATGTAATTGAATATTTAAATACCAAACATCAATGAGAATCATGGCCAAATAATGAAATTACCTCTTTCAAAATTCCATTTTTTTTTTTTAGACATGGTACACATTTTACTTTTGCCATCAGAAACCTTCTTCTCTGTGCTGTGCTAAGCCCCAGGTCTTCTTTCTTCTCTTCCTTGACAGTTTCAGTTTTGTCCAACATTTGACACACTGCCCTGGGTGAATGAGCCAGACATAGAAAGCCAAAGCGGAGATGCTCTTCTTAATGCCCGACACCTGGTGCAGATTTAGAGGGGATTGCACTACAGGTAATGTCTTACCTCTTCTCCAATCCCAGAAAGTCCCTGAGGTATTTCCTCTTCTGTCCACGGCTGTGTTTGTTTCTCCTCTGCTTTGCCACCCATATTTGCAGCCTGCGTCAAAGTCGGCTGCTGTGTTTGGATTGGGGCGATAAAGTGTTGAAATATGATACCTAACATCCCTTTGATACGCACTGTTCTGATTTGTAAAGGTGTTTTTGTAGGCCCCAAAAGCTACCAATAGGATTAAAATGTATTGAAAGTGTATCTCAGGTTTTCAGTGAGCAAGAGCTCATGAAAAGACCAGAAAAGGCCAGTTTTTTTTGTTGCAAAAGATAAATAAATAAAACATCTGTTCACAGTGAATTTATTTAGAACAGCAGAATAGTTAACAGTTAACTCAGTAGCATAATTAGAAGTTTCCTTTTTACAAAGAGAGGCATTCATTTAGCCAGAATGACTATTGATATCAAAACACTTCCAATGCCAGCATCATTCATTTCCTAATGCCACATGTCTTCTACCTTGTATCCGTCTGTTCCTGTTGTTTACACCCCCCTCCTGCCCACGCCACACCCTCTGTTAGGATGTGCTTTACAACTGGACATGTTACTCAGGAGTGTTGCTGCTCACCTTACAGCTTGCAGGCACATCTGCAGGGCTGTGCTGGGACAGCATCGCTAGCCAACATTTACACAGCAAGGACATCAAAGGCTGGCAGTCCAGGCCGCACCACCTGAGCATGTTGATTGCAATGCACCGCAGTGTCACCTGACATGGGAATGGAGAGGATTTTGTTGTGCCAAGTGGAGACATTATATCCAGGAAGTGCTAAATAGGTCCTGCTACCAGAGTATACAGTGTGAGTAATGCAGCTTGAAAGCAGTATTTAAAGATCAAAGGCTTTTGAATAGATTTTGTTTTTTTCCAAAAAGATGTTCTAAGCCTACATTTTTGAGGATGTATGAAATCCATAGTTGTAGCTCTTTTATTTCAAAATTGTAATATGATTCTGGCAAACTCAAGCACCGGGTTGATTGACAAATGTTGTGAAATCTCCTCCACAATAATGTAATAGTCTTTCCTGGTTATTATAGGGCAATATATTTTGATTGTCTGGCAAACACAAGCAAGTGCATACTTGGTGAGCTTCATAGGCACACTGTTTATGTTGACACATGCAACTCTCTTCCTGATGCAAATGTAATCTTAACATTAGGCGAAGGGAAGGCAAGCGTAGCCCATAAAGGCTGTGAGCTCCAAACACTTTGAACAGACAACTATCACTAATCACTCCCAGAGCAGTGCGGCGTGTAATTACTCTGCCAAACGTTTGCCTTTCACAGCTTAGCACCGGGAGCCCTGACCCTGCGCTTCCCTGTCTTTCCTCACCACCCTGCATGTGGAAGGGGAGGACCCCCCATCCACCCCCCTCCCCTTGACTGAGGGGGGTAGGCAAGCTGAGCTCCCTCTCAATATTTAGAGAAAGAGTGGAGGAGGAAAGAGAGAGGGAGAAAGACAGGGAGGGTGAGGACTGAGGCTGGTGCTTCCGGCTTTGTGGGAGCCCATTTAAACAGGCTTTGAAACCCTAGCCATCCGGAGATCAAAAATAGCCTTATTGACGGCATGGGCCCAGAAGTGACTGAGCATGCAGGGTTCTTAGAGTTCACCCTTCCTCGCTACTCAGAACAGGCGGGGGGCCTTGCGTGCTAGGGCCATCTACAAAGACTACGGACATTAATTTTACATCAGGTGAAAAATAATATTGTTCTGGCCGTTTTTAGTGTCACAAGGTTGTGCTGTTGTATAATTTCTGTATGATTTATTTTTAGTTTTTGTAGAGGGCAGGATGTCTAATTTTTCTCCCTCAGTCTTATTTACTCATATTAGTGATGTGGCTGTCAGTCTGCACTGTGATCTGTCCTCTGTCTGGGTGAATGCTGATAAGATGACACAATGCAAATATGAAGTGTGAGGGAGCCGCCTCGGCAAGCAGGTAGGGTGTGCAGGGACTGGGATCCCATAATGACTATTAGCTGGATTTCACAGCCTGCTTCTGATGTCTTGCAATGACAGGGGCCTTTATAAGAGGATGGGTGTGCCACTACCCTTCCTAATAGCTCACACACATGTGCATGCAGACATGCACCCAAAGGCGCCCTACACAAAATACACAATAATATATACAAGACTGTAATATGATTTCTATATGCCACATAAGTGCATTTTGTCCTTCAAATTTCTTAATCGCAAGAATGTGATTAGATCTTCTTCTTCAAGTCCTTTTTTTCCCCACTGATGAAGTTTTGAATAAATGAAAGAAGGGGTGTTTTTGTATTTTTAGCCAGCACAATGGGGACACAGAACTTTAATGAAGAAATGATCATTTCAGCATATTATAGACCCATAATATATCCTTATCTTAATTTCAATACTAGTCACATTCACCACATTGTTGTGCACTTCACCGTTGTTGTACAAGTTCATTTAGACTTGCAGTAGCTTAGAGAGCTCTCCTGGTTGCTGCATGATCTTGTAAAGGCTTTTCAGAGAGCCCCATTTTATCACTAATGTAGTAATTTCACTTCATCAGTCAGTTGTGACTAAAAATACATCAGGGATTAGCTTCATGGCCAGACTATCTCGCACGGCTTTGATAACATAATGGGGGCTGGTTGCTCATGGTTACAGTCATCTGATATGTGGGTTCATAACATTCAAAACTACACTTAGCTACAATACTACAGGGTTTGAAAAAAAAGAGAAGAAAGATAGAGTGTGATCTTTTTAAACTGTCATGAAAATGATGTGTCTTCCCTTTTTAATTCCTGTGTAAGAGCATTTTGTGAAGATGAAAACAACGCCCACCCCCACTACTTCCCCTTTCCCTTTTCTATTCTACACAAATTAGCTATGGTCCTGGAGGGCAAAATGACAAGAGGTTACTGGAAGACTGTGTGTTTAATTAATTGAAAAATGCTTAAATTGCTTTTACAGTTGTTATGTGGAGTGAAAAAGGGATCCCGTGTTGCCAGTACTCAACCATAATTAGCACCCGCGGGAATTAAATATTTAGCATTAGCTGTGTTGCAGCACTTAGGACACAAATTTCTATTTTAACTATGAAAGCGAGCCTGTCTTAAGTGCATGAGTCTGTGTGGACAGCTGTGCAAAGGGGAACAGCACAGGATATTTCAGCAAGACACCCCAGTGGCATTCCGGGGTCCTTCCACATCACATGTGTAAGAGATATGGCAGTTGTATTCCCAAGGGTTAGGCATTACTCAGAGTATTTAGTTTTCTAATTAGGCTGAGGGCCTTCGTCCATGCCTGCCACCACCATGGGAGCCAATGAGAATTTCCTCTCTTATGTGTCAACTCTCTCTCTAAAACACAGAGAGAAAGAGAAATGGAGAGAGGGAGAGAAAGAGAAAGCATGTGTGAAAATGAGAGAGGGATGCACACATGGTTGAGGGAGAACTACAAGACCTGGGGAAAAGCCTTTGTTTATTCCAACTTTAATTACGCATTGGCTTTAATGACTCCACTGGTGTGTTTGAGGTTGGAGAGAGTGAGGCTGTGGAGCCTTAATGATCCGTAGTAGTGGATGTCAGCCGAGCCGTTGGAGACTTAAAGCCCATTTTTAACAGTCCCTTTTGGTTTCGGCCTAGAGGCGACAGTGCAAATGGGGGTTCATGCTAAGCCACACTAGAGTAGACTCAGGCACTACTTCAGCGTCTGGTCAGCCTCTTTCGCAGAGTTAGTCGGGCCATTTGGAGGCTTCAGCAGCTGACCGCAGCAACTGTTGGATTTGTCAGTGTGCATCAGGTTACCCACTAATGAGAAGTAATAAGGGTTATCCCAACTTTATAAGACTTTGATCTTTGTGCATGGTAGAGTGGGAGAAGGTACGCTAAGATTGGAACTGGAATTTGACCCCAATTTCATTGGTGTGTGTGTAGGGGAGGGTGGAGAAAAGAGACGGCACAGAGGTAATTAAAAGCTCTAACTTTAGAGTTTGGATGAACAATTTTAGAGTGTAACATATTGTAGGCTCAACCGAAATGGATATCTTGGATTAGTCACCCATGGGGAGGGACCCAGGACATTACTACCAGACTGGAAGGTTGTCCAAAATCACAGTGCTCAAACACGGTGGCTTTCAAAACACAATATACCATTAAGTGCCACCACAGACACAATTTATCTTTCCAAACTTGGAGCTTGCTCTGGGAAAGACACATTAGTAGCCTACATTAAACTCAAAACAGATGACTGTTCTGGATTAAATCACTGAATCATGTTCAATTAACACAACCAAACATGTAGCCCTTTGAACAGCTGTGTTATTTGTTTTCCAAAAATTCAACCACCTCAGCTTCGGCACAGACCGTTAAAACCCCCTTGTTCTGTAAAACAAATTCTCCAGATTATTCAAAGCTCTGAGAATTAGAATGGAAAAATCCATGCGGAAAATTACCGTCCATTCAACTTCAGGCAATATTTTCCTCCAGAGGCAAATATGTTAATTGGGCTTCCTAAAGTAGCTCAATCCTCAGGTTATTTAATTTCCCCAAAAGCCTTAGCTGTGCTGAATTCAGAGGGAGTATGGGTGTAAAACTCTTCACGCCAGCAAGATGGCCATCAAGGGAAAATAGCAAAAAGGGGCAGAAATGGAAAACAGAAGTATAGGGAAGGTTTTAAATTAGATAAATGTATGTGGTGCGTTGAAATCTTTTATGTAAAACATGGCAGAATATATTTACAAAACAAAAAACAAAGTTATTTTAATCTTTCATGATGTGGTACAATCATTTCAAAAATACTGTGTGTGAATGTAGCAGCAACCCGCTAAATCCCACAAAATGGTACTTAACGCAGTTGTGAATCAAACTGAACTGAACTGAGCTGATCTGCCAAAGAATCCTCATCTTTATGACTGGCATGTCATCTAATTGCTTCTGTGTGTTTTTCCCAGAGACTGTGTGCAGCTCCGTTGCGGGCCCTTAGCGCTCCAGCAGCCTGGTCAAAAGACATCCTGGCAGGGTCCCAGGCTGGATGCATCGCCCACGCACACTGCCCTCGCCAGCTGCCAGAAGTCTTTGTGGTGAACCACTGACCGTGCTACTCTCTACTTTCCTCCAGCCCAGCAAATAATGTGTCAGAAAAAGATTATTGATAGCCCATAAAAGAAGAGCCAGAATGTTGTTGCCTCCCTGCTTCAACTTATACAGAACAATACAAATGCTAAACCATCAGTTTGAATGCTGCTCTGCCCCTGAAAGAGCACAGCATTTCTTTTTTTTTATTGTTGTTCTATTTGGCTGAAATGGGTTACAACTGGAACATGGACGGACAACAATGACTTCTATTTGTTTAAAATGCTGCTTCATTTTCCTTTACATTTCAAAACCTTGTTATGTGGTTGGCAACCTTGTATAGGGTTTTTTTTTAAAGCAAAAATGAGATTCCACAAAAGGGACATTTTAAATTTTCTCTCTGCTCTGTTGACTCATTCACTGTTTTGCCCAGTTTACCAGACGCTGTCAAAGCTGTTGCTCATCTGGCCTAAATGTAGCCTTACTGGGTAATTCTCAAACACATGCGGGAAGCTATATTTACAGAATTAACGACACACTCCGTCCGTGACACAACAGCTGCCTACTGCACTTAGCTGATTGAGACTGCAGACCCGCTCTCATTTGCAGAGCACCGTGATTGAACAGTTGGGTCAGCTTTATGCATGTCTTGCTCTCCTGATGCTAGACATCAACACTGACACTCCCATGCAAAAGCAAACACTTGTTTAGGCAAATTGACTTTGTCAGGACTGCTTGTAAGAAAGTCCGCCCTCCTTTGTTTCACTTTTAAGGTTGATCAGCCATCCTGTCCGCATGTTTGCTTTCTTGGAGACAGTGCATGGTGTATTGCAGAGATAAAACATGGATCGGATCAGCAGTGATGCTGTTAAAGGAGGAGCGAGTGATTCAAGTCGGTCTGTATATACAACGCTGTGATTCTCTGTAAAATCTGTGTTTATGTTCACTATGGCTATGCAGGCACACAATGGGAAAACTATCTCTCCCTATTGTGAGAACAAGAAAAAAAAAATGTAAGTATGGCAAATAGAACATACTTACTCGCGGCTATGTATACAGAAAAAAACGTGGAAATTCTTGAGTTTTCATGTAGTGGCAAACTTTTATTTCACACTCTCCATTATGTTTGTTGCTACTGTATATACTCAGCCAAATCCAGATGTCAGTAACTTATACAAAGCAGATATAAGCAGGGTATCATAACGTATAATAGGAATAATGGCCCTTTGATTTTTGGATTTCCTATTGGAACACCTGTCACTTTTTGGCAAGGGCACACCCCAGCACCAGGTCTCCTTTGGTAGCGCTGGGGGAGGAGTGTATGTATGTGTGTGAGTACGAGTGTGTGAGAGAGAGTGGAAGATGAAACAGCCGCCACGGAGGCAGTGATCACACAGACAGACGGGGTGAGTGACAGACAATACCTGCTGTAAAATTCCCTCACATCTCCCCTGATCTGTATTCATAGATCTCGGCTGCCACGCACTGCAAACTGTAGCCCACACCAACGGGCTCTTTTGGCGCACCGCCCCGCTCAGTTTCACTCTTGCAACTCACTACACAGACCCATTTTTCTCTCCTTCCCAAAATATTTGCCGTCTTTTGTTCTTTGTCTAAATGATGCCTCTGATCACGAGGTGAAAGCTGAAAGAAGCTCTCTGACAAATATGGACTTTTTTCCCATCTCTTCTAATAGCACCTAATTCTGCTCCTTCAAATGTAGGGCTTCCCTTTTGAGTTTGTTCCTAGACTCAAATACCTTAGAGATGAGTACTTGTGTTGGACTGCTCTCCTTTCTAAGTGTGATGAACAAAAAAAACGTCATAATAAATGTTTATTTAGCCTTTCCACCTCCATGCTGCAAACATTGTTCTAACCAGTCACATCACTTTCTAGTAATTCCTGTTGACTTTTACACACCGCTTTTACTCAGTGAAAGTCCTTCATAGGGGTTAACGCATGGCCATTATCAGCGCTATCAGAGCCCATGTTTGTGCACCGTTACCCCCCCTCTCAATGACTGACTCCAGGCCTAAAACTTCCTGAAACCTAAGCTATGTTACAAGAGAAGCACGCACACTCCGAGGACACCACAACAGAGGGGCTTCTCAAACTGGATTAGGTTTGTTGTGGCAGATCTAGGTTTCAGGTTTGACTTGAGTAATGTGTCGTTTAATTTCTTCGGGAATTGTTTTGACAAAACAAGTTAGCGTAAAGTCGGAAATGTCGTCTAAAACGAAAAGGGTGTGTGTAGTGTGTATGTTTTTTCTTTCTCTTGCAGCTCATGTGAAGCATATGTCAGTCATCAGCAAAGTGTTGCAGTGGAAGTGACATCAGAACCCTGGAGGGCTTGCACTGCGAGAGAGGCGTTTTGATATGATTTCAGAGAACAGAGAGTTCAGCGGAAAGAAAGGAGTTGCTTGTGTCTCTGTTGTTGGAGAGAGAAAAAAACTCTTTCTATACAAACAGTAGAGATGAACTGGAAGGTGCTCTGCCACGCTTTTACTGAATCTTTATCATTGTAGCTGTCAGCAGAGGTAAATGCCATGATTTGTGTTGCTAAATTACACATTTAGCGTGACAAGGGTAATTATTGTGACGTTAGCACACACTGACGGAGAAATGTTTGTCAGCCGTGATTATAATTACAATCATTCTGTGATACTGAAACTGAATAGTGTTGTATTTGATTGACCTGCATGTTGAAGCCAATTTACTGTGTTGCTTTGCATATTTCCAACAGCGGTGGCTGGAAGAAAAGTAACTTAAAACTTAAAAAGGTGCAGTCTTTTCTTTGACCACAAGTGGACTATGCTGCCGATTGGCCAGAGCCTGCATAGCTGATCATTATCCTGGCTTGTCTCAGGCTGGAGGTGATGATGCCCACAGCAGCCAGAGATTGATGGGGGGCCAACACAAGCGGCAAGAATGAGCTCTGGCCTTTGAAGTCGTCCACATAGAGGGAAATTGATATATCAGTTTAAGCCCTGGACCCTATTAAAGGAGCCCCCGTCAGGTTAATGCGATAGCCTCCATGTTACCCCAAGACCCATTCAGGTCAGCCCTAATTCCTCCCCCCGTTCTCTGCAATCTCATTTTAGTTTCCCATCAGTAATGTTTTTCCATCAGAGTAGCTCCGCAAGGGAGTATATCACACAGTCAAACACTAGGCCATCTCTCTCCCAGAGTCATTTAAACCCCCAGCCGCACGTTAATCACCAGCCAGAGATTCCCATGGTTATTTGTACAGGTTGGACAGTCTTTAAAGTGGGGTCTGTAGAGGTACACACCTCCCTAGATAGCACTCTTGTGATCCCTCTTTCTTGAGATTTCCCTTCACTTGGCTCCTCCTCCTTAAAGTCTGGCCTTCTTGAGGTCTCAGCCCCCGAGGTGAGCACTGTGATCATTCATTTTTAATTGCATGCAGAAATACATTTACATTAAAAATGTAGAGCAGTGTCTTTTTAATTCAGACACGGTGTATTTATTATTAAACCGTTGTCTTGGAGGTCAGCTCACAAGGAATCATCTGCCCATCAGATTCAGGACGTATGCACCTTGGTTGGCCCGATCCCCCCCCACACACACACATTTTAAACATGTCTCTTATTCACTTTGATTGTCTTCCTTTGTCATACGTCATCAGGCTGTTCCAAACTACAGCATCAAAAAGAAATGTCATTTCACCAGAATAAAACATGAATAGCAAAAAAATGTGTTTTAAAGGGACAGTTGACAGTGGTCAAAAGCTGCAGGAAATTAGAAATTCAATTGATGATAAATAATGTGTTCCTAATCTATAGTTCACATTGAAGATGTAAACTGTGGCTCTCCTACAGTCCTGTAACCATCCACTGTGATTTCATTGTCTTAGACCAAAGTTAGTGAACCCTCCTCCCAAATTTGCCACATTGCCTGGGGCTATATAAGCGTCATGTATTCTTTACATTACAGCTGAACATTTTTCCATTATTAAAAAAAAAATTATTAGAAATTATAAAATAGTGTTGTAAATTGCTGAATGTGTTTTTCCTACCTTTCAAGAAGTCACTGGGCATTATTCATCTCAGATTGATAAGAAAATCAGCTTTCAGAAACATGTTTAAGCTAATACATACATAATGCTAAATTTTTTTAAATTAAACATACCTTTGAATTTCAACAATATTACGGTTTATATTAAGGACTAATTTAAAAAATCTGCTGTTATTATACACTTATGGTGTGATCCAGTGCATCTGAAAATCTGCATTTATGTGTCATCAGAAAATAACTTAAAAGAAACACAGTAAGATAACATAAAATACTCTAGTACTAGTCCCACAGCAGTGTTACAGCAACAAATGGGGATCAAGACACATCAGTAAAAAAAGCAACATATAATAAGTTGACATAATATAAACAAATGTCGACATCTTAAAATGGCTAATGTGATGCCCTATCTTTATACTATATACTTTATACATATACTATATATATTATATACTAAATGTAAATACATATTAGATATTTAGAAAACTACAAAAGCAGAGTGAATCATATTTTCATAAAATTCATAAGTTCATAGTTCTACCCCACCAACCAAAAATAAACCAAATAATTTTTAAATTGGCTGGGCAATGATCGTCTCTTCAGTAGTCAATAGTTGATAATCAACTCTTATAATAATAACACTACATATAAATTACCTACAGTATCTTTCTGTGAGAGAGACAATCTATTCATAGGTCCAAATTGTACTTCTCAAAAGTAAAAAAAGGTTTTGTCAATATAATTCCATTTTAGTGCATTAATATTATAAGAGAAGCTGTCTGAAATTAAGACCACTAGCTGTTAATCTCGAATAAATCTTCTTAGTTTCACTTTGGCCCTCACACAGCCACTTGTGGTTATAATCATTGTTTATATATTGGGGAAACATGCCAGATTGTTTAGATGTCAACAGCACAACACATTAAGACTAGCTAACAAAAATAATTGTCAAACATTTCACTAAAAAAAGCAGTCTATACACGCATCGAAAGTAGATGGACACAATTACATTACATGTCATTTAGCTGACATGTAGCAACTTCCAATTAAGTGCTTTCAACCTTGAAGGTGCAAACTTTAGACAATAAGTAGGAAGTGCAAGTACATTAGCTATAAATAAACAAAACTACATATAGCCATATGAAAGTTCAGCTTTAAGAGTGTGTATTTATATACTGTGTGTGTGTGTATGTATATATATATATATATATATATATATATATATATATATATATATATATATATATATATATATATATATATATATATATATATATATTAAATAACTAATGTAATTCAGTAGTAGTAGTAGAATCTGTGGAGCTTGTAGTTATCATGGCAATGCATTATAATAGGAATATTACCTTATAGTCCTCCTTTGTGAATGTGTGTGTGGCAATCATCTTGCTCAGGTTCATAAACTTTTCCTCATCTTAAAAAAATCCCATCCACTGCCATATAACTGTATCATTTGGTGCTACTTGTTCTTTGGGCCTTCTTGCAGAGCATCCTGCATTCCAAGCATATGTGTATAAAGAAAGAAAAAAGAGAAACCTCTCACACAAATTTGTTTATAACAGCGTCTTTTTAGATCTATGGGCCCATGCATATATTGTCTCGTCAGAGTCGAGGGTGTTGAGATTAATCCCATGTTGTTCCTATTATTGGCCTCTCCTGAGACATTGTGATGTGAATGTCTGTCTAAGCGCCATCAGATCCATCAATTGGATTCAAAGAATTGTTATCCAATACTCTCCAACCCAGCAGATGTTGAGGTTTTTGTAAGTCGAATTCCTTTATTATGTTAATACCACTGTTTTGTCACATGCACCATTTCCATTTGAGTGAGGTGGAAAAATCATCAGATGGATTTGGCTCCCTCAATAAGAGATGTTTGACATTCAATGAGATGAGAAACATGAAAAACACGTTTCAATGGCAAGTGGCATATGACAATCACAACAAGAAGGCCCTTTGAGTGAACAGAGGATCACAATATAATTGTGGCACCATGGTGTGTTTTTTAAGACACTGCCTTGTATACATTTTGCATTGATTATGTTGTTTTGAAATATACAGGATACAAAGGATAGGGACATTCTGCTGCCACAATGGCTGTTTTTTTCTGCTTTTGGCTCGACTTTTTCATCATAAAAGCTGACAACAGACCATATGGACATGGCGCCTTGAAGATAACAGGGTGCAAAATGTACATTTTGTATTTTGTTCAGTATTTTTATATTAAATGGCACGACATACGTGCTCCTAGACACGTGGCCTTGTTTGCACACCAGGGTGTGGCAGGAAGTGTGTGTAACGTGTATAAATGTGCATTATGTTTAATGGCAGCTAATTCTTTGTACATATTTTTTATATTTATTCTCTTCAATCCTAAGAAATTGAATTCTAATTGATGTAGGTCTTCCTGCAAATTAGTAAAGGTAATCATAAACCTTTTTTTGTGTAAGAAGTGGATTTCATTTTTAATGGGTGGCACATACGTATGTATGTGCGTAATATATGTTTTTGTTTATTACTGTCTGTGAGTAAGGGACTGAGTGTGTGTGTTGTGTGACTGAGTGTGCATGTACATGTACTATGTGTTTGGATGTCTGCATATCTGCAAGTGTGTGTGTGTTAGTCGTAGGCTCAGAGGCATAGCATGGGTCTGCATGAGGGAGTGTGGTGGCAGAGCACTCCTCTGATAGGCCCAATCCAGGGTGCACTGAAGCCTTTCGCATATATATGGAATTTTTGAATATCTAAACCATTATTTAGCATCCAAATCAGTTCTGCTTGTCTGACTGATGGACAATTTCAGTGTGACCCCGGCCTTTTTGCATGTGACCTATACTGTCGGGATTCTTGCATATTGTTTGAATGTTCACGTTGACTCCTCTCCCGTTTTTCTCTTTGATCCTTTTAGCATGCTCTTTGTGTCGGAATTCATGAAATATTCATAGCTGGACTGTGGCTTTTCCATATCTTTATGTACAATTATTGGCAGGCATCCTGTTATGTCGAGCCATCTTAATAGTAGATATTGGGCTCGGTTAAGTGTGACTTCAGATTTTTCTGACAGTTTATCCCGGTCTGTGTTATGAATTGATAAGGTGGGGCATTATATTTGCAGATTGTGCAGTGTGGTTGCCTTTTTAGCTTACCATTAATATTAATGAACGCAAATAATGTGTCTCACATGAGAAACTAAAGAGCATCTCTGGAATATAAAATTGGGAAAATATTATTATTTTATTATTATTATTATATTATTATTAATAGTAGTATAATTAGTATTGTGATATTTTGATATTTAATTGAATTTTTAATAATAAAATATTTCAGATGGTTTACTAACAAGTCCTGAATTCTGGCTCTGGTCTCTCTAATAATCACCTTCATCGTCACCTTAATAGAGTCCGGATTCGAGGTGTGCTGGTTGTGTCGATAATGCTAACAGGGTTAATAGTGTGTTCCTCTCCATCATGACCAGTACTATTGGCAGCAGGAGTAATTGGACAGAGGATGTCATTATCATGCCCTGTGTGCAGCCGAGGACCACAGAGGGCCCGCGGTGTGGCCCTTGCCAAACACACAGATGTCCTCTGGAGTTTCACATGTAAATACTGTCTATTCTCCCTGCATTTATTAAATGTTTCTGGTGGTTTATTAATGTGCAAATGGGTGAAAGCGTTGCTCCCCCTGCGCTAGCACAACGTGTGCACAGAGGCACAGAGCTGTTTAAGGAGAAGAGATTCACAAATCAGCCGGTGTGGAGCTAAGCCTGTGGCTCTCTCCACTAGGGAACCGCTGGGAGTATTTAATTCTCTCTCTTCCCCTCTCCCCCTTTCTCTGTATGTGTGGATGAGACCTGCGTGTGTCTCTCTGCATGTGCGTGCATGAGATTCCATTACCTGCCCAAGACTCTCCATGTTTACTCATTTGTACCATTCTCCAGTAAGTTCTCCCAGTGCTTCTCCAGCAAGCGAATGGCAGTGGCTGTGCGAGTGAAATTGGGCCGAAAGATGTGAGAGACATCCAGATATTGGTATCATTCATAGAGTTCCTGCACTCGCAGGGGCATACAAATAGGCAAATCTAAGGATAAAGGCTCCCAGGATCCAGCTATAGTCATATGAATGCAAATAGGATTAAAGTGCCAGCTTTAGAGGCTGATATACAATTCACAGCTCTTATAGGAGTCTGGCTGCAGACCCTGTACACCATCCCCTGCTCCTGGAAAATGAGGATATGTTTATGAAGATGGCTTTCTTGTCCCCACCACCCCCACACATGTTTCCCCCTCTTGAAATGAGTCTCACTGTGATTAGCAGCTAGGAAGGCCCCTCTCATTAGCATTCACTATCTCATCTTTCAGGTGTTATTCAGTCAATATTAGTTTGATCTTTGTTTGGGGGATAAATGATTGGCTTGATGTAGCGTGCATTTGTTTTTACAAACCCAACAGAGTGATCTACAAAGGGCTTTTCATTCAGGTTTAGACAGCACTCGAAAGGTTTTTTTTTCCTCTTCTTTTTTTACTTGGCTGATTTAACAAGCGTTTAGCTGTGCTCTTGGTAGGGCTCTGTCAAAACCACGGCCTGCTTTATCTCCATCCGTGAAGTTAAGAAAGCTGGCAAAGCTGTAAATTTGGACGCCCTTCGTTAGAGGAGTTCCCCCCGGCTGTAATTCATCTCAATCCTCAGCGGTCTTTAGTTGCCTTTTTAGAGGCAGTAAAGTACTGCCTAACACTCACTGGGAGTTGGGGGAGATGGTGATTCAGAGGGCCCAGGGGTTACCAGAGAAGGGCTTGTGTTTGAGGGGACAGTCCCGGGGTCTGTGACACATGGGGGTCAGGTGACAGACCTGGAGATGATATATGGACGCTCATGTGACACAGTGCTAACAAGACGAGCTTTTACAATGGGTCTCGTTTTCCCTTTCTTCCTGTTTCTCCTTCCTTTCTCCCTCACTTTCCCAGTCTCTCCTTCAATTTCAATCATCACTTGTTAGGATGTTGGATCTTTTTAAAACCTTGGGCTGTGACATTGAAAAGATGACAAAAAAGGATAATACAGAGAATAACATTGCTGTGGAGAATTTAGTTGGTAGTTGGAAAGTCCTACTACAATTTTAGTAAAGAGTAAATAGCAAATGGAAATGGAAATGAATTATGAATGTTACATTTGTAGTGTGAAAAGAAATTATCTCTATAGTGAATGATCTAATAATCAAGTGTTCTTTAAATACTTTAGTATGGATCTAAGGCTGGTCTTCAAGTTCTGTAGTATTTCAAAATGCCTTGTGATCTTATACTAATTATCATTTTATAAGAGAAGGCGTCACTTTTAATAACTGACAAATTACATTGCTCATAAAATCATGTGAATGGATTATAGGTTGGTTATGCCTTATGGAACATGGCCAGAAGGATGTGATGTGGTCAGAGGGGTTAAAGCGCCAGTTGTATAGTATTATTATATGAAATCCTGGATCAGCTATAGCATCAATCACAGCATAAATGTTTAAAAACAAACCCACCACTTTCAAATTCCTCACTAATAACTCACTCTACCTCACCTTTTTTATCTTCCTCATAAAGGTCAAGTAGTCAACGCATACAGGGGGCTGCAATATGTTTTGAAACAGTAGCTATATGCTAATTTGCTTTGTGAGGAGATGACCAGGCATGTACGTACATGTGTAAGATCAGAGTGTGAACTTTGTGTAACTATGTTCTCTATTTTAGTAGGATGAACCTCCAGTAAAACCCATATTGGCTTGATGGCAGCCAGGTTTTATTTAGGGACATGCCTCTGGAGGAGGCACAGAGCGAGCTGTGTCCATGAGGGGGCAGTTTGTTTGAGTACTCATCTGATGGGGAGTCAGGGAAACAGGTGGGAGAGTGAGAGTGTGTGTATCTGGGTGGGGGGGGAGGGGGAGGTGGGTTGGGGAGCGGGGTTGAAATAGCACTCGAAGCTAGTCCTTCCTTACATCCCAACTATCCACCCGCTACCAGCCAGCCACCCAGCGAGCAAGGCAGGAAGAGAGGCCTGTGCCTGCCTTCCTCCTGCCCACATTCCAGCTCAGATCTGATTGCAAGGCAAACATGGCATCTCTTCCCAGATCCCTTGGTAAACATTTTCTGAAGCAGGGGGAAATAAAAAAGGCTTTGAAAGTCTAATGAGTTAATAATGGCAATGTGGAAAACAGTCAGCTGATCACGGCTCAAATGAGCTAGTCACATTTTACAGTACAGACAGGTACCGTTAGTTTTCCATAGTTACAATCGTCAGATCTTGCAAGCGATTTTCTCGTACATTTGTGCTTAAAGGAGCTAGCTAATAGTCCATGTTGGTTAGATGGCTTCATGTTTTTATTGTACCGGCAACATCTGGGTCCACAGTTTTGAGGTTAAAGAAGAAGGCTGCAGCTTTAGGTCAAAACCTAAAAATAAGACAGTCTTCAGAAGCTGTGCCACAGGCAGCCAGGAAATGCTTTGATTTCTCCCCCCCCCTTTTTTTGGGATTTTATAAGAATATTCAATAAAGCTTCTGGATCTGGCAAACAGGTGGCAGAGCTTAGATTCCCCCACAGTGCTAAAGCAAACTTCCCCTACATATTTTAACATCACAAAGCCCTATAACACATGCAACATAAGGCTCCTCTGTTACATACTGTACAGTAAAAATTCTACATGTAATCAAATGTGGCCAAAAAAAGGGCATTATTAGTGATAATGAAAAAAGAAAATATTTCCTCTGCATTAGCAAAGTATATCTGTGTTATGACCTAGAATAAATGAATCTGGCTTTCAGCTCTTCAGTGTGTGTATTAATGTGTGTGTTTGTGAGTATGTGACGCACATTGTGGCTCGTCCAAGTAACCTGAAGCCAGGCTTAAGGGCCCACCTGTCTCTAGTTGTGGACAGACGAGGCCTGGCTGCCAGGCGCGCCATTCATCTCTTTTGCTAATACTAATGCTAACATTAGTGCTAACATTAGCTACTGTTCTTGTTTCACTCTGTCAGCCTCATACCATCCCCCTGGCCTGAGCCAAAACGGAGACTTATACCCTACTTATGCTGATGGCCTTGCACTCCATTCATTATTTTAGGGCCTGCAAATAAATGAAATAAAATATATTTATTTATATACTAAGTGCTGCATTTTGAATAGTTTTTAAGCTTGATATGGTATACATTTATTAATCCCTGTGGGAAAATTCATTTCTGCATTTGACTCATCCTAACTATTTAGGAGTAGTGAGCAGCAACAGCACAGTCCCAGGAGATCAACTTCAGTTATGAGTCTAGTGCTTTGATCAAGTGCAAAGGCTGAAGAACTCTAATACCTACAGTAACATGGACTTCTTTGGGTAGCACACATTAATCATGGGGGAGAACATGTATACTCCACACAATTGGCCCTGGTGGGATTTCAACCTAAGACCTTTTTGTTGTGAAGTGACAGTGCTTATCACTTAGCTCCCCTGCAGAAGGTACTGACACCTGCAGTAACTGATTTGTTTGGCCAGGTGCAAAGGAAACAGTTGTGAACACAAATGTTACATATTTACCTTTTAAGTGTATATGATGAAATTGTTAGCAAACAGCTTCTTGTTCACACATCCGGCATTCTCATTCTTTGTAGTTGTGTTTCTGGCAGTCGGGTGGATGTGAGTCCAATATTCATTAGGGGTGTTGAAATGAACCATTGCATTGATGCATCACAATTGCGGACCTAGGTGATTATGCCTTGATACGGTGACAGACCATAATCGATTATTGCCAGCTGATGTTACTTATTGATTTTACAGTCGCTGCTTTTTTTGTTTTTGCCTTTTGTCTGTTGTCTGCTGTGTTCAAACTCTGCTATATTCAGGAAGCGTATTTTTGTATGAGCAGATACAATAAAAAGGGGCGTTCATATACAGTATATCTGACTTCTTGAATTTCTTGATGAAAACCATGTGTAGTAATTTGTATTGATATTGAGGAGGTGATGCATTGTGATATTAAATTTATTCAAATCGACAGGTAATCATAATCAAATCGAATCGTGAGACCAATATATTCATACCCCAATAATATTCACTCTCTTTCTCTTTGAGCTCAGTTTTTGGTTGTCACCAACTCCGTAAGGCACAGCAATACCCCAGTAACCTTATACTGGTGGGTACAAAAAAAACTGTTACTTGGTTTTGGTTGTAATTGTATTTGTTTTCTAGTTGTTTTGGTTAACTGTTTGCACCACAGATCTACGATGGATGTAGATGGGTAGAAAATATCTCAAAAGGTTTAATAAAAGTGTTTTAAAGCAGGCATACCCTTTTAAAGAAACACAAAAAACAATGAATAAATCTATCTTTTTCTTTTGGTATATTCAACTTAACTGGGGTTAAGAACTTATGTATGATCTGTTTATATGGGAATTGGTCAAATTAAGTGTTCAGTGCAACAACATATGCTTTAATTTGCCTGGAAAATGGGTTGCATAGTAAGATCCATGGTTATGTCTAAGAGTGTTACTTTAGCTTGTTCTGTTTTTTTCCTGTGTAATTACAGCGTGTTTTCTTTTGGCAACATGCATCCTGGAATTAGCAAATGAATGTTTTAACCCTGGTGAACTTCCACAGTGTTTTATGCACTCCCCTCCCCATTACATCGTATGGCTTTGGAAATGAACACAGCCACTAATGACCTTTAGCATCGCTGGCAGGTTTTAAGTGTGATCAGTGAGTATATGTTTAAACGTGTTGTCCTGCGCCTCAGGAGATTAGAGTAACGATACCAATTAGCCCAATCTCATTAGCCAGTTGAAACTCTACTGAGTCACACAAATTAAGGACCCTCTCTAACCTGACAGTCCTAGAAGTGGGCCCTTGCCCTCTGGGTGTGTGTGTGTGTGTGTGTGTGTGTGTGTGTGTGTCTGTATGTGTGAAAGAGATAGAATGTAAAAGAGAGGCAAAGAGTGTGGTCTTTCATTTTGTTAATTGTGGGTTTATGTATGATCTGTTAACGTGAGGGTGTGTGTGCATGCAAGTGTGTAAAGCTATGAGCTTAATTACCAGTCAAGGAACAGACACAGCTTCTATATATATATATATATATATATATATATATATATATATATATATATATATATATATATATATATATATATATACCCCCCCCATACACACACACACACACACACACACACACACAGAGCAGAGAGCAGCATCTAACTTTCATGTGTTTGTTTGGGCATTTTCACTGCCTGGTGATTAATTTATGAATTCTTGAAAGATGGAGTGTGTGCTCAATCTCAGGTTTAAAAGCTTCATGTTTATCTTTCTCTTACAGACACACACACACACACACACACACACACTAGCTCTGTAGGTGTCTTTTTTTTTCTTTGATTTGATCTGTTTTTGGGGACGTAACATTTTTATATGTACGCCACAATGCTTTGATTATATTGTCTTATGTTAGGCTAATTTATCTTCTTCTTTTTACCTTTTAAAACTTAATATAATGTATGATAATTAACAATTTCTCTCTCTTTTGCTCTCTCTCTCTCTCTCTCTCCAGTCCCACATCTGATTAGTGTCTATTAAAGATCAGAGGGGTGAGGAGGAAGTGTCCTGCTGATCTGGGTGCTGAGTGCTGTGTTATCTTTGGAGAAGTTTGGCCGCCCCGCTGGCACACCACAGTACCTTATTACAGTGTTACTGAGTATGTTAGAGCAACATTGGAACAGGTTAGTTTTAAACTGAAGCAATCCATCTACTCTTAAAAGGGAGCATTTACTTACATTAAATGTAATGGCATTACATGAAATTTACTATAAAAAGTCAGCCTTACTGAAATTATTTACAAAATTCATAATGCTGTTTGTCTATTGTGTATTGCAACTCTTTCACGCCCCAAATCCTTTAAACAATTAATATTAATGTTTGGTAACTTACTGTGCACTCACACCAAAGGCCTCATAAGCGTCAGTAGGAATTAAAGCCTTTCACTCAGCCAGTGCTTTCTCTTGGGATTTTTAGACCTGTAACCCTCACTTTGACCCAAACGTTAACTTTAACCACCCATAACCATAGAAGTATGTATGTACATACCACTTTAATTAGCTGTTGTTCAGCATGTGGCCTGGAGAGAAGCTTTATTCAGTAGGTTGATGAGTAGGGACTGTTGCAGAAGGTTGCAAATTTAATTAATTTAATATCTTATATGTAATATTGTGTGTCACCATCTTGTCCTAAATATATGTAGAGTTGTTGCAAAAGCCATATTCAAGACTTTTATTTGTTTTTTCACTGTCTGGCTGACTACAGCTAATTGTGTCTATTAAGACACACAACACAATTCACAATTCAGTTGAAATTAAATTAAATCATGAAAATGTTTAATGATCAATGACACAAGAGCTGTTGATCTTTTCAACTCAAAGTGTGTATTTGAGTTTGTGTCCTTTGTCTGTAGATTAAAAGTGTTTATTTTTTTCCATTTTCACTTTTACTGACATGACATGACATTACACTGTTGTAAAAACCGTTATAATTTACTCTTTAAGAAAGCCTGCAGTAAGTCCCACTAATGCCATTTAACCCTGTGTTTCCCCTTCTCTCATGCTTGGTCTCATTAGGTCAGGATTAACAGGGGATTACTGTAGCCATGGGCTACTTGGTCTTTAACACTAATATCTCGCAGAGATGCTCCATAATTTCATTTTGAACGCCTCAAATGACTTGAAACAGGCGGGCGTATCTGGGCCTTGGCAGCTAATCAAAGAAAATAAGTCGGGGATGGCTTTGATAGCAGAGCACTTTCCACTCGCGCTTTCGTAGAAGCCATGTTTATTTATTGTCCTCAGAGGCAGGAAATTAAAGCTAGCGTGTTTAATGTAATTGGTCATTTTGTGTTATTCACATATCATCAGGCCTCCACAGATTAACACTACCTGTTATTGCTGAAACTATTTTTTTTTTAGCCAGATGACTTGAGGGATAAAATGTATTATTGTCTTCACATTCAGTCTCATTTTCTTTGTTTTGTCTCCTCCTTGCTTTATTTACAGCTTGGGTTTTTCATGCCAAAGGCGGAGGATGAATGAACACAAGCGTTCACAAGGTGTGTATGAAAGTGTGTTTGTTTGTTAGTGTGTGTGTGTGTGTGTGTGTGTGTGTGTGTCATTGTGTGTATGAGAGAGGCACATCAAACTGAATTGACGAACACACAGGCCACTTGCTTCAAGGGCCTGTGACAGTCATGACATCAAGTCTGAGCACACACAACACACACATGCACACAGAGGCTGTCACACAGGCTCAGTATCCTGTTCCCAGAAAACCTTTTGGTGTTGTTGCAGGTTTAGTTGCTGCGGCAGCTGTTGCTGTATGTGCTGTTGTTTTGGGCGAGATCTGTATCTGAAAACAACTGAGCAACCTCCACAAAATGTCTATGATTGATCACTGTATTCTGCCATCATATTCTGTCACCTTATACACTTGGCGAAAATCAAAACACTTTGCTTTCGGAATTCACAAATATGGAGAACAGTGTCGGGAAGTAAATTGGCATCTTTTTGGTTTGTTTGTGTGTCTTGTAACTATACCTAACAGCCACTAGGCCACAAGACAACAACAGAGTGATTTCAGTTACACATCTGAAGTCAAGCAGCGATATATAACACTGCCTGCCAAAATGACACTCAAGTGAGCTGTAATGACTACATTGTTTTTACTTCCTCTCTCTCCACCCTTCTTCTAAGCAGTAGGCAAACACACCATCGTAAGCTAGCGGCACACCGAAGTCTGTGTGCTCTGAGAACTTAAGGAGTTTTGAAAGTTAAAAGAGGGCTTTTCTTCTCCCTGATCCTGTTGTGATGTTTCTCTGGCTGTCTTTTGTGTTGGCGTGCACTAGACGATGCTATTATGTTGGAGGTAAAGTAATATGACTGTGACAGGCTTCAGTATCCATTTGAAAAGCGCGTTTGGAAGACAGCCTTGTGTAGTGCAACGCCTTCCTTTAAGAAATGCACTTTTCCCTCATGCACACTTTCAAGAATCTTGTTAAACACTAAAGGAGCAGCACCTGCTTCTGTGGGACGAAGTGGGGGAAAAAAAGAGAAAGGAGAAAAAACCTTTAAAAAATATATTATAAATGTGCTTGCCAGGTATATGAATGTCGAGTTGAATTTTGTGCAAAGCCTGAAACAGTGCAGTTAAAGAGCTTAAAGGCTGACCTTGAAAAGTCTGCCGTCAGAATCGTGTTAGTAGACCTGCTTCTTGCCTGTCAAGGTACGGTAAAATCACAACATTGTTTATTCACTTTGATTTGTCAGGGATGCATGCAAGAGTATTGACAAAAGATCTCTCCTCGCTGCACCTCCTGCCTGTGTATCCCTTCTGTTTTTCCATCTCACCGTCACTGTGCCTGGTGCCATGTGTGCCACACTCGTGCCCCTGCGTGGCCCTTTATTGATGTGCCACCCTAATTATGTACCTCTGCTAGTGGCACTTAGGGAAACATTGATGAAATGTTTTATTTTAAGGGTCAGCACCGCCCATTAGAATTAGTGCCGACATAGGCTCAGGCGTTTGTCATGCGTGTCACACACCACTCTCTCTTCCAACTCTCCCTCCCCCTATGTGCACTCCATCTAGGGTTGGGGGGGGGAAGGGGGGAATGGGGGGCTGTGGTCCTCCCAGTGTGACACATCAAACTCTATAAAGGGAATCATTTATGTGCCACTCCCTATTACTGAACAGCATGGAGACAGCTAATGAGGGCCAAGGCAAAAGGAATATATCCACCACTTTGCTGTTAGACAGACACTGGCAGGAAAAGAAAACCAGGAGTCTTCGGGGAATTATTGTTTTCAGGGGGAAAAAGGGAAGAACAAAAGGAATGTGTGTGTGTGTGTGTGTGTGTGTGTGTGTGTGTGTGTGTGTGTGTGTGTGCAAGTGTTTTTTCTCATACCCTCTTCATCCATCGGCTTATTTATTTATTTCCTCGCCCGCTAGCGTTGTACTTAAGCTACAGTAACAGCTTGAGGTGAAGATTCTGCAAAACACACATCGTTTTGCGCGTGTGCGTGTCTTTTCCCTCACTGGAGAATTTATGATTGGTGATGATGGGAGTAAATATGTGTGTTAATGTGTAAATAAATGTGTATCATGGATGTGTGTGCTAATGGACACTAGGTATAACTATGTATGTTTGCAGTGCATGTGTGTATACGTGTACGTGTATATGAATCCACACATGCACAAAAGGGTCTAGTGGTGCTGATAAAAAGGTAGCTGTGACATTTCCAATTTGCCATGCACCAGCCCACTCCATTTTCTTCCCTGCTGCCTCTTACATGGTAGAGTAAGCCTCTAGGATTGACAATAATTACAGCCTGCATAAAATGAAGAGGGTAATATGAACACAGCTTTGCCATAATTGCCTTTTCATTATTTGCTAACAGTGAGCTATTCAGTCATAAGAAAGAGATTGCATAGTAATTGGCTGACAATGGGAGGCTGAGGCTCTGTTCAGAGGCTGTGGTAATTTTTGTGTTGCTGTGAAGGTTTTTTGAGGGGCTTTTTTTATTTAAAATCTGAAGCATTAAACTGTAATTTAAAACTACAATTTCCAGCATGAATGAAAATCTGGGTATTAACATGAGCTCCTATTTAGAGTGGAACATCCTATTAGCAGTATTAGCACTATTTGGTAACTTTCCATATGGGCTGCCTCTCAGCCCAAATGGGATTTGAGACAGCTTTGTTTCTCTCTCAGTCAGTCTCACACATCAACAACACAAGGTTGTTTACACTGGTGGAAACTTCCTGTGTAACGTGTGTATATGCAAGTGTGTTTGTGGTAATTGAGGGTTAGGGAAAAGTTTAACAGTCTGCAGCACCCAAACGTGCACCCAAACAGAATTAGGAGGCATTTCCTCCTGTCCTACACACACTACAAAAAGCACACATTCATGCACATGATACCCATGTCAAAATGTAGCACAGTTGTGTTATTATTGAGTAATAAGTTGACAGCAATATCTTATCTATTATGGAAAGCACATAGTTTTGCACCAAGGCAACATGCGAATAAATATACCGCAATCCATCTCATATGTTACATCGCAAATGGATTTGCTGCGTTGCAACAGGAGTCCTAATGTTAATTTGGCCAAACAGGATGTTGAGGTTATGCCTGGGCCTCTGGAGATGCTGCTACAATATGATGTCAAGGACGATGAAACAAGACAAGCAGAGTCTTGTGTGTGTGTGCATGGTAGCATGTGTGTGTGTGTGTATTTGTAGATACAGGACAATGCGCCAGTTATCCTTTACAAACATAAACACCCTCTCACATAATGGGAAGAATTCAGGTCATCTCACATTGTTTCTTTCCTATTTTTATAGCTATATTTTGGCATTTACTGACACTGAATTATCTTCAGTGAGTATGAATAATTGTGTTTTTCTATAGCTCTCCTTCCAAACATGGAGGGTTAATGTCGAAATGTAATCTTTTGCCAATTTCTTGCTAAAAATGTCAAGAGTAACATAAATCTGTAGAAACCAGAACTGATTTTTTTTTTACAAAAAATAAACAATGAGCTGCAATGCACACAGTTATTTTTTGATGATGTACAAAGATTATGTTCAAAATCTTATTTGCACCTGGTCCCATATCAAAACAATACAACACTGATTAAAAGATATATTCCACTTTAAACATTAACATGAAAAGTGATATATATATATATATATATAGTATATAAAACTCGGGCAATCATGTTACATATTATGTGTTACTAATTAACCTGGTCCTGTCTACACCGAGGACAGACATGCATGGTAGCAGGCACATTGTTGCTAAATGGACAGGAGGGAAATTCATTGCAAAATATGCAGTATAGAGAGAGAGAGAGAGAGAGAGAGAGACCCAGGCTGTTTGGTTTTGGATCTGACGGACTGAAATTCCTATGAAATGATCGTTTGTGGCCGAGCCAGGTCGAGCTAGCCTATTCTTTATTTGGAACAAGCCGACTTGGCACAAGACAACTTAACACTTCTCTCCCTCTTGTCTTTATAGACATCTCCTCTCACTCAGACCTTATTCTTCACTGTAGCTAACAAACCCTCCAGTCCAATCAATATTTATCTTATATAGTGTGCCGCTCCTTAGTGGCCATAATCGTTTAGCTCAAGTGCTTGCATGAGTGAGAAATAAATTACATTTACAGTGCTATCATTGAGGGCCTGATGTTTCCCAGGCATTAGCGGATATTTAGAGATGGCCAAACGTGGTAGGACATTAAAGAACAAGGCTGAAGGAGATTGATTAGATGAGCAAACAACAGGCCAAGCAGATGTAGAGAGTAAGTGGAGGTTAATATGATTGCTGAACTGAAGAATTATCCATCTAAGTCACTTAAGCTAATATTGACTCTTAAGTTTTTATTTTAGTTAAAAATAAGTGATGTAATTCAGTCAGGGTGGCGCCCGGTCCAATTCAGGTTCTAGAATTGTTTTATAAATGTATTAAGTTTTTCATGAAGTGATACCAACTTGATTGTGGTGTAGTAACTTATTGCGTTCAAGGGTACATTTGCATGTTTTCAGTCAAATAACTGAAACAAATACAAAGTACAGATTTGAGTGTGCTTGTAAGAAGGCTTTTTTGTTTCAAACGTGTGATACAGCTTGAAAACAATGAGATTATTTCAGTTTCAGATTATTTTGTAGTTTATATTAAGATTTAAAGAACACTTTTAAGATATTTTCAAATTCAGATTCTAGACATAAGATGTAAAGATGTGTAAACATAAATATTCTCCCACATGTGCTGAGATACTGATGCCACTTACTTTCCGTGCCATTAACTTGGCTTCTGAATACTTTGGTAGTCTATGCCTAATTCCTCTCTCCCCTGTGATCATAACCATGGTATACCAGCCAAGCAGGTGCTCTATGTGTTTGAGGTGCAAGTTGGTGTCATAATTATCTAACACAACGGGGTTGCTGCTCTTATTAGTAATTAGCTCCTACCAAAACTGATTGGTATGGGTTTCTCCGCTCATCCCTTTTAATGTTTAAACATTTACTTTGTGCTTGAAGGATTTGTTTGTATATATCTTGTGTGTGATGAGCGCTTTTCAAGTAATTGGCTCCTAGGGGACAACACTTTCTAACAGTTAAAGAATAATTACAGCCCTGTGAAATGTTAAACTGCCCCGACTGTCTTTTCGCAGGGGCTTAATTGCGTGCAACAAGTAAGGCAGGCTTTTCATTTTGTTCCATCACAAGAACGGACTGAACTCTCATGGAAACACACAGAAATTTTGTTGAGTCGTAAATAGCTTCTCATATGGTAATTTTGTAGGACACCAAAGCAGTATGAAAGGCGTAGTTCTTATTGAAAGCGATGCCACTAGGTTTATTTTTTCATGTTGTGGAAGGAGGAAGCGAGGGCTTGGGGTCTGTGTTTTTATGCTCTAATGGACTTTTGCATATATTCATTATAAGAGAATTCTTAAAGAGGGAAAGACAGCATAAAATAGTGTAAATTACTGGGCTTTTGCTGCCCGTGGATGCATGGTTGAAAGGGTTTGTTTGTATCTGTCCATATATGTCTTATAATATAACTTACACTATAATATATGGTTAAAAACAGTTGAATGGATTGGCTACATATATATGTATGCAGGCCTATATATATTATAAACAACACCTCAAAGCTCTTTGGTTTTGTGGGTAGGGGCATGTGCACTTTCATATATGCAATATTTTTTTCAGAATTTGTTTCTCCTATTTACAATTTTACCAAAATCTATTTCAATACAATATTTAATGTATCTACTAAATCGTTTTGTTTGTAACACATTTTCTATTAAAATAGTGGAAAAAAGGTCATGGACCAAGAACATTATTTGGATATTACCATGTGGGACATTTACAATCTAAGATAAATGATGGGGTTTCTTCTGAGCCCCAAGGGTGCAGTAGGTCACCCATAGGTGATATTTTCACACTTGCATAAAGTGGAGATTATTCAGATAAGCTGTCAGTTCATAGCAACAATGAATATGAATTGAGCCATATATTTTCATATATTGTGTGATTGTGCATTCATTGCATTCCATTTTTAAGTATTTCCATACCTTTGACTGTGCATTGGATGTAAGTGTAGGCATTGCTTGAATGTCAGTCCAAGAAATGCATAGGTCAATAATTGTTACGATCATATTTTCTTCTTTTTCTTGTTACACATATGCATAAACACACCTCTGCCTTCCATATGCACTGCACATTGATAAGATTCACCAACACGTTGTCTCCATGTATAAATACTTACTTTTCCATACACTACTGTCACTCCACATGCTAATGATTTAATGTTTGGTATGTGTTCATGTTTTTTCCGCACTGTGTGCTGAAGTTGTGTGTTTTATTGATTTTGTCCAGTTTGCTCCTGACTAAATGTACCATTGATTTAAGAAGAGTGGTGTGCATGCCCCACATTCCTTCTTGAAATACAGTTCTTCTTTGGTCCACGCTGGGGAGGCGATGCAGGTCTTGTTACAGATAAATTGAAGTCTTTGGGTCGGGCAGGTTAGAGCAGACTGACCCTCCCGCATGGTCCTCATCATGCCTCATCCTCCCTCTTTTCTAGGTACCCTGCTGTTCTTTGCTGAGGCTGATGGGTGTTGGATTAGGTCTGCCTTACATGTATCCATCATCTCTCAGCTCCTAATAACCCACTGTGACTAAAACCATTCCCTTTCCCTTTACCCAGTTGGATTGCCAGGGTAATATAATGCATTCAAGTGAATTGTATTGGGCTCAGATTGGCAGTGCTGGCGTGCATTGTGCCCAGTGGGCCCTTTGTAAATAAAATGTTATTACACGCCTGGATATTTCATGCCCTGTGTGCACATAGGGCTCACTGGTGCCATACTTCCAAAAGATCACACGCAGATGTTAATCAGAGATTAACACACACTCAACACAGGACTCAATCAGCCTCTCAATTGCCATGCTTCCTAACACACTGATTAAGAGAAGAGCCTTCCATGCAGAACTCTCCTGTAGTTTTTTACTCAAGGATCTTAGGTGCTGATAATTATTTTCTTAATTAGTGGATAGGCGTATGATGCAGTGAGGTATGTGTTGTACTGATGCAGATGTGATGTTCCGGAAACATTTTGTGTTGTTGTTTAATTTTCTTCCAGTCTGGTATTTTCTTACTTGTTTAATTACAGAGGTGTATGAAAGCGAGGCGGATGAGCTATATTTGCTGTTCCAACTGCCACAGTCAAAGATAGAATGATAATCAGATTAAACATGTCATCTGCATCAGTCTGGTCGTCCCAGTCTCTGATTCCTTGACTTGATTGTCAGATTCTCCAGCAAAGAGAGGAATGTGGATAGTGTTACATGTTTTCACACTTCTCTCAGAGTGTGTAGTCATGACAAGCTTTTGACAGGACATCCAGGTGTGGGCAGGGAAGCCCTCCAGACTTCTGTTGGTCTTGGGGGAGTTTGCTATGACTGACTCAATATAGCTGAATTTAGCTGACAGAAGAAGATAAAAAGACAAGTAAACCTGAACTGCTTTGATGTTTTCAAGACAGCATACTTTAATTGTGTGGACGTTTCAGTTTGGAAGTCCCTTTATGTATTTATGTCAGAGGTAGACATATAGTGTTCAATGTTTGATTTAACTTAATTATGTACCTTTGTAACACCACATTTTTGGGGATTCCATAGTAGCAGTGATGTATTTTGGAGATAATGCTAACAGCCTGTGCCTGCTAGACTGAGCCCTATGATCCAGAGGGGAAGAAACACAGCCCATGGCTAAACAAATCCTCCTTTGTTTTCGGGTGTGCTGAGTGATCTCCATTGAGAGGAGGGGATGGGTAAACACTGCTAGCTCTATAGAGCTACACATTGTAAACACACAGCGCTCATTAACTATAATGAGATGTTATGAGGAACCCTTGAGCTCATTGTGTGGCTTCTACAGAAGAACCTGCCTGCTATTGTTGTTGTTGTTGTTTATGCAAAGCAAATCATGGCTTTAGGTAGAAAAGAACACGGCATTCCTCTCACATTTTTCACCCACTAATCATCCACGTCAAGGGAGATGGTTCAGAAACACCTCTGCCTGTGATTTTTTTTGTAATCTTACCTTCCATGCCCTGTGTTTCCCTTAGCCTTTCAAGTAATATTTGCCTCCTTCTGCAGGTCTGCATGTTTTGCGGGTGTTACCATGTGTCTCCATGGCCTTCTCAAAAGGTAGGACTCAAACATACTCAGTCTTAAAAGCTGTGTGCTGTGGTTTTGAGCATCTCCTCCTCTGTAAAGCTTTGTTTTTTAATGAGGACACTAGACCCGAACTGGGTTACCATGACCTTTCTCTGGGTTTCACCCGCTGTTGCATTCCGACCAGGCCTGCCCACTCACCCACTCCCTTAAAAACTGTAGAACTACTTCACTCTGGGGATGTGTGCTTATAGTGCTGCTGCACGGCTACCCAGCATGCTCTCCTTCATGTGTCATTTAAGGCTGCACCGAGGCCGCCGCTATGCAGCACTGCTCCGCATTCCGAGCCTAATTACAAAAGTGCCATCGGATGCTGGCAAAGTAACAGGGAGGGTAGGAGTCTAACATGCATGGCTAGCATAGTCTCTTTGACGACAATGAATGGCTTCACCTTCGCTGTTAATTGCCCCCGCTCGGGTCCCTGGCTCACAGTTGCCGGATGCTCTCCTGCCTTTTCTTCCCTTTTCGTCTCCCCGCTGATTGGGAGTGATCTGAATCGGCTGACAGTTGGCTGAGATTTCTCAGCCACATGCAGCCTGACACCCCTAATTAGATGCTCCTATATGGCGGTTTACATTAGACAAACATTTGTGCAGGCCATGGGAGATGCCAGCTTTTGTTTGGAGAGCTCCTTACACACAAAGACACATACACACACAATCTCGCTGAAAGAAATGGGCGAGTTTGCTCATTTGTGCTCGTTTCCAGACTTTGTGTGTGTTGTGTCTGTCTGAACCATAGCATGGATTTGGATAACTGTGCAGATAATGAATTTTAAATCCTATCCCAGAGATGGCGCAGTGGTAAGAAGCCCTTAAAGTTAATTTGCTTCCTGAAAATCATTAACATATTCCAAGTTATTGGCATAAGGGCTGTTGAGAAGCCTGACTGGTTGTTTTTGTTTCGTGCCTACAGCTTGCCAGCAGCAGAGTATGGATTCACAGCTAACTGTCTGCCCTTTCTCTCTTGCTGTAGAGATGCTCACTTGATAAGTGTTCTGCAACGATATGCTTAACACCAATGCAGACATATTTCTATCAGACCAGCCTTTTAATTTTCAGAATAAAAGACATCCCTTCACACCCCTTCTGCTTATCAGCTTCACGATCGCTGGCCCTTTCAAAGCCAACAAACCAGGTTTCAAATGGCCTGTTCAGTCTGTGACAAGATGTAGCTCATTTCCCTCACAGACCCACAGCAAGGTCACCAATCTTTTAGATCCATTCTGTGAGAGGAAGAAAGAGAGGAGGGGAAAGGGAGGGAGCCACAGAACAAGGCCCTGTCCTCTGCCTGGAGGTCACTCCAAAAGCCAGTCATCATATTTAGCTGGATAAGGGAATTGGAGAGATAAGTGTGTGTGTGTGTGTGTGTGTGACTGTGAGAAGCGCACAGTCGTATAAGTAATTATACATAGTGTAAAGCATATGAACAAAGGTCTGTGTGTATGTATGAATGTATGTGTTTGTTAGATGTATGTACTTGAGTCCCCAAATATATGCATGTGTGTGTGTGTGTGTGTGTGTGTGTGTGTGCGCGCTTGCGTGCATGCGCATGTGCGTGTGTTGTCACAGACCTGATGGAGAGGTACTAAATTATTACCATATCCCCACCGTTGGCTATTCTGGGGGATTTTCTATAATAAGAGGGCCTTTGTACTTTTGCCTGTCCTCTTGTGTGGCTGCTGGGCTTGTCAGCCTGATAGTTTAATCAGCCAACCTGTCATAACCAGTGCTGGAGTGGGACTTTGCCCTGTAAATGCAGATTTATATCTAAGTTACATCATTGAATTACATTTTCTGTCTAAATAGCAGAGAAGCTAGTTGAGGGATGTAATAAAGCTAATCTACATACAGCCCTGGGTGGATAATCACATCTAATAAGTGGGACTCACGCCCCTATTAGCAAGGAAACGGCGGGGGGAGGACGGAGGACAATTCAAGGAGTCAGCTGTGCTTGCTAATTATCTCTTTGCAGTCCTGATGCCTGTGTGTGTTTGTGTGAGTGCTGTTGTGACATGTGAGTGTTTGGATTTAGATGCCAGTACTTGTGCAGCAGGTCTACTTGCTCCACAGACGCCTTGTGCATTTGTCAGGGTGTTTTGGATCAATGACTGTGTGTTCATTGCAAGTTAAATCAGATGTTACATGCATTTCCTATTGAAGTTCTACTCACATCCAATTGAAATTGTTTTTTTCTTGAATAATCTTACAAATCATAATATGTATGATATAACCACTGCGTAATTGCTTTTATTCCTCAAGTGCTAAGAATGGTAGTTTTGCATGTGTGGCCCCAGGAGGGATATACCTCAATAGCAATAGTGCTCTTGAACTACACAGTTGCCAGCAATCTGCCCTGTGCATGGAAAAAAAACACATTAGGTTTTTTCATGTAAAGCCATTCTCACAATATCAGTTTCCTTTGCTTTTGCTCAATGCTCTGACATAGAAAAAAGGGGGGGGGGGAATGGGAATACTTTCAGTTTGAGGCTTCAGGGTTTGTGTCCAAACCCTCCGTGGTTTGGCTAAATTATAAGCGTACATGCCTAATAACTAGGCTATCCAGGGCCTGCCAGAGGCTGCATCCCCAAAATAAGCCCTGACACATTAAGGAAAATGCCATCTGCTTTGAATGATGGCAGGGCTTGGTCTCAGCGTCTTCTCCTTGTGCGGGTGGAGGCCCCGAGGTGACAACCTCAACACTTCTCCTCCTTAATCTGCCTGTTCCTCTGACCCCCGACACTACCCTGTGCTATGGCCCTCTGGGCACCATTATCCAAAACCAAGGTCCTGTGTCAGACTGGACCCTGTAGCCATGTGCCCTCTCGCCTCACATCTAAGGAATGATCAGTGACAAATATGCAGGACTGATTTGCTGAAGATACAGAAAACCATTACACATTTTTTGTTTAGATGTGCAGAAGCAGAGAGAAAATATCCTAGGTTTGAGTGTCGAGGCAGTCAGGCTCCTGTCCGCTCCCCTAGGTGGAGCTGCTGAGAGTAGACCAGGATGTATACTGTATATCCCTCTGTTCCTACCTCCTCTGCCTCAACTCTCCCCCTCCAATATCAACTCACTCACATCATAACACACAGCAATCAACATAATGGAGTCGGCAATTCCTTCTTCTCTTTACATAAATAACAACATTATTTCACCACTACAGAAAAGAGAGCTAACAGTGAATTTCAGAACAAAATTAGTTTTTTTTTTCTAAATAAAGTAATTTTAACTTATATAAATAGAACCATAATCACATGCAACCTTTTCTATGAAGCGATTAGATGCTTTATCTCCTTGACATTTGATTTACATATGATATTGCACAAGGTTTGCTTTGAAATGGAATTATTCAGAACCCTGCTCCCATCATTTTACATTAATGAAAATATAATATGAAATTAATGAAGCATTAGCCATTTATGATTTTTCCACCTTACTTATTAATACCACACTACCATGTAAGAGTTGACTTTGTAATTGCCGGACAAGTATTTCAAACATGATCTTCAACTCGTGCAGAAAAAGACCTCTTAATCACTGCTGCATTTTATTCCTCATTATTTATTGATTGCTGTGTTAAATGAAGATATTTTGCACCTAAACTAAAAAAACACTCCCTCCTCATGTGGGGAGAAAGAAAGAGAACATGAGCCGAAAACAACAGGTTATGACACTTAACACAGCCCTGTGCAGAGCCTTAGTTTAAAATGACATGTTTGGGTGAAATTCACAAAGACATTATCATCATCTCCCCTAACTGTGCAATCTCAGGGCTCCTGTGTATACTGCTGTGT
This sequence comes from Etheostoma perlongum, assembly GCA_026937815.1. Taxonomy (NCBI): domain Eukaryota; kingdom Metazoa; phylum Chordata; class Actinopteri; order Perciformes; family Percidae; genus Etheostoma; species Etheostoma perlongum. Next base: position 4,981,190 of record CM049371.1, on the reverse strand, counting down.
GCCACTGGCTGTTGTTAGCCAAGCGGTAAAATGAACGTTGTTTTACCCTGATTGAACTGTCTGCACAGCACAAAGCAGTAAGGCCGCACAGCCAGCCTATTTAGAGGGGAGGCTGAGCCCGTCTCGCTGTCGCTGCACGCCAAAGTATTACCTCCTTAACTGAAGACTCCTGTTTCACCAGAGAGCTATCACATTTCATAACATGGAAAAATAACACTTTAGCAGGGGGGTCAGGTGGGGAAATGGCACCTCTAAATGAGGGTTAAGGCCATATCATTGTCTTCTCTGGCAGAGCCACCCCCGCCTCCAATAATTCTGCTGACCTTCGGTGCCATGCGGCTGGTTCAACATGGAAGGGTGAGCTGGCGGGGAGAGATCTTTTTCACGCAGCCCGTTCCCCTCAAAATGGCTTTTTCTTCTCCCAGACAATCATCTGATACGGAGGCTGAATGAAATCACAGATTACATAAGAAAGGTCCTCTCTCTGCCGCCGATAAGGGCTGCACCTGAAGTGACTGCTCTCACCGCTCTCCTCTCATCTTCCTCTCCCTCATCTTCCTTCCTTTCCACGCTTATCTGCTCTTTTCTCCTCTCCTCGTTCCTGTGTTCTCTTTCTCGCTTCTTTAAAACCTGAGCTCTTGATTTAAAATATGTCAATTGTGGTAGGCAGAGCAGATTAATATGTAAATGTCTGTAAGCTTTTTAATTATATAGGATTAACTGTATTGTGATTTAATACATAAGTGAGTTGGTGAATTTTACAAAGTCTATTGTTATTTCTCAGGTATGTAACGCTCAATTTTTTTTATACCATCTGACCTAATGTTTCCACTTTTATGTCTTCTTTCTGTAATATAGGGACATCATCAGAAGAAAATATTTCCCCACTGCGGCACACGAGGAATTGAACTAAATATTAAATAAAGAATGATATCCATTATACATTTAAAGATGAAAAATAATACTTTATTTCCCTTGTGTACATGCACTATATATGAGAAGAGAGAACAGTTCTATTGATCTTGGGTTTCATTAGGTGAAAATGCCTCCCTTGGTGTACAACAGCAACTTTTCAAGCCCATTGGAGTCTGGGTAAACCTATAAGAGGGACACTCTGAAAATATATTCCCCCACCTGAGATATTCTTCAAACAAGGCCTGAGGAATGTAAATGTGGTGGTTTATGTGATGGAGGGATTGTAATAGATTCAGAGGCATCCGCAGCAATGAGGGTTGCTAGACAGAGCTTAATCAAACACGTGCACACACTGGCTCGCACACGCAAACACACACATGCTTGCATGCATTGACGTTTAATAGTGTAAAAAAGTGTGTGTGTCTGCATGTGTGTGTGTTGGGGGGTGGGGGGGCACATATGGTAGGTGCCAAAACGATGCTGATCTCAATTTGTTTTGACTTGTTGCAACAGGAATAGAGCAGAGCGCCACACTGTGGACTGGAGGGATATTAGGTTGGGAGAAACAGAGGAAAACATCACACGGCTGCATCATTTTAAGAGTTCATTAAATACTATACACAAAGCAGTATTTTTTTGCTTGAGAGGCAGTACTGAAAGTATAGCTTCAAACACTTCTCTCTTTCCCTCTTACAGTAGAGGCAGAGATGAGGCTGGAGGGGTTGAGACTGGTAATCAGTAATCAGTAATTAAACTTGAACATGGACCTGATGGTTTTCCTTTGTGTCCTGGGGATCTACTCAGTAAAATTAAATATTTTAGTGCTGGGGGGGGGGGGGGGTGGAAATGTGTTTACAGCTTTAGCACATCACAGATTATCAAAATGCAGTTTTGTCTCTAGTTTTTTTATATCTTGCTTTAAATTAATGTTAATATTCATCTCTAAAAATGAAAATGGAAATAATACAATAGATTAGCATAGATTAAAATGATTCAATGTATATGACTGAGGGCTCTGTGATCACGGAGTCCTGAGTGGGAAGTATGGATAAGAAAAAATATTTTTTAATACAGAGGCAAGCAGAGGAACATTTTTTACAATGTTGTTTTGGGGGTGGGATCACGAGTTGTTGCAGTTTCTTCTTGTTGTGATTAATCGGATATATTTACATCACAATCTTGAAAGACTTATTTATGCACCGAGTTTCTGGTATCAAGTGTTTGCAAGATAAGAGCAGGAAGCCAGGTCTTGTCAATGGCTGTACTTATCTTGGGAAGAAGTGAGAGGCAGATTGCATTTCAATCCACATGTATTATCTTAGACGCTTTGAGGTATTTTGTATAAGAGCAACTTAGCTACTTAAGAATGCTTTCAGTGTTCATCTGGGGATGCACTTCAGAAAGTTTTCTGAAAACAAACATCTGCACAGATTAAAAAATTAAAAGATTTCTTGGGAGAAGTGACCTGAATATATAATCTACAAACAATACTACCCAACAATTTCATTTATTTACTCACAACACAAGAATCTGATTGGCTCCTATAAATACAAATTGTAGAGTAAACTACTTTGCACAGCAATGGCAGCTGCTCAAAATGAACCCTGTCCCGTATAGCTTAAAGCTTCACTTTTCCTCACTCTTTGTGTAAGAAAATGTCTAAATCAGGCGTTGTTATCTTAAGCAGCTCTTTCTGATTACAGAATGAGTTTGTGAAACTCTTTCGAACTTATTTAGTCTGATTTGTTTATCTCTGAGTAAGGGGGGTAATTTTTTCCGATAAGTTTTCCCCTGTTGAAATCCTCTTTAATTCATTGGTTAAAAAGCACAAAGGAATGCAGAGGGCTCTAATGCCGGGACAAACCCGGGCGACGGCAGAGTGCACATCCAAGACAATCCCAGTGCTACCTGTGCCATGAAGATTAGACCATTGTGTGGGGGGAATGTTATCGTCTGCGTGCCAAGCGCCGACTGTGCACTGTAAAACTCGCCAGTAAGGTGCTTAAGATATGCAGTTTTGTCCTAGGATTTATTGATACTGTTACAGGGGGAAAAAAGGTGACCTGGTATCTTGGATATAGTCTTCAGTGGAGCTCCTTTGTGGTTTTTATGCTCATATATATATTTTTACTCCTCCTCAGCAATGTTTGGGGACCGTATCATAGCTGGTGAAGGCCTGACACTGTTCACTGGTTAAATTTTATCTGTATTCTTCAGAGATCAGGAGCCTCAGCTCAGTGCTTTGCAAGTTGAGTGCCGCTGCCAGAGAAAGTGCAGGGCTCAGGGAACCATGAACATCCCTTAGCCCCCACCACCCATTTAGTCCCTGAAACTGCTAAACCTCATCTGACTGCCACCACCACCACTAGCAGCACTACTGCATTGAGTCATACTGTAGCTGTAAATCCATGTGAACTAACAGAAAATCAAGTTAAAAGACTTTGAACTTAGTATGTAAAAACACAATGTACTAAAAGTAATGGCTTGAGAGACCATGAAAAAGCATTAGGATCATATAACAATAGTCATAAATCTCAAGCAGACCTTATTAAAAAGACAAACAACCATGTGAAACGAGCCTGGAGCCTCGGAGCCATCTGTAGGCCGTTGAGTGGACTCTGGACGCCACGGCCCCCGAGGCAGCTGGGACTGGTGAGAGCAATAAACAAATGAGGAGAATGGGAGTAGAGTGGCAGAACGTTGTGTATCAGAGCTGTGCTGTGTCGGCACTCTGATTTCGTTTGTGCTCTTACATAATTAAATTTGGACTTGGATGATGCTTTTTAAGAGATTATGTGAGCATATGTTGCTTGAACATGTGCCAGCCTGTGAAATGGGCCTCGTTTCATGAGCACTGTATTAGGTTTAGAGAGTTTATTGAAAATCAGAATTAGTTCGCTGCCAACAGTTAATGAATTGGTGTTATGATCTTAGTCCAAAGGATGCTAGCGTGCTATAACTTAGTCTTGACGTCAGAATAAAGGAGAAAGAAGTCTGAAAAACAAAGAGAGTAAATTAAGATATTTACTCTCCTCCAGTAAAGACATTTATATACTGTAGCCTCAAATATACTGTACACTGTGTTTCACTAAATATTAACCTTGTAGTGTATAGTTTACTAGTTTGGGCCACATGTTAGATACAGATACAGTCTGAAGCATTTTGTTCATCTTAATACACTAAATTGTTATTTACTGGAAACTGCATTGGTTTACTGGCAAAATGTCTTTCAGACAAAAATGTTTACATTTCTTTGTGTGTTATATTTAAATTTAAATTTTTAGTAGATGTTTTTTTACCCACCAAAAACTCATCCAAACCTGACCCTTCCCCTGCCATTTTTTGTTTATTTTCCCCTCTTGTCTCAAGCCCCATGCATCACTTCTGTCTTCTCCCTCGTCCACTTCTCTCTCCAGCTCTCCCTGTTGTGCATTCATCAGGATAGGAATGGACAAGCCAGTTGGCTCCACTTAAAGAGACACACATATCAGGGTGCTCTCTCTTTACATCTGTCATTTTCCCTTCGGTTGAAACATGGCCCCTGTCAGTGCACTGGCTGAATATATCACTCTCTCTCTCTCTTTATTCCTGCCTCACTCTGCTGTCACGGCTACCATACGTATGTGCAGGTCCGTAAAGGTTTAAGCGGTTATTCCAGTCGTTATTGGCTGTTAAATCTGGTGATGGTCGTAAAGGCATTGCCTGTTCCCCTGTGCCTCAGAGGTCAGCTGATGGCCTGCTTTATGAGCTTGCAGTGCCGTGCATCACTGCTGGGCCACAGTTTCATTCCCGAGCCCTCCCCATCCACACTCCACCCCAGAAGCAGGACGGATGGATAGGCAGACAGACTGCCTGTATTCGTCCCCGTCTGCTGGGCTAACGTGAGCCGCCAAAAAAACCTTCTTAAAGTTCCATATTACTCCTCGGAGGCTTGGAGGCCTGTTGTGATTTGTGACTCCAGATTATATGAAGTGACTCACTTGCATGGCCTACGAAGTGAAAGCAACCATCATCTCGGGGATGGCAAGAGCAATTCAGCAAATTTATGACACATTTCAAGAAATTGTCATTTTTTACAATCCCATAAGCGCGAGAGTGAGTTACTCACACTCGTAAGTTGTGTCGTTTTCCCATGCCGTTTGTTGGAGTGTAATTCCCCAGATTATCATTGAGTTTCAAAAAGTGAATGACATCAATTTTATTTGACTTGTTTAAAGGCCTTTGCCTCATAATACGCATTGCTATATGAGACTACTGCTCTAAACCGCTGTGGCACGTTAGTTATGACTCAAGGAGAGGAGAGGACAACTTCTGTCATTATCACTGGTTTTATTGAACACTCATTCATCACATTGACACATTATTCTCTATAAAAACAATAAAAGTTTTCAAATAGAATAGAAGGTAGTCAGAGGGAAAACGAAACACCCATTTAATTTTTTATTTAAGAAATCCATTTACTCATGTGAACCTCTGTTCTTTTAAAGGAAAGTCACGTCTAATGTCGCCTCCGCCAATAAGAGACATTGTTCTTGCTGTAGCTACTGTGTGTGCTAATAATTCATTGGCCTGCCAATTATTATTTCTCCCACAATGGGAGACAGGAAAGAGAAGAGAAGGAAGGAGTGAGAGGAAGTACGCTTCACTCGCCTCTCGCTCAAGGACTGCTGCTCTGGAGCCAAAGACAATGGGCTTTTTCCTCTTTTGCTACCCTCTTCTTTCTTAAAGGGCTTTTTTGGAGAGCTGCACACAGGCGTGCTGTCTTTACTGTGAAGTGCAGCCCCTTTATTACCAGGCCTCTGGTGACCTCACCCTGCTGAATGAAGTCATTGACTGAACTGCAGGAAGACAAACCAGTGTTCCAGGGAATTAATCAGATCCATCAGTGGCAGAGCTGCTGGGCGCTGGGCGGCCATGTTGGCTCGTTGGCTCTGCTGCCCCTGGGAGCGATGCAGGGTAGTTACCAAGTTGACAGCTAGCTGATAGCCCTGCGTCCTTCATATTATGATTACATCAAAGGCAAGCCTCCTGGATAAAGCGTCGGGGTTGAGGAGTGGAGAATGAGGCCTCTCACCACTGCCTGGATGAGTGCAGCATGACCTCATCCCCAACATACTCAGCCAGAGTTAGGATGATGGAGGGGCCCGAGGGGCCATTGGGAGGGGAGCAATTTGGATGTTTAGCCACCTTAAACTCAGTTTTCTAAACATGTTTTTTTCCCCATGGTGAATAAAATAATAATAATGATAATCATCTCCCCCTCCCTCCGCTCTCACTTTTTCCTCTCTCGCTGTCACTCGTATCTCCACTGTTGTGTTCCAGCCTGTCTATCAATGTAATTTGCCTTGCGTGATGGCATGCTGCTCTGTCCAAAAATAAAGAGAAGACCCCGTTTAGACATCACCAATTAGAGAGACAATTAGACTGAGCCAAGCCACTCTTGGGCTGCGGAGCGCTCACAAGGCTGTCCTGCCTGCCTAGTCTGTGTGTGTGTGTTTGTGTAGGTCTGTCTGTTTCATAATGCCTTTAGAGTTCTACTAATGTAGCTCAGCGTAAATTCTTTCAGGAAGACTTAACTATTAAACGATGCCCTCCTAAATCAATTCTGCTATTATCCTAATGAATGTATATTTTTCCATGCTGTGTATGACTGTCGCATATCTTCAACTAGTCTCTCCTGATTGGCATGTATCTCAGTGCAAATCCTTTCAGGAAGATCTCACTCTTAATCAATGCTCTACCTAACTCGAATCAGCTGTTGGAGACGTTAACGTTCCTGCTAAACCAGTCAGAATCATACACAGATGGCAAGGGCTTTAAATAATTGTTTCTCTCTTTGCTATTCAGCTGTCATTGCAAGCAAAGAGTGCAACCCTCCACCTCTCCTTCCACCTCCAGTCATCTGCTCAAGCTAACTGGTCCGGAGCCTCCTTTGGTCGGCTCTTCGGGCTCCTTTGTCTACCCCTATATATATAGGGGTAGACGAAGGAGCCCGAAGAGATTCGTATAGTGATGGAGTCTAATCGCCAAAGACTTTGCACATTTTATTTGAGCTGTACAATAAATCTTATTTGCATAACTGCAAACATGTTTCTCCTGATTGAAATACTGATTGTAGCATATTTATTATTTCATCTCACTCTGTGTCTGTCAGTGTGTCTTGTGTAGACTTTGAGCTTGACATTGGGGTTTCCTGTGTTTAAGTGTAGAAAGGTCAGGAGCAGGAGTAAGGTGTTGTTTCAGGCCACTTTATGAGGAGCACAGCAGTGAAAAGCTAGCGAGCCTCTTGTCCCACATGAAGAGCCATTAGCTCAACAGCCAACGCTTTGTTATGCTAACAGTTCAGCGCTCTATGCAGAAAATGACCCCTTTTTACCCTTTTTGAACAAAATAGACTTTATTTTATCATTTTATTGCCGTCTTTCTTGTCTGCGAAAGGCAGTCATTTGGCGATGTTTGATGGTGTGAGCGTGTTTGTGTGTGCCTGAAGAGAGGCGGGGGTGTTTCACGTCTGAATTCCTGAGCTGTGTGAAAAGGAGCGCTTTCTTTGGGGCGGAATTTAATGAGATGATCAATGACCCTCAAGATTCACATTCAAAACAGGGAAAGCAAAAAGAATGAGGGAACTGAAGACTCAATAGGTTTACTGTGATTGTATGTCAGCTGTGGTCCCCCTTTGAAAATGTGAATTGTTTTTGAAACATGAAATCCTTCTTTTTGATTGCCGAGCGTTGGGTTTCCTTTGATGTAGCATAGAAAGACAGAAACAGGTCTAGGCTTTATTTCAAGTTAGTTTCTGTATTAGAGGAGACATTGGTCAACGATAAGTATGAGAGACTGATTAGACAACGGTGTGTTTAATGCATGTTGCTGGGGTACAAGGGTCAGGGTACAGCAAAGAGGGTCATTCCACCTACAGAAAATGGACTTGGATGTCTTAGCATAGTACATTGCTGTCGGACAATTTGTTCTGACTGATTTGAACTAATTGTACTCGCCTTCCCCTCTCCTTCCCTTTGAACTGCAAAGGTAAGAAGGGAATCGGAGAGGTAGGCCTGAAACAGTACTGACAGATAGGACTGTGTTCTCACTTTGAATTATGGAGCACACAGTTGGATGTCACAATGTATCGCTTTTGAGAACATACAACCCTAATATTTACGAACACTATGGGTGTACTTGTTGTGCATATAAATTAGCCTGCATTGTTTATTAATCATGTTATGTGATGTATTGATATTGATATCAGCATCAAAAGTTCAAACGTAAGTATTTATTGCCCATAGCCAACAAAAATATACCCACAAGCGGCGATTCATGGGATCAAACCTTTTTTTCTCAATAGCAACTTAAAAATAATTTCACACATGTGGTCCAATGTTGATATAAAACATATCCTGCAAGCGTTATAACGACTGGATAAACAGTGCACTTTGTTTAAAATGCCAACAACTGATTTGTCAAAAACATTTATTTTCAATTCAGTGTGATATGTAGCTCAGTCCAGCTCACGGCAATTTGAGAAAAGCAGATGACCAACACAAAAACTAATGCTAATAAACCGCAAGCTGGGATTCCAAGCTCAAACCTTGATTTGCGTCATTCCACGTCCAGTTATTGTGCATTTAAAGCCCCTAGTGGTCAATTTGAATGAGACTTGCAGTGTATGTGTGAGACATTTCCTGGAAGTTTTGTGTTGATTGGACAGACATTTAGTCATTTATAGCTTGATTTGCGCTATATCACCTGCAGTTTGTTTGCATTTATAGCGCCCCTGGTGTTCAATTCAAATGAAACTTTAAGGGCGTGGTTCAGGAACTTATGAGGACATATCCTGAAAGATTTGTGATGATTGGAAAATAAATATGTGATTTATAGTAAAATGTATGTGATGCCACTCACTCAAAAATTCAAAATGAAAATGAAAACTTTTTTAGGCGGACCTTAATGGTCCCTGAGGCTTTTTTGTAGAGCACATTAAGCTGCACCTGTGTGAGAAATTTCAAGTCAATCGGACTTACGGTGTGGGGGACGTGGCCTTTCAAAGTTTGCATTTTGAAGTGCCACCATGTGGCCGATTGGGTTCATATTTCTATAGAAGCACATGCACACCATTTCCAGTTATTCCCCCAAGTTTTATGTTTCTAGCTCATTCCAGCTCAGACAGCAGACAAATAATAATAATAACTAAAACAAACAAACTTTGAAGGGTTCTACCGCTTCATGGTTTGAACCCTTATATCAGAATATTGTGTCTGCTTGCATAAATCATGGATGCTTGTTTCTTCTTACACACTCTGTATATGCATATGCCTTTGCTTGTCTGCTACTGATGTGGGTCACATATCATGACAGAGGAAGGACATTGTCCTCTGGTATGTTTTGTGCTGTGCTCTCGTCCTTAATTTGCCTATTGTGAGTGTGAAGGGGAGCCAGGGAGATGACATCATGCAGCAGGCAGTGTTTGAAGTGCCAGTCCTGAAGGAACCACTTATAGCAATTAGGATATCCTTGAACAAGCGTTTGCGAAACATTGGCTGGTTTTTGGCATTTGCCTCCCGTTCCTGCCTACTAACTAGCGAGGTTTGATCTCCCATAATTATCTACCCACCGGCTCCTCACTCCTGACAGCTCTCTCCCTGGAGAGGGCTGAATGCTGAGGCTACTCACTGATTGCATCAAAGTGTCAGAAATTGCAACATCAAAAATAATAACTGATATTCCGGCAGCAGGCTGCTCTTTGAATATTTTCTCTAAAACGCTCTCTAATTTGTGTCTTGCGCGGTGCCAATGTGTGTGTGACTGTGAGGGCTTAAAGCAAATAAAAGCAGGGGAAGTGCATTCATTATTAAACCTCTATTTACATATGGCAGACTATTCTGTCTGAACTGGCATAAAATAGATATGCGTTAATTCTGGTGCTGCTTTACACCGTCTCCCACTTCTTTCAGGACTTGCTCAGCATCTGTCCCTTTTACCTCCTTACTCCTGACTTTGAAATATTTCTGCAGTGCCCTATACAATACATCTCTGACATCAACATCTTAAATGTTCCATCAGCAGAACTAACAAAAAGTGGCTGGGTAGTGCATTGACCACCTCACCTCATAACTCAACACATTTGATCGAGACGACACACAGTGTGTGAAAATGAATTGTAGCAAACACTTTTGTAACTAGAATTAAAGTTTTTATTTTTTTTCTGTAAAGGTCCAATGTGTAGGAATTTCTCCCATCTAGCGTTGAGATCGTATATTGCAATCAACTCTCTCGCACCATGCAGTTCGTAGTACATATTACAGCTACGCTAGCCTTTACGCTTTTTCAATATCCCTTTTCTTTTCTGGGTGAAGAAGAAGACTCCTGTTCATGAAACTTGCATTTTGAATACGTGCATGAGGCGGAGTGGCAATTGGCAGAGTCAGGAATTTTCCTGGTGGGCCGGTAGTGTTTCGCTCCTTTATTTCTCCCCCGCCCCTGAGGGCCGGTGGTCTACGAAATGATTTTTTCGTCCCACTCTGTCGCAGAATGTATTAAGATAACGTGTGGTCCTCAAAATTTCCTTCTTCAATGTTGCCGGGGCCGGGAAGCTACAATACCCATTAGCAGCACCTATTAGTTTATCAAGTGACAGTGAAAAACACGAAAGGTGGAGCAGTATATCCTGTATGTCCCTTACCGGCTAACATATTTCAAGATGCCGCATGACTATGGAGAGTCTACCCCAGTTCATGCAAGCACAAATGTAAGCCAGTAGGAATACTTGAAATTGATGGTGGTGGTAAACACAAGTTTGTGAAGGGTAATGCAGATTTTGATAATGAGCAACTACAAAAGTTACACACTGGACCTTTAAAGATCATTAGAGGATTGGAATGGCCAAATTTTCATGCGTTTGTCTTTTAATGTTTGCCCACTGGTTAAATACAACAGAACAAATTTTGCTCTCTAATGAAATGCTATCGCTAGCACGACCGGCACTGCACGGTTCTTAGATAATGCTCACAGAAATGTAAGCCGATGTGATGGCAAACACATAAATATTCTGTCAGGCATGTGTCCAGATGGTCCACTTGCAGCAATGTTAGCGGCTCTTTGAGGATGACATCCGTATTTCAACACTATGTTGCCTGACCTTGCAGAGTTACGCATATTTAACACATTTATAATACATAATCTCTTTTTTGTTCTTAGCATGTACATTTTTCTGTTTAGCACTGATGCTCGTTTTTAATTGTGAACATCAGAAGAAGAATTTGCAATGTCTCGCAGGCCTTAGTCTTTCAGTAAAGACCATTTGCATCACCTGCCCAGTGTCTATGGATAGGGCTTAGCCTTGCTAGTGATGGCTATTACTTCAATGAATTGAAGGGGACAATTGTGTGTTAAAGCAATGAATTGAGATAGACAGTCAGCCAAGGTTTTTGCAAGGATGATATTAACATCAGTGCAGCAGCGAATAGGGCTGCTTTACCAGAATAAATTAATGCCATGAGAGAGGGGAGAGGCAGGTTTGCTTTGCAATGACAAATGTTGATTTCCCCCCGAGGTATTTAAAGTGATTTGACCCAGTCATTCTTTTAAATCACAGACAGGAGATGATAAATGTGCTACTAATGAGGCCTCTGCATTTTATCTCTCACTCTCCCTCCTGCAGGATCGCCCATCCAGGCTCTTACAGGCGCCTGCTATGCCTTCACATGCTTCTAAAACCACCCTTAGCCTGACTAAATCCCAACAATGCAGAGTACAGAAAAAAAAATCTGTGTGTATCCCTTACATGCTGTGAAAGATTGTCAGAAAATTAAAATCAAACACGCAATCACATTGTTCTGCAAATGCGCCCTTTTAAAAGCCCCGCTAATCTGAAAAAGAGTCACTGAAATTCAACCCTGTCAGCGTTTGTAGACATTATGATAATCTTCCTACCAAGGGCCCTGTTTTTTTTTTTTAAACTGTCTCTTCCCTCCATCTAAAAGGTAAGCACTTTGCCTATATACACGTGACAAAAACCAGAGCTGCGGGAGCTGTTAACAGCACGACTCTCATTATCTGCAGCATTGAGCATGCTGTGGAAGGAGACGAAGGCTCTTTTCAGGTGCAGATGTAGAGCATCATTGATAGGGTGTGCTGCTTTCCTCCTTTATAACCGGCCTCTGATCAATCAGTGCTGACAGGGCAGGGGCTTTGTGTGCCACATAGCGGGACAAATGTCTGCCAGGGAGTGGGGCACACCTGAAAAGAGGAAGCGGCACACACCACCCAGCCCCATGCCTGCAGATTAGCCGCAGCCCGCTTTGATGGATTAGCATGTAGAAAAATTGCTTGATTATTGATATGAAAATGTTTTGGGGGGTTGAAGAGGTAGAGGAGGGTCCCGGACTGGTGTGTTTCTAAGGGGATGTGTGTGTGCAGTGTTAGCGATTATCTACCTAGCTTTCCTTTCTCTCACCTGCCCCCCCTTATCCCCTGCTCTCAGAGAAAAGAGTGGTACAAAGGAATGACGAGGACATGGGGAGGAGACAGAGTGAGCCTGGGCTCTCTCCAGGAGAGACACATTCAGCTGCCCTTCATGAAATATTGTTCATCATCATATTAACAGGGCTGAACGTGTGGAGATAAGGCCTGTCTAAAAAAGTAAGCAGAATGTCCCTGTGAGATATTTCAATCCTCCCCCTTAACCCAACCCCCCTACATTTCTTATTCATTCATTCAGAGTGAATAAGAAATGTAGCAGGACCTTTTTTGAGCCATCCCAAGAAAATGATGACATAATCACCTCCCTTTTAATTGCTTGATTTGTCAATCCCACACAATCCTAAACTGCTGTGCTGTATGTCTCCTGTCTCCAGCATCCTTTTACTGTCAAATATTATCCTCAGTGACAGAGCAAGGCCTGGCATTTGCATAGTTCTAATTTATGTTGATGTTACGGTATGCATTCTCATCAACAGCTATATCTATATTCTTAATGTTGTGAGATAACTGCAAATCTGAGTTTGAAAACCAATCGAAGATTCCCTTTCAGAGCTCCATTGTTTATTGCCATGTCTTGCTGAAGTGCAAAGTGCAACCCCATAAATTGACTGACATAATTATGGTGAACTCTTTATCAGTAAAGAGTACAAGATGCCAAGTAAAACAAACACCAAGTCATCTATACAAAGCCAAGTGATGCAGGTTAAATCAAACAAAGAGGTTTTGTGACTTTTACATTTAACTATCTCTAATCCCAGACATCAGGTTTCCATCAGTGTGATAAAAACAGCTATTCCCTAGTTTTTATGTTGACTTTCACCCTGTCTTTTAGAACAGAGCATGTCACCAGCACTCAGGTGGTTTGTGGTTAATTTTAACAAATGTATCCACTCATCCTGTAAGTTGTCCATAATTAAAACATTAGCAGAGTATTTTAGCAGTTGAAAGATGTGGGGGTCCGTCCAGGTGATTGTTGTTCTACAACTATCAGGCGCTGTCCATTTTTGACAGCCAGAGGATGGGGATGAGGGATTTGTGAGGGCCATGGATTAGCTTCATGGTTTCTGCTGTTCTGATCACAGGAAGTTGGGCCCTGTCTGTTAAATGTCATCCGTGACCGACGGACGGGATCCCGCTCTCTCACGGCCCGGACCCATTACTGCAGATGGAGGCCTCTCGGAGGAGTGCTCCCTGACTAATGGAAACCGGGTGTGCACAGTCTGAACTCCAGAACTCTGGTGACAAACACAAGTAACGCAAAAAGCGTGTGTTTTACAACCTCCCCTGTAAAGGTCCAGCCATAAACTGAGAATTTACGCCCTTCATTAGTGGTAATACAATGCACATAACTCTAACGTATAACAATTGGGATAGCTATAAAGTAACCATTTTATACCTTCTCAAATCTGTAACTTGTAGGTGACCCTGGTAGAGGCAATGTTAGGTCAGGCAGATTTACAATGACTGCATATCCCCTCTGATAGGCCTCTGCCTTTTTAGGGAATTAAAGGTGCCAAAATACAAAATGACTTAAATAATAATTTTATGTACCCCATCAGAAATATTAGTCTCCAAAGCATAATTTACAACTTGTAACTTAAGTTTTTTTGTTCAAGGAGATTTCAATTTGATTCATGTCTATCTTTGGTTTCGTGGCTAGCCAGGGAATGGTAGAAACCCACCTCTGTTTTCCTGGATGTTTCTAACTTTAAAGCCTCACCCAGTCGGTCCATTAAGATGACATATGAGGAGTAAAAATAGCTTCGGTAAAAGGTATTCAAAATTAACAGACTGTTCGTAGAACTCTACAGGACATTGTCTCTAGAGACTTGCTAGTGAGTGTACAAGGCCTTTTGTTCAACCTTGACCACATCTTTAGAAATAAAGCCACAATTCATCAAAGTGGGCATGTTTTGTACACACCCTCAGTGGAAAATTTGCAGCTCTGCTATATTGGTAACTGCATTGAGTGCATAGCAGGAGGGAAGAGTCATCACATGAATTTGTTAGTTTAGACCTTTAATACAGTGTTTGTTTTCTTGAGGTGCGCTACTGTACTGTGAATGAAACAGTGCAAACACTCCATTCTTCTTTGGTGCAGCATGACACAGTCCGTCACCTGACTGCCATCAGTGTCAAAGGGTGGCACACACTCAGCGGGGGACCCTGAGTGGAGCCCATTGATGAGATGAAACAGGTTGACTTCTCCCTTGGTCTGAAGTGGAATGAAAAACAAATGTCATGGAGGGTGACAGAGAGCGTCTGTGTCTTATCAGCTCGGCCAATGTGAGTGATGGCTCTTATCTGCCCCCCTGCTCCGCGGCTGTTTATTATCCTAAGGTGGCAGGGTGGTGCTGGGAAGAGAAGAGGACTGGGAGCCCCTTCGTGATCCATCACTCTGGAGGTCTCCTTCCCCTCTTATCTGACCGCTACATGGATAACTGCAGCTCTTGTTTACATACGCCAGCCCATTTGAATGAGTAGCAGGCGCAGGAAATGATTCCTTTGCTCTCTTTATCAGTCCAGGTGAGTTATAGGGAGGATGGAGTGTGCCACATTATTTTCTTTACACACCAAGACCCAGACATGCACACAAAAAACATATACACAAACACACACACACACACACACGCACAAACGCATGCTATTCTTCTCCATCTGTGTGAAATAAATGGAGGTTGGAAAAGAGACGATAGATGGTGAATGCAAGGCAGCGCAGCTACAACACTAGAGGATAAGTGTGTGTGTGGTCTAGTTTATCTCTCTTCATGAATTACATTCATTTTTGTTATCATGTATTTTTTTTTCGTGGTTATCTGAGCCAGCATGTGTTGTCAGTGTATACAAGAGTGAGAGTTGATATGAGATAAAGAAACTATCTATGCCTGTGGTGGTCAGTGGGTACTCTATTGAGGTTATAGCATTACACAGCATCATATCCTGAATAGGAAGTGTCGTTCCTATATTTACTTGTGTTTTTGAAAGGAAAACCTCAATAAAAATGGCTATTTTTTTCACTTGTTCCATTTCCTTTCGCCATCTCTGTTGGGATATTCCTGGTGCTCCCTGGCAGGGCAGAATGTGTAGGTTTCCATTTCAAACAGGGCTCTCATGTCCATCACAACTCCTGGGGTCTCTCCTAAAATACATACCTTCTGTCAGAGCTCAGGGATAGAGGGTGGATGGAATGGAGCAATAGTGGGTGGGGGGTTGGGGGAAGAAGTGAGCGAGAGGTGTTTAAGGCTACCGGTCGCCCATTCCCCCTGGGGTTCAGTGGCAGGCAGGCTTTCCTCCTCAGATCCAAGTCAGCTTTCACTGAAGCTGAAATAACTAGAGTTTTTTTGAATGTACAGAAGAGGAGAGGGGGCCCAGAGGCCACCGCCTGTGAACAGACATAACAAATCCCAGTGAAATCTCTCCTACTGCCAACACCGCAGACTAACGGTGACATGGCGTAGCTTGCGCCCACTCCGGTTTTAGCTTTGCAGAGCCAACAAAGCAGAACATCATGAAGGATGCTAATTGCAAACCACCAAAGGCAGGCGGCCATCATGAGGCGGGAGTGGGAATTGCCAAAGTGCCAGAGTTGGGAGTGGGTATGGAGAGGTGGAAGGGGGAAAGGGAGAATGGAATGTAAACAAAAAATCTCTCTCATTAAAGTGTTGTGAAAAGGCCTTGAGCTCAGTGCAGCAAGCCAGCCTGTGCCAGTGGAGATGCCATAACAACATGACAGCGCAGTGGTTCCAGTAATGTCGTCATCACATAAAAAACTCCATAGCCCTTCTCACTAGATCTGGTGTCATTGTGTTTTCTTTTGTTTTCATTTTTCTGTACTTATACCAGCATCAAACTTTGCCACGTCGTGTAGCCATGTTCTTAAAAAAGTGCAGATAAAAGCGCACAACATGCCAAAGACTTTGTCTTTCACCAGAACCCCTGGAATAGATTTCCCACATCCAAAACATAAAATCCACTACTCTGTCCTCTAAATCTGCCCCTACTGTCTGATTACGGCCTAAAGTTTATTAGGTCATGTAAAGTTTAGAGATAAATCCGAGCAGTAGTTTTAACCTCTTGGGAATACTGTGGTCAGGGCTTAACATAGGCATTATAATTATTGCCAGAAAGATGATTTTATAGTAAAGCATTTGCTTCTATCTTAATTGTTTTCATTCACTGAAACACATCCATCTTGTGTTCCATGTAGATAAAAGCAAATGCCGATGCGGACTGTAGCTAACACGGCTGTCGGTAGGCTGTAGTTTATGTTTGAGGTTACGTGGTAGAGTAGAAACATAACTTGGAGTTCATTTTTCCCACTCCAAGACTAAGAAAAAGCCATATGCCTTGGCCTGATGCTCACCAGAGCGTGGTCTGTTGTTTCTCCTATGTCTGAAGCCTATACACACACACACGCACACAGTAACACGGCACAGGCACACACTCCATAGTGTGTATGTGACCAGTCCGACATTGGCCAACTCTTTAAATCATTCTTTATTACAGTGTCACCAGAAATAATGAAGAAATAATGTTTCCATATTTCTTGTGTTTCTATTACAGGGAATCCTACTAATGCAAAAGCTCAGCACTGCCGAATAGTAATTTATTGTAATTTGTCTGTGATTAATTTGTAGTGTAAAAGCAGCATTTATAAACAGGCATGATCCACCTCAACTTAATAGTTTTCAATTAATCACAAGCTGGGCCCTGTTGCCGCCAAAATAATGGCAATTTAATAACGTGACGCATATAGCAGAGCAGATTACCAAGTATTTATAAATGTCATTGGCTAGCCTGTTATGCACAGTGACAGGGAAACATGCGCTAAGCCCAGCAGTGTCTGCTCCGATGTAATGCAACAAATGTCCCATCCTCATAGCAAAGTGGCTATGAATAAATGTGATAATCACTGCACAATGGCTTCATTTGTCAGTGTATGAGGAGTGCAAACGTTGGGGCGATTAGGCTGCCTCTCTGTTTTTTTTAGTGAAGGTTTGTTTTTGCTGGAGCGTTGGACAGGCGAGTCTGAAGAATGATGTCACAGGTGACTCTTCAGCTGTCTGTACGACTGTGCCCTCTGCTTTTTTTTTGGTATCGTCTCCGACACATGAAGAGCGGAACAATTCTTTGTGAGCATGTACATGAATATGACTGAGAGTGAAAATTATTACCACAATGCCAGTGGCAATGTTTCAGCAATCCATGCCAACAGAGACAGCCTTGGCAGTTAGTTACAATGAAATTATACTATGACTTAGACATTAATGTAAAGCAACATTAATACCACACACTTTTCCTGTACCTTTGATAATCTGAGATTTGTTCAAATGTAGTGAACCGTAGATAATTGATTCATTATATTCAGAAGGATTCTTTGAAAGCCACAGTTCAGCATTAATTATCTGGGTGTTTAATATTCATAAAAGTACGATTCTAACAAAATTAATCAATAGAAAAGTTTGTATAACTAGTGCTGTGGGAGTTGTTACACTTCTAAAGGACTGAAAAAAAAGATGCCACTACATCCAAATAGTGTATATACAAAAGAAAAGACTGCTTATTGAAGAATACAAGCGAGTGCAATATAAATGTCTTCAAAGAGTCCAATTACTACAGCAGCTCAGTGAACATGAATTCAAGTTCAAGTTTAATGACCACATATGCAGTCACAACTCTTCATCTCCTTTCTGTTTGGTGTTAAAAAATATATTCATGTTTGGCTTCTGTTCTCTGACTTTTAAAGAAGCTGTTATTTCTTTGTTTTTGATTAGATTCAGTGCATATGTCTTAAACACATTGCATGATACACTCACTCTTTGTCTGCTGTCATTGAGATTTCAATCCACCACCCACCACGACAGTCCTTTAATATAGGTGTTTAAATTTGCACCTGCTTCACACAAAAGTGACCCTTGCAAATTGACTGAACCTTAGTAAATCCAGTGGAATTTGCAATTAACCACACTTGTTAGCCCCCCCCCCTTTATCTGCGTGATCCTCCCTTACATTCATAGGCAGAAACAAGTGAGGCGCAAAACACTGAGAAAATGCAAAATGTAATTATTTGTATTGTGTATTTCATGTTTCCTTTTATCAAATAGTAATGATGCATTTCCACTTGTAATCATGTTCTGTAGTACTTACGTAAATGGACTGTATTTGAATGCTATTTTGTATGAATGCTTTGTATTGGCCAATGCATGAATGCCCTTTTATATCGTTTACAGTATCTGCCTCTCACTGCATATGTCTTCATATAACTAAAAAGTAAATGGAAAAGGTAAATATAAATGGTTACAGTTAGAGCACAAGGTGTGTCCAGAGACTGTCAGAGTTTATGCGGTCAGCCGGGTGACAAACAGCTTCCCGGCATTGTTGGCATTAGAGAGGCCATCACACTCGTTTTCATATGAAAGTAATGTTTGCTGAGTGAAAACAATACTAACAGACACTATGAATAGCTTGGGTGTTGGAAAGGGATGACTCCCATCCTGAGGGAAAAAATGGACTTCAATTACAGCTTTATTTAGGTGTAGTTGGTGGTCCTTAATTTGATACGGAGTTGTTTAGATGTAATTTTCTTAGTGTTCATCAGTTGCATATTAGTTACGCATTTGCACTGTGTGCAATGCTAACATTGAAATGTCTGTAAACAGCTGATGAGAAGATAGATGAGCTATGGGAATTTGAGCTCTTTGTTAGTGGGGGGTATGCATGTGGAGAGGCTGTTCTGTCCTATCCGTGTAAAAAGTGCAAGATGGATAGGTTGACAAACGAAAAAAAGAGAGACAGCAGTGGAGCGGAGGCTTCTCAGTGGGGATGTGAGAGGAAGGAGGTAGTGGTGGAGCTGACCACCGTTGGGACTGGAGAAAGGTCATGGTGAAATGGAAACTGATTCTCCGCCCTGGCTCCCTGGGAAATATCCAGTAACTCTGCCTTTCTTTTCCCCTGTACAACAGCATTGCCTCCACAACCTGAACTGTGTTTAGCCTAGACCAGAACTAGCTGACTGAAGGAAAGAGCAGGTCACCAAATCTGTTGGGGTACATCCTTTATCTTAACAAAAGGGTTGGCCGTGTCAGGGTGTGGGTCCAGTTGCAGAGCAAAGTGATCAATTCTGACAGCCTTTAAGCTAAAAATCCTGACTCTACCAGAGGTTCTGACCCGAGATGCGTGATAGGAATGCAGCGTTCCACCTCTGATGGCCCGATTTCCCGCTCACCTCTTTCAAATGCGTGCAGGGTTGGTTTCAGCAGAACCTTCACATCAATTACCCCGAAGGAAACCAATCTGCGGCCTGACATTGTGGGTAAAGGGAGAAATGTATTGTTAGGACATGCAGTTAGAGCAAAAAAATATATGAGAAGCAGACCTATGGTTGCTGTGTTATGTGTGTCAAAGTGTGCGTGAGATGAGGGTAACTAGCTCCCTGTTTGTCTTATTTTTTTATTTCAACAGTTAATGCACACTTTTTATGCAATTTAACCTACTGCTGCTTTATCCTTATCTGATTTTTTTTTAATTTTCAAACAACCAAAACAATATTGGAGAATTTAAAAGAATAATTTAACAGCATATCTCTTATTTTTAGTACTATTGGTGAAGTACTGATACATAAATGTATTTAAAGGGTATGCTACAGGATGTAAAATGAGTAAATAAAGAGGTAACACTCTGGGAACATAAAAATATTTTATAATGTGGGTATTTTTTATAACAGATAACTATTCTATTACCATGGAGTACAGTATGAAAATTACACTGTGAATTGGGAAGTCATGCTGAAGGCTGTAATCAAACCCCTGCATTCCACCAGGCGCGTCTGCGCAGCATTCCTTCAGTGCTACAGCGAGGGAAACAGGCCCTTCAGGAGGGAATCATGGCCCTTCAGGACATTGCTTGTGCCATCAGCCACGATGCAGTGCGTCCCACAAGCAGCTTTCCATTCTGCGCCGCTAAAAAATACACGCTAGGTCTACTTTGCACAGGCAGGAAGTGGAACAGCTAGAGCCCCCGGTCAATTTTCAAAAAAAAAAACCTGTGCAGACCCACGATTGTATATAACAGATATTTTATCCATGTTGTTAATGACTTGACTAACTGACGGAAACCATTTAACTATGTAGACTACTTACTTAAAATATCCCCAAAAAATGACAGAATCAACAAAATCTGCAAGTCGGATAGGTAAGACGCTCCGCTTGTGGATATTCAGTCAGTCTCAGATCTCATCTATTAATTTACACAGTGTTATCTAAGAGCAATTGAAAACGATGCCCTTGCCACCAGTGAAGGTTATTGTTGCTAAAGGTTCAACTTTTCATCTCTCCTTGTTTGAAAAGGAAAAAAGGATCTTAAAAGCTTAACCTACCTTCTTAAGTTGGAAATTTCAGTAGTGTTACTGCACCTCCGTCAAGTTGAGATCCTGCTGTAACACTTTAGTGACCACGGGCTGACCTGGTGCGGACCACTCAAAACCTTGCTTACTGCTATCCTGTGACACTGATTAGTGACATTACAGTTATCCTCCAGCTTCTGTTGTCATGAGCCAACACACAGCTCTGTCCTGCACATACTGTACACCTTAAATTATTAGAGGCTGTGCACATAGCAACACATTCAGGGCTCAAGCCCCCAAAGATATCAGACCACTTAGCACAAACCCTTTCACTTTTACTCCCTGAACAATCATGCTCAGTGGCCATGTGACATCCTGACCCATGAGTAAATGACAACATTGAAAAGCCACAAGCAATGTCAGCTTTGTCCTCCTTTCAGCCCTCTAGCATCTCACACTTGGAAAGGTGAGTAACGCAAGACAGATTGCAGGGCCAGTAGAAGAGAATTCAGCGAACTGTACCGGAGGCAAGATTACTTTGTGAGACATTTAAAGGTTCACCCTTTAGAGTTACAATGGTGTGGTAAATAACCATCATAATGTGGAGTGTTTAACAGATTTGCTTCTCATTTTCACTTTCACGGATGGTTTGAGAATCTCCTGCAGTTGCAAGTGCCCCATTGTCAGGTGTTAATCAGGGATCGGGATTGTTTTGGAGCCGTAAAACATTGCTAAACAAGTGTAAAGGGCAGACTAAGCCACTGCATTGCAAAATGACATGTTGCAATGAGAGCTTGTGATTTCTGGGACTTTGCAAGACGTGACTTCATGTCAATGTGGCGGTGCAAAGTACTGACTTGCTGTTTTTTGTGTGTGTATAAGTGCAAACAGTTGTGCTGCATGTTTATTTTGGATGTCAGCATATGTTTGTGTAGGCTGGGGTTTCATGGCACCTCATCTCCCTCTGTTCGTCTTTGCATTGTTGACGCAGAACACAATAGTAGGCTTTTCAGGGTGCATTTGTCAGTCACTCTTTTTCCCCTAGCTTTCAGACCCAACAATAAAAATAACATTTAGAAAGTTACCCAGCCCAAACCAGTATGGAACATTTGCTGCCAACTATCCAGAAAATGTGTTTCTGCTTCCTTAGACTATTATATGGTTTTCAGCAGCAAGGGGCAGAGAGGTTGGCTGGCCTCCTGATAGAGATTTATATAGGCTTCATGGTTCTTTCTTGTGTTAGAGTGTGGGTATGTGGTGTGGCGGCTGTATTTGGACATGCACATATGAACATTAGGGGTATATTTCCTATTCCACTGGGGAAAATATGAAGTCGAGTTGTTCTTTGGCTTTTTTCCCTTAGATGTCTTGGTAAGGTGTAAGCAGTAGATTGTGTTTTAGTGATAGCTTTTATTTGACGAGTGTTTAAGTTGCTGTAGTCCTTTATAGTCCTCGCTATAACCTACAGCTAAATACTAGTGGAGAAGTATTCATGGGCTGTTGGATTGAAACACAGATTGCACCAGCAAGGTGTTGATAATGCTCAAGATTAATGGCTCAGCCGTGGATAATCACCCCCATCTCCCACTTTTCTGCGCAGCAGTTGCAGATAGACTCGTTCAACTCCTCACACTGGTGCTCAAAAGACGAATGGCACCCATGGTCTTGTCAGAGGAGACCCAATCTTCCTCACACACATACACACACACACACACACACATATAAACAAAGGTGTACATCCCCATCACCCACAAACTCAAATACACAAGGCATGTGAACAAGGCCCATCAGGCCATGGTATGGAGAAATCAATGGAGTCAAATGTTTACTATGACGGAGGCACACACAGTGAAAGCAGCCTTCACTCAACTCTATATCATCCTGCTGTTTCCCCCATCATCTCCATTATCCTCCCTTGTGTTGCAGATCGCTTGCACTTCTTTTGGCCTATCCCCATTTTGTGACCGTAATTCACTATGGTCTGGCTTTTTGACATGCGTGCAAATTGGCAAATTACAGGATGGCGAGCTGTCACTAGTCAGATTCATGTGGTCACAAGGGGCTTGTGGAAGGTGGGAGTTGGGGAGGTGCTGGTGATGGGGGTTGGGCAAAGCAAAGAGGACATTAGCCCTGCTTGTTCTGGCCTAACATTGTTAACGCTGACCGCTTGATTGACACTCACTCCTGCCGTGATTTGAAAAGGCCTGCAGTGCTGTGCTGCTTTAGCAGGCCTTCTCTCCTCCCATCTTTCCTTTGTGTCCGTTTTTCCCTTCATGTTGTTTTTCTCTCTTTGCCCCCACCACCTCATTTGCATCAGAGGCCGGGAGGTTTCATAGTATACAGGAGGGAAGCGGGGGACTCCCCGAATAACCCCCTCCATCCCACCTACCCACTCCAGCCAGCACTCTTTGTCTCATCCACCCAGGCCAGATCGAGGGTGCAGCAGGCCTCCTGCCTGGTGCTCCTGGCTGGGATGGGGCTGGTGTATCAGCGCCGGCTGCTGGGACGAACAGCATGAAGGTGTTATTGTAACTGGGCATGGCCAGGCTAAAGCAGCATCTGCATCTCTGTGACTGGTTCATCCAGTTGATCCCCCAGGAAAGGATGTCTCACTTCAAGGGAACAGGAAGCCGCTGTGGAGGATGGGATTTCTGGGTAAATAGCAAGGCTGCTGGGACACTCTCCTGTCCCTCTGGCATGGACTGTACTGTACTGTTATGAGAAATAAATGGAAAAAGGGAGAGTAGAGGATGAGGCAATTCAACAGCTGAGAGTTGACTAAAATGAAGATGGAGATTGCATCTGTATATCAGTAGTATTAGGAAAGTAGTAGTATTACTCTTTGGAGAAAAAACAAGGCTTTACAAGGAAACACTTTACAATAAGGTACACAAAAAGGGTAGTTACTGTTTGTGGATATGGGTTACTGGGTAACGAATGATTAGTTACCCGTTTTTAGATGGATAACGAATAATTACCTACTCTTTTACGGTAGTTAGGGTAGTTACCCTTTTTCAGAAGGGTAGTTACTCTTTTTCAGAAAGGTAGTTACCCTTCTGAAAAAGAGTAACTAAAAAAGAGTAACCCTTTTGAAAAAGAGTGACTACTCATTCGTTACTCTTTCAAAAAGTGTAACTACCCTTTTTTGTGTACCTTATTGTGTTACCCAAAATGAATTGTTGTAAAACAAAAGTTCTTTCACTCTCCCTCACTGTTATCCTATCTGCAAAATAGCCCAATCCTATACATTTCAGTTGCCATGTAAAAGAAAACAGACCTGTTTTCCCCTGCAGATAAATGCCCCCCTCTTGCTTTTAAGTGGTTAGAACATGATCTTAGTCTGATTAATTACACCCCTTGCTGCTTGCCCCCTTTCTCTGCTTTCCTGGCTAATGGCTAATGTTTATGCTAAGAGTACAGCCGTGGTTTCAGGGGGCGGGTTGGTGGTAGCAGCGCTGAATCCTCGCACGAGGGGAGCAGTTTTAATTAACACAGAGACAACACCTCTCTCCCTGCTCATCTTTCACCTGGGAGACATAGGGGAACTCTGACACCAGCCCGGCATGCCGCTGATTAAAGCGGGGCCTCATTTACCGTTGCCTGCTGTCAACAAAACATCACTAATGGCATTATGCCCAGGCCTGGGGGGGGGGGGCAGGCCCAGGAACGATCCCCACCTAGGTTTCAATGAGAGAAAACAAACTTAGCCTAATCTCTGATACAGGAGCTTGATCTCCCTGTGATCTTATCTGGGAGAGGTCTCATATGTTATAGGATCGGACCCTGCTGCTAGATGGACAGGGCTTAAGCAGGTAAAAGCTGCACTGTTCTCTCTGTTTGGGAAAGTGAGGTTTAACCGAGACAGTATTTAAAGGTGACTTGGTCCTCTTAGTGGTTTGGCGGTGGCCATATTAAGAAGTCAGTCACTGACCCTTCACTGGCAGGAAAGAAGTATTTGCACATCTTTCATCACCTGATGGATATTGGCATGGATCTTCCTTGCATTCTGACAGTGACCTCATATATGTCCGACTCCCTTCGTCCATCACTTCCTCTAAATATAGATGGGAGTCATTGTTGAAATAGCTCTGGTTGTCCCTTTGATGTCCTGGCAGAACAAAGCTGCGGTGTCCTTACACACTTTGAGAACACTCCAGCCTGGAATCCTGAACATGATGCTTGTGTCAACCAGTCCATTAACACCTCCACACTCCCTGTCTACGTCTCCTAGATGTTAAATGGATCTGTTACATGTGACAGATTTCAAAACGCTTTAAACATTATTAGGAAAAATCTGAAATGAAATCAAAATTTGAAAAACCCAAATGAATCAAACAGAAAAAACAAATCTTACCTTTCACTACACCCCAATTTTCTATTGGCCGAGTCCATATTTGATTATGTTTTACTTCATTATTCTCTCTTTTTTAATGGTCTTAATAGTCTGCAGCTAGCTCTACTTTTGGCACTCCCTGTGCTATTGCCCCATTGTACTTTTTGACAAGTTACAGATTTTAACATGAGCGGAAGGGTAGTATAAAATTTAATGCTAAAAGCTAGGTCACTTCACTTTGGTGTGCATTGTACTTTTACAGTCTTCCTATTAGTTGCCCCAAAAAGGAAAATTTAACAGCAGTTTTTTTTACTGATTTATGTCAATAGTCATTAGTAAGGGCTTTGCCTTCTCTTTACCTTTATTAGGGGCATGCATTAGACTTGAAGCACATTAAAGACCGGGGTTATTAGTGTGAAGATTAATTAGAAAACTTTGTTTCTTGTAAAGTGACAGTTCTTCTTTAAGGAGCCCTGTAAACTTTTATAGGACCATACAGCTGACCTCAAATTGGAAATTTGTGTTGGAAGCAGCCTGGCTCACCATTACAGCTGCTGACTGTTGTTAATTTTATATTTGTCCAATAAAAGGCAGTGGGGCTTACGGGCATGGGCTGTATGCTTCCCCATGAACCCCGCTCCTCGTGAGTAACTCTCTTTCATGTGGTTGTTGAGGGGCTTCCCAATGCATTAATACAATGGCAAAAATGTTTTTTGGTTATACAACCTTTACTTAGCAAAGGTTTGTATTCCAGAATATTGTTATATTTATAATAATGTCATATTTGCTGAAACTGACCCTATGTTTGAGTAGAACTACATAAAGCAGATAATTAAAAACAAATCTGGCTCCTCTGGCACCACCTACAGCCTGTAGTGCAATTTGCAAAAATACACCGCTCCCTGTTCAGATCACCCAATCAGGATGGAGGGGTGTGTCTAACTGCACTTCAATCACTGCTCAGGCACACACATTCATTCTCCCTCGTGTGGAGAGGGGCTTAGGAGTCAGTTTAGCAGAAAAGGGGAGAGGGACTGAGAAGTTGTTGATGTTAAAATTCTTTGTCTAAATCCTGGATGTTCACAATCCTGCCTACAGCACCTTTAATGGCAATGATTGTCTGACATACTGTAGTAACATTCAGGAGACAAGACATAATGGAACTACGGCAGTAAACGTTCTCACCTTGGAGGTTAATTTGTGAAATTCTCCACAATTTTGTACCGCATTACTGCTGAAACATGTCCAAATGTGAAGTGTTTGGTTCACAAGCCAGTATCTGCTATTTTTGACAGTAGAAAGTGCTGCTTCGTTCCATTACATACCAATATTCCATCCAATACCAAGTAGCTGCATTCTAAATCAAGATAGCTGTAATCTTGGCGGCCAATGCTGGTAATTCTGCCCCAATTTCTTGTTTGAATTACAGCTGGGATATGTCCAGAAGTGTAGTATTTGGTCAAGAAGTCTTTATTGGTGATTTTTCACGGTACAAAGCCCTGCTCTATACTCCATTTTAGTAGCTCCAGTTTCAATTAGTGATACAACAGCGGAGGCTGCGGTGGAGCTTAGATTCCAGAACAACTCTGGGCAATCAGAGTAGACTGGGCTTTGGCGCTCCAACAGAGCATCTCATATAGAGGTTAAATACAGTTGCAGCAGCTATGAGCACTATGAGAAAAACATTAAAGCATGTAAACTAGTACAAACACAAAATACAAGTATTATCCTGAAAATGCTATAGATTATTTGCCCTTTAACATAAATGTATTAGTAGTACTGCGTCCTATAGGCCGAGCCACCATACTAACACAACAGCTTCTGTCGGTCTGCCCTTTCTCAGCTGTTTATACTGAACTCAACGTAACGTGAAGGCAGAAGAGGAAGTGCACAATGAAGATCCTTGATTAGCGCTTTGGGGAAACCAAACTGTGGAACCACTTAAAAGATAATGCCAGAATTATGTTTTTTGAACTCTGGCCGCCTATTTTGTGAGTTGAAACAATATCAATGATGTAAGGGAAATGGGACCTGAATGGCACTGTTTACAGTTGTTGGATGTTCACACATAAGCAGCAAGTTCCAACATAAACATCCACTTAGTGCATGTAAATCTAGGGGCTATTAATAAGCTCTTTCATCTTCTCTTTTGGAAGGTGGCCCTGGAGGCCTTAGGGTAATCTGGCCCTCACTGACTAGCTCTCCTATGTGTTTCCCTTCTGTCGGTTTCTCTTCAGCAAAGCCCTGTGCCTATGGGCACACCTCTATAGTGCATACTTTATAGTGCCTGTTCATTTGCCACAGAAATTTGCTTAGGTCCTAAGTTTACAGCTCTATCTACGGTAGTCTGCAGACTGTTGTGCATACCTGTATCCCAGACATACTTTAGACCTCACCAACCTGCCAATGTCTCTGTTTTTTTTTACTGATTTTTACTGAAGGTTTCCCTGGCTCTCAGTTCACTCTCCACCAGCCTGTCCCCTATGTCTTGTGTTCAGGAGGACAGTGACAGCGCTCATATGGTTGCATTTCCCTTACATATTTCTCTCTGCAGATTGATGAGTTCTGACAGAGCAAATGCCTTTGTCTTGAGCTCTCTCTTCATGCAGACCCTCTTTCAACTGTTGTTTTTCTCATTCCTGAAAGAAAGAAAGTTGTTTTTGCTGCCTCCCTTCCCTGCATGTCCGTGACAGGCATACTTCCTTCTTTGTGTGTGTGTGTGTGTGTGTGTGTGTGTGTGCGTGCATGTCTATATATGTGTGTATGTATGTGTGAGAACTTCAGTGGAGTAGAAGCTGCTTTTATGTCAGTGCCAAGTGTGGAGAATGGTTCCGTTAGTGAAGGACAGCCTCTCGTGCTGCACTGGGCTTCCCACTCTGTTCCGAAGAGCCAAATGCCTTTATCTGATGTTGAATCTTTGTTATTTGTCCATGAAACTACAACTGAGAACATCTTATACCTGTGGGACCAGACGAGTGATCTCCTCCAAACCAGCATGTGGACATGAACATAAATGGTGCATTTTGCTCCTTGGCCATCCTATACTGTTATTAACTTGCCGCAAGCTTCTTCCTTTGGCTGTTTTTGAAATATCAAATGTATTTGCTCACAAAGTCTTAGTATGAAGACCTTACAGGGAATATCCTGCTTGGCCGAGCCTCACTGGTATCATCCCAAAAGCTCAAATGTTTGTCACCATGTGACCACACCTGAAGTGGTTCAGATTTTTCAGTCCTACATCTTTGAGACTTGAGAATAGCTTTGTGGCTTGTGTTTGTGGACGGGCTGCCATCTTGAGTTGTGTGTTTCAGCCACTGTCCTGTGGTTTGGGCTGGTCCCAGCTCTCAAAGCAGATGGTGGCACAGTTTAGCACGTGCAACACCCTGGTGGCACCTATTTCCCTATCAAAAGGCATCTAGTAAAGTGCAAGGTCTTCAGTCCAAGTTCCTCACTAAGTCATTGTTGTCTCACCTCTGTAGTCCCACAATTAGTAAGTTAACACTTACCTTCGTCCTCTGTTGACATTTACTTCTGGACTTGATAGCCTTGGATTCACTCTATACATACTTCTCTCTCAAATCTCCGCCAACATTTGTATTTGAATTTGTGTTAAAAAATCCTTTCTGTAATAGGCTTTGAATTGTCATTACAGTATGTATAAAATAAAGTACTTAAACTTAAATCAGAAACAAGAAAGAAAAAACAATAGCAAGTTGGTTGCATTGACCTAGTCTGTAAAAATATTAATCCTTGCCAAATCAAAGAGACACATCAGAAGTAAGACTTTTGATGTTCTTGCCGTATACATTTGTAAAGCTGTTTTTTTTTCAATTTTCTACATGCCAGAATAACGTGTGTGCCTTTTTATCATAAGTGTGCAAAACAGCAAACATTCTGCCACATCTTGCAAATGAAACCCAGAATGGCTATCTCAGTCAGAGATTGTTATAACCCTAGTAAAAGGTCTGCTGTCTCATTTCTACATTGTAATTCTGCTTCACACTTGAGATGGAAAGTTAAATCTAGCTGCCAAGGATAGATTATCCAGGAGGACCCTTTGATATCTGCTCATGTACCTTTGATGCTCACAACACTAGATGTGCAGAGATATTTACTAAATCAAAGTAAAGTTCTTTTTAACAGCTGCATAGAATTTGGGATGAATGGAAACAGTTGTGTATCACTGACTCTCAGCAACAACAGCACCTTGAGGAAAAAGTGATGTTTCCACATTGTTTCCACATCCAAAATGTAGCTTGTATTTGCTGTGTGTAATGGAAAACGTATAATAAAAAGCAAATTGTAGTAAAATGAAAGAGATTAACACTGCTTGTGCAAGTTGTTGCAATATATTAACAGTATTGAAGAGTTTAAATTCAATAAAGTATCAACACTATACAAAAGGATTAAATACGCACTGTAGATCTTATGGGGTATGGGTTATTATGGTAGATATTATAGGTTCAAGGTTAGGTCTTTAGCACATAGTGTTAGACCAGTGATTAATGACTAACTTTGTAGTTGCAATGTCAGCTACACAGAGGTGATGGACACAGAGGTGAGAGAAGAGCAGAGACGTTAACAGGGTTGTTGAACTACTATTGCATGGCAAGCTGGATCAGATGCTGGGGAAAGATGCCAGAAAGACCTGATAAACCAAAATATGTAATAAAGGTGAAGCAGGAACTACTGGCTAAGACCTCTTGTCTATGAGCTCTTCGACTCCCAACTCACATTTTTGCTGAATCCTGATTGATTGAAATTCGACTGAATTGTGTGATTGAAATTTATTTTGAACATGTAAAAGAAAACAGAAAATGTCATGAGAAAATAATATTGCACAAACTAGAAAGCATAGAGATACATGAATAACAAATACTTGTTTTATATGTATATTTTTTTTTTACATGTCCGAAAAGGAGTGGGAAGGAGTATACACTTATTTTACCCCACCCCTTCTCTATAGTTCATTGTTAGTTAGTTTTAGAACTTCCTCTGTCATAAATATATATATTTTATTCATTTTTTATTTAACATCCCGCAGAAGATAGGTAATATGGAATGTTTAAACCATCCATTGCTAGGGATTGTGGCCAGAAGGTTGTCAGAGCCTAAGGTTGCAGCAACTGGCGAACCTCTTGTTGAAAGTGGTCGCCAAACTGAAAACTGAGGTTTTTCATGCTTGACTTACCCAAGGAACTTCTAAATCAGCAGACAGTTTGTGAAGGCCATGGGCAACAAACCATCAGATGACACAGGGAGATGATTCTGGGCCTTACAGTTCTCAGCATGAAATATCTGTTGACCTTAACTGAGTATATATGTCAGAGCTCCTTAAAACCAAAAAACTTCCAAAGCTTAGGTAGAGCTGGGAGATTTGGGAGAAGCCTTCCCCAGCTCTCTGGCAGAGATAACTGAGGTATGTAAAAGGCTTGACAGACTACAGTTCAACTCTCACCTGTGGTCACAAGCCATGGGTAATAACTAAAAAATCAACTTCCTGTGCACTTCACCCTTATGGACAAGGTGATGAGTGCAGATAGCCACAATGAGCTTTGAGTAAAACCGCAGCACTCATGCACTATAAAGGGTTAGTTGAAGGGGTAAGGCTTCTGGTCAAGATGCCTTCTGAATGTTTCTCCCAGTAGAGAAATACCAAGCAAAATGGGAGGAGATAGACCCAGAACATGCTTGAGGTATTATGCATCCTTCTTGGCTTAAGAAGCCCTGAATATCACCCAGGTAAAATTGGTGAATTGTGAGATGAATACTATTTTAATTATGCACTGCCACCACAAGTTGCAAAAAAAATATGCAGCCTTGTTTTAATTGTGTTGAACTTCATACACTGTAGCATCAAACAAATTGATGTCAAAGGGAATTAAAAAATAACCAGCGTTCAAATGCAACGCAATCATATTTGTTGTTTTTGTTCTGTCAGGATGATACAGTATATGTTTATATGCCAACATTACATCTGAAATTTTCAGCACTGTTCAGTTGAAATTCTTTCAGCCTTACACAAGTGTTGAAAACAACTCTGGAGTGAGTTTGAGTGACAGGAGTGGCATTGGAACAGGGCTGGCTAGGCAGCCCATATCCCTTTTCACAAGCTAGAAGTCGAGGCTGGCTGAAAATGGCATCTCCCAGGGAAAGCCAACAACTGGCTATCACCCTGACCGTTTGTCTTCATCAATCAACCTGCGTTTGTTGACCAAGCAACATGATGTCACTATTAATTTCATGCATTCCCTTAATGGGGTCCAGAAGGGAGCCCTATCCTCACAGTAGGCATTTCCTGTCCTGTTGCATCGTGGAAATTGTCCTCTTCCTTTTAGGAGACCAGTTGGACTTTTTTTACTTTGTTTCTTGTTTTTTTCTCCCCCTTTTTCATCTCCCCTTCAATTTCTGTCTGCTGTTTCTCCCCCATAGTGTCATTTGCTTTGCTTTGTCATAGCTCCTCTACAGTAGTTGGAAACAGCTACACTGTGTTTGTATCCTTGTTATGTGAGTGCTTGTGATGATTTCCACTTATTTGCTGAGGTATACACTGAACTGGATGTACCAAACCTTTTGATCAACCCTCAGATTTCATGAACAGATACTGGCGCTGCGTGCTCAGATCAGCGCATTAGCGTTCATTTGAAAGAATGGTGTCACTGTGTTGACAAGCTCATGATACGCTGGTGGCTTCTAAGGGAAAATGTTTAAAGCAGATAAATGCCTCAGGACTCATCTGTCTGTCTCATTGTCCTTGATTGTAGTTTATTTTCGGTGATTATAAAAACCTGCTTTAAACAGGCTTTGGGGATGTTGGTTTATTAGCTTTAGATGAAGTATGCCCCTTGCGCGGTGGTAATGTTATCTCTTCTGACTTATGTGCATCTGTATTTACTGTCTACATGACTGGCTTTTTTATCATTCCTTTGATTATCAAAGAGGAGGAGGGAGTTGTGCATGATATTCCTTGCTCTTAGTCTCACTTACTCCCTTCCTTCCTTCTCAGTCTCTCCCCCCTCACTCTACCTCTCTCTCCCTGTTACTGCACCTCTCCTCTGGCTTTAAGAGGCTTAGCAGCAGCTTAGCGCCCAGGTCAAACTGACCTTTGGCCTTCATCTGTCAGCCTTTTGATGTGGTGCCAGCCTGGGCTGCTTGCTACGCTCTGCCTTTAACAGCACGTCTAGGGGTCAGAGGAAGGCTCTGCTTCAGGACCCCACCCCAAATCAACCCCCACCCCCCTCACAACCACCACCACCACCACCACCTCCCTTGCAGATGTGTGTGTCTCTGATGCCCCCCTCTCCACCGCCCTCTGCCCTCCCTTGCCTCTTCCCTGCCCCAGTGCCCATTATTATTTTATAGTTTGGTTCTGCATTCCTTTCAGTCAGGCTGTGGTGGAAGGCAGACCTTTGGCTTTATTGCTTACACATGTCCATGGCTCTCTCACTCAGCAGGGAGAGACAAAACAGCAAGAGGGAGATGGCCAATAAGGGCCAGTCATCTAAACTCTCTCCACCTTGAACTAATCGTTGGGGGCCAGAGTGTGGCTCTACCTCAGCCCTGTGCCAGTGGGGTTTCAATTTGTAGAGACATAAACAGATACTAAAGCCAAGGTAACAACACAGTGATTTATCAAGCCAGTTCACATCAAATTATCACAGCGCCCCCCTGCTGTCAGGCCCCATAATAGC
Organism: Etheostoma perlongum; assembly: GCA_026937815.1. Classification (NCBI taxonomy): domain Eukaryota; kingdom Metazoa; phylum Chordata; class Actinopteri; order Perciformes; family Percidae; genus Etheostoma; species Etheostoma perlongum. Next base: position 4,948,432 of record CM049371.1, on the reverse strand, counting down.
CCCCAGCCCAGCCCCTGCTTCAGAGGTGCACCGTGGTCACACTTCATTTAAGAGTGCACAAACATGTGTCCCTATGTCTGGTTTCCCTCTGAGCGTGACGCTTCACACCAGCCAGTGATCATCCTGGACAGGGTGTCCAGAGATTAAAGAGGACGTGAATGTCTGCAATTGTCTGTCTGTCTGTATGTGTGTGTGTGTGTGTGTGTGTGTGTGTGTGTGTGTGTGTGTGTGTGTGTGTGTGTGTGTGTGTGTTTGTGTTGACAAAGGTATATGTGTGTACATGTGCTTTTTTGGCATGTTCTGATGTGCATATTGGCAGTATACTTGCTCAAATGCATATACTTCAGAATGTGTGTGCATTGATTGTGATTCAAGAAAAATTATTCATACATGTGCCTTTGCAAATAATGAGAATGCTTTCAAATGTTAATAGGTAGATGTGAATGTAAATAAAATGTCTTCCTTTCTTTATTTTATCACCTGGAATAGATAACAAAACTGGTTCTTGGTGGAAAAGCACTAGAGTCAAGTTGAATTGTGTATGCCTGTGCAAGCCAGGTATGTAACAGAATCTATCTTGAAATAAACAGATTATTTTTCTGTAACAAAATCATGTTTCACTTTAATATGGTGCCTGAACAGAGTGCTGCCTTTGATCTCCACTAGCAGAGCCCAGCACATGGATAATATATCTTTCAGAGATAAAAGTAAAAATGTGTGCTAGGTGATGATGTCATGCAGTTGTGGCCGCAAGCCTGGGAGAAAAGCAAACTTTCACAGGCGAGGCTGTCCCAGGGATCACTAAGGGTGCTCCCTGAGCCTTTGGGGAAATCAATTACACATTGTCCAAACTGTGATTCCTGCTGTAGTAACTTAATCGTGGGGGCCTTCTGCAGAGGATCATCCCGATGAGTTTGGACAATGGTTTTGCTCCCTAGTGTATGCTCTCCTATCTCTCTGTCACCCCCCCCCACACGCACACACTTCAACCTTTGCAATTCGCTACATTTGTGTGCAACTTACAATTCTACAGAGAGTCATTCATCATCATTTGCTTGCGCATCTGTCTTGAGTGCCTTAGCTTTGATCATGTTGTATTTTATACCTTACATCTGTTCTACATTTAACCTTCTGTAATGCTGTTGCTCAGAAACTATTACCTTGGCATTACAGGGGCTGAGAGTTTACCTGGTGACTTTGTAGCCAGTGTAAATCTGGCATATTTGTCATGGCCTGGTAAATAAATGATCCACCCGTTGAAACGTTGTGATCGCCTAGATCCCCCCCTGCCATTTCCTGCTTTATGGGACAGGACTCAGAGCAATCCTGTGCTTCCTCCTATGTGATCTTCTCTTCTTTCAAAAGCTTATCTACTCCTAAATCATCCTCTTTGAATTCAGAGGACAGTGTATTTTTTGTATTCTCTCTAACTATTTCCAGCTCTATCATTTCCAGTCATTCTCCAAGGCTTTGTTCTCTGCTTATGTATGCTGGCACGCCACCTATGCCCCCCCCCCCCCCCAACCCTGCTCCTTTCCTCTTTCCTCTCTTTTTCTCTGTCTCTCTCTCTCTCTCTCTCTCTCTCTGGCCTCAGGAACCCAGGAGCATGAGGCCCTGACCCCCCTTCTCCTCCACCAACAAACTAATCATCCCTAATCAGAAGTGAAATGCATTTTTCTAAGGAAGTAGCTGGAAAATTTCACAATCTGCATTTCTCCGACCAAGCTGATTAGAGAAACATTATCCTGCTTTCACAGTCACTTCCAATCTGCCTTTAATCTGTCACTTCAATCGCCTAATTATTTAGTCAATGACCTGGGGACGCAATCTTACAAAAGAATGAAATGCATGCCATATCATTTTCCCTTTCATTTACGCATGATATCGCTGGTTACATGTTATGTTCCCTTGAGCTAAATATGCAAGTCTTGTTTATGTACACGTACATGTGTGTCTAGGTCTATTTCTTTGGTTTGCTTGTGAGTGCATGCACATGTGTGTGTACACACTATTCAGGAATTTATTGTCCTTGCCCATCACATGTGTGGATGTGTGCTTCAGTGTGTGTCAACAGTAGCTTGTTTAGAAGCTGCTGAGCTGTGAATGCTGGCTGGGGGTAATGCAGTTTAGCCCTTAGTTGGAAGAGCCTTTAGGGAATGAGACTCGGTGGGGGAGTCGTGTTATTGGAAAGGTCATGATTACAGTAGGGGGTCAAAATAACTCGCTGACACTCTTTATACACAAGTGACTGCTATTGTGCCTCAGGGTGTCAAGAACTATATTGAGTATTGACTATATGTCACAGCAATAAAACGGAAACCTGTTTTCCATTGCCGAATGTTCTACTTCCAAAGAGTGTGAAGTCAGGACAAAAGGTAAAAATACCTTCAATGTCAATACAACCATCATGTTGACATGCTAATTTTGCTGCAGAGGGGAAACAAACATTAATGTCTTTTAAGATTTCTGAAATGAAATAGAAAAAAAATAGACTGAAGAACTTCAGAATTGCTGTCTCTCAATCTTTTACTTGTTTGTACATCAAGCGATGAGTACTTCTTTTACTTTACTTCTTTTACTAGGTTTCATTTGCAAGACCTCTCAGACTGCAGGAAACATGCAATCCAGGGCAGAGAAAAAAAACACTGATATCATTCAATGCATAAGTGTGAGAGAGAAAAAAAAGTTAAAGGAGAAGGTGGAAAGAGGGAGGGAAAGACTTTGAACTTTCAGGATAGCGTGGCCCACTTATAATAGTCCTAGTCTGACACAGGACCCAGCCAGCCCGATAAGGACCCAGACCCATCCAGGGCAGCTGTCTCTCTTTCATCTTTGCCTTCACTTGGATGGCAGCTCCTTCCTCTATTTGTAGCAGCCTCACTTCTCTTATCAAGTGTGGATTCTGGAGAGCTTTCATGCTTATTTGTTCCTGACACCCAATCCGCTATTAAACCTGCTTGGAAATGCGCTTTTAAAAGAGTGTAAGAAAACATTCCAGAGTCTGGCTATGAGGCAGGTCCAGGGTCCCACCAGCCCTTTGCTAAAGCCAGTGCTTAGCTCCTCCATCTAATGTTGCAAAAACACATCTTCAGAGGTCACGAACTCTGGCACTCAGATAGCACTTTGACCATGGGAAAATCAGTGTTAAAGCCAAAACAAACAAGACATGCATATCAAACACCAAGACATTCTGTTGGTAAAATTACATATTTAGACGGCTGGTTTCATGCATTTTGGTCAGTGTCCAACCCAGTACCATGTGTATGACTACAAACTTGTCATTCATTACAGGAGTACGTTGAAAAAATTGTAAATAGGCCACACCATTTTCTAATTATATCCTACATTGATTTCTTTGCAATCCACAGCTCACTTTTGTTCAAGACTTTTCTGCCTTTCCATCAGAAACCTTTGCAAATTGAAACATTGTACAAAATGCCACAAGCAGAGTGTAGACTGCTCAGACATAATCGTTTATTTGTTTGTTTTATTAATTTACTGTGCAATACTGATACTCACAAAACAAATAAGAGTCATAATTTGATTCTGTATGGACTTCTTTGTTAAAGACTGCAGTGTGACACTTATTATTGACATCCTCAGCTGTTAAATGCAGCAGTAAACCGACAAATCAGTCCTGATGCACTAACATCAAGGTTGAAAGTGCATAGCAATAAGCATAACTTTTGTATCAGAACAAATATTGACTTCATCATATATCTGACTGGCACAGACACTCAGTGATCAGGCTATAATAACAGATGGTGCTGTAACAGGGAGAGGGATGGGGTGATGTGTGAGCTATTTCAGGAATGCCGGAGAGGAATTGTATTGATCGGGACACTTAGACTTGATAAGGACGTCAGGTTTAAGAGGAGCAAAGCAATCATTAAGTACATCACTGCCAGCTGTTGTTCAAAAAATATATTTGCTGCTCTGTCCCCCCCCCCCCTTTTCTTTGCTTTTTTCCCACTTTATTTGGCTTTTTCTTGCCAGAGGTGAAAAGAAAATCTCATCTCCATCAGGCTAAATTGTGGTGGGCAGCATTATCAGTTCAAAAGACCTGGGGATTTGACAGCTCCCACTCCATGGTGATTAATTACTTCTCGGCTGTGGTGGGCCTTTCTCTCCCCTCTCCCCTCTCCCTCTTCCTGCTGCTGTAGAGATGGTGGTGGCTGGAGGCAACACATGATAAGTGCTGCCCTTATTACTGGTCTCACTGGGAAAAGGCCCAGGCCGCACTGGGACTAACACAGGCCAATCACACCCCCGTGTGCTGCATGGGGCCTCGCAAGATACATGCCTTGTGTTTACTCTTTAGTGTGTAATAGAAAGGTACAGTGCTGCCAAGTCTGTTTGTGATGTTGGGTTAAATAACCTCTTCTGCTCTTCAATCTCTCTTGCCATCCGTCCATCTCTCCTTCACTCTTTTCCTCTAGGGCTAAAAGAGGTTTTGATCTTTGCTTTAATCACGGCACCAGACCGGATAGCAGCTACAGACTCTGGGACTGTCTATTATCATCAGCCAAGGGGAAGAAGGACACACTTCGTCACATGTCTGATGGACAGAATTAATCACTTATGGACATCATATAGGAGAAGCCATCTATTAAAACCAGTGTAGTCACACATGCGAAGTAGCTTCAATCAACCAAAAGAGACCTCAATATACTTAAGCGCTTAACTGGGTATATATTTGTATTACCAGCCTGTGGCAGCCTACTGTTATTTGCATACTGAGGTTCTCAAGGTTCTGCACACAGCTGGTCCTTGAGCTTCATGTCTCCCTGTAGGCTCCGCTGTTTGGCTTGTGTGTATGAGTGGCACTTTCCCCGAGGCTGTGCCTGTTCCTGTGTGCCTGTGCATGTGTTTTTTGAGTATGTTTCTGCATAGTGTGTTTCTGTGTGTGTGTGTGTGTTTGTGTGTGTGTGTGTGTGTGTGCGTGCATGCATGCGTGCTTGGGTGTGTGTGTCTAAAAACGCCTACATTAGAAAGCTCCATTATTGGACCTGTCAGTGCTATAACAGTCCCCGAAGGCAACGTGGTGGAGATGAGAGACAGAAAGACACGCGGTAGGGCACCGTGCACACACGCCTGTCACACGCCTGTCCCCAACGGTGGACATTCAGGCCATTATGATGTCTTCCAGATGGACACATCTGTCTGTTTCCCTGGGAATAAATCTGCTAAAAGCAGGGAGAGAGTCAGGAACAAGCCATCTCTAGTGGAGTTTTATTTGTTTATGTCTGCCATAGCTGGCTGCCTGGATGTCATGATGTATGGCATGAGAAGACACCTCCGGAGACACCTCTGGAACTACGTTAGATCCCTCAGATAACATGTGTTAAGATGTCAATATTGTATTAGAAGCCAATGTTCTCCCATGTCCCCTGATATCATTATTAGAATGGCAAGAGATTTGATTTCTATTGTGGAGAGGAGTGCATTTATTCTTTTTTTACTGGCTGTATCTTGTCATGTAGATTATTGGACTTCCATTTGTCTCTCCTCTCTCTTCCAATGGGAGGAGAGAGGATGAGTGTTGTCATTACAGACAAGCAAGCAAGGTGAACCTTTCCTAGAGTGGGGACCTTTTCCTGGTACTCAGAATCAGAACAATCCCTCGCTGCACCTCTCCATAATCCCTGGCATTTTGTTTTGATGCTCCACAGCATGAAAATGAGAGAATATGGCAATGTTATGGCATTTGAAGTCAATATGTATTATAAAATCAATCTAGATGAAGATCTGCCCATCCCTCTAATTAGACGGGGTGACTGGAGATTGATTTTTAATTGCAAAAGTAATTACATGGAGCAGATAGCCAGTGACATTTGATTATCTAGGTGATTGATTAAAAGGCCTGGCTGCTAGGGCAGACTGTCAGCCAGCTGAATCCAGACAAAAGAGAAAATTAAAAAAGTTGTCCTGTTTGTAATCACGAATTTCAAGGGTGAAATTACAAAGCCAAACATCCCCTTGGAGAAGCCCAGCATCCTTCCACTTTGCGCCTGTTTGCCCTCCTATCACACCCCTGCCGTCACAACGCGAGACCCCTGTGACACGCTCGAAAGGGGGAAACAATGATGGGAAAAATGAATTGAGGAATTGTTCTGTTACAGGCAGCCTGGTGCGTAAATGATGGGTGCATATATCTGCTTAGTAGCCTTGTCACATCATCATAGGCAGAAAGTAAAGGAAGAGAGGGAGAGGTAAAGACAGACAGAAAAAAGGACAGACAAACAGAGCTCTTATCTTTCTGACTGCTCCTTCACTCATCTTCATCTCTCTTGTCATCTCCCTGCAATAAGTGCCTGCACATTCATTGTTGACTGTCGACCCGTAAGGGAGTGAGACTAAATAAACAGCAAAATAACAGATTTTTTTCTCTCTGTGTTTGGGAAAACCTGAAGAAATCCTTGTTTATGTTGTCTTTTTCTTCTCCTCCTCATCTGTCATTCTTGTGGGATCCCTCTCTTAGAAAATGAACAATGACAAGGTAAAGTGTCGGGGGGGACAGCTGAACTGTTTATGAGACTGACAAAAACTGTTTATGTGGCTGTGATGGACAGGGCTGAGTTATGACAGTTGGAAATGAAATACATCCTTCATGTCTTCATGTCTACCTGCTACATGCAAGTGAGACAATATATCACCTGGTGACTACATTAGATGAGTGTGCTTTACAGTCAGTGCTCACTTTTTTTTAAATCTTTATCTTTATTTTGGTATCTGAATTCCTAGCATTCCCAGTTTCAGGCTGAGCGACAACAAATAAAATGCCTTATCTCTAGTCTCACCCTAGCTAATACTGTATCATCCTACTGTACTTAGCCACACTTGTTGATAAGCCCACTTATGCACATACACAAAAACACACGCACGGAGCAACATGGTCTCTGTTCCTCATAACCAGGACATCCATTTATTTCTCACCATAGGACATGCCTATAAATTATGCCTGGTTAAGGTATAATTTAGCTTGGACTGTTAAGCCACTCCTGTCATTTTAGTGGAAGGTTCATGCTTTGCGCTATCCATGAAGGCAACATTTATGTCTTTAATTTACAGCTCCTTGCCTGGAGGATACTCCTTGGCTTTATGAAGTGGTATTAGGGGGCCTATTTAGTTGTCATGGCAGAGCACTGCTCAGTGTGGTGCAGCCAGCAGAAGCCAGCACCTTGAAAAAGGAGAGACGAGGGAGCAAAGGCAGCAATTTCAAATGAGAATCGCTGTCCTTTTAACTCAAAGAGCTCTGTAGCCTGGCAGGAGCAGCTGAGCAGGGTCTTTGAAGGGAGGGTAAGCGAGAGAGAGAAGGGAGGGGAAATGAAATAGGCCTGGGCCAGCCCCACATATTATTCCCCCTCAGGACGTACAGAGTCTATATTGGCTGAAGCAGTACAGCCCCTGGGGTCACAGCCCCTTCTCTGGCTCAGAAAGCCACAGCGCTAAGGGGGACTTTCCTCTGTCTGCCTCAGAAACAGGCCGGCGAGTGTCTACGGGTAAACCATCACACATGTGCCTTCCAGCACCAGGCCTGGGCTCTGCGGGTGAACACAAAGCAGAGGCACTTATTAAATTTCCATGAAGTTTACCGAATTTGCGGGATCAGTGGGGTAAGGCCGTTAGGGAGCCCATGCCACAGCCTGCAGCTTCCCTCTGCCACTGAAGCCCAGTGTGGTTGTGGTTCCACACCCTCCCTCCCCATCTCCACCTCCCCACTATGTCTCTTCTTCCTAGCTTAACATTGGAAGAGGATTTCTACCAGCTTGGCCTCGTACCCTACAGAACTCACTACCCACATCCTACAGGGGCCCCAGAGGGCCCGGGCATAGCAGGCGAAAAATAAAAAAAAAGAAAGACAAAAATGGACGCATGGCTTGTGATTTGTGCATCAGTAAAATAATATTCACAAAAGGCATATTCAAGTAGTTTAACAAATACTACATATGAGCAGTTACAGTCCATATAGTACAAAAGAATCTATAACAATATATATATATATATATATATATATATATATATATATATATATGATGATGATGATGATGATGATATAGAGTTGACTTTATCCAGTGAGAAATGGAAAAATGGAAGAAAGGTTATAGCCAAATCCATAAATATAGGTAGATAATCCCCTGCATGTCATGGTTAGTAAATGCTCACAGCGGGCTGTTCATCAGGGCCAAGACTCTTCCAGATGTGGAACCAGTTACTGAAAAAGGACATCACCAGGACGAGAGAGCATGTAAGACAGACTGTACCTAGACCAAAACAAGAGGGATATTGTTTGATCGATGTTGGCCTAAAGATCAGAGAGGCAACTTTTAAAATTGTAGGCTATATAAAAATAGGCTAGATAAGATAAGATAAATTCACTGTCCTGAAATTTAAATGCTTGATACAAAAATATGTTTTAATGTGATTTAGAATGCATTCTTTCCAATTCAATTATTATTATTATTATTATTATTATTATTATTATTATATTTTTTTTTCCTTAATTCAAAAAGAGCTTCACACGTTTCACAAGTGTCAGTCTATTCATGGTTAACAATAATAGGTAAACACTCACATAGAAAATGATTTAACTTTACTCACGCTACTCTCATTCAGTCTATTATAAAATTTCATACTTCAAAACAAGAAATAAAATGCCCATAAGTTTATTTGACATTTCCAATGCTAACCAACTTGTCTAAAACATGTTTAGAATTTTAAAAAATCATTTGACGCTCATCTCTAGATAATTAGTAAACAAAACTCCACTGGGGAAAAATATAATTATTTCACCCTATTAGCAAAATAATTTTGCTGTATTGCCTTGAAAAATGAGCATTGGGATATGAAACCAAAAATATTTGTGTTATGTTCTTGTATTTCTTACATAGGTTTGCTGCTTTAAAGATAGCTATTAATCAGTTCAAATACTCTCTTGTCACCTTATGCAAGTAATTGCTCACAGAATTTTAATTTCAAATGATTTTGCAGGCCACATTTAAGTCACAATTTAATCAAATTTTACATCCTGTAATATGTGATTTTAATCAATGTCATCCCATTACATCCTTTTTAATAAATGTAAATTCAAGTTTATGCAGTAAAAATGCAAAAAGAAAAGCATTGCTAAAAATGCATCACAAACCTAGGTAGGCCTACATAATGTTAAAAAAATGTTTTGTCTACTTTCTAGATAGAGTACAACAAAGCATATTACTCATGCAACAGAGAACCCAGGTTTAGCAAACAAAACTGCATGAAGTGAGGATGCGGTCAATGCAGTCAGCTGCAGACGGTCAATTACCAAAAGTGGCAGCCATATACAAATACTTTGCTTGTGCGTGCATAAATAACAGTTTATTCCCATGTTGTTGTGTCTTTGGTGTCCTAGTCTAAACCAAGACCAAATACCTAGGTTCTGTTGCCCTTTAGAGGACAGTTTCTGTGATTGAGCACGCTACTTTGACCCTACAATGAAAAGATATACACAGACAGCCATTCTATGATTGCAGGTTCAGGAAGAAACAGGCCACAACATTTTCCAGGTGCAGATCAGTGCTGAACTGTGGACATCATTGTAGGTTAAACAAGGCTGTGTTTATTTTACCAACATCTTTTATCATTCTCGCTCAGTCGCAACCCTTGTCTGGTTCTAAATGTGCTTTTGCAGCTAATGAAAAATACTAGTTTGAAAAATATTATTGGAAAAAACAAAAATTACAAATTCCTTCATCATGTAACAAGCACATATGCTGGCTACCCAGTGTGTCAAAATACACTCTTTTAAGAAGAGGACAAATGTAGAGTCAGTTTTGACCTTAACGAGCACATGGCCCCAGCCTGTTAGATCTAGATGGAGATGAGGTGTACAACAGTGTCCCATTAGCTCTACCTTTTCAATGCTCTCCCTCTCTGGGTGATGCTGGCCATACTCCAAAAGGACTATGTTTTGATCCCAGGGCCTGATAAAGTCTGGCCCGTTGATGTGCCTGATGACATCTGCACTGTCCGTCTGTGCTCCCAGACAAATGCAACCCAGGAAGGTTAGTGCCGGCCCTTCTGCCCCTTATCAATCAATTACATTTGGATCAGATTAATTGTATGGAATTGTTTGCCGCAGATAGGAACCAGGTAGATTCTGGGGGGGGTTGGCAGGATGCCTGTGTGATTGTTGTTAGGTCGTTATTGTGTGTTTACCCTTCCCTTTTTTGCCCTTGCTCGTTTGAAGCTCTGCTTGTAACTGGGGGGTTGGGGAAAGAATTCTATTTGCTTTGTCATAACAAATTGAAGTTTCTTTATTATGTCTGTCAGAGTGATGTAATACCTGTGATGGTTATGTTTTGATATAAAAGTGTCTCCAAAGTAGATTCAAATCACGATTTATAATGGATGTGAGAGAAGTTTTGACAAGGCTAGCTGGTTTGTGTCCACAAAGCAAAAAGATGGCCCACCTTGAATATAGAACTTTCACTTTCACTTGTGGTTGAGCCAGTCGCACACCAGTGAATGCACCCCTCCACCTTTGCTTATGAAAAGCTGGATTAATTATGTAATGTTCAGCTCACTGTGGCTAATAGCTGATAATGATGTGTGAGAGGTGTGTCAGACAGGAGAGCATACTGGACTGCCAAGTGCTGTTGGACCCAGGTCAGGTTGCGTTCATCTTACTAATGAGGTGTCACACGGAGAAGATGGAGCGACCAGAGCGACCAAGCGGTCGTTGCAAACTAATTCACCTCCAGCTTTGGATCGTACAAACAGCTCCTAATGCAGAGAGGAGCTTGCATGGCCTGCCAACTGACCACAACACTCTGAGGGTTAATTTTTCATAGGGATATTTGGCGATGGGGAGACAGCTAGGTCCGGTTTGGGCCCAGCAGCTGAGTCGTTTGTTGTCCAGTTAATGGTGGGCCTGTGGGCTTATTGGTCTACTGAATGCGGCCAGGGATCCAGTCTCCCATTTAGTCTTTATCTCCACTCTGAGATGAGTTAAGGTTAAATCAACGCTTGTCTCCTTTTTCTGAACATCTAAATCTGCAGTGGAGAGAAGTGAAACATGCTCCTCCCTTCATCCACCCCCTCGGGCTAGCCTTGCTTCTCTTAAGTTCTCCGCTGCATTGCCAGTGGGTCAGGTTGATCCCCCCCGTCATTGAAACTCATTCGGGGGGCATTAAAGTGTAAACCAGATGAAAAAACAAAGGGCTTAGGCAAATCAGATGGCTCAAACAACAACAACAAACGCACACTCTGTAATCTGCTTAGGGAAATTAATGAGGGGGAGCCCCTTTGGCCAAGGTGGATAATGATCCTGGACCACGGGGATGAGAGGCTGCAGTGGATCAGGCAGAAGGTGAGAACGGGAAGCGGGGATTAGAGACGGACTCCCACCAGAATCAAACAGGACTCTGCCAAAGGGATCTCTCCCCTCCTATGCCCAAACTTCAAAAACTCCAGCCTAAGCTGGAAGTAGGTGTCTGTAATCCCCTCTGTGGCTGTAGATCTATGCGGCCGACTCAGGCCCAGCTTTCATCCTGCAGCTTGTTCGGCATGCTCTCCCTCCATGTCCTGGGAACGTAAACTTTTGCACTGTGGCCCCCGTGCAGATCGCAGGGATCTGCTGGCTCATTACCTCTTCATTAGCGTGCTGCATCGTTGGCCACCAACAGGATCAGACCATGAGTGGAGTCTAGCTGGACAGACTGCTTGTGGGGGCCAGAGACCTGGAATTGGCAGCCAGATGGGCGGATGCATGCTACTGGAAACACGAGTTAGCATCCTATAGATCTTTTTCGCTGTCGGAAGGTTCCATGTAGTGAACTTTTCTTTGTGTGACACACATTTTACACACAAGGACCCATCTGTCCTTAGCAGTGTTACTTCAATAGATTCCCCAGAACAATACTCTGTGATTGTCATTATACCTGTCCACTGCTTCTGCATGGTTGTCCAATCTGATCATCCAAATGGAATGGAGGGACATTTCTTATATGTGCTATAAATACACTCTTATTTATTAGGTTCTCAGAATTAGTGTCAAAACTGTCACTTACATCCTCTGGGTATGTTTTGAGATACCTTTGAAATGTGACGCCAGATGCCACTCGGAGTTGGATTTATTTGCTTCTGCTTTTCTTTCTTACAATTTATAGAATGCAGGATGATTTAAAGGGAGGTGTGGAATTGAGGAAATAAGCATGCTTTGTGGTGCTTAATGGGGCCCAAAGCTCACTGTTTAAGCCCTCCCCTGCATCCAAAGCAGCCACAGTCAGGAGCCAAGCTCCATGAAGCCAAGTCTTATCAACCACTCTGCCATCCTCTGGTGTGATAGTGGCAATACACACATACACACATGTTACCATCAATCTGCATTCAAAATTATTATGAAGGTATGTAAAGCAATTGGTCAAAGATCATCTAGGGTGGAATCATTCTGCCATAATATATGGATTATGCCAGACATATAGTCTTATCACCAAAAAAATCCAAACAATATATTTACCTTAATATTCTATCAATCTACGACGGTTAAATCAAACACTAAGAATCATTTTTAACTTTTTTTATTCGCAAACTCTTTGACTCTGACTTGACTGAATAGTTAGAGTATAAACATGAAAAATAATGAATAACTTTTCTCTGTTGTCACCTTTCTCTTGCTTTACTGCTGGTGTGATCCTTGCATCTAAATTATGCAGTTCCTTATCTGACAGTCATTTCCAAGGCCATGCATGCAGTGTGGCCCCATGTGGTTATGGCCAGGTGTAAAAGCTTGACCTCTCTGTAGGGCAGCAGAGTGACTTTCATTAGAGCACCCACTGGCTGCTTCCCACTGAGCTCACTCATAGATTAAACACTGAGCCTGCATACAAGATGAGAGGGAGGGTTAACTTAATCCAATAAGAATCATTAAGGGGAGATGTAAACAAGGACATTTATACGTATTTAAAATAACTCAACACAGAAAAAAGTTATTTTTTGGAAAATGCAACCGTCACCTTTGTAGTATGGATGGCTGACAGGCACCACTGTGCAAATGGACTATGTGTCACTGGAGGTTTTTTGACTACGTATACGGGTGGGCACACAACACACATTTGGTATAAGCTAAATACAGGCACACACAAATTTCCCAGCATGCTCACATTTGCCTCCCTCCCAGGTGGTGTCATCACGTTCTCTATCATAAGCGGTCACAGTTGTTTTTGATATTTTCATCCACTAGCCAGAGGATATTTATCTGCGGGAGCATGGTGGCTGGAGAGCCTTTTTCAAATGTTAACATTTGCCGGGCCACAAGATGAGGAGCTTGCTAATTAATGCATCCAACACGGTCCCGCAGTTGTGCTTGAGAAACTCAAACGATTAATGTGTGTCATTATATTGTAATTGCATGGTAATTCTACATCTAAAGCATTCACACAGGCGCACACCTCTTTTCAGCCCTAAAGGTAGATATTACACACTGCTCCTGGAAGCAGATTAAGGTTGGAGATTGTTTCTCCATGGAGAATAAGGATTAACTAGTGTCAAAATATTCCCTTAGCTTCCTCATAACTTCATGTCTTAAATTTGTTTTGGTTTATTGTTTGTTTTAGGATACAATTTCACACGTAAAAATGAAGAGACTATAAAGCTGACGGTCTCATCCAGGAAAAGATAACAAAACAGCCACTTGGTTGCAATTGTAGATGTGTTTTTGTATCAAATTAATGTGGAAAATGCCATCCATGTCCACATCATATCATATTTTATTTTGCCTGGTTAAATTTGCATTGGTTGATTAATTCATTGATTAATGAATTGATTGATTGATTTAAAAACTTGATTGGATTTCCTCTTGTTGATGCAGATGCATGTTATTTCTCCACTCTGGCATATAAGCATACTGTACACATTTACATAACTTTCCAGGAGTGTGGGTTGATACACGTTTGTGTGAGGAGGAGCGGACAGATAGACAGAGTGAGAGAGGAGGAGCATTTGTCTACTTCAGCTTGAATAACTAAACTGCTGTGCAGTGGGCTCATTGGTGGCCCCTACTGAGGCTCTTCATGAAGACATATGGGCCTAAAGAGCACTTGATGTGGCTGCCACCGCCTTGCTTGTCATCCACAGTTTTGCCTGCCCTAATCCCCGCTTTAATTTACTCCACTCCACAAGGCACGCAGTGACTAACTCTGTCCTCGGGGGTGCTTTCACTTATGCCACCAGTGACAAGGAATATGCAAAGGTACAATTTCTCACCAGGAAGGGTGACAGAGAGCAGTTCCGCCAGGGAAAACACCTCCCGTTTCTGAGCATCTTTTAATGTCACTCACAAGAGCACTTTGCAGTTGCAAACTATTCTTCAGAGACCCCTTTATTAACATGTTGATCCAAGGGGTCATTAGGTGAAGTTTGTGTGGTGCGAGGATGCAGCTATTGATTTGCTGAGGGATAGACTTTGCTGAAAAGTTTGTGACAGTGGAGAAAGACTACAGAGACTACTTCTTCAGACACAATCTAAACTGTTTTCAACCCCTTTATCCTTTTCTTCAACCTTATTTTTCCCACTCGTCTAATTTTCCCCTGGAATGCTGGGAGGAGAGGGGCCGTTGACGGGCACAAGTAATTGCTATCAGTCTGTCATTAGGTTCTCTCCCTTGCTCCCTCTCTATTTTTTCTCGGCCTCTCTACGCAGGCCTGTGCTCAGCATTGCTTACAAATAAGACCCTTAGGAGACGAGTGGAATTTGCTCCCCAAAAGCTGTGATGTATTGGATTTTTTACGGTCAGAGCAGCTCCTCCAACTGCCTTTTCATTCGCTGTTGTCCTGAGAACCATTTTCTCTGTGTTTGCTATATTCACTCTCTCTCCCTCGCTGCCTTCTCCTCTCTGCCTTTCAGGGTATCATTTGCAATTTAATGCTTACCTGGGGTGAGCCTTGACAATAGCTTCTACCATGAAATAGGCCAAGCCCTGCCTGCATGCCTAATGAGGTTGATGTTGAGCTATTTAGGTCATTTTCCCTTTACAATATCTACTTAATGCAACTCCATGGGAGTGGATTGTTGGAACGGTTAAAGATTCTATTAAGTCTTTACAAAAGCCATTCCATTCCGCTGTCCACCACAGACTACCAGGGGCACTGCTCTACTTCACTTTTGCTTTGTGTGAGGCTGTCGCAACAAAGCATAGCAAGGAGGTGCAATGTTACCCTGGAGGGTCACCCCACTAATATCTCTCCAATATTTGGCAGTGGAGGTTTTTACAGGTGAAAATGCATTATCCAGTCAATCAGCAGTTCCTTTTGTAACATATGAAATCTGGATTGAGCTGGTAAAATCATATTAATCATCGCACAAAATGATCTGCCAAAACAGACGGCCAACACCAACTATTAATCAGAGCAGAACCCGTGACAGCCTTTGGAATCGGAAGGGAAGGAGTCGGAGGGGGGGGCCTCTTTGAGAGAGTACTTGATATGAAAACTGTGTTGTTGTGCTTTGTACCAGCCTGTGGGAGTTTTTAAACAAGCCCATATGGTGGTAGCCACCAGCTTTGGAGAAGGCGGGTGGGTTGGGGGGTTAGCCAGGGCCAGGATTTCACACAGTCAGTATTGAGAGGGATTGAGGAGGCGAGCTCTTAAGCTGTCTTTTCAGGCACAGCAAAAGCCCTCCATCTGGCCTCCCCTAAAACTCAGGGCGAGTTTACTCAGCTCCCTGTCGGCTGATTGGGCCTCCTGAAGCAGAAGTAACAGCATCAATAGTGTAAACCCTTGCCACTTGAGAGTATTACATTTCTTTTCATGCTTGACTTAATCAAAAGTGGGGAAGTGAAATTTACACCTTTTTTGATGGTCTTTTTTCCCCGCTCACTAAGAGGGGCGATCTTAACCCATTTGATCTTCACAAGCACCCACTAAATGGCCAAATATGCCAAGCAGACGGAAGCAGACGGTTGGCAGTTGCCAGTTTGCGCAGGGTCACTGTTGGAGCACTCCATGTGGTGGGGCAGGCAACCTCACAGAAGGCTCCAGTCTTCACAAAGTCCAGCCAAGCTTCTGTCTGGAGGCCCACTGTCCCCCGCTCACTGTCCGCACCCAGCCAAAAATCAATCCACCCTCATGCTGATTCTCTCTGCTCTGCCTGAGCCAGTGTGAGACTTGTGTCGACTGAGCAGCATCGATTGTACACTGTAACTAGGGCTTTATAACAAAACGGGTAGACAATAAGCACCAGCCAAGTGTCAACGCTATGATGTGTATATTTGATGGCATTAGCATGGCTTTGCATAGTCACTATGTAGTTTGCATGCAACTGCACATCAAATCATGTACACACTGACAGATTGAGCTGTCAGTGAGTAGTTTGAGCTATCTGAAAATTGCAAGGATCATGCTTCTTTTCTCAGTTATTTAAATAAATGGCCATCTGATAGCAGGGATAGGGGTAAGCCAGCAAATGCCATACTGGCTTTGTTCGGTGAATAAATGTTTTGACTATAGTAACCTCACTAATCCAAGCTGTTGACTAGTGCTGGAGCAGGGGGAGCTGACCTGCGGATGTGTGAAGATTCTCCTCAACAGGAAGCTGGAGAGAGCAGTTGCCGAAGAGCTGCTAGCCAGTGACAGTTGCTCCAGGAGCCTGGCTTTAATGAGTGTGTGATGTCTGGAGTCTTTAGCTCATGTCAAGCCCGGGCTAAAGCCAGGATCTGACTGATGGAGCTCTAGGCCTGGGTACTGTGGAGCTGTGTTTGCACCTCTTAATGAAGCTGGGGGCCGACGACACTGCCTGGCCCTCCGCCTGCCCTTCCTCTCTCCCCAGGACCAGCACTTTGCCAGCCAAGACTGCAGCAGAGACCCACTCCATTAGTTCCTGTTTATTTCCCAGGCTTCCAAACCCTACACCCTTAGTCATCGTGTGTAGCAATTTTCCCCCTCCCCTTTTTTAAACTGTTGTTGGTTATTCATTTTGGTCCAATTTTCTCACTCACTGTTGTAGGCAAGACATGAAAAAACTGAGATAATTAAATGCTTGTGCCCTGTGGAAAACAATGTTTCCCCCCTCTTTGTGCTGAATATAAATTACCATTTCAGTGCCTGGGTTGAAAAAATGTGTGTCTGTGTGTGTCTCTCTGAGTGTGTGTGCGTGTGGAAGGAGTCTACTTGGTGTCAGCATGAAAAGAAGGGGCCCCCATCCAGGCAGCCAAAATCCTGCCGAGGAACTTGTCTGGGATCGTGATGTTCCGACAGCACCACTGTGACAAGATACATAGTTTCCATTCAGCGACAAGCTTCTTATTGGTTACTATAGTTTCACTAATGCCCAATTGAAGGCGATGCCTAATCTCAACAGAATGGGTTAAAAGGTGCCGATGTCCAGAGCCACAAAACCACATGTTGAGAGTCAAGGGACCAAGGCCCCACAAAGCACAGCTCCTCCAGCTTTGATGTGGCCCTATCAGGGGCAGGAGATTGAAGAGAGTGGGGGAAGAATACACAGAGGCCCCCGCAGCATACAAACCCCTCGAAGAACTCACACACAATGGCAACTGCTGAAGAGCTGGTCAGGGCCTCACAATAGGTGGGGCCTTTTAGGAAGAGACGCAGCACTACTTCCTCCTCCTCTTCATCTACCTCCATCATCACCACTTCCATCATCATTGCTGTCATTTTTATTGCGACCCTCACCATTCCTCTCATTCGTATAATCATTAACACCATCCTGACGATCATAATTGCCTCACCATATGCTTGGTTATTACAAAACATTATTGCATCATGTGTTTTTCTCTCTCAACCCAGCCTGCTGTATCAGACATCAGTAATGGTCAGAGTAGGGCGTCAGAGATGGAGCAGTGAAAAGAGCAGAATAAACAGGGAGGAGGGAAATGCAGGATGGGGAATGAGGAGCCACTGGTGTGTATGCTGAGGGGTGCTATGTTTAAGGCTCTCACATCTCAAGTACTATGCTGGAGTAGCCTGTGGAGGGCAGGGTGTGTGTATGTGTGTTGGGGGGTTGCTCTCTGTTTCAATAGACTGCCGCTCAATGGCTCTGAGGAGTAATTGAAAAGCTAATATTGTTCAGCATATCCCGGGGATTACGTCTTATTGTGGTAATAAGTATGCAATACTGCAATGTTTATTTTTGGTCAGGCTTTGTTGCAGCCACTAATTGGTGGTGAGTGTGAAAATGTGGAGTGTGCATTACCATGACTGAGTCAGGATCGCAAAAACAGTCCCACAGTAACAACTTGCATTGTGTTATCTTTGGAAAGTATCTTGGCTAAAAATCAGACCAGCAGTCAAAGACATGATACATGGGCATCGTTTTACAACTGTGTTGAAAATGAGTTTATTTATAATATTTGAAATCTGTGCTTATGTTAGTGATGCTGTAAAATAAGCAAGGTTGACTGGCAAAGCATCTGTTTATGATGTTTATCTCACAAACACAGAGCCAGCTGTTTGCGAGCCCATTCATTTATTAGACAGACATTAACATTAGTGTAAAAAAAAATCTCACTCAGCATTGCTCTATTGTCGACCATTGCCACATCTCCCCTCGTTGTGCGGTTTATGGCAGATTTTAAATCAATTAAGTATGTAATTTGTAACAACTGCTGAGACTGGTTCAGGCCTAAACAATGGCAATGGGATAACTGCCCTTTAGTGAAGCATCAATGGGCTTACAATGTGCTGAATTAGCTGGCATATTAATGACCAGCCGCAATACCCCTCCATTCTCCTCACCCAAATCTGCTTATGCAAATGGCCCATGAATCCAGTTCAAAGGAGTCTCTTTTAAGTGAGGCCTACACCCATCCACACTGGGGGCTGTGAGAGAAAGTGACATGAGAAAAGTTAGGGACACTTGTCTTTTTTTTCTCACAGAACATGATCCAGTTAGCATGCACCTCTGCTGGTTACTAGCATGGTAGGGGTTGTTGAGTCCATAGGATTGCTCCACGCAGAGGGGGCAGGGAGCGGGTTAATCCAGCCAATTGTGACTGTGTGTTTAAAATGTGGTGTTCAGCAGGGGGGAAAGCAGGACCCATCCAAGTTCATGCCCCTGTGTGAAAGAGAGGAGAAAGGCTGTGGGGTTCGAAGTTGAAGGAATAGAATAATCCCCTTCACATTTGTTAAAGGGCCACTGGTCTTTTGTGTTGGCCAAGACAAATTTAAAAGGCGATGTCATAATGGTTCAATTGGAATGATATCTTTGAACACAATAGATGTGGCTTCTTTCCACGAACAACTTAAAGCCCAATTGTTCCTATTATTGGGTAAGATGTTTGGATACATGCGTACACTCTGAATGAGAATAAGTTGTTGTAATACAACCTGTTATAAAATATTGAGCATGATTACACATGTTGTGGTCTCATGAATGATACAGACACAGTGAGAAGGGACGTGGGGGGTGGGGTTGATATCTCTTGGTGGTGAATGTGATTTCTTTCTCGATACCACAAACACATGCCAACATGGAATGAATGAATTGTTTAGGGACAAGGAATATTAAATTATTAGTATTATTGTTATTTTTATTATTGTTGTTGTTGTTGTTGTTTTTTGGAAGGCCCTGAAAATGAAACATCATTAAAACAATTTTTCCCTGCTTGACCTCTTTCAGGTGATAGATCTTTGAACGTGTTTGTTTTCTTTTGTTTGGAGCTTTGATTGACTGTGTTCTTGCCATTGGTATTGATATATACATTTCATATAAGAGTGGAAATTCTTGCTGGAGTTAAAAGCCCTCTTGTTCTCACATTTTCATTTGGGGTGAAAGTACAAGCCCCATAGCAAGCACTTTAATATCCCGAATAAATAAAACATTTATCACCACGAGCAGCCCTCCTGTTGGAACAGCCTTTCTTTACCATGTCTGACATCATGTGTTTGCCCGCATTTCCCAACAACTGTTGCCTGTGTATCTAGAGGCTTAATGCTAAGTTTATCCATGAAGTGCACATTCAACACTGTTAACTCTCACAGGGAGTTGCCAATTAAACACAAAGCCTTAATTTATAAATCTAACTCTCTAAGTACATATAATACCCAATTGAGTGGTATTATTTATTATTGCATGATTCTTCAGGCGCTTGCTGGGAACTGTCCAAGTTCTTGGAGGCTGTATGCCAGTGACAGAAGATCCTCATGCTCAACGCTGGACAGGGAGGTCATTTCACCAAGAAAACCGCAAAAGAAAACCAAGGCTAAATAGTCTTTGCAGATCTTTATTTCAAACGAGTTGCAGGGTTGGGGTCCATACTACATTACAAGTAACAACATTCATAAATGTTTAAAATATCTAATTAATGACTTTAAAAAAAAGCAAAAACATGATATGTTTTCATTTAGTCATTCATTATATTGATATTTTGTCCATGGCTGCTCAGCAACATTCTGAAATAAATAACTACTAAAAATAGGAAGAGTAATAGGTCTTAAGGGTGTGCTTCAGACAGTATAACAAAAGTGAAAGCAAAACAACTCCCCTCTAACTTCTGACCCACACCTCCTCCTCCCCATCCATCTTGGCACTGGGGGTGTTGGATGCTGGCCTCTCAGTGAATTTTCCCTCCTTAAAGAAGCTCATAATGGCTGTGTGAAGTCCCTAAGAGGGAGGGTTCCACTAGGTGACAGATTCTTCCTGTCCGTGAAATTCCCCCTGCGATAATTTGTCTTTGTGCTGATGGGCCCGTAGCTCCACGCGACATGGGTTATGGCAGCGAGGGCGGGACCGTCCTCATCACCTGCCATCTCCGTGGCCCTCTTGACACCCCACACACATAACCCCCCACCCACACCCACACACTCTCCATTCTCCTGTCCTCCCTATCCCAAACCCCCCACTTTCATCTCTCCAGCAGGAGCTGTCTCCGTACTGGCAGAGCAACCAAATAATGGAGCTTGTCACAGGCCTTGTTCTTTGTGTTTTTCAGGGCCCAAGAAAAATGCAAACACTCTATTGTAGTCATTAGTTTTCCCATCCTTTCTGCTGGGGCTTGTGGGTGGGGGCTTTGACCTGGTTCAAAAGGGACTCGGGGAGGAATTGGGCTTTTTAGAGAAAGTGAATTCTTGATGTCACATGCTTGGTGTGTGTGCATTATGCATTGTGAGTGTGCTTGCTTGTGCATGTGGCTAAACTGACTATGTTCTTTAGTGCATGTTTTTATGTTAGGTATACACTACCAAAATAATTATAATAATTATAATATTTTTTTTGTTTTGTGTGTGCATGTTTGCTCTCTCTTGGTGCTTATCAACCACACTCCTGGGCGATATGGAGAAAATCAAATATCACAATATTTTGGACCAAATATCTCAATATCAATAACACAACGATATTGTAGTGTTGACCATTGATGCTTTCACAAAATATTTACACAATGAGTTTTTTGATTAATAAAAATCAGTAATGTGGATATAATGACTAAGTGGGTAAGAGAAAATAATAGAACAGTTACAACAGTCAGAAAATGACATCACTTTACTGTAATGCATCCTTTAAAACCAGGAAAAGACACCACTTATGTCATAAGTGGTACGATATTACGATATCCAAAATCTAAGACGATATCTAGTCTCATATCACAATATCGATATATTATCTATATATGTATATCTCAATGTACACGCTTAATTATTTGTAGGATCATAAGTTCATGAAACTGAATCTTGGTCGGGCAGATTCCTGTGACAGGGAGCAACAATACCAAGTGTTTCAGGGGTGCCCAGCAAAGGTGTGGGTCAGGTGGGTGATGTTTGAACCAAGCTACAGGGGTCCTCGAGGAATTTAGGAGCTGATGATAGTTAGAGACTCTCTGCTATGGTCATTATGCAGCTTTATAAAGCTAAAACAAAACTGACACTGATAAAAAAAATGTATTGTACCACTGCATTTAGTTTTAAGGTACAAAAGTTGTATCCATCCATTTATAAAGACTTTTCTTTCTTTTTTCTGGAGATTTTGCTAATATTTGCACAGAGCAATTGTTTGTAAACCCGCCTTTACATCATGAATTGTTCTCATTGTTTTGGCTCGGATCAAAGATTTTACCGACAAGTATATTTGAATTTTAACCTCTGTATTCAAATCCATCGTCCCACTTAGTCCATTCAGTGTCTAGTGTAACACGAAAGCCTTGAAAAGGCTTAACAGGTAGAAACCGTGCCTGTTATTCTCTGCCAGTGCTGTTATGATATTGTGTGGATGCTTGTAGAAACAAACCATCTGGGCCTGATTGAGAAGCTCATCAATAGGCAAGGCTAGACAAAGAGGAAGCCCATGCTTGCTGCCTTTGTACTCACTTTAAATTCAGCTCTTATCTGGAATGTACCAGCTGTCCACTGTACACAAAAAACTGCTGCCTTTCCCAAACCTGATCCTGGCATTTGCGCTGAGTGAAGAGAGACTGGGGAAGTGCAGGCCCCAGGCCCCTGGGGTACAACTGGGGGGCCCCTGGGAAGAAACTGATGGACAGGAGTGGATGGGAGTATAGCAACAGGCTGGCATTCATACTGGGCCCTGTATGGGTCTGAAAAGAGGCTATGCATGTGATTCAGCGTGTGTGTGCGGGTTTTCGCATATGCAGGTGTGTGTGTGTGTGTGTGTGTGTGTGTGCATGTGTGCATGCAGGCATGCGTGCATGCACCAGCTTGTAAATGTGTGTCGGATTTCTGAGTGAGGTTTCCAGACATTTAAGGAAGTACTTTTAAAGAAGCATGTGTAAATATAGCCATGAAAAAACAGTGTCATATTTACACAACACAACACATGTACACACACATCTACACTGCTCACCAATCAGGCTCTTAGACCAAAGCTAGAGCCCTTTACCGCCTCATAACCCAAAGAGCATGATAGATGATGGCAGGCACTTTGAAGTAAAGCTTATCTAAATACAGTATAAAGAACTGCCCTTAAACATTCAAGCTTCCCATTCAACAACAGAGTCAATAACACATACCTGAGCTTCCATGTAGCATTAATTCTTGTCAATATGAGCTCCAGAAAGACGCCCATCACTATTTGCTGCACTATAATTCTCAACATGTTTAAACTCATATAATATGAAAGAGCATTTGTGTGTATATGTGTCAATGTGTTGCCTGTATTTGTTGCTCATTTTCCAGGAAGCCCAACCACTCTGGTACATAGTGTGATGTTCTCATTTGGTGTTTGCAATGACCAGACATTGGTTGAATTATTATTATACTTTACTGTGATGAAATATTCAGGCAGGTCTCATACATACAGCAGTTGACTACCGATAACTGACTGACTACTTCGTGGGCTAATTGCCAACGTTATATATACCATGTATGACGCAGTCATACATGGTATGGTATATGGTTGGTATATACATGGTGTCCTCATCCTCCTCATCAGGATCTGTGAGCGCATCCTCTTTCTTGGAAATGATCTTAAAGAAGGAAGAATTCCTTGTTATGGAATGTCCATCTTTAGTTGCTGTGATCATGGAGCCTTTGACCTCTGACTCAGCGTATGGCTTGCTGTTGAATGTGGTAGTGAGTTTGTTGTGCTTGTGTTGTTGGTAAAGTACTTTGTCACCAGGGGTGAGCGTGCCTGCCCGCCGGCGCGCATCTGAGTTGGACTTCATCTTTGCAGCATGTTGTGTGTCACCTGTGATTTTATACCATGTGTTATCGCTGACGTGGTTACTAACCTTTTGCAGGATTGGGTCTTTTAGGGTTTCATATTTTATCTCGGTGAGAGTCATGGCTTTGGGTGTGGCATACTCAGCCACAAAGTTGACATACTCTTCTGCTACTTTCATCGCTCTTGTGCTTTCACTTGTCTGCATCAGGATGGAGTGACAGAAGATGTTGTCAGCAGGGTTGTCTGTGCCTTTCCTGAATTCTACCTTGAAGATGTAGGGCTGTAGTCTCAGTCTCCACCTCTTGATCCTTGCAGGTGGTTTTGAACGTGGTTTGTTCCATATGACCTCTAGGGCTTTGTGGTCAGTGACAAGGATGACACTCTCTCTCTCTCTTTCAGTTTGTGAGTAGTGTATTTCTACGTCGCTGAGAATATGGCTGGCGTATGCTATGGTGTGCCTCTCTCCTTTTCCATCCTTTTGGTAGAGAATGGCACCTAGGCTGACTGGACTAGCATCTACCACAACCTCTTTGGCCGGATCAAAGTAGGACATTACCGTGTTGTTGGTCAGGCTGTCTTTGATCGTCTGTAGCGCTCTTGCATGCTCATGGTTCCAGTGCCACGGTGTGTCTTTTCTGGTCAGCTCACGTAGTGGGGCAGAGATGGAAGCAAAGTCTTTGACAAAACGAGCCCAGTAGTTCGCCATGCCAAGCAGACTCCTGACTTCAGTTGGGTCTTGTGGATCACTAGCCGGGTGAATGGCAATAATATTTTTGGCGTCACTTCTTTGATGCTTTGCAGAATCTGGCAGATTGCATTTTGGAACACCTCCGCCGCTGAAGATATCCCAAAACGCAGGCACTTGTAGCATCTCAAGCCAAGGTGTGTGGTTAATGTTGTGATGTACCTGCTGTCTGGGTGGAGTTCTTGCTGATGGTAACTGGCAGTCAGGTCGATCTTAAAGAAGACTGTAGCTCCATTCAACTCGTTGATTATGTCATTCATGGTGGGAGTGATGTTGCGTTCACGTTGAATGGCAGTGTTGGCCTGTCTCACGTCGACACAGACTCTAACCTTGTCCGGATCCTTCGGCTTGGGTGGCGTCACTATGGGGGAGACCCACGGCGTAGGGCCTGTGACTGTCTCGATGATGTCATCTATCTCAAGCCGTTTCAGCTCATCTTCGACCTTCTGTCGGATGTGAAAAGGCACTCGCCTATGTGACTGACAGGTGCGCTTGATGGCAGTGTTAATGTGAAGCTTTACTTGAGAGTCTTTTAGCTTGCCAATGCCTTCAAACAGCTGTTTGGCTGGTTGGAGCAGATACAGTGTTGATGATCTTGATGAGGCCTAACTCTTTAGCTGTGTCGTAGCCTAGCAGAGAGCAGCTATCACCCTTCATTACATATAATTCAGCCATGGTTTTTCTATTGTCTGTCTCTTTGCTGCATGTGAATGTACCAGTTGTGGGCAGTGCTTTAGTGCTGCCATATGGACATATCTTTATATCAGCTGGGCTAAGCTGAGGGCATGGTCTCAGTGTGCTGAGGACTGATTCATTAATAATATTCACTGCAGCCCCGGAATCAATCATCGCTGCAATCTTCACGCCATTGATCCTAATGTGTGTGCGTGGTTGAATAGTATTCGTGTTGGTACTGGCAGCAAATACATAAGCCTCATCACTACTGGACGAGTCTTGTGTGGTACTATGTTTTGCACTGGTGATGTTATATACTTTCTTATGCATTCTGTGTGTCTTATTGTTGTTGTCTCTGTGTTTTGGTGTCATAGTCCTTTCCAGGCATTCTTTACTTTGACCTGCACTGCTTGGCGAAGTGGTTTAGCTTCCTGCATGCTTTAGTCTTTTCCTTTTGCTGGGCAGTCCCCGTCGAGTGGATATTTTCCTCCGCAATTCCTGCACTGGACGTTGGGCTTGGCTCTCCCGGTGTGTCGGCTGGTAGCTGTTCGCCCGGTCTGATGCAGTGCATTCCCTGACGCAGCTACACTCTACTCCATGCCGTCTGCTTGTTGCTCGGACAGTTCCAACGTTCTCCTGTATTCGAGAAGGTCCTCCAGGCTGTTGTCAGGCTCTCTGAGCGCTCTTCTGCACAGCCTAGTTGAACAGTAGCTTTGGATCAACTGTCCTTTAATTTCATGGCTGACGTATGTAAATTCACAGTTCTTTGCTAGCATGCATAGTCTGGTACAGTATATGTCTAGATTTTCGCCTGGCTGTTTCACTACTTTTCGGAACATATATACTTGATACTGGACGTTCTTTTTAGGTGCAAATACGTGCCTAGCTTCTGCTTAACATCTGGAAATTTATCTTGCTCTGCTGCTAACGTATTATAGATACCAGGCACACACTCTCCTGCCAAGTGCAGTGGCAATGCTTTTAGCCAAGCATTTCCAATAATATTTACTGCTGTAATATAGTTCTCAAACCGTTGTATCCATTTTATCCAGCATGGTCCCACTGAGCTCGGATCCGTTTTGGTATCAAAAGTTGGCAGAGCAACAGTATTCCCAAGTGACATTTATTCCTTGTCCGTCTGTTTTAGCAACTTGTCAACCTCCTCAGGTTAGCGTTTGAACTAGCCACTTGTGGTCTTTGGTGAGCAAAGTCTCTGGTTTGTTTTTATCCTCGTCGCCAATGTGATGTTCTCATTTGTTTTTTGCAATGACTAGACGTTGGTTGAATTATTAGTATACTTTACTGTGATAACATATTCAGGCAGGTCTCATACATGCAGCCGTTGACTACCGATAACTGACTGACTACTTTGCGGGCTTAGTGCCAATGTTATACATTATATACCATGTATGACACAATCTTACCACAGTCCTGGCTCTATAGATGTTCACAGTTCATTTGATGTTGTTATCTTGCATTAGCCACAGTATTCCTCCTTGTCTATAGCTAGTGCTCTGCAGAGCCCTCAGGTTATAGGCCCTCGTTTCACCCATCTTACTAAATGACTTAACCAAACTAATGAATTACCCAATTAATCAGAGCAGGACCCTCTCTCTGCCCTTAAGTGCTCGTTTATAGAAGGAGACCGCCCCTTTGACCTCTATCTCTCTAGGGCTGTTTCAACCATCTTCACTGCGTAACATTAAATAAATATCATTTCAAGGCCATATTAATTCCTCACATACCCATCCTTAAGTAATTAGTCACACTTGCTGTATGTATTCTAGGTTGTCAATACATGCGTGTCTCAGCTGCACATCAGCTGCGTGTGTGCATATGTGTGTGTGTGTGTGTATGTGCCAGCACAAAGTACTTAAGGCCCATGCTGGTGTGCTTCTGTATGTGTGTTTAATCCATTTAAACCAAGTCCAATTCAGCCACTTCCTTTCTCCGTCAACCTTATCTGTAGCTGCTGGGGACAAAAATCATTTGCGGTAGAGTAAAATGACTGAAAATAATGGGGAAATATCAAGTGCATCTTTTTGCTCCCCCATTTATTCCACCCGCTCTGAGTGAGCTTTATCGGGCCGAACACATCGCAACATACC
The DNA here is from genome assembly GCA_026937815.1 of Etheostoma perlongum. NCBI lineage: Eukaryota > Metazoa > Chordata > Actinopteri > Perciformes > Percidae > Etheostoma > Etheostoma perlongum. The sequence goes on along the minus strand of CM049371.1, from coordinate 4,921,296 downwards.
CCTCCTTTTTTTATTTTACTTAGATTTTATTTTGCCCACTCAAACTTTTCATTTTCTGACAGATTGAGGCACCCTATTTAACAGTTTTATTCATCTGTGCCTGCAGGCAGGGACTGACGTTACAGTCAATAAAAATGGGAGAGCTTTGCAGGCACCTCTTCTTCCCCCTTCCCTTTGTGTGCAAAGTGGCAGCCGTGAATTTAATCGAGGGAGAATGTTGTGATTACTTAATGGTTTCCCAGGCAGCCATGGACTGGAGAATTAAATTCCGCATCTGCTTTCCAAGGCGTTAATCTCCTCTCCTCACATTCCGCCTGTTATGATGTGCACACAAGAGATAATGTTTAAACCGACTAAAGCAGGGTAAACCAGCGCAGGCTGTTATTGGCTTTATAATTACATAATTAACTTTTTGTTTCTAATCGTTACGGAGGTAATGGCTCTGCTAAAACGGGGGGCATCTGCCGAGCCGAAAAAACAAATCAAAAATCAATAATCCATAGAATGTCATTACAGTAAGTGCTTAGTCTTGAATCACAAGAGAGACTGAGAGGAAGAGAGAGAGAGAGAGAGAGACAGAGAGAGACAGAATGATGGTGCAAAATAAGGGAGAGCAGGTTTGTCTCCTCTCTCTCTGTCTCTCCCTTTTCTTTTCCTTACCTCCTTTTCCTGTGCAGTAAATGAATCTCATTTGGAGATGAGAGTGTTATCTGTGGGAGAGGAGGCCCAGCAGCTGTGGGGAGCAGCAGGGTATCAGGCTCTGCCAGGTGCATGGCAGGAGAGAGAGAGGGCCAAGCGCCACCGTAAATTACACCTGGCCTCCCAGCACCGCTATTGTAGGGCGATTGACCCGCTCCAAATGAATTCCATTTTCTGCAGGTCCCTCCTTATTTCTAATTTACATTGTGATCATATATGTCTGAAAAATGATATCATAAAAAAGATGAATGTACTAATTACCTCTCCTCTTATCTCTCCCTCGCCCGGTGCTCACCCCTTTGGACTTCCTCCTCGCAGCATGTAAGTATGTCACTTATTTCATTGTGACAGGTGTAATGTATTCACAAAAGTGCGCCATAAATACAGGCGTTCAGGTTGGCCACCTTGCACTCACATCAGGTGCCTCACAATGCCATGCCTGCTCAAATGAATGGCGAATTGACAAACATTTCTAGAGCCAAATTACCCCCGGTGTCACTGTGAAATTAGGTTCTTGACCCTGCCTCTGATGCATGCTTATATTTCTACATATTTCCCCCATCGATTTTCATGCATGGCGTCTGGCCATTGCGGCATGAGACGAGGCTCCCTATGAGTAAGGGGTTAGGGGTATTTTAATACACCTGTGAAATGAGTCTCTACTCGTCATGAATATGCTAAAGTAGAGCTGTCACAGCAGTCAGAGTGATATCCCCTCACCTCTGCCAGATGAGCTGAGAGGGGGGATAACTGACTTCTACTCTGAGGGATAGAGGGACTGAGCTTATGCTGCCTGCCAGTGTCATTTTAACAAATAGGCTCATTAACAGTTCAGAGGCCAAGGACAACAGCAAGGTTATGCAACTTTACAGACATATATTGGAGAATATGAGAGAAATGTTGAGTTGGCTGATAGATGCTGATTGTGTGTGTTCCCGTTATATTACTACACAGCCTTGCCTGAATGTTTTCTATGTCCAAACATCACCTTGGGATGAACTTGTACTCTGCTTGTCAACATCTGTTTGCTTAAGATTTCACCTTAGAAATGACTTTGACTTTGTGTCTCTGTCTGGCATTTCCTCTCTGCATCTGCTAGCCTCTTCATGCACACATGCTCTATCATTTGACTCTGTATTCCATGACACTATGCTTTGGCACTTGACCTCCTGACCTCATTCCCTGACTGCTATAACCACCCCTCGGAGCCCAGCATGGACAGAAATATAATGGTAATTTGCTGAGGTCACTGTTGCTAACCTACTGTATATTACAACAAACCTCCCAAGAACATATGAAACAACGTTTAGCAGGGTCATGTACTTTTTTTTGTTGTATTTTTTTTTATGTTTTTAACATTAAGTTTTTTCAACGTTATTTCCTATATATTCTACTACCTGTATTGAAGATTAGTCTTTAAATTAAGAACTGTACACGCACAGTGTGGCTTCCCTATAAGATCTTGTCAGTACCTCAAACTATTATCAGTATAGTCAGTATTTTCACAATAAATCATTGTGATTTCAATGCACCTTGTGACTGAAGTGGTTCTACCAACCGAGAAACTCTGCGACTAAGTCTCATTTTCACCTCTGGAACTTTTGAAGGAGAGTACAGCCTGGCGTGACAAACAAGCCTTAGAAATGCCTCATTTTGTGTGTAGCCATTACCCTTTGGTGTCACATTTGGCATTTGTTTTAAGTCAAGTCTTTTCAGGCACAAAGGCACTATCTCTAGCTGTAAAAGCCTGTGTGAAACGCTTTGCTTAACCTGCTGACACAAAGGAACCACTTAAGCGGTTTTCCCCTTCATCCTCTACAAGCGCAATGACTCACTTTCCATTTGAAATCAATAATGGGGTATGCCGATGACCGAAGGTAACCGCAGTATAAGGACATACATACAAAAATGATTTGAACACCGAGAGGCCACTGGGTGCATTCAGCATATGCAAGCTGAAAAACATACATATGTGCGTGCTGCATAGGTATGTACATTTGGGAGTGCATGTGACCATGTACTGTATTTCCAGCAATTGTAAACTTGGCTCAAAGGGCTCATCTCCTATTAACTTCATTCCCGGAAGAGCTTTGCGGATCTGTTGATAGAGCACCAGAGGCTGGTGGTGGAAAAGGAGCAGACCCAGTGAGAAAAGCTGCCCTGCGGGGCTGGGGGTCGGTGCTGGGTACACCTTCAGCCCCTTGAGCCTGCATGGATGACTGGAGGGTGTGAGGCCACCTGGCCAAAGATGGACGCGTCAGTGATTAATTCACCTTGTTTAGGGTGCTGTCATCGGTATGAGATGGACGAGGGCTCAGGATGATGGATGAGGACCGGAGCAAGGGCTGATAAGACATGGCCCATGAATCTGTTCTACATCATCGGCTCCTTTGATCACTGACAGAAGTTCAGAGATGGGTCTGTGCATCTGTCCAAACAAACAAAAGCCTCTTCCCTACCAGAACCCTCCTTTGCTCTGCAAACACTGCGACCATCCACCATCCCCCAGCTCCAATACCCTGCCTCTCAGGTAAGCTCTCACTTGTAAACAAACGGCGGAGAGACAAAAATGGAATGACAGAGAGGGCATGCATCTGAGAGCCAGATGGAGTGATGAAGGAAGAAAGAGAGCTGGACATGGATTGGAAAAGAAAGCAAGACAGAAAGAGTGAGAGAGAGCAAAGTATCCATAAGGGTAGCTTGGAGCCTGTGAACCATGGCAGCATGGTTTAAAGCCCCGCAAAAGGAGCCCTCCTCTGCAATGACAGATTCGGCAGATAATAGATGATCCATGAAAGCCGATCGGTGTGCTGACAGCAGGAGAGAGGCCTTGGCCTCGGCCGGCAGGGTGCATTACTGTGGGCAAACGCAGCTGTCAGGGCCACACGGGCCCTCAGATTTCTGCCATGCCACCACACTGACGTCACGCAGCGAAAGCCAGGGTCTGTCCACCCCCTACTTGATTCCCTCTAGTCACCGAACACTGCATTCCAGCACTGAAACATTCCCAGGCCAGTCTATTGCACAACTTCATTTTGGGGTGTTCAGCTGACCGGTGTTGAAATTAACCTATCTCAACAATACTCTGACATAGTGACAATGTGTAAAGGAATGCAGGGGCGCACTGAGTGAAGGATTTCTGACAGGTAAGCCATAAAAGATTAGACCTGGATTTATTTCTGAGAATCGCATTGAGCCGCAGTTACGAGGTCTCTTCTACTCTTCTAACACTGTTAGACTAAGGAGCTTTAGCGGTAGTCTCGAGATAGACAGACAGAAATATGGACAGCATGGAGAATGAGATCCACTGTGTAAAACAGGAGACTTTCATGTACTTTCCCTGCTGAACACGCGTCCGCACGGCGCTTATTCCACCAGCCTCCAAAGAAAATTACCCCATCTACCAAGGGAGCTAAGAAAAAAGGAGTACAGGCGATTCCCTCAAGGAAATGAAAGGCAGTAATAAGCTTTTTAATTTATACTTGAAATTATTTTATGCTCAATAGATACACTCTGGGTCCTTATTGCTATTTAAATGATTATTCTTGCCAAATTATTTTAATCCATTTTCAGAGGGAAAATTTCTACATCCTCATTTAAACAGCTAAATGGGGGCATCTTTTAACTTCATGCAGTCGACATAGTAAATTAGAGAACTAAAAGGCCTCCTTTTATTTTGGCATTCATTTCAAAGTATTAGCTCAGTAATGGATATCCTCACATACTAATGCTGAATTATTTTACATACAAATGCTGATTTAAATGCACATGTCTTATGGTTCATTGGCTTACAATTAAAATTAGTTTGTTTGAGTCTGTCCTTTCATGAGGAGCATTATAAACAACCTTGCAGTTAGCAAAAGTGATGTTATGAATGGTATTGGCCTGCTCGCTGAGTGTCAGACTCACTTTAATTAACATGTATGCAGTAAACACACAGGGCTTTGATTTGCTGCCACTAGTTTAAGGACATGTTTTAACAAAGTATAGTGGGAGCAGTGACATTTTGCAAGGACACCACAACCGTATAAACAGTACATAGTGCAAGACATGCTATAAAGGCAGTCAACGATGTGTATTCTCATGTAACCATTCAAAGCTCGATATCTGTATGAGATAAGAGTTGGGGATATGTACTTCACAGCTCCAACCTTGGTCTGAGAGCTGATCGCTTTGGTATTTTTCTCTCTTTGATCTACTATCTCTCAGAGTCCCACCTCAGTCTGTGTTTAAATCCTCTCTTTCTGTCTTCGTCTTCTTCTCACTCACTTCTCTTCATTCTCTTGCTCACCTTTCTACTCACATTAAAAAGCTGAGGTGAATACATGAAAAGATTGGTGACCTTTTAATGAAAATGTCAGTATTCCTGTAGTGGGGGGAGAGGCAAGCTCAGTGTTTCAGAGACCAAGCACAGTCTCCATGACACTTGAGCTTTCACAAACTCAACTACATGTTCCATGACAGCTCCTAAATGTCTCTTTTTCTTTGCCAATACATCTCCCAAGTTTTTTCTCTGACATCATGGCAAAGCCTCCTTTGGCTACTTCCCCTCTTTTTTATGCTGATTTTTTTGTACTATGTCTAAAAATTGATTTTTAGTAGTGGGAGCAATATGCATTCCAATCTTGTTCTATATATCTTATTCCTATTCATTCAAGTACTGCTAACTTAAATAAAAGAAGGGCCAATAGGGCACAGCATCCACATTTTAAATCTCATCCAGATGTTTTCTATTAAAGTCAGGACAATTACAGAGAAAGAGACTGTATAAATAATTCCTTGGTGATTTCTGCAGCTATGTTTCAACCACAACTGGGCCTGATGCTTGAAAAAAAAAACACTCAGGCTAATGTCTCTTTGATGTCTTCCTTTCAAGTACTCTAGTTTTGTCTCTTTCTCTTACCTTTGTATTTAGGATTCTAAGTCCACCTTAAGAAATTGAAATGTAGATCTTCCTGAGTGGCTCCTCTGTAGCAGGTGCCAAACAGAGCAATCATGATCATTTGTCGACTGTACATCTGGCTTTTGTCACGTTTTGTCTTCCGTCTCTATTTTTAGTGTGGCAAAAAGACGTCAGGCGAAGGTGTACTTTAAGTAAGTGACAACCTGACGCCCAGCTTTATTTGATGCTTGCCAGATCAAAGCCTCACTGCAGGGCACGCTAATTTGAAGTCCACCGCAGTGATGATCGCTGTGCATGATTACCCCACAATGGCACTCCTATTAATCACATCACTCTGATTATTCTAATTTGATTTGACTCAATGATGCCTCCCCCCAGTCCTACCTCTCCCTTTCTCGGTCTCTCTCTCGCTCTCACATCACCGTCATCACAACGTCTCCCAATAAAACTGTCAAGTGGGGCGACTGCTCTCCACAGTAAGTGGATGACATTTAAAAGGCTACAACATGACTGACAGTGTACTCACAGAGGGAGGGAGTGAGAGTGCAGAAGGGGGAGGAAGACAAGGAGGGAGAGAGACAGGGAAGATGAGGGAAGGAGGGGATGCCCATGTTAATACTTACAAATGACTAATGTCTCCCCCAGCAGGTGCCACGGCCAGACAAACTGGATAAATATTGAGATTCCTCCGAGCACAGCAGCATGCAAAATGAAACCCAACTGTTCCTGATGCAGCTCTGTGGAAGTGACTGGCCCCGTCGGATAGCTTAGCGCTGTCTCTCCCCATCACTCTGCCTGCCTAATTGTTTTGTGTGTTTGATAAACGTTTCCAGCCAATCCAAACTCGGGCTCCATCTACTGCATGAATAGTGTCTGGATTATGCTGTCAGCACTTCTTAATATGCACAGTATGGACATAAAACATGGACTGCATTTCATGTGAAATAAGAGTAAATTCTACTACAACAGGACTAGGGTGTTCTATGAATATGTTATATTGTTATATATTATCTTTTACTCCATATTGGCCCTGCATTGCATAGTAAAACTTAAATTGCAAAAGTGTGTATCAACCAAGCCTTCTTTAAAAGGTGAAAGCATATATATTTCCAAAATGTCAGCTCTCCAGGAATCAAAAGATATCTTTGTTTTTGCAATTGACAACTGACAGCATGTCAGCACTACCTTTCATCATTCTTTGACTGTTTTAGGAGTAATAAAACTACATTTTGAGACAGCAAGCTGCAAGTAGTTAACTAGATAATTCTGCCTTTGAAATTACACTGATTATACAAATACAAATCAGTGTTTCTTTAAATGCTATGTATAGATGTTTGATATTAATTTTGACAGCAAAATATTAGGGTTGGGGGAAAAAATCGATATAGCACAGTATCGCAATATTTTCCATGGCAATACTATAACAACACACAGATGCAGATATCGATCTATTATTATATAAGTGTTGGTCTGTCTGCTTGGCAATCCCATTTTGCAGCAACAATGTTGAAGTGAGATGAACAAACAGAGAAATATATATTTTTAGATCAAACAGATGTTGACAAAATTTCCTTTTGGGGACATATTTTGAAATTGGGGGAACAAAACCTGGAAAAAGGTAATAAATTGTGATATATAGCAGAATATTGCAATATGTTTAAAATCGCGATAATTTTGTACTGTGACATAAGTATCGTGATGATATTGTATTGTGAGACTTCTCTTGATTCCCACCCCTGCAAAGTCTAATAGCTGATGCAGTGTCCCTGGGTATGATTTCCTCTTTTCTGTGTAAGCAATTAGTTTTTGAGAGCATTGGGGAATGCCATTTCATTATTATTGTCATTAAAACCAGCAAGTCATCCTCATGAGTGAACAATAGTTTAAAAAGCCAGGGAATCATAGTACGGGAAAATGTATTAATTTCACCCCAGTCTCATGGCAGTTCGTGAAACGGTGATTTTATTTAATCAATTGATTAATCCGTGTACAGTGACACGATTTTGTTTGTTTTTTGGTGGTGGTACGAATGTTAAACTAATGTATTTTAATAGGAAGCATCTTTCGCAATAACAGAAGGATTACTGTAGCGAGTAGTGTAGAGGTTTTTCACGATGCGTCATCAGACCGGAAGTTGCCATATTGGAGATACTCCGCATCACAACAAAGCACAGGCACTGAAGTAGATTGAAAAGTTATTCAAACCAGGGAGAAAATATCAGAAGTTATCAGAGGAAAGGAGGTGCTTGTGGTTGGCAAAGATCAAACTCCCTCAGGAAGTGTAGATAGCATACTGGGGCTCTTTGAAATGAAAAAAAAAAAAAAAAAAAAAACGATTGAGTCACTTGGCTAGACCTTGAATATCGCAATGATATCATACAGTTAACGTTTAATTAAAGACGTTATTGCATTCCTTACTTTGGCCTTCACAACACAACGGTCGTTATTGACTTGGTACTGCGTCTCCGTCACCCATCCACACACCATCTGGTTATAGGCCTCCAAACCTTTGTAGGATTTAATGCCTGACGCTATGTATGGAATGGGCAAGAAAAGCAGGTAGTTGCCTAGCTATATCGGGATATGCAACTGAAAGAAGAATCACCGGGTCGTCATGGATGTAAGAAGAGGGAGCCGACTCGTAGGGATCAGCACCACCAATCAACTGTAATTTCTCAAAATATCGCGCCAAGTCCTTCCCTATATGCCTTTTGCATCTGTTGTTTAGACATGGCTACATTAAATTAAAGTATCCAAAGTGCAAAATACTCCACTGTACTCCTTTCAGTTGTTTACACCAAATGCCTCCAATATGGCCGCACATCCGGGTTACTGCCGAGAATGTGCCGTCGGTGAAAACCCTCTATAGAAAAGCCAAAAATCCACCTAAAGAGGTTGGTTGGGTCAAACAACACAGGACTTTCACCCCCCAGAGACCGGGGATCGCGTCCCCCATGTGTCAGTTCCTTTCTGCTTTCTTCTGCTCCTAACCACAACAATCCTGTTGTTGTCGCCGTCTCCTGTGTGTGACGGTTCCTTTCCCCGTTGTTCTTTTCCTAACTACAACCGTACCTTGTAGCACGCCCGCGTGTGGCTGTCCGTCCCGTTGTTGTCACTAGCGTGTGCCATTTTTTTTTCCACGTTGTTGCATCCCCCAGAGCAGCCCAGTGTCATGGCAGTTGTCGCCGTTGTGTGGCGTTTCATTTCCCTGTTGTTGCGTCCCCCAGAGACTGCAGATCATGTCCCGGCAGCCGTTGTTTATTTTGTGGGGACCACCATGAAATAAACGAGAAAAGCGTGTCCATGTTGACGAATCAATAGATCAAAATAACCTGACCATTTCACAAACTGCCCTGAGACCGGGTTGTTATCTGCAAAAAATCCAAATTAAGTTTAAACTTCTAAATTAAGACTTAAAAAAATAAAACCAACCTCATTAATTCTGATCTTGCTGTGGGAGGCTATTACAATTAGGACATCTGATTTGTTGTGGCTTCCTATATTTTCAGCTTGTTGTTACAAATTATGAGAACATGTCAAACACTCCAGCAATTCCAAAATCTAAATTCGCACATACTGCTTTGTCCACTTCCAAAAGAAAGCTTTGGCTGCAGCTTGCTTGTGCAACATTTAAGAATAAACATATTTTTTTCTATCAACATTCCAATGACTGAATGCATTTAAGCTGAAGATACAATATGTTATAATGTTCCTCTGCTTCCTCTCAACTAATAAAATCAGCCAAGCTGTGAGTAAGACACTGCAACCAGCCAGATCTGCAACTACAAAGAAAAAGTCATTTCCTGTCGTGAAGATCCTGACAGCCTGAATCCAACAGAACCCTTAGTTCCTTGCTCCCCTCTTGCCAAGCACCATACCCATCTGACTGCCCTTAGACCCAGGTCAAGGGCCAAGTGGCAACCTGCACATATGGCAGTGTCAAAGCTGAGAGTAGGGAACTTGGTGAAGAACAACCTTTAAACTATACAAGGGTTCCAGTCCCACCTAAAATACCTAAAAAGTAAATATCAAAGACCAATGTCAGGGTTCTTCTGGCAACCTGTTCCAAAAAAACTATGGCAAAGACAAGTTAAGCAAAGGGCAGCTATGGCATAAAGATCCACAGACTGATTTAGCAAGTTGTGATAGAATCATATTGATTTTAAAACAAAATGAAATAAATTTCCCAAAACATAAAAATGATGTTATTAAAATTAAAATAAGCAATTCATATATGAAGCTATCTCCCTAAAAAGATTGCCGATGTGACCTTTTCCTGTTGATAGGGGTTAGCTATCCACCCATCTCTGGATACAACCTCACCATGGCAGACCTTGGCAGACTCCATACTCCACCCTGACTCTTTGGGTCCAGCTAGCGAGAGTTTTCATGCGTCATACGCAGTGTGTCCCGGCCCAAAGCCGAGACAACACCATAGCACATCCTCTTTCCAGACAATAGACCTGGCCTGCCATGTTATACCCACACAGCAGGCGTCCACCACTCTGCAGAGGGCAGGAAGCTCCTCCAGCTGACCCACTGCCTCCTGACATATACAGTTAGAGGAAGTTCCCTCGGCCGGTGTTCACAAGTTAAATAAGTTCACCTCTCTACTGCTGCTGACACATACTGTTTCAATACAGTCTCACAACAATCAGTCAGGAAAATGTGTTTTAATGTAGTTTAAAGCATTGCTAATAATCCAAATGAAGAAAATATATTGACACACATGGAACGAACATCACTGGATTTTTTTTCTAAAAATATCTGCAGTTTTCTTTAGAGATAGGAAATACAGTATCACAATTCCTGTGATGACTCCTTTTGTCTTCAGCAGTGATAAAAGGCTGTCAAAGTCTGTTATGCTTACTCTCATGTTGTTCTATGACAGTGTAAGCAATGGTATTGCATGAAGCATTGTCAATAGAGTCGCTAAGACATCTACACAGGGACTTGATAAAAGCCCTTAGCCACAATAAAACACACAATCTCCATTGTGTTGGTTGAAAAACTCCCTTTAAATTGCCCATGTTTCTAGATGTCACTGGAAGTTTAACAAGATTAGATACGGGACAGTTTGATTTGCATTTATTTGCTTTTGTTTACTGTAGGCGTTGGTGACGCACACTGTTGGAATGTAAAATCTGTATTTCATGTTTAATATTATAAGTACATGCATGCATACACAAATACACACACACACACACACACACACAAAAAAAGACCCCTGCTGTCTTTAATACACTCTTAGGCCTGTAAAATTCCCACCTATCAGGACAGAACGCGCAGACAGAATGGTTCATTTGGCATACAGATGGCACTCCTGCTAAAGTATGGTGTAATTGGTGCACAACCATGGCACTGGGTGGCCTAGCAGCCAGGGGCAACACATTTTCTGGACAAAGGGCAGGACGTTTTTGGCTTGATGGCAGGTTGTGGAAAAACCAAGGGCCATAATGCTGCAGCCATATGTTGTGCAAGTCTTATAGAGCCTGTATGTCTTTGTGCATGTAGCTGAAGGGTCACATGTCTTTGTGTGCTGTGTGTTATGGTGTGACACTGCCATTATGGATGAGTGCTGACAGCCGGTGGAATGGCCACAGACAGAGGGCTTGTACTTGTTGTGTTAACACTGGCGGGACACAATAATCTGCTACTTGTAAAGCAGGTATCGTCCTCACAAAACCATTATTGTCTCCACATGGTAATGAGGGCCGGGGAGGGACTGGGAAATAGATTTAAAGGAGGCTGGTCCTGGGCCATGGCCTGCCTGGGATGGGGGTGTAAGGGTGGGGGGCAGGGGGGGTGGGCAGAGAGGCGGGGGAGCGGGGCATTAGGTTTGTTCTCTTGCATCACTGAGCACTGGAGAGTTGTCTTAAATTGCCACAATACAAATTAGCTGGGCTAAAGAATTGAAGCCACAGAAGAGGGGGAAAAACAGATGACAGGCCTAAAGATTTAAGTCAAACTTACAATAGCATTCTGTATTGCCCCCCTCCTTCCTTCTGCCCTCATTTTCCTCTCTGTGCATAAGATCAGGGTGGAATAAAAAGAGGGGGAAAAAAGAAAAAGAGTGTTGTTGCTGTCTTCTAATGAAGCAAGCAAAGGTGCAAGTCAATAGAGCAATTCATTAACAAATCAAAGTCCCAAGGGCCTGCCTCGCAGCATGGCTGTGTTTGTGAAAACCCTCCTTCAGAATGGCTTCCCATATGCCGGGGGGTCAGGGTGACGCCCCACTCCACACTGTTTACCATGCAGCATACACACACATGGCTGTTAGGGTCATCGCCATCTAACGCGTCCGCTGCACACACAACAGAATTTCCATATGGTCCATGAAAATGGATACGCCGGTAGACCTCCCTCACTTCCCACGCCCCAGCCTTCAGTGCCTGCTTTATGGTTTGTGTGTGTCCACACACTTCAGTCGGGTGGGTTAGAGACAGGTTGGGGGTCATAAGGGGTTCTGGCGTTGCTTAAGTTAGACACCCAGCCAAGTCAAGAGCTTAAAATATTATGCTCATCATTTTCCCCAAAGCCAATTTTTATTTCCTTCATTTTTGCTCTTCACATCTTTGCTGCAGACTATTATCTCCCTCCCTGGGCCTGTCTCTCCCCTTTGTATCCTTGCCCACCCCTTACTTCTGCCTGTAGTGCACCTTTCAGAGGACTTTCAGAACTCTTGCAGTAGCAGTATTGGCGTTGATGTTGCTTCATAAGAACGTGAGGGCAGTACTGATGGCCGACTCTGTGTGTAAAGTCCATTGAGATAGTGGTGACCCGCTGAAGAGGATTCCAGCCTGAGGGCACTTCACATGACTCTTTCAAATCCACACAAATAAAGCTCTTCATGGCTTGAAAGTGGCCCCACAGAATGGGTGCTACAGAGCCCCCTGAAAAGCCCAACACGATTGTCATGGATATTACACGACGCGAGCAACAACGGGCCAAGGAGACAAGTGTTGATCGGGAACAAAACTTGAGCAGACTTTTCCTTGAGGCGGGCCAGGGAATGTTGACAGGCCGGTGAATGGTCTGTTTAACCCTTTGAAAGTGAATGGGGGCTCCCTGAAACAAATGCATTCTGATAGACTTTGTACGCACTGGGACACAAAAAGTACACTAAGCCCCAGCAAGGGAAACAGGCAGAAGGCGAGAGACGAAAATAAGATTGGAAAGGTGGGAATGTGTTTGCGCCAGATTCCATCAGCTCTTCTATTTTCTGGCTTCAACGCTTGTCTTTTGAGCTCAACAGAGAGATGATTTAAGCCTTGACTGGGCTCTAGCATCCATTTTGACTGAGCCCATTTAGAGTTTTAGACAGACTGTTTGTTCACAATAGAATGACGGAGTTTGATGGAGAATGTCAAGCCTGATGTGAGTGCTATTCCACTGGCACCGGCAGTCATTCATTCAGTCACCTAAAAACTATACTCTTCTATCACCACTCAGGGGTAAAGCCAAGCTCTAAATGCATTGTTATCACATTTTGTGTAATTTCTCTGCATGATTGTGACAATTACACACAAACCCTGCCAAAAAAATATCTTGCTACAGGGAGGGGGCTTGCCTGTAGAGGTTTAAAAAAAATTAAAAAAAAATAATGTAATTTAAAAATGGTAATCGCTGCAATGCAAATGCTTTACTTTGTAATTAAACTTTGCTCTAAAACAGATATTACTCCTGCTGATTTAAAAATGGGGCCATGTGACAGTTATGAGGCTGTTAATTGCAAAACTGCTCAGCATTGCTAATTGTTCCACGGGTGAATGAAATAAGGCCCTGGCAGGGGTACTCTGTCAATGTGGCAAGCAAATTTTTGGCCACTGTGGCACACTGCAATGTCACCTGTGGGCAGCCACGCATACTCTTAATCTGCTAAATGATTCATTTGAAGATGAAGAAACATGTATTTTTGATCATAGATGGAAATTAATACTTAGGGACGTAGAAGCAACTAATTGGCCATATTTTCTTTGCTACTTTGTCATTTCTGAAATAGTAAATATGTTACACATTGGTGTGTTACGTTCCAATTGACAAGAGATTTGAATTCAGTCCATCATGCATACAAAATGTGCCACTTATAAGTTACTGCATGTTCAAATGTGCCTACATACCCAAACTCAACATGAGTTTCCTCCTGCAAACTGCTACAGCTAGCCTGTCACCCTCAAAACTCTTTCACACAGCCTTCTCAGACAGCAAAAAACTTCTCCAGCAGAGCTCCTGCATGCTGACGGTAATCCTGAACTTTGGAAACTGCAAGGGGGGAAGAGAAATGTGCTTAGTTCAGCTCCTTCTTGTCACGGGGTGTAGTTTGAGTGGGAGCAGACATGGCTGCCATTGTGGGAGCATTCTGTGTTGCTGTGTTTGTGTCAGGAAGGCTTTCAGCAGCGAGCCTTGTGACAGTGAGGACGTGTGAGGTGCATTGAGATGTCCTCGTTCTAGGAATACTGCCACCACCACAATGAGACCAGCCAATTATGCCTCCAGCATGCAAATGTCTTGTAGAGAGAGAGAGAGAGAGAGAGAGAGAGAGAGAGAGAGAGAGAGAGAGAGAGACAGCAACATAGAAAGAGAGAGAGAGAGTGCGCTAAGACAAAGACACAATGGGGCCTGTGAAGGTTCTATGTGTGCCCCACTCAGTCTGAGACTGTTGTTTAATTGCCATGTTTACCCAGCAACTACATCCCATGTCATTAGCACACAGTGTAGTGTCATTTGTGTTGTCACACCACTCTACAGCACCATGGGGTCATTATTGCCCGACTGGCTTGAGCAGGGAAAATTGACATATTTTATGTGGGAAATCCTGATACACTCCATGGAGTTGTTTTTTCTCTGCTTTCAAACAGCCATGGGGCCAATTAATTTTTGACCAGTCCATATCCCAGGGACTGCTGTTGCTTTTAATGGTCTGGTTAGCTCTGGCTCACATGTCACTGTGTATTTGATGAGACAGATAACTGTAGTGTTTTATAACAGGGTTAGGAGAGATGAATAAAATACATATATATACATTTATAATTATAAAATATATTATAAATGTGTAAATATATTTATTCTACACATTTACTTATGTACATATCGATTGAAAATAATAATAATATTATAATTGCAAGATTCAAGATTTCAAATTATTAATCACTACTCAGTAACTAAGTTCTGGGCTTTGATATCACAATCTACAACTTAGAACTTAGCATAAGTAAAAAGCTTGTAAATGTGTTTTCTAATTTGTGTTTACTACCCCACAAAGGAATGATCCCTGAAAAATAAAATGATATTCTCTCGCTGTTATGTAGCTGCCTTCCTGTTACACATCATATTAGCATCAAATACAGAGGAAGGAGAAGGGAGAGAATAAACACAAAATACAGAGTGGGAGGCGGAAATAAAACCCTCACTGAATCCCTGATTGCCTGGTCAACACAGGTGGCAGATTCACAGGAAACAGATTTAATTATGCCCCTGGTAACAATGCTTTGTCCTTACAGCGGCTGACATCGCTGTTGACAAAGGCCGCCGCTGCATTCTAATCAGGAAACAAAATGCCGTGGAGCGCCCCAAAGCCCTGTCGGTTGATCATTAGCCAAATACCTCCCAGGATTCAGGGAAAGCAGCAGAGAGTACAGCCCTGACATACAGTACCATGCCATCAGGCAGGCAGAGCTTGCCTTCCACCCTGGAGACTAAGGTCCACCAACGGGAAAGGGGAGGAGAGAAGCTGACCAACTGATAGACAGATAGACAGAGCGACAGCCGCGTTGCCCTGCCTGGCCGTCCCACCAGGGCTAAGCTTAACAAGGGGGCTGACAGGCTGCAGCTGGGTCCTGCCTAACGAAGGCAGGGACATTAGCGGGGCTCTACGTCTGTCTCATTAAAAGACATCAGCCCACCTTGATTTTCACACACACTGGCCACTTGCATGACAGCTCGGCATGCCACCAGCCAATGGGGGAGAGCGGCGCTGGGACACCACCGGGTAGGTGATGTGAGGAGTTGTTGACATTACAGCGTGGGGAGGGACAGGGGTCAAATGTAAGGGTGACCTCTGTCTCAGGGACAGTGATGACCTCGTTAGGGGCCCCTGACAAAAGGACGAGCGGCTGGGTGTCACCACTGTCATGGTATACACAGGTTGGCTGACATCACAGTCTCCAGCTCACACCACCTCTCTATGACTAGTCTGTACTGCTGACATAGGGGTGCTCGCTAATGAGCATCAAAGGGCCTGTCCTTCAACTAGTAATGAGGACAGGTGACGACAATATCGCATAATAACAGGGACTGGAACATGAGTCTGGACAGTAGAGGCCAGAGCAGTATAGAAAGGACGAGAGTAAGATTTTAAAGAGCTACCTCTTTAAAAACCTCCAGGCTTTGCACCTCAATGTAAACAGAATGATACAGATGGATAAAAAGTGATTTGAAATCAACCACTCCTCTCTTTCAAATGGGGGGTTTTCTCAGCTGTAAAACCACATTCATAATGCTGGTATAGATATACTACACAGAGTGCAAGCAGGGATTTAAAATTATGCAAAAGGCTCCCAGTGCAGCAGTATTATGTGCCCCTGGTCTCAACCCAGCCCTGTACATATGGTTCCAGCAGCCTTCTCTGCAGGTCTCCAGAGCTCAGTTTAAGAGGAGGATGAATAGCGTGATGAAGTGCGGGTCACATGTCTGTTTGATCCAGTGATAACGAGGGGGCTGAAGAAATAATCTATCAGCAATAATCCCTGACTCAGGAGACACCTCTGCAACACACACATGCATGACAGATGCACACAGACACAAATACACGGATCACCATATTCAGCAGGCCTTCATTATCCCTATAATGTGAAGCAGGGGAGCCTGCAACCAAAATGACCAATTATTCAGCATCAAGTAGCCTATCACCCGTCATTCACTCAATGGGATTTATTACCATATGATACCAGGTCAGTGTAAACGGCTGAAAACTGAAGGCAGACAGGCAGACAGATAATGCTGTTTATAGTTTAGAGGGCTACAAGGAGAGAACATTGCACCACTGGGACCTTGCTGAATCTCAGTTGAAAACACACAAGAGAGGTTATCAAGGAAAAGATGCCATACTCTACATGCGCAAATCATTTATAATGTGTACCATAACATTTTCCTCTCTTCTTTAGTCACAGCGAAGGGTAGGATCCCATTTCCTTCTTGGGTCCGTGTAAAGATAATCATTCATGTATCCATTTACATTTCCCATAAAGGAATATGGAGATGAGGTGGAAAGTCAGCAGGGGGTCCGACACACACTCGCGTGCGCAAACACACACACACACACACACACACACACACACACACACATATACATGTATATATATACAAACACACACACACACACACACACACACACACACACACATGTATATATATACAAACACATGCACACACAAGCACAGTCACAAATGTATTTGCCTTGCTATGCTGTCACAATCAGGACATTCGGAGCTATCACAGATTTAGATTAGAAGCTGTCAGTGTTTTCGTTGCAGCCACTGTTCACAAATAAAAAGCTGCGGCGAAGCGAATGAACAAAACAACACCCTAATGATTGTTTATACAGGGGAAACATGAAGCAATTTTGGCTGATTATCAGGACAATGTCTGCCAGTGACGCCAATGTTAGTGTACAGGCCAGAACAAAAAAAATAAAAAAAGACTGATTGAGAACAAAGCAGAGACAGCTGAACCCATCATCTTTTATTCATTACATAAATGACATTTTAACAAGAGAAAATTCCTCATTATTGCTTCATTATACTGTATTAGATCTCTGTCTAGCAGATTGATAGAGTGATAGTGCTTTTATGAATATCAATATGTTTAGACAAGGGGCTTGTGAAGACCTCAGCCAAGGTCAAAGCTATATGTTAGGACAACATGGACCATGATAACACAGTAAGGTCAATAGATAGAGGATGACCGGTTGATATGACTCGAAAAACATTTTCGTCTCAAATTATCAAGGTTT
This sequence comes from Etheostoma perlongum, assembly GCA_026937815.1. Lineage (NCBI taxonomy): Eukaryota > Metazoa > Chordata > Actinopteri > Perciformes > Percidae > Etheostoma > Etheostoma perlongum. Next base: position 4,903,684 of record CM049371.1, on the reverse strand, counting down.
ACAGATATTGTTGTAAAAATCAATGGGCTTTGGCTGCATTTTGCTAATATTTGTATTTTTATTTTTTTTACAATGACTATTATGACAGTGTGTGATATATAGAATAACAGGACTGTAGGCTCTAACTGTGATCTTCCATTACTCTGACAGAGTGTGGATTCCGACCTGATCTGATTTTACAAAAAACTACATAAGACCAGCATCATTATTTATTACAGTACCTTTTTTATGACAATACATTTAAAAAATGTTTTGAAATGGTCAGGCGCTTTATATTCACATTTTCTCTTTTGCAGTCACAGAAAATTATACATGTCAATCAAAGTGGAGCGAGTGCTCCCTGACAAGTGAGAATAGTTTATTCAAATTGGTCTGGTGACCAAGAGCACAGAACAGTAAATGTCTGAATACAGAATGAGGTATTTATGAAAAACACGCGGCTACGTTGTCCTCCATTCTAAAGAAGCATTACACTCACTCAAGAAGGAAAGTGGAAATGTTGACCTTTATGCTCTGGAGTATACACACACTTTTACAAGCACACACACACACACACACACACACACACACACACACACACCTATGTGCACCTGCACACACATCCAGAAACAGAAAAACACAGACACAACACAGCACATAGTTTTTCTCCTCTCTCACATATCCCACCTCAACTCAGGAGATGTTATCTCAAATAATTACCGGTAGCCTCTCCCTGTCCCTCGTGGCTGCTGCTTGTGAGCGAGTATAGACAACAGTAGGTCACAGTGGAGGGTCTGCTCTTGGAGGAAGTGAGAGTGTTAGCAGAGACGATGGCGGTGGTGGTGAGGGTTGTGGAAGATCTGAGACTGGCCTCCTATGGACCTGGCAACAGCTCTTAATTAACCACCCAGGTATTCCTGAGCCTCACAGCCCACTGCCCGGCTGGCCATATGGCTGGAGCTGCGCCACAGCCATAAGTGCCAGGGGAAACACTGCATCAAAAAGAGCTCAGCCAAGATAAAGCTTGTGTAAATTATTTTTAATGGTTCCCTTCTGGCAGGGGCGCGTGTTTGTCATTTCAAAAAGAGCGGCCGAGCAATTTATTTGCCCTTGACCCCTCTTTTCCATGCACTTGCTCCCTGCTTGACAGTGTGACCTGTCTACCTGATTCTCGCTGGTGGCACGCATGCACACACATGCATGCACACACACACACACACACACACACACACAGAGGCATTAGCACTGTTAGAAAGCAACCCCACTTTCCCCTACTGCTTGAGAGAGTGATTATAATGCACAGACAAAAGGCATTTCACTTTGTGCCCACAGCCACTTCAGAATGACTCATTGATTTTATATTAAATTATTGGTCACTACATTGCCTTACATCTAACACATTTAATTCTAACACACATTCTTCACACACATATTTCATTTAAAGCCATTTGCCGCCCCTCATCCAGATCTCACCTCACATGCTCCTAAAGCTGGCAGCCATCTTGACTTTGCCATTAGAGAAAAAGAGAAGAAAAGGAACTAGAGATTATGATTTGGCCATCAGTTTGTAATGACCTAATATGTTGTTCTAATGGCCTACTCGTCATTTCACGAACAAGCATCTCTAAAGGGATGGAAATTGTGGTGAAATTGGTTCCATGCCTATCCTTTCCTTCATCCATAGCCCACCTTCACTCCCTCCCTCTCCTTCTGTCTCTTTCTCTTTCAGTTTGGATTGCTAATCGTCCCAGCAGGGGACCAGGAGGGATAAAGTAGCAGCTCATTGCAGTTTTCCGCTTGTGTTATTTTTGACCATCGTTCTTGTACAAGGATGTTGTTGTGAAGAATGAGAGCGGGGGAGACAGTGTTCAGTGGTCTCTGAGGTCGGTTAAGACTGCTGGCTTTCCCCTGTCTGGTGACTACTCACAATATGTCAGGAACACAAGACATTTCCATGCCCCTGCTCCCTCTCCGTAAGTCTCACGCCAGGCCATTGGTGAGCTGTTTTTTTAAGGAAGTGGCTAGCAATCTGGTCAGAGCGACCTCACATCTGCCCTGCTAATGAGAAGCCTGGCCTCCTCCCAATTCGCCTCCCTAAACACTGTCCTTACCCACACAGGTCACGTCCTCCAAGGAGCTGGACTAACACAATACAATACACACACACATGCACGCACATGAATACATATGCACGGAAGCACAGAAACATTGACATGCACGTACGCGGAATTATATTAAACTACATGCAGGCACAAACATGCTGCAGAACAGTTTGCTACAAGAACACAGATTACAGCTACTTTCTCGGGTGCAAAGACATCAGCTTGCAGTGAACTGTGAGTGAGGACAAATGCATTATGTATGCTCTTGCAAACAATACAAATGCACCAAAACATACACACACATTTTTAATGTAATACTAAAGAGGGCTTGTATAGATGTAGTTCATTTTCTAGCCAGTAGCCTACCTTTACAACCATGCCTAATTGTAATCCTTACAGTAACCTTTCAACATATTTCTAACTATAAACCTATCATCAGAAGGTCAAAATGTCCTCACTTTTAAGGTTTAATTTGGTCCTCACAAACATAGAACTACCTAAACAAACACACACTCTTTCTCCCTCACTCTTTCACACACACACACACACACACACACACACACACACACACACACACACATAAGTAATAAACACTGCTCTCATCCAACTATCTTATTTAAATACAGACCATAAACCTCAGAAAAAACACTCACAAACAAACACACATGACTCAGCTACTCCTTAGTCCAAACTCCAACTTAATGACTTGGTTGATGCTTAGTACCACACACAGTGCAGTTGAGTGGAAATGAAAGCATAATTGCCACCATAGATCCAACACATACTGAAAATAATAAAAGCATGCATTCATGCATTTAACCACACCATCAGCTCACTCTCTTGACGACTTCAGAGTCATTACCAGAATATATTTTTATGGTGTTTTCTAAAAGCCATCAGAGATGAATCACACTATCGGGCCAGAGTCGGCAAACAGACCCTGCGTATTAACTTGATGCAAAGCCAGTTTAATGTTCCTGAATTCTGAAATAGCTCCAAATCGCCTGATTGGCGGTTATTGCACCTTAGGCCAATGAGAGGGCAACAGAGGCGGCTCGTTCGCAGCTTTAATGAGCCCCACACAGTGAGACATGGAATGAGATATCCCCAGTACAGACTAATCTAAAATGCCCTAAAACAGCAGGTCCATAAATTTTGAAAAGACACACATGCCTGAAACAGCAAACTCTTTGTAAAGCAACCTTTTATGCTATCACTTTGACTTGCACTTACTGAGAGCATTGGTCTGGCTGCGTCTCTGACCGTGTGCTCGCCAGCTCTTTTTTTTTTAAATTTTGCCATGTTCTAACAGGAAAAAAAGAAAGCGACGGTTAGGTTTAGGAAATGTGACAATCCCAGGTCTCCAGGGTGAAAGTCCTGTGTTGTCTGACCCATCCACCACCCCAACCAACCTCCCTATGCGGATTTTCAGCCTTTCATACTACTCGCTACCATAGTCGCGTAGTCTGCTACATCATCTTCGAACCCTGTGTAGCTGCTGCTCTTCTTGGTGCGTTCTAGACACACGCTTAAGGGTGCTTTTTTTGTTGCTTTTGACGCTGACAGCCAAACGTCCGTATTTTTTCGAGTTGAGAGTGAGAACAGGTTGTCCACACATAAAAGTCAGGAAAAGCCTGATATAGTTTAAAAGCATAAGTGCTGTTTGTTAAGTGGAGTCAGTGAAACCTTGAGACATGTGGTGTTTTGAGTCAAGGGCTTTGCGGCTCTCATAGATGTTCTAAATCCTACTTTATGAGGCAGGTTTAGTGTAAGCCATTATACCAAAAATACATCACGACACTTAATCGCAAGTGCTGCAATAACCAAGTATAACCACTAAGTGACAAAGAATACAGAGAAACATTTAAAAATAGATATGCATATTTAGTGCATTAACCAGTGTCCTCATGAAAAACTCCAGCTGAACTCATTTTGAGGTCCCTGAGGTGACTGTGTGGTAGTGGTAATAGTAGACCATGTGTTTTCATCTTCTGCCTTTCACACAGCGTCCCTGCCCCTTCTCGGAGACAGCTTCAATTAAAGCTTACTGTCACAAATCCAGTGCATTGTCTCACACTAGCCACTTAATGCATCTTGGACAAATGACTGGATATTGTGACCAGAGAGTAAACAATTTTCTTTTCACACTACTTCTTAAAACACAATAGCTTGGAAAGTGGAGAAATGACTTGGAATTATGCAAATGACAGAGTGGTTTGGTCACTGAAGTGTAAACAGCAGTATAAACTCTGATGATACATTTTTTTCCAAACTTTGTATTTTCAAAGAGTTTCCAACATGTAAGGTTTATGGCTTATATACTGTAGCAGTGGCTGCATTAAGTGTGAGGAGATTTAAAAGGAAGAACAGAACCCACATTAGAGCTGTGAGGTAACTTCAAACGTATGCAGCCATGACACTCTTCTGATTGCTAATTAGTACTTGAATCGACTGGTTCTCGGTAAAACAACCTAAGGTTTTTAAGCATGAACAAATTTCAACGACTATAATGGCTTTTTTTCACTGTTCTCCACTACTGCCCGTTTCTCTTCATCCTTCCTCCTGCCACTGACACCATTGGTAAGGGTGGTGCCCCCTATCCTGAAGTTGAGGATGTGTTGTCCAGCACCTCTCTAGTATGTCAGGTGTTAAGTTTGTGGCATGTCAACTGGAGACAGGGCAAATTGACAGATTTAGTGAAGTGTAAAGTGTAAGAAATGAAGCACTAGACATTTGAAAAGCACCAGGTATCCAGTCAGACTTATGAGGTGTGAATGTGTTCAGTGTGTGTGTGTGTGTGTCTGTGTGTGTGTGTGTGTGTGTGTGTATGCATGTGTGTGTGCGCATTTGCGCGTAAGTGTGTGTGTATATATGTGTGGAGCAGGAGGAAGTATCAGCTCGTTTTTTAAGCCGAGCCTGGCCTAATTAAGAAATATGGGAAAGGTTCAAAAGCTGTAAAGAGTACTCTATTGACCTTCTCATCACCATACAAGAGAAAGAGATGAAGAGTGAGGCGGGCTGAAGATGGGGATGGTGACCAACTCTGTTAAGGGAAGGAAGGACATTTATAACAAGAACAATCAAGTGGCACGAGGAGCAGACGGCGAAGAGATCCTCCTAATAATTGGTTCCATTAAAGCCCTTTTAAAGTGCAACTCTCTCTCAGATAAGCCAAGGCACTGTCCGTTTGCTCATCTCCTTGTCATGGTAATTTAGCCAGGCTAAATGATGCTTGCAGAAGCTCACAGGCCCCTATTCTTGGACCAGACAAAAGAAATATCATCTCTCCCATAGGTTTGTGTAATCTGGAATTAGGCCCCATTTAGAGCGACACAGGCAGAGTGGTTTGTGTGGCCGAGGGCGATTGCTGCTGTAAATGGAGATTGAAGTGGTGGAGACGGGGAACATAGAGAAAAAGAGATGGTAATAATTGACAAATGTTTTATCAGAAAGTGCTCATCATGGCCCTCAGTACTTGACGCAAGAGGCACCACTCAGAGTAAGTAAATATTTTTCAGATTTTCTCTTTTTGTTCCTTCTACTTAAATGATCATACAGTTTTGCATTGAATTAGTCATTGATCTGACAAACGCAGTGTGCTGCAGAATCACAGATGTTTTGCTTTGGTTTAGCCATGGGGAAGTAATAGTATTAGCCAACCTGGTCTCACGGCAGTTTGTGAAATGGTCACATTATTTTGATCTATTGATTTGTCAACAGGGACACAATTTTCTTGTTTGTTTTGTGGTGGTCTCCACGAAATGGGAATGTGACCATTTCCCCAACTGCCATGAGACTGGGCTGGACCAGCCTGCTCTGGGGGACAACATTGGCTGCTGAGACACAATTGGCGGCTTCTGGGGGACGCAACAATGAGGAAATGAAACGCCACACGCTGGCGACAACAACGGGATGGACAGCCACACGCGGGATGCGCTACAACAACGGGACGGTTGTGGTTAGGAAAAGAACAACGGGGAAAGGAACCGTCACACGCAGGTGATGGCGTCAACAACAGGATGGTTGTGGTTAATAGCAGAAGAACGCGGAAAAGAACTGACACACGAGGGACCGTCTCCGGGGTGAAAGTCCTGTGTTGTTTGACCCTTCCACCACTCCAACCGTCCTCCCTATCCTGAGTCTTGGCTTTTCAATAGTGCTTCGAATCAATTGATTAAATAACGGCACCATTTCACCACCATGAGACTGGGCTGTATTAGCACTAGTCCATATCCTTGAAGTTCCACTTCCGGGAATGCTCCGTTGCAGACGGAGATTCCGCTGGCTTTCACTCATTTAGGCTGGGTATCCGTTGCCTTGGGCTTCCTTTGTGTTGACATTCTAAACTCTGGTCGATTTCTGAGGACTATGGTTAACCTTTTCTCAGATCTGTGAAGGGTAAACCCAGACAGCTAGCTAGACTATCTGTCCAATCTGAGTTTTCTGTTGCACGACTAAAACAACTTTTGAATGTACACATGTTCAACCAAAACAAGTTCCTTCCTTCCTAAGGCTTTTTTGCAGCGATTATGATGGTTTAAAGCGATGCCAATAAACCATAGCACGTTTTTCTCCTATCCCGGAATGCTGTGTGGACTAGCCAGACAATGCGAGACTAAATTAGCACAAACCACAATGTTAGCTCATTTCTCCCTTGACATCAGGCATGGCCAGCACAAAAAAACAAGAAGAGCAAGAGTGGATCACTTTGGGTTTTTTTTAAATGGCCATTCTCTGCTATTTTGATAATAATTTTAACCATAATGATGGTGATGATTGGCTGATATTCAGGCCAATGAAAAGCAGGCCCAAGATACTGCTTTTCTGTAATTTATTTGTGAATCCATATTTCATTGTTCACTTGTCACTTCAGTTTCAATAATTTTCTGCTTATTGACAGGTGTGCTTAGCATAGTATTGATAATGGTGAAGGTATTGTTTACTGTAATGTGGTCTTAAGGAAAGAAGGTTCATTTTGAAAACTGTGTCAAGATACAGAAGTCATGAATAGGGATCCTTATGGCAAATTATCAGCTAATCTATTGCTTTAGTCACAGAATTTTGCAAAAGTGCATGCAAACATATTCAACTTACATAAACAACATAGAAGCCACCTATGCAGTGCATGTTTCTGAACTGCTCATTTGGACCTACCCTCTATGTGGTTATGCATATGCACAATAGTTTTCACTGGTCCCTGATTCTGATTGTCTTACATTGAGTAGCATTTCCCTTTAAATCAGTGTGTCGACATAACTATGTAGATCAGCATTCCAAAATCATGTGTGAAATTACTACAAATAAGAGAAACACGAAAGCTACTGCAACTGCTTTGATTGCTTTGTTTTTGACACTCCAGCTGTTCATCCGAAAGTAACTGCGTTTATTTGTAAATGTGTTTAACCACAAAAGATGACATGAAAAGGAATATGCCAACACACCAAAGCATTTCAAATACATCCTGGGTTCTAAAACTAATTTCCAAACAACACAAAATAGAGTCTGACATGTTTTGAAAGGACATTTTTTTCCCCTAATAGACAACTGAGAGCTGTTTTAGCAGACAAACACTGGCATATTTTGACTGTAACTTCATACCAAAGCAAGAACTGATCACAACGACAACAAGCAAGTGGCCGTGTAAACATATCAACACAAAAGGAAGAAGGCAAAATCACCACGGGTTTGTGATGACGGGTGATCGATGCTTTGAAATGCAGCAGCGGGTATTGTCATATGCCAGAGAGCTCTGAGCTTTGCAAAACTAACTACTCACCGCCTCTCTGATATCTATTTTGCTAACAGACTCATTTAGATAAATAAATGTGAATATATATTGGCCTGAATAATGCCTGTTGTCTTTTTTTTTCCCGCCTCGCGTTGCCAGCAGCTATTATGACAAATGTTGCTCTCTCTGCACTAAAAACTGGGAAAATGAGCCTGTTTTAAATGTTGCACATTTAATATTTATCAGCTCTCTATTAGAATATATGCACGCTCAAATCGTCAGCCTATGTGATCTATCGCTCTCCTAAATTGTGGTGCCACACAGCACAGAGGGGGGAAATTCATTACTGCTCAGGGCAATTTCCTCACAAAAAAAAAAACATTTCATTCCAACGGAAAAGTCAAATTAATACTGGCTTTGCATAAACCTGATTTTATTTGCCAAAGAACTGTCACTTTCTCACTCACTTCATCCGCTGGATGAAGGATGTAAGTTGAGAGCTGGGTGAAATAAGTTTCATGGGTGCACATACACATCCAGTTTCACTCACACTCCCTCAGTCACAGAGGAACAAAAAATCCTCTTGTTCTTTCTCTTTGTCTTGTTTTCTCTTACACACACACCCGCACACGCACACACACACAAACACACATATACACAACATACCTTTGTATGTATATATATACAGTACATACACGTGCAAGCATTTCATCCTACCTCACCAAAAGGCTTTTGTTTTTCACACTGCCTTGCATTTCTGACATCAAAGGGGCCTCTAGTCTCACAGTTGACTCTGGATGACGTCACCACATTGTTATGTCCATTCTTTATATCAATGCTGTGTTTACCTCATTTGATAAGATAAACCAAGACATTTGAAGAATTACCAGAGGACAATAATGAATAACATAAGAAAGACATGATGACATAATGATTCCCCTGATTAAAATGAGGAGGTTAGATGTGGCATAAACACTTAACGTATACATTTAAGTGAACAGTGAACGGCTGTCTTGTCTGAATTCAAGGGACAAGTTTTACCACTGTTCTTTAATTTACTTTGTTTTAAACGTATACCTGTAGTTCACTTGAATCATAGCTTTTCTGGTCGCAACTATTATTGGTGGCCTTCCATTCTCAAAGCATGTCAGTTTGTCTGTGTGTGCATGTGCGTGGACATGTGTGTGTGTGTGTGTATGAGGCGCTTACTTTGTTAATCTAAATGGCTGTTTTACTGGCTGCATTGCCTTCTCATATAATGTCAACTGATTTATTTCCCTTGCTCATAATCAAGTATTTGTTTATGGTTTAAACATAAAAAACAATCAGGATTATAATGTGTGATGGATAGCAGCACATGCTGCTATTTATTTGGCTATAAAGACTTGGTGGAAAGTCATCTAAAACGTGCAGCATGCTCCGGATGCCAGGAAGGTCAGGGACACGGGTGGGAGGGGGGGCGGAAACACGCAAGGAGGGATGACAGCTGATTTGTTCAGTAGCTTTGAATAGCTGATGAACCTGTGAAGCCCAGAGTCCTGTTAAAATTTTAATAAAACATGGCGGAGGCCTATTGACTGGATGTGAAATATGCACATTGTTCCCGGTGCTGGCTGGCCCAGAATGGAGCAATCATGTTTGACAATGTGCAGTGCAAACCTTTCAATCAGAGTGAGGTCTTATTTTGCTGAATATTAAATACCGGCTCTATTCTGCATGTGTCAAGTGAATTTATAAAGCTAAGGAATATTATTGCCTCCAATTGACTTGCAACTCTCATATCCATAAATATGAATCTCAATAATGAATCTTAATGCAATAAATGTATTGCTATTGAGTTTGTGTATATGTGTGTGTGTGTGTGTGTGTTGTGTGTACAGATGTCTGCATTATCCAATGTTGTCTACAACTGCCTTAAATAATATGTATCTTCTCTTTACTATATTCACTCAACCTGTGTAAATATTCTTTAAAGAGACAAGTTATTATTCACTTCACAGAAAAATCAAACTGTCGGTAGAAAATAACAATAAGCCAACTTAAAATTTTACACTTTTTCTCCTATCAATGTTTTTTATGGATCCACACTTGTCTGTTGCAAACTGACAACCCTCATTTCTTAATTTGCCGCCTATACCTCTTCAAAATCTCATGTAAATGTGTGTTGAGGAATATTATTTGTATTTACTGCATTTTCCATCATAAAGGCTTTGTCACCTATAGCTGTGAAGACAACTCAGTCAGAGGACAACAGTAAAAACTGCTATGATTGATGATGTGACGCAAACACAAAACAAGCAGTGGAAAATAGACTGAGGTTTGTTGAGGGGTGTGATGATTTATTTGCTTAGCTGCCACAGCGAATAAAAATGAAATCAAATGGAATATATGTAAAATAATTGCCGCCAAGTCACTTTGACAATACAGTATCACACCTGCAATTATTTTATTATTAGTAGTTGTATAAGTAGTGGTCACAATAAAAGTATCAACACAAAATATGATCATCATGACTCAAAGCGTGCTAGTGTCTTGTGCAGTATCTTCAGTACCTAATGCTTCCAAATGTCTCTGTGTTCTAACCCTCTGGTTATGGCAGCTTTACTTACATAAGCCACAGTCCTGTGGTAGAATGGGCTTTTTTATTATTTAATCATGTTTTAGACCAGAAATATATTCCATTTATCTATTTTGTTTTGCCATCTGAACCATGTATTTAAAGATATTTAAAGTACACACTGAACTAATACTCAACCTCAGGTTGCATTACCACGACAGTCCCCTAACGAATCAATGAGGCAGACACAAAATGCATTTGCATACATACATATATTTAACCCTCACTAATACCCAGACTCTATTGTTAACGTATACACACACATGCACAAACACATTACCAGACACGCACATGCATAGACATATGTGTGCATGTATGTACACAAACAGAAACAGACCTAAACACAGTTTACTGAACCCCCACTCCATATGGCCCAGACATAACATTGCAAGTAGCCTTCAAAATGCAATGTTTGGGTCAAGCCGACTTGCACTTCTAACTAATTTATAATATGCTTTACTCCAAGGTATTGCACAATCTCATTATCATCAGTTTTTGCATATTTAACAACAGTTTTTAATTAGAAGGTATTTTATTATTCATGTACATAATTTGAGGCGAGCTCAAGCTGCATGCTTTTCACGATGAAGATGGAAATGATGAGGTGGAGAAAAAACAAAAATGCAGATATTTTTTGTTTTTCTGAAATGGAAAATTTTGGTTTGTAGTCTTTAACTGGCAAGTGATTCCACACACTACTCTGGTAATGGCTCTTTTAATTTAGCTAATAGCTATCATGTTGTGTACCTTTATGCATTTGCTAAATTCTTAGCTCTGGGAGTTGTCTCCTGATGCTGGAGCTATAAGTAGTCTGGTATGCTTTGGCTCTGGACGTAGTAGCATTTGCTGCGGCTATGCTCCTTGATGTATTATTAAAATTGGAAATGGACTCCAGGGACAGCATCTAGTTATATGCTTTCATTTGCCGAATAAACCAAGCGTTGTTTTCATCTTTGCTCATGATTGTTAATGGCGCCGCTGATGAGAGGGGTTGTGTTTTCTCCCACTCCCTTTATCAGCACAGGCCCTTTATTATGCAGGCCAAATAGCCAAGCTGCTGATTTTGTTTTAGGTTTTCAATTAGTCATTTGACTAAGCACATCTGTTACTGGCAGAGGCCCAGAGTATGGACGAGTCGCTGTCACCTGCTCGGGGGCCGATGGAGCGCAGAAGCAGCAGGGCTATCAGGGCTATCAGGGCCCCTTGGTGGCTACAACCACTTCAGAGCTCCTCAGGGGTGTGTCCTGGGTCCCCTCACATTTTACAGCCAAGTCTACCGAGGAAAGGTGCTTCCAGAAACACCCACAGCCTGTCTTTCCCGCTGTTCTTCTGCTCTGTTGAAGCCTTAGTCTGTGGAGACTTTAGTGTTTAAAGCCCCTTTTCCAACAGTAACTAATACAACCACCATTGCAATGGTTTGAGGTTTAGAGACCACATTCACAACCCAACCCACAGTCTGTATACACGTCTCCATATATTTTGTGTTTGCTTTTGCTTGTGTCTTAATGATTTATGTATAGCAGTCTGCTTATTGTTTCTCTCCCCGTGAGTACTAAAATTGATGAATACACAATGTGCCTTTCTTTGAAGGGCTGTGAGTGCAGAGCTGTTTAAATGTGGACCAATGCAAATAAACAGCCTACTTCCTGAGCTGTCCCTGCCACAAGTGAAGGAGATGTGCTATTTAACTCTATTCCTTCTCTTGCACAATGGGATGTGCACACACATCTTTCTACCATATTATATATAAATGTACATGCAGGTCCTCTGCCACAATAAATATCATTAATTTCACCAAACACTCCTTTAATATTGAGCCGAAATAACAGTGTGGAGAGCATCATTAAAAAGGAATATAATGTGTAATGCATGTTTTATGTTGACATTAGATAAAATGGTTGATGATTTAACTTGAGGATTATCATTTCATATTGTGCCGTTGGTATTTGCACTATGGTAATTAGGAGCAACTGAATAAAAAGCCTATTTATATATCCACTGTGTAATGGGCCTTTGTGAAACAGCAGCAGGGTGAGATTTACTCTGTTCTGCGGAACAAAAGCACTATGTCACTTCAAAAGTCAGCAAAGCTCTGTTTCATTATGGTCAGCGATTTCCTGAAGGACCGAGGCTGTCCAATACCTCAATCACATTAAGTCCCAGCCCATTTTGGAAAGCGAGACAGTAGTCAAGCCCCAATAGAGCTGCAGCCAATCTTTGATTGTCAGAGTTCAGGGAGGGTTCAGTCAGTAGCACCGTCGTCTCTGCCTGATCCAAGAGGGACTCCCACGGGGCTTTAATAAAACATTTTGCTCATTGTGGAAAGTAATGACCAACAATGTAAACTTGTGACTCGACAACAGATGTTGGCATGCTTAGTGGAAACAAGGTGCTGTAAAATTAATTTCATTTGAATTATTTACTGCATGCATTACGTGCTTGAGGAAGTAAAAGGGGGGGGGGGATTTGGTTGGCAACAACAACAGAAACATATTCAATTAAAGGTGAAATAGTGGGATAGAGGGTGGGGGAGAAATGGAAAAGAGACTGATCACACGTTCTCTCTCGGAAATCAAATAGAAATCATAGCATTGCTGACATCGCCCTTGTGATTTATATTTAATAGGGTTTATTATTTCATATTGTCACTTCAAAGGTTGTGCCAGGAAAACTTGCTGGAGATGTTTTCCAAATTAAATTAAGCCAAATTAATATCTGGAGAACAAGTAAGGGGGCACTGTTGTTTTCTTTCAAGTGATTTGAGAGAGCGAAAGAAAGAGAGCGAGAGAGAGAGAGATAGATAGAGAGAGAGAGAGAGAGAGAGAGAGAGAGGACAAAACATTTCGTCAAAAGAAATCAAACTGTAATGATTCTAAATAGAAGTATGTCATAGCAGCACAAGCCTCGTCTAATCACACATCAGCATGCATGGGTAGACAAACAGAACAAGAGATACAGAGATGCTGTGAAGAAGAGACAGAGAGAGAAAAAACTCATTCAGGGTAATCTGCTCTGCGGAGCTCACAGAGAGTTAAAGACAAGATGACTAATGAGATGTGGAGTTGAACAAAACTCTCCCTCAGCCTGAAAACAGATGTAGAATCACTGGGAGTCGACAAAGCCATACACACACTGTAACAAATTACTGTAGTTTTTACAGTAACATTTTACAGTTACTTCTTGTTCTGACATTTTACAAAGTTTAGCTTTATATTGCAAAGCATTGCATAGGGAAAATCATAACGTTTGGACTTTGTATGACTCTTTAAGAAATACTTGTAATGTTGGCTGACATTTAACTTCTACAACTCTTCTGCAAAAATTAAGCTACATGACCTTAGGCAAGGTGGGCTTTTGATTTTTGGGAGAACGTGCCTTCGGACTAAGGCGGTAGTTTTTTGAATGTATATTAGCAGAAATACAGTAGGTTCAGTCATCGCTGATAATATTAGACATTAATTCATGTTATACTAGATGTTCATTAACATTAAATGTGGAGTTCTAAGTTACACAAACGTTTGTATAGCATTTTAAAAGATGAAATATTTTGCATGAGATTTATGCTAATTGAGCAGATAGCTTAGCCTTGCTGCACTTTATAACTGTAAAATTACATAAATAGAATGTTCAACTATCAGACTAAGGTAAGCCTTCATAATGTGGCACAGCCATACACTTTTAGTTAAAGCTGCTGAGCCTATTGTTTTTGGGTTGTTGTTGTTATTGTTGACACATGGGCTTAATTAGTTTTTTCTGTTTTCTGTCTTTTTTGAGAAAGAGTGCATCTTGGTGAAGTACAACAGAGAGCAAAGTGTGATCCCTGCCCATGTGTGTTCTGCCTGCTTATGGCACACTTCAGAGAGAAACCTTAGGGACTCGTTTTGATGTAAGTGTGAAATTATTATAGTTTGAGCCTTCAGAAGATTACATTGTATGTATGATCTTGTTACCATCAACAGTTGAGCCGAGGGTTTGGATGGCGAGCGTGAGACGACGAAATGGATGCAAATAAGATTCTGAATGGAAAGTTTTTAAAAGTTGCCAAATGGTTCTATTGACAAGACCAACGTTGTCGGTGTGTTTTCTCGTGTGAAATTGAACACTACAGTATGCCAATGTTGTTTTCAATAAAAAAAATAAAAAAAATTTGCACAAAGCAAGCCGATCCACTTTTCCAAGTTGATAAGAGCATTAAAATGAGAAGAATAATGGGACAAAAAGAAATGGACATTTAGAATAGATAAAAATGTGTGATTAATTGCGATTAACTACAAGTCAGTATTTTAATTGTTTGACAGCATTAGTCATGTGCAAAGATGAGGACTCTTCTCTTTTCCACTATGTGAATGACAATTGTTCTTAATCTTTTATTTTTCCCCTTTTGCTTATATTTTAAGGTTAAGACTGAAAATGTTTTTTGGATTTAATTGTCAAAAAATGCTTACATTTGAATTGTAATGCTCTATTGATTTTTATCTATTGTTGCAGCTCTGACAGGTGAAGGCAATCTAATGGAAGTAATTGCTGTAATTTGTATACAACAAAAATCTGTAAAAAGGTATCCTGTAATATACTATATGTTTTTTTCTACAATAATTAACAGCACTTTTACAAGACTTTATTGACAACTTTTTTGCCAGGTATTTACTGTAAAATCTACACTCAAAGCAGACCGTATCATTGAACTGACTATTTTGTACCATTTGTTTAAAACAGGTAATTTGCATTTTACCAAAGCACTTTTCCTCTTTGGCCCCCCTGCAGGTTGGAAGCGGAATTGTCTATTATGTCTCATTCGAACTACAGATCCACTACCCGATCTGGCAAACCTGCGTAGAGCGGTTATAGCCGATAGCGAGCCGCCTGTTACGAGTTAATGAACCACTGAAGTGATTTTAGAAATATTATTTTAAGGTACAAAAGAATCTTTGGTGTTGCTTTAAGCCTTGGGTAAGTGATGGGCCTTTGACATGAATGCAGGATAAACAAAGACCTGTAGATATTGAGTGGAATGTAACTCATTTTCTATGATGACCAAAGTCTACTAAAGTCATAAAGTATTGCATTCATTTTTCTCTAAACCTTTCCTAAAAAAATGCCAAAGAGCCTATGTATATTGTTATTGCCCATAGGTTAAAGTTAAAATGTATGGTTAAGTGCAAAATAATATTTGATGTAGTCCAAAGACCCCTCATACTGTTTATACACCAAAAGGTTTCGGGTAGGCTGTACTTCATGTCATATCAGCAAGAAGCAAGCGGTGTGACGCATCAGAGTGGGAGAGATGCTTCACCTGGATTTCCTTCATCACCCTAACCTCTCCACCGGCAGCCAAAACAGCACGTAGCTAATGATAGCACCCGGCATTGTGGAAAAATAACAGCCACGCTATTGATATAAATATATTTCCTCCTGTATTTGGCCCCCCAAGTTATTCATCCCTGTGTTTATTTTCTTTTTGGAGCCTCAGTCTTTGCTGTGCAAAGGTTGCCTTTGTTTGTGATGGTCCTGCTGAACAGCTCAGCCGAGTGTGAAGTGCTGGGATACAGGAAGTAGGGTTGCTCTTTAACCCGAGCCTTGTGATAAATGGAGACACTTAACAATAGTGTATCCTGCGACCTGGACCTGGGGCTGCTGACAGCAGCTTGTCCTCACTGTGTGTGTACTCTTCTTTTGTAGAGGTCTCCTACGCTCTCCTTAGCGCTACAAATAGTGTGATGATAGATCCAGAGTAGGTCAGTTATTGCCAACAACACAAATGCAGAGTGCTGCACAGAACATGCTACAGAAGGTTAGAGCTGAGAATTAGCGTGACCTTACCCAGAAACACACACTCACGTTTGGCGCTCTGATTTAATGTCATTTTTTTATGCATCCAAAAATGAAAGTGTTGGAGCATCTATGATTTAGGAAGTAGATATATCCAATATGCCTATATCACATCTGTCGTGCTCTCTTTGCTCCTCAAGTTCAAAGCCACACACACACACACACACACACACACGCTGCCCTACCTGACGCTTGTTGTGTCCTTGGTATGTAATGAGCACTATATGGCCAATAATAGTGCTAGCACTTTACACAGCAGAAGTCATTTGAAGTTCACAGTTCAGACTGAGTGAGAGAGAAAGGTGCACATACCCAAAACACAACCAGCTGTGGCGCTGCAGTGATGAATGCTGCATCAACGCTACTAATAAGACACACACACACACACACACACAGAAGAAAGAACCGATTACCCCATTACTAAAACAGTTTAAGGTTTCACTCACAAACACTCATGTATTATTACTAAAAATCTTACAAAAGACAGGATTTGTCTTTGGGATCCAAATTTCACCACAACATCCATCTGTCAGCAAACCATCTCCATTATCCTTTGAATCACAAGCATGACTCAACTTAGCACAATACCACATGCTCCACACAGTACAATAGACTACTGACCCAAACCACTTTACACTACTTGTCGATTGGAAGTGTGCAAAAGTTTAAAAACTCTGTCAGCTTATTTGTGGTTTGCCACAAGTATCAAGAGCACATCACTTCCAGTTCCTTGTATGGCATCATATTGACTAATGTGGCCCCCTCTGTAGTCACTGTTGAGATGACAGTCTCATGTGTTAAATAGAATTGCTGCTTATTGAACCCAGTGTTTAATGTTGGGAGTGTTTGATACCGTGTAGCAAATGCTCATCTAGGGAACATGTGACTTAAGAAAAAAGAAAAAAAATAATTTATTCAGTGCAACTTATATCTCAGTTAGTTCCCTGCTTTTTCAAATGCAATGACGGCTGACACACAATATCATAAATTCTTATTATAAATTCAACTACATAAAATGGGATACACTTTATTTTTCCTGAGGGGAAATTTGTCTTAGTAGGCATAGTGCTACAATCTGTTGCTTCACCAGACAAACATATAACAGAGAAACCATTCTAAAATCAACATCAAATCAACATAAGATGAAAAAAAAACATCTTAGGACACAAAGGAACGACACATCTGACTGTACAGACAATATAAATACAGTGACTGTAAGAATTAAAGTGCACTTTGCTCTGTTGGAATTATCTATTGGAATTCAGTAGCTTGATAGAGGTTGGGATGAATAACTTAAGTTGGTTTGTTTGACATATTGGCACACAGAATTGTTTCCCTGATGGCAGAAGTTCATAAACATATATTTCTCATAGTGTTATAACAACTGCAAAAAGACATTGTATTTTGCAACTGTCACTTGATAAAATAATTTGCACATTATTGTGACCACAAAAAACCAGAACGTTTCAATCGAGTAATGGTGGGTATTGCTTAAAAAAGATCCCACATTAATTCCCCTAATCAGCATATGGATCAGAAAGATTTCCCTTCACACAACTTGGGACAGCCGTGCCTATTCAAAACACATTAGACAAAGTGTGACACCGTCACGGTAGCAGATGTTCTTTACATTTCTCCCAATTCCTAACCTATTTCCTAGTCACTAAACCACCAAACCCCACTCTCTCCTTTCACTCTTCCCTCTCCCCAATAGCACACAAACCAGCACAAGACAAAGAGAAACAAGATGAATTAATACCAAGAGGGGTCCCAGCGGTATTGAGAGGGGATTGTTTTTTGTTCTAGTCAAAAATATTTCTCACTTTTTAGTGGAGCGCGCTCTGCTCCCACATGTATTGTCTGGCTGTGATCATATGTCAGAGCTGTACAAGTGGGATGTGGGGCCGGGTGCCCGGCAGGCTTGTCTGAAGCAGACGGCTTGTTTGCGTGTACTTAACAGCTCCTCACAGCTGTCTTCTCTCCAAATGTAACAGGAGAAGATTTCATCCATCAGAAAAAGGGATCCCCCCCCTCTCCCCCCACCTCCTCTTTTCTTACTCCTCTCTCTTTTTTCTCCACCCCCAATGTTTTGTTCAAGTGCGTCCATTGCGAAAATGTCAGCAAACAGGCAAGAGGTCGCGTCACAGGTCAGCCTGTGAATTGCCGTGTTAGCCCAGCTTTTCTCTCTTTTCAAGAGGGTGTGCATTTCTCAAGAAGTTCCTTATAAGCAAGTCATCCAGGCTCGACACATGTTGGGGGGGAGTGAAATGGGATTGTGACTGTGACAACACATACGCAACCTGTCTAAAAGTAACTTGTTGAAAGTAAACTTTAAAGCATGTAAACGCTAAGGGATTTAAACATGTTTTTCAAAGCTCACTGAATGTTTTTTTTGGTCTAACGTTGTTAGGTTCTCCTGTCTAGTTCAGGAAATGAAACATAAAATTAAGCATATCTTTTTCAAGGGACAGCTGGTCAGAAATCACACAATGTTCACAGGCAAAAATAAGTCTCATCCTGTGTTGAATCTGACCTGTCTTCCTTTAAAATATGGACCATGTCTTGCTCCTAGGTTAATGGCTGCAAACTGTCACGTTGTTTCCGTGCACATCATATTGTCGTTAGTCACTAGACTTACATTGTAACCTTTATGCCTCTGATTAACCCTGAGGGCTTGAGAGGAGGTGGGAGACAAAGTTTCCACAGACAAGAAATTCTACTTAGGGCTACACTCACTTTCACCGGAGAGCCCCCCCCTGGTCTGGCTCAGTGCACAGCCTGTAAATGTTTCACTTTGATTTCACATGCGTGACAATAAATTAAAGGGCATTTATCAAAGTTGCTTTGTTGCAGCCTGACAAAAGCCACTTTATGCATAAATTACTGCGGTGAACAAATACCTTTAGCCAGAGCTACATCATTTGAAGTTGGCAACAATAATTTACATATACTGTGAGTGATGCATATAAATATGTTTTCATGATAAGCATATTTTACATTTTGAGCATTAGGTTGATACTAAAGAGTGACTTACTGTACAATAAAGATAGCAGTGGAATAAGCTTCTCTTTTTATACTTTACCAAGATAAAAAGCAAGTGATACTGGTAAGATAAAGTGGATATAAAAGATATGTGAGGCAAAAAATACGATTCAGAACAAATATATTATCTATAATTTGTTTAAATACTGCTTTATGCTTTTTTAAATGTGTATTTAACACATTAAAGACAATGGCAGGTTGGAAAAAATGCAGAGCAGATAAAGGAAATTTACTATAACTCTATATTTGCTATGCACTCTATTTACAACCTCTGAAGTCACATTCCAACTACATACAACTTTTTTTGTAGTTTTTGTATGGAGTTTAGCTTTTATGTAGCTTTTACCGTGTATGTCTTACACCACACAATCACATTATATTGATGTAAGCCATTTCTGCTGGCACAAACCCAAATGTCTGCATGGAAATGTGCTGATATAGTATATGACTAAAAAATGATTTAATGTAACACATAATGCAAGTGTTCAAACAAAAACAAAACACACACTCCCAATATACTATAGAGCTCATGGAGTGACATGCCAACAAGCGTGTATTCATGTATTGCCTCTCCTTACCCTTGTCTTCTGGGAACAGGTTAATTGCACTAAAACAGAAATAGAGCTGAGAAGTCGGAATGTGCTCCAGGAGTGACGCTTCCAACCCAAAACCCACCTACCAACCCCCTGCTGGTTCAACTTTTCTGATTTTCTTTATGCCTGCTGTAACAAAAGTGCAGACGCAGAGTGAATATGTCACATTTTCAACTCTCCCGAGAGTACTGAGTCAATTCAGCTGTGAAATCTGAAGTATCTGGGACTGTGTGTGTGTGTGTGTGCGTGTGTGTGATATTGCGTTTATATCTATAATGCTTGTGACATCCGTTCTTCCAAACAAGTCACAGTCATGTGCAGGGCGTGATATCTCCAACGTTGGTGACAAGAAAACTGGATCCTGCTATGCACAGCCCGTCTGGTTATAACACTGATATTAGAGAGGCTTTTACAACATGCCGAGGGGCTGCTCGATATCCAGCAGGCACACGAGAACCGCACCCTTGTTTTCTCCTGCTGGTATGTTTGTGTGTTTGCTGTGCTCCACATGCCCTGCAGATGTAGACAAGACAAAAGGAGAAGGAAGGTTTTTTTTGCCCACTCTGGTTACCTACCATGCACACTATTTATCTGTACACAAAGAAGTACGTGTGCACTCACTTAATGAGTACACACACAAACCCAAACTGGAGCTCTGCTATGTCGGCTCTATCTGCAAAAAAAGTGGAAGAGGAGGAGAAGGAGGACGAAGAGGAGAAGGGTCTAGTTGGGGTAACTCTGTAACTTTGGTTACTTGCTTCTAGCAGACCGCAGGGCTGCCAGACTTGCTGTGGTTGACACACACTCCGAGAATTGACAATCTCGCAGCAAGGGATGACGTTTGCAGCAGGGAGAGGGAGAGAACAATTCCTTCCCTTCACTGCACAATCACTCCTCTACAGCGCCTGGTAATAGGAGGGGAAGGAACACTGAAGAAAAAAAAACTTGAATGAACGCCGCTTTGCGGGTGACAGCCCAAGAACTTTTGGGAGTCAGAGAGTTAGCACCAAAGTTCCCTGTCAGCCCATTAAAGATGTGAAGCTGGCATATTGGGCCTATTGAAACCATATGTGCGAAGAATGTCTCCGCTGGTAAGACATTCCAAATACTGTCCAAGAGCCAAAGACTTTGGTGTTAGTCTAATTTAAGCAGCATGTTGGGGAGAGCTTGCCTCGCTTTGATCATGTGGAGATCGTTTGGTACAAATTGAACTAACCCCAACTCTGTTTCTGGTGGATCACAACCATGGATTTGTTGAATTAAACGCTTCGTTGAATGCAGTCTGCACATGAAAAGAAAGTTGCTCTTAGGAATCCAATAGCGGGTTTTTCACCTAGCCAGCAGGTCCGCTTCTTTATTACTTTTAAACTCAATCCACGCCGGGTCCGTGCCGCTTTAACGAGACGCGGTCCGTGGCCTGGAGGAGATCATGTTCTAAAGGGGAGTACAAAAATCACCTGGACTATGTAATAGAGAACATATTGCACAGAAACTCTTAAGCATGGACTATGATGGATCAGACTGTACATGTATACTTTCTCCATCCTCGGTATCTTTGATCCAACTTTTTTTTAACTTTTTCATGGGACCTCTGACCTTAACCTACAAACCTGCACACTCCCTTACTCACAGCTGTGCTGCTATCTAGCATGCGCTCTTCTATCCTCTATTTGCGTATTTCTCTCTTCCACTCTTTTTATTCTGTGAGTCAAAGCCCAAAAAACTCATAATGATTGACAACAGCCTTTTGTGTGTGGAGAAGAGCAGAAACATTTTGGTGAGCCTGGAATCTTTTTCTCATAGTGACACATTTCGCCACAGCACCCAGCTGTGTCCATGTGGGTTCACCGTCACACGTTGAGGGCAGAGGGGCTGCTTATCTGTGCTATTGATTTTCTCATTGGCTTCGCTCCTAGTTCTTGGTAAATTAAAACATGCTGTGTGCAGGAAAGGAGACTTGGAGTTTTCTCTCTGAGATGTCTGCATGTCCTGAAATGTGCTGGTAGAAAGAAAAAAAAAACTAATTTGGTTGCTCTTGCAATGTGATGATGAGGTGCTGGAAATGCTCACCTGTCTCCATGTCCTACATCGCAAATTATCAATCACTGACAAGAAACTAACTTTTTGTTTTTATATGAAAGATTAATGTAACGGTCACATATGACTGTAACATTACTTGTCACTCAAAAATAGGTAAACATATGTTGAAAATAAACTTTTTTTCTTAATTTTAATGTTGAAATTGTGTTTACCAATATGGATAACACCAGTGGTTTACACTGGTTTACGGTTATAGTGTCCTGTTAATGTGGTTGGTATTAAAGAAGGGAGGCTTTGGATGCCTCCACTCTCACTATCCTTCCTTTACTGTGTTATTAAGCTGAAAAGAACAATAAGAACAACAGGGCTGAAAGGGGGAAGGTAGAGGTGGAATAAGGGGATTCATGCCCCTGGTGCACATATGCAGGCCTCTCCTGACATCAGGTAGGAGCTGATTGATCGCACTTCAAAGGCAGGAAGTACTGGATAATTAAAGCTGCAGTATAAATAAATAGCATACACTATACACTGGATCATATGCTTGATAACAAATGGGGGCTGTTCTTGCGTTCAGGCTGGTCTTTGCTCTGTCCTGAGAATCACAAATTTACATGCCCTTGTAGTTGAGAATAAAAGAACCTGCAGACCGACAAACAAAAATGTCAATAACTAAGGGCGCTTTTTTATTTTGCCGTGGGCTTACAATGTATATGATTTTAATTTCAGGGCAATAAGCAAATACAATAATACAATAACAATGAGATTATCAGTTGATATACCTAAATACTGTATGGCTGATTAGGTCTATAAAGCTAATATATATATATATATATATATATATATATATATATATATATATATATATATATATATCTTCTTCTTGTTTCTTACATCTAACTTTCTAAACCAATGATCTAAATTGTGTCACTATTGACTTAATTTCATTTAAACATATTAACTCATTCAGCATCAGTTCCTGTAGTAGCCAATAGTAAGTGAAACAAATTCTGATGAAAAAAGACAAAGCAAAGTTAAGTTAAAAAGTTTAAACCTTGAAAAATGCAGGAAAAAACATACAATTAGACACAAAGTACAAATGAACGGGCTTGTGCAATGTATAACTAAATTACTTAAATAATAATTCATTTTAACCTTTTCAAGCAACTCTGAATAATTGACACATCTGTAAAATAACAGTCTTCTGCACCTGTTATGTAAGAACACATTTTATTTAACTAAGCAGTGCTGTTGATTACACCAGTAAATAAACAAATAAAAACACAGCAAATAAACTGAAAAGAGAACAGAAAAAAACACAGATGAAACAGAAGTTAAAACAAAGCTCCCCAGAATACATTTTCACAGCAGCCAGCAGAAAAACAGAATGGGATCTATTCCCTCTAAAAGCTGTGTTAATTGAAGGGTATAGTGGACTTGACGCTCAGTAGACACAAAACCTAGCCAAAAACATGCAGGGCGACTGTAGCATTTAAAAACACAATGCCGTTCGTGCATTGGCTACATGAGGGATAGATGTGGAGAGACGAGGAGACAAATCTCCCACTTATGGTTGATATATACAAGTGCTGCATTTTAGAGCAGCACAAACAACACTGCACCACAAACAATGGTGTAGTCTGCCACCATTCACTATAGATTGTCAACCTAACCGCCCTGTGGCTACTGGCCACAGCCTGCCTTCTATACAGGCGTCATGTGGTTGGCCAGGCCGCAGGCACCATGTGAGCATGACCGTAAAGCCAAACCCGTCAAGTAACTGAAGAAGTTACTTGACAGTAAGGTCATGCAGGATGGTTAGACAAATGCCTGGTAATGAAGAGGCTGTTGTCTCCTGTACCACTGAACATGGGTTCCAACCCGGGTCAAAGACTGGTATTTATAAAAGCTTACATTGACTAGCAACAATATGATATAATACATCAGGTTGTCATTTGTGATACTGTGATACTGTCGTTTATAGTGTTATCAATACCAAAATTATGACTTTGATATGATACCTGCTTAAATTTCTCAACACTGATGCTGAAACGATAACACAGCAAAACTCTAAAACTATGGAATGCCATTTAAGTCAATATTATGAATAAATGAATGAGTCTATGCCTATGAAATAAATAATATGGCTATTAAATAAAATATATGGCTAAATAATAAATACATAGTTTTTGTTTTTTAAAGGATTTCTTTTCAAAGGACAACCTTCATTTATTTCAGGGGACTTTTATTTCCTAATGCCACATTTATTTCACAGCTTTTGTTATAAATGGGGTGTGGTTATCTCACAGATTCAGACCAAAGCAACATGACAAGAATTAGCTGCTAGTTTGCTAGAGCACCCCATGGTTTCTCTACCTCACTCTCGCCACTAGACTACTTTACTGGAACGTTTGCTGAGCCAGCTGAGGGTTAATGCGGTCCAGAATCAGACCCCCGGCCGACTGCTCTCCCCT